>JAKSZU010000007.1:34885518-35485518 GCA_026018925.1 Tupaia tana | reverse complement strand
ATTTTAGTGTGATAAAACATGGAAAGAGTTTGATTTATAACAGATGTTCAAAAAATATTGATTCACCTCTCTGCATTTTGTAAAAGCCAGTACTATTTTTACCCATGTCCTATTTCTTAATCTACATCTAATTCTTCTGTGACCATGGTTTTTGTAATAATACAGGTTAACAAGTACTGTGAGAACTATTCTTATAACAAAGGACAATTCAAACCCGCAATACTAATGTATGAAATACTAATAAATGAATGTATCTACTCACTGTCTAATAAAAGTCTAAAAATTGACTAATACTCTGTGCTCAATATAAATGAAAACATATTCACTTTAGGCAGGAACACATTTTGTTGCGTAGAATGAATCCTTTCCTTCATGTTTATATTAACATTATTACTATTATGATTATTTTTCAGAGAGTCATTTTTTGCTACAGGTTGTATGCACTTACTGGAGAGACAAAAAGAGACAGAGGGACAGAAAGCAAGCAATCACCCTCCCTTCAGGGGGGATAGCCAAGTTGCAATCCCTTGTCCATTCTCTTCTCAGGATTTTGGGCATGCACATACATGTGCCTGGCATGAGATGTTTTTTTAAAGGAATTATTTTATTTAACTTCATTTATTTATTTTAATTTGACCAGAGAGGGACAGTGTGTGTGTGTATGTGTGTGTGTGTGTATGTGTGTGTGTGTGCATGTGCATGAGAGAGAGAGATTGGGAGGGGAAGTGAGAAAACAAGCCATCAGGTCTGGTACATGAACCATGGTCAACAACGTAGGAGTCCAGCAATGTAACCATTATGCCATCTGCTGGTCTCCATCTTACACTATTTTAAAAATTTTATTTAGTATCTGTGCACCTTATCAAATTAACTCTAGTCAAAGTAAACTAAGTTGAACTGCCAGCCCCTGAATAATTATTTGGCTGACGTTACTGAAGAGTGACATGGCTAACTATAAGTACGTACATAGGGCCAGTAACGGAATTAATGTGGGATTCTTAATGTAAATACTAAATAAAAGCTGTTGAAGATATGTTTAGTTCATACAAACCTCTAAGTGTCATGAGAGGCAGTCCCCAAATTAGCATGAATTGGGACAAAAATTGAGAGTCTTGACATCCTAATTAATTTCATCTCCACACATTGTCTATTTTAACAGAGAGACTTAAGGAGGGGCTTACAGCAATGTTTTTTCTCTAGTGTTCAGGACACAATGACTTTTCTAGAGAAAAAGCATTGGTAGAATTTGCTATTATGTGTCTAATGGAGGGAAATTGCTCACATTCTATGTTGAACAATACTGCAGAAAGATTTCTCGACTAATTGGTTTTCAGGATTTGTTGCTCAGACCTAAAGAACATCATTATGTGATGGATATCTGCTTATATCTCTTGTCCTGGAACATTAATTGCCTGCTATTGATAACTCCTTATTTAAACACATCATGAGATACAAGTGGAAGGGTCTGTTGAATAACATCTGGATAAGAATCATTGCCCAGTGAGAACAAAGAGAATCACAGCTCAAAATATGTGCCATTATCTTAAAAATTGACCCATTTGGAAATACTGCTTTGGAATTTATTCTAATACTAACAGCCACAAGAACATATTTACAAATTTAGTTATTAAAAGAGATTAACTTCACATCCTCCAAGGCAGTTAGAACAAAGTTGCAATGAGAAATATGAAAATATAGAGAAGAGAAAGGATGAACTACTGGAGTACTCAAAGGAAAAAAAAAGTAAAAAAAAAAAATGTGGACCAATCTGGACTTGAAAAGTGGACAGATACCATGTTCTCTTCTGATGTTGTTCTCTCCTCCTTTTCCACCTTCTCTTCCCGCTCCTCCTCCTCCTTCTCCCCAAATGCATATCTCTAGCAGTTTTTTCAAGTGTAGTGTTCTCGAAGGACTTCTGAGGTCTGTAGAAAATTGGGATCCATATTGGAAGGTCAAGTGCAGACAAGATGAAAAGTAGGACTGTCTGCTCAGAATAGGACTAGAAGATGAAGGCTCGAAGAAAATCATTAAAGGATCTTTTAGGTTTTCCATCTGCTTTTATTTTCAAAGTTATGGGATATTTACTATGTGTCTTGAACTTTTCTAGGCTTAAGGTTGGGATGGCATATCGATTAGCTATTATTTCTTCTTCTTTTTTTTTTTTTAGATGAAGACATTTACTTATTTATTTATTTGCTACAAAGACAAAAATAAATCCAAGCAGAGAATGAAATAAACATATTTTCTTAAGTGTTCCATCCTAGGTTTTCCAACCTAGAATTTAGTAAAAAGTTCAAGTACAGGTTACTTCAATACGTCTTCAGGATGCTATGAAGTTTTCATCTTATAACCATGTTTCTCTAGTTCAGCTCGTAAGTGATTGGAGAAGTCATCTTCTACATTGTCATCATCCCAATTATCCTCCCAGACATGTGCGTCTTCATCTTCATCTAAGCCAGCCCAGTCTTCGGCTGGAAACTCCTCGAACTTGTCGTCCTCCTCCAGGAGACCCAAGTCTACCGGCTGCTTTTTCTCTGACATGGCGACCCCGTCGCGCCCTGCACCGCCCAGGTAAGTAGGAAAGTTGGCAGCCTCAGGATTCAACGAAGCCGCCACAGTCACTCTCGATTAGCTATTATTTCTAAGCCACTTCAAAACTTGGTAGCTTTAAAAAACAATTATTTATTATTGCTATGTGTCTTTAGGTCAGGATAGGGTTGACTGTTCTTGGCTGACTTCACACTAAATACTAGATTCAGACGTCTTCAGCAAATATTCATTCTTCGACCTCAGAAGGGGGTATAGCAATTGATAGGGGGAAGACTTTCTCATGATGATGCCAGTTGTACAGGATAGAAAGTAGAAAAATGAGACTCCTTCATTCTTAGTCTCGGGAAATGAATATATCATCTTCATCTCATTTTATGGGCCAAATCAAGCCACATGACTAAGCCCAATGTCAAGAGGCTTAACCATAACTTTATAAGAAAAACTACATAATCATAGCTTTATAAGAAGATTTATGTAATCATATAACAAAGTTGGAAATACAGAGATAAAGAATTAGTGCCAATAATACTGTATACCATGGATGGGCTGAAGTTTTAATATGAATAACATGCAGTCCCTGTCTTAGAGGAAACAATAATATGGTAAGTGAACTAGGAGAGCAGACAAGTGATTATTATATAAATTTACAGGTGTCTGAAAGGTATCTGGGCCAGAGATTTAGTATGGAAAAATATATTCTATGTGTGCATGACCAGTGATACATAAATAAAAATTGATATGTTGATCTCAATTTTATTTAGGAAAAATAATGAAGTGTGTTTAGTCTAAATTGATCTATTCCTTCATTTCTTTCTTCCTTTTTTCCTTTTTCCCTTTCTCTCTTCTTTTCTCCCTCCCTTCCTTTCTTCCTTCCTTTTCCCCCCTTCTTCCTTTCTTTCCCTTCTCTCTTACTCTTTCATGTTTTGCTAAAAATTGTGGAAATCAAAGTATGAAAAATAAAGAGTATTTAGAATTAAAACTAATGACTCCAAATTCTCCTTTTTATATATGGCCAATAGATATCTGAGCTGTGAAAATGAGGTAAATATTAAAAGTTGAATGACATCTTTAAGTAAAAATATCTATAGTTGAATTTCATGTGTGATGAATTACAGAAATGTTTTTACCCATATTTATGTTCTGCAACAACTTGACCACATATTGTGGAGCAATAATTCTCAAAGTCTATTCTGCTGACACTTCCCCAAGAAGACACTGACATAATTGAATGAAGATCCCATCACCTGCTAGGTGGTCTCACAGTTTCTTTTAGATAGTTGGGCTACTTTGAAATTTGTGACAGAAAGATATCACAAACTCTATTACTAGCCAGTTTCAGAGCAAGGCTGACCATCTGTGAGCAGAGAGTATGTGGCTAACCATGTGAAAAAAATGGGAAGTAATTTCTTTTCAAAGCCTTATTCACCATCTGCTTGTCACCATTGTCTAATAAATTCTTCTGTTAGAGCAAGAGGTAGTGAACTATGGCCAATCGGCTGTTGACCCAATATCTGTTTTGTAAATATATGTTTAATGGTGCACAACCACACCCACTCATTTATTTTTTTCTTCTTTTTTTGGCTCCTTTTGTTTAGTTGTGACAGAGATCACCTGGCTCATAAACCGAAAAATATCTACTATCTGACCAGGTTACAGGCAAAGTTAACTGACCACTGTGAGAAACACATTCTTTTTGGTCAAAGTTTATTATCTAAATAAAGATAATAGCCTAAATTCTGGTGAAGAACTTTGGTTTTGTATGGGTTGGAAATTGTAAAAAATATAATCATAGGATATATTTAGGAGAAGATGAAGCATAAAGTCTTCTTATATTTAATAAGACTTAGCTTAATAGTGATGAGAACTTGTGGAAATTATTTCTCTGAAGGTCAGTTTTTTAAAAAAATTTGTTATAAATTTCACATCACTGTAAAAGTTGTTCTGGGTACAGCATTGTATGAAATAAGTAAAGAAATAGCTTCATAAAGAATAAGAAACTATGTAACAGAATTGAGAAGAAATAATATTCAGACATCATTCATGAAATTTAACTAATTGGAAAGCTTACAGATAAAAATACAACCACTTAAAATAAAAAAAAAAACCCTCTTGAATGAGATTCAGATGCATAAACATCCATGAATCTAAAGAAATACAATGTTGAGTACAAAAAGTTGCTGAATGGTATATACTCTACATTAATTATTTGTATAAAGTTTGACAATAAGCAAAACAATATTAGTTATTCCTATGTGAAATATAGACTAGAGGATAAAAACGGAACTGAGAGAATAGATAAGAGACTGTCAGGGAAATCTAGGTAGGTGATGATGATGATGGAATGATGGCTTGAAATAAGTATTCTGAGAGTTATTTAAGAAAGTACAATGAGTAGATTCAGTGAAAGAATGAATGGGGAGATCAAGAAAGAAGCATAATTCTCATCTAAATCATGGGTTGTGACTTGGGCAAGCAGAAGATGATGGGGTCATTCCCTGAGACGGTGACAATGAATATTCAAAGAGGAGCAGATTCTGAGAAAAGAAAAAGGAATTAAAGATTGAACACATTGAGGTTGAGGTGTCTCCGGGAGTCTCATGGAGTCAACTGGATATGTGAGTTTGAAATTTAGTAGAGAAGCCTAGTATACAATCAAGATTTGGAAATGTCTACACACTATTAGGCAGTGTTTTTTTTTTTTTTTTTTTGTTTTTTCTTTGAGAGGTTTTTTTCGCTATAGGGCGCGTGCGCTCGCCAGACAGACAGAGAGAGACATAGAGACAGAATGCGAGAAATCACCCCCCAGGGGGGATGGTCACGCCGCTATCCCTTCTCCTCCATTCTCCTCTCGGGATCTTGGGCACACATGCACACGCGCCCGGCGTGAGTTGTAAGCCACCGGGTCCGAGACGCGAACCGCGGTCGACTACGTGGGAGTCCAGCGACATAGCCATTACGCTAACTGCTGGTTCCCAAGGCAGTGTTTTTAAAGACACAAAAGTAGATGACATCTACTATGAAGGACATGCAAAGTGAGAAAAGAAAATGGCTTCACTTAAAACTCTGAGAAATCCTAATGTTGTAAGCAAGTACAGATAGAGAAAAATAACCTGCAGTGAAACTAGAGGAGTCAACTTAGCAGAAAGAAAACCAGAAGAGTGCAGTAGAAGTAGCTTGGATATTAATAAAAAGAAACTGGACAGTTTAATCCACCCTAAGTTGGAATAATACTGGGTAGATATGATAAAAGAAGATTAAAGTCAAAATTACAAAATAATAATAAGATAGTTGAAATGATAGAAAATGAGACTAAAATGCAATATCAAACAAAAAAGACACAAGGAGATGATCATAAAAATAATATGGTCACAACCAAGACATTCTCAAGGAGGTCAGAATATAATTTGAGAGAAGTAATAGAATGAAAGAATAGTAAAGGTTTGGAAAGGACAGAAATTTTTTATACACATTTTAAGTTACACAAATAATTTTTATTTTTGAATTATTATAATACATACTTTCCTACTGAAAATAATTCAGGAAAAATAGAACCACAGAGGATTAAAAAAAGGAAATGTTTCATCTTTATTCTCAATCCCTTTCCTAAAGTAGTCATTCTTGGAAGTTTAGTGTTCATATTTTGTGGACTTTTATATGCATTTATATGTGTATATACATATCTGTGTGTGTGTGTGTGTGTGTGTATGTGTGTGTGTGTGTATCACAATATTTATTTTTAAAACATGAATTGTATTACTCTGATAAGAAAGTCAGTTAACCAAGAAAAAGACTTAATTCACTTTTTAAAATGAAAAATATGTCTTTGTGAATGTTCCAGTCACTGATTTTATGCCTACCTCTTTTGTTTAAATAATTGATGATGTTCTGTACTACGCTACGGCAATAATTTAGCCATTTCTTATTGTTAGGCTACTGAATTATTTGAAAGTTGAATTTTATATTTAATGTCACACTGAGTGGTGACACAGTTCAGAGTGAGAGTGTGGGAATGGAGGGCAGAAAAAAAGACTGGGGAGACCTTGGGGATAAAAACACGGTTGGAGGGTGAATACTGTCTATGGACACTAAGGGCACCCAAAGTGAAGTCAGAATTTGGAATGATCCAAAGAATGGTGAGGTCTAAGTTAAAGGTTTCAATGAATAGAGCAAATGACCAGGAACATGGTAGATACTAGTGACAAGGAGTTTTGAAACTACATGATTAGGTACAAAGATCTGCAAGAGATTTTGAATTATTTCTCTCTCCCTTTTTTTTTTTTTTTTTTTCTTTCCTGAGCCCTAAACAGAGATTTTGGGTAAGAAGAACTAGAGAGGAAGAAAGGAGAATAATGACTAAATCTTTGCCCAGAGTCAAGGACAACAAAGGAAAAAGAGACACTACTATTGGAGATGCATTCTACCAGTGTTGTCCTACAGGCACTGCTAGCCGTGTTTTAAGGCCCAGAAGGGGCATAACAATTTGTGAAATTGAGAATGGAGGGGTTCACAATGGGAGAGAAGATCAAGGTTTCTCCAGAGACATGCTTGTGGCTGCAGAGTGGTGGGGATGTGTGTCCTCATCAAGAAGCACCAAGACAATGAGGCGTTAAGAGAATGGGGCAGGCTCTGAGCAGAGTGCTAGCAATGTGAGGTGGGAGATTGAAATGGGCTCATAAATTCCACAATTATTAGTCCTCCTAGTGCCTGAAGACGAGGACACAGCGAGGATGAGAGGCTTCGGTTCTCAGGAGTGGCTCCTGACTTGGGGTGACAATGCTCCTGAAAAGTTCTGGTCACAGCACAGAGGCTGACAATGGAAACCAGTTTCTGAGACCGCCTTAGGCTCTAGGCACAGCCCCTCTGTCCAGTTGGTGGTAGGGATGTGGGGAGCACTGTCTCTATACAAGGGGCATTTCTGCCAGTGATTACCCTAGTCTGGGCTCCACTGCCTCATCTTTAGAATAAGTGATTACACTCAATTATTCCTAAAGTCAAAATCTGTGATTCTAAGCATTTTACCTTTAACATATAAAATTTTATTTTTCTTATTTTTAAGAAAATTATACTATAAGCAGGACTGGTATCAGCAAGCAGCTCTCATTGTTGGTAGTTCAGGGCTTCTCAGGATTTTATATGAGATGTGACATTTATTTAAATGGATTTGTTTCCTTGCTGTCCCTATTCTGTGCTGGCTAGACAGTCTCCTTGGGATCTCTCATTTATTTCTATGCTATTGCAGTCATCACTCACAAAATCATTAATTTGCTTGCGTTGTGCTGCCTCCTGAGGTTTCCTGTTTCTGAGTCAATAGAGCTGAGAGTTAATGTACATTTTGCAAATATTACTGGGAAAGGGCTTGGGCATGAGTTGGAGAGACTTTTCCTTTTACTAATGGATATACCATAGTAATTCCCTTATGTGAATGTTTAAGAAGGGCACTCCCAGACTGGAGATGATAGTCATGTATGCATTAGGTTGGACAGAACCATGCTCAGGATAGTTCAAGCTTTAAGCAGCAATTGAGCACATACATACTGGGTGCCAAGAGCTGTGCTGAATTTTGTAATGAAGAGAAAAAAATATGAAACATGATTTTGCCTACAAAGTATTTACTATCAACAGCTAAGATAAAAAATAAACTTGCAAACATGTAATAAGATAAAGAATAATTAATAGTTCTCACTAATGAAAGAGTGCTGCAGAGCAGTACTTAGGGATGAATGAATTGTACAGACAGGAATTGCCATAGATTTCAAAAGTAAAGTAAGCTGTTGGGTTGTCTGGAAAGTCACAACACATTTTTACATAGAAAAATACATCATGACTTTCCCGATGACCTAATATTTTAGGCTGTAATAAAGAAGAAAGATATTGAGAAATAGTCTGGTCTTAGATGTTAGTGCCTTAAGTGTATGCCTTAAAGTATATATAGGAGTTTAGTATATGGACACAATTAGGAAGGCAACGTGTTAGGTATCTACCTGAGAATGGGCTGAACAAGCACAGGACTGTATGTAACAAAATACAGTGGATGCCATACGAATGGATATATTAGAAGTCAAATGGTGGAGGTTAAAGAAGCTAAGCTTAAAGGATCTAGACTACTCTAGAAGCAAAGTCTTTGCTCAAGACTGAGGAAATAGAACTTGAATATAAGAAGACGTTTTGAGGGAACCAGCAGTTAGCGTAATGGCTATGTCGCTGGACTCCCACGTAGTCGACTGTGGTTTGCGTCCCGGACCCGGTGGCTTAAAACTCACGCCGGGCGCGTGTGCGTGCATGCCCGAGATCCCGAGAGGAGTAATGGAGGAGAAGAGATTGCGGCGTGGCCATCCCCCCTGGGGGGTGATTTCTCGCTTTCTGTCTCTATGTCTCTCTCTGTCTGTCTGGCGAGCGCACGCGCCCTATAGCGAAAATCTCTCCAAAAAAAAAAAAAAAAGAAAAGAAAAAGACGTTTTGAGAGGCAGTTTGGAATGAATGGAGCATGAAAACAAAGGTACCCTTAGATCCTTAGATTAATGAGAATGCAGCAAAGTGCATGTGAACGGGTCTAAATAGAGGCAGTGCCACGGGAAAAGGTGAGAGAAACCCTGGGAAGAAGCAGTTCACCTGACTCACAAATACCTGACTACCTCCTTCTCCCTACACACATTATTCTCAGGGCCATTGTATAAGTCGATTCCTTTATCTGTCATCTCTTCTCCCACAGCTTTGCATAGTTGGCCTCCTCTTATTTCTTGTATTCCCAAAAAGCTCTCTCTATTAATTTTTCAGGAACTTTCTATTACATTATACTGCCTTAAGAAGCCCTTTATTATCCTAAAGTATCTTCTCTTCATTCACTTATTTATTTGTTAGTTTATAATCTGACTACCTTGAAAAAAGTGCAATCTCTACAAGCAAAGACCTTGGCTACAAACATTAATGACTCTAATCTTCAGTGCCCAGAACAATGAGTGCCACATAGTAGGTGCACAATCAATGCATGTTAATTAAAAACCCACAATGGTGTAAGCATAACTTCTGAAGGCTGTCATTCACATTATTATTGTGTGTAAGGCATGATAATGAGTTTATGTTTAAAGGATTGCACATTAATGTTTTCGTGCCAATGACTAGCAGAAATTGTTACCTTCTGGGAAATTAAATGTTGTACCATAGATATGAGAAACATTGTTCCTTTATCATAAGCACCCATAGGACTGATGGAGAATCCCTTCAAATTCATTGAGAGAATGTTTTCTATAGGTTCTAATATACCAGCAATATCTCCAAGGACCCCTTCCTTCCAGTGCCAATGCTCACGATTTTAAGTTACTGAATTCATAATCCAAATCAATATTCTTTTCATATAAGTGCTCAGCTAGGGTAGCCACATACTTATTCAACTAAAATTTCCAATATCTAAAATATTTATGGATATTACCATTGGGACCAATATTCCTAGCTCATTTCAAGAACCACATAATTAAATATATCTCATAACTTTATACATTTCAGTCTTTGTTTAAAGTTTTATGTTAGAAACCACTTTTTAAAAAAGGAAGCATAGAGATGCTTGCTAAGAATGAGTCACGTATAGTTTGCATATTTATGGCAATAGTAAACCTAAGTGTAAACTGAACTTTATACTAAGCTGTTCATTTCTGATTAACCAATAAATGACTGAATCAAGATAAAAACCTGCAATGTTTTAAATATCTCTAGTGAAGGGTAAAAATAATATTGCAATAGAAGGCACTGGAAGATTTCAGTCAGATGAATAGATTCCAACAGAACCTTATTTGGTGTTTGGTAAGACTGCGGTTAAAGGGCATCCAACCCTTGAAGGGGACGTGATGAGTATAGGTTACTCTGTGCCTACACCAAGTGGAATAAATTCCGTACATGAGGGTGGGGAGACGGTAGAATGAGGTGACAAGAAGTGATGACAATCACCACTCAAAATCAGCGCTCATTTATGCTTCAGCAGAAAAGCCAGAAACCTAATTTTGATTGCGAAATGATATGGTTTCCTGTTCCAAAATTATTTTTTTCTATTCATTCATGGCTATTCAAGGTATTTTTAGCTTGAGTCTAAGCATGCTCTGATGATGTCAAAAAAAACAGAAAAGAGAAAAGGATCCTACAATCCTTTTAAAGGGGCAACTGTGACTAAAATTCACACAAAGCTGTAGATGATTGATAAAAGCATCTCCACTGGGAGTATTTTTTTTTTTTTTTTTTTTTTTTTTTTTTTTTTTTGAGGAGTATGAGGAGGAGGAAGAAGGAAGAAGAGAGAAGCGGAAGAAGTAACTTATTAGAGAGAATGTGGGAAAAGCCAACCAGGATTTTAAAAGGATTTTGCTTAACTTTACAATTTTGTTTCTAAGCCTTGCTCAAAAGTCACTTTCTTTCAAAAAGCAACCATGGGATACTAGGAAAATAACTGTCGCAGTGGTTCTCTTTCCTCTAAAACGTCCCACTGTCCAGCTTGAGAAAATGCCTTTGATCTGGAAATCAGTTAGATCATGAATCCCATGGAGTAAACCCATTGTGAAGCGATTATGGTCTTTCTTTCCTGAAAGAACCAGCCACCATAATGCTGTACAACCACAGCACAACTGGCCTAGCAATTATGAACTGCTTCTGACATATCTCCCAAGAGCCAGTGTAAGCAGTATTATGGGGAGAAGAACTTGTGCTCTTTGGAAAATGAGGGCTCCACTGCCTATTTCACATAGGCATGAAAAGAGTTATGAGGCAAAATAAGGAGTTTTCTACTTGACCCAATCATATGATCTTCTAAAGTCTTTATAAATAACTGATCAATTTTCTCTCAGTGTCAAAGCTGGGATTCTTCTCTTTTACATAACATCAAAGGAGCTCGAGTCTAATTTTTCTATGGATTCTTAGCTTCCAGTCTCTGGATGATGTTGATAACAACACCTTAGAGACTTATTCAAGGAGTGCCTCTCAGCCCCTTCCTTCAGAGAAGCCGTGATTTCTCATTGTAATCTATCAGCCTGTGTCAAGGGAACACCATGCAGACAAGGGAGCTATTAATTACTAAATGGTGCTCAGTAAGTGCTAACTGATGATGATAATGATGACACTGATACCACATATGATTATGATGGTGATGGACTCACCTTGATTCAAAAATAGATATTGTGACTGCAGTCTTCAGCAAGGGTAAAAATAAAGAAACTACATTTTTCCCCATATCTATAAATAAATGCTTTTGGTTCCTATATAAAAGTCCTTCCATAAGATTGTATCACCAATACTTACATTTAGTTTTAATTAGCAGTCATTTCTGAACTGCACAATGAAATATTCAGCAAAATAAATGGAGTCATTTATTAGTTTGTCAGTCTTTGTGCAAAAAATGATTTTTTTCAAACTGCATGGATTAGAGAAGCATGCGGAAACAGTAGATTTTTAACTTCTAGACCAACTCCTACATTGCTTCTAATTCTTAGGATTCATTAAACTTTAGACGTGCTGAGTTCACTCTTGAATATTCAGAATCACTGTTATCCACTCTAAGCCACCGATAAGGTAGATGGTTTTCATGTGTGGTGTGGAAGTGCCCTCTTCTTGGCTAGAGCTATGCAGGCAAGAAATCATTTTTTCTACATAGTTCAGAAAATAATTCTAAAACTTGTCCAGAGAGAGGGAAATGAGATTGTACAGTGGGGTGCTTCTGGCATGGTGGACAAAGGAAAAGTGGTGCATAGATATATTTTGTCCTAGGAAAATAGAAATAAGAAATTTAGTAAAAATAAGTCAGGTGCTTATCCAAGTATATTTTAAAATAAGCTAAGAGAAATAGGAAATATTATGTCTTTTAGTTTAAAAAGTAGATTGGGGCCAGCCGGAGGTATAATGGTTAAGGCAACTAGATCTCACATGGATGACTACATGTCTTGATACTGGACCCAGCAGCTTGAAAAACACACTGGGTGCATGTGCATGCCCAAAATCCCAAAAGGAGGGAGAAACAGAGAAGGGATTATGCTGTCACCCTTGGGGGTGATTTCTCACATTCTCCCTTTCTTTCTCTCTCTCTATTTATCTCTTACTAGCACATGTGCCCTCTGGAAAATTATTTTAAAAATTAGATTAGGACAATAATTTTTATCTCCTTCCAGTTGGTCTGCATAGTAAGTAGAACTACCATCAATTTATTCATTCATTCATTTAACAACTATTAATTGAGCTTTAACTATACCAGGTCCTGCAATAAGATCTACTATTCTTATTTTTATAATATTGTTTAATTCTACAAAACTGCTTTCTGTATTGTTTTTCACTGTGATACTTCAACTAAGCAGAGAATCACTGTAGGTTCTAGTAACACCTAGATCTTTTAATGAAATGTTCTTATGCCCAAAAGTCTTAATACCAAACTAGAGAGTCAAAGATCTGCTCACCCAATACATAATTGGAGAACTCTCTATTTCCATTTCTGTTTTCCAAATTATATAGAAAGAGAAGAAGTCTTCGCAGTCATACTTTCTTAGCCTTTGGACCTCGAGTTCGTATTTTGCCTTTTCCTGATTCTAAGCCTTTGCACAAGCTGCTTCCTCCTTTATATCAATACTTATTTCTGGAAAATCCATTCTCTTTTTTCAAAAAGGGAATTCAGCCTTATTCTGCGACACTTTCCCTGACACCAAAGTCAAACACTGTACTTGTCTGCAAGCAGCTCTTAGTTTGAAGAGGAGTAGGTATTTAAATAAGCGCTTAAGGGTAGTGAGATAAGTAAGATGGTTTGCAAAAACCCTAGGGAAGTACAAAGAATAACAGCACCCATTGGTAGGATGGGGCATAAAATACCAATGGCAGAGATGATAGCCCAACTGAAAGATATGTAGGAGTTCATCTAGCTGGATGGAAAGGCGTGCCAGAAGCATGGAGGAATGCGGAGCCAGGCATGAGGGAGCAGGGATGATTCAGAAAACTGCAGAAAGTCTCATGCAATTCCAGTAGATAGTATCTAAAACACAGTGATAGGTTTAGAGGTTAGAAAAGTGGACAGATTCCAATTCATGGGAGATTTTAGTTTAAGCCTGTGACTTTGAGCATGATGAAGTTTTCTACTGTATTGTGTATGCAGACTCTTCTTAAAAATCACCCCAAGAAGGGCATGTTTTGCCTCCTCTCCGGGCCTAGGTCATTCATATTCTGCTTGGAAATAAACCACATTATTAAAAAGATCACTTTTTTTTTTTTTTTTTTTTTTTTTAGATTCATGCTTAATAGAACAGTTACTAAATGAGAAAATGTGTAATGACATAAAGCCACAATTAATTCACTCTTGTACTTATAGGAATTTCCACTTTATTGATCGCTACAAAAATATTTATTAGACCTTTTCATTGTGTCATTCACAGTTCTGGGAAAGGAAGATCCACAGATTAGAAGAAATAATTCTTGTTCTTAAATTATTTAGTGTCTAGTGACAGAACCAATAATTAACAAATCAAAACAACACACTGTGATAATTCCAGTCATGATGGCATCTGTAGATGTGAAAGGAATTGAGGATTTTCTTGGTGGTGTCAGGGGAAGTATCACAAAATAAGACTGACCTCCTTTTTTGTAAAAGGGTCAGGATTTTCCAGATAGAAGCATTTATGTAAAGAGACATAAAGGACATTCCAGGTGGAGAAAGCACCTTACACAAAGGCTTAAAAGAAGGAAAGGGAAAAGTATGAACTTACTGGAAGAGCAACAAGGCCCAAAGGCTAAGAGACTCTGAATGGAAAGACCTCTTTTTTTAATCTAATTTGGAAAATATAAATGAAAATAGGGAGTTCTTCAATTGTATATGGGGTAGGCAGATCCTTGACCATCTAGTTTGGTGTTAAGACTCCTGGGCATAAGAACTTTTAATTAGAATGCCCAGTTATTACTGGAATCTACAGCGATTCTCTGCTTAGTTGAAGTATCACTGTGAAAACAATAGAGAAAGCAGTTTTGTAGAATTTAACAATATTATAAAAATGGGAATGAAAATGAAATTGAAATTATATATGCTTCTAATTTGAAAATGCACATCAGAGAGAAGATATCAAAATGGTAATATCTGCATTTTAAAAATTATATTTATCACTACTCTGAAACCTACTATCATTGTACTATTACCTCAATGATTAAACTTTTCAATTACATGTTGCATTGTACTGGGCATTATATAATCATTAATGAGTTCACTCACATAAAACTCAATGAAAAAGCAGAGGGATTTTATTTCCCACTGTTTCACAGATGAGAAAACAAAAGCAACAAGGTTAAGTGGCTTCCTGAATTCCTGCTGTTGGGTCTTGAGTCAAGAGAGTGGGAACCTGGACCTTGCATGACACGCCAGGTAGCTCCTTCAGTTCTGCTTCTACCTGCACTCTTATTACTCCTTGGTGTTCTTGAAAACTAATGATATTCAGAGCTACAAGATGTGTCTGTTGCAGCCTACGTTGGTTTACTTGTTGCAATTTGTGACCATCTGCAATGTTTAGCATTACGCCTTACTTTGGAAATATTGACTTCTTGGAAGGAGAGGGCTGGCCATTTAGGGAAGGAGAGATGATAAATAAACAGGATCTTAGGTGCTCTGAAGACATGAGGGAGGCTGCTGGTCAGTCTCTCTGGAGGAAAACCAGTGAAATTGTTTATTTTCTGTTCTGATTGCCTCTCTTTTCTTCTCTCTGTCTTAAAGCCAATGTCCCCATTAGACGAGTAGAGATTGATGAAAGAAAGGACAATGTGGAAGTCTAGATCTGGGACTCTTCCACCCGAAGACTGATCATGGCAGAGTATGGAGGACAAGCTCATATCCATAATTTGCTTGCTGCGGACCCAGAGGCCGTAAGGAGTGTTGCTAGTGAGTGCTTTGTGGAAATTATCTGCATCTTCTGAGATGATGAACTGGTTACTTATCCTCTGCCAGATATTCTCATTACTACAAGGAGAGCCAGCCAGTCTGGAAATAGAAGATGGTACTTAAAAAATAAAACATATAAAATGACAGATTTGCAGGTTTACTGGTTCTACTTTTTAGAGCAGTCTGTCAGCCTGTTATGTGGCTGAGGTGGAGCTATGCTTTTCAGATTCGCTCTACATTTGAGACCAAAATTGTATCCTGTTGCCTTGGGATTACACATTTCTCTCTCCTTTATGAGTTTCTTCTTCCATTTTTAAGCCTGTCTTTTTTTTTTTTTTTTTTTTTTTTGAGAGATTTTTTTTTGAGAGATTTTTAGGGTGCATGGCTGGTCAGAGAGACAGAAAGCAAGAAATATCCCCCAGAGGATATGGCCACGACACAATCCTTTCTCCTCCATCCTCCTCTCTGGATTTTGGGTACTCATGCACACTCAGCATGAGTTTGAAGCTGCCTGGCCTGGATCTCAAACTGTGGTCAACTACATGGGAGTCCAGAGATGTAATCATTACACCACCAGCTGGCCCCAAGCCTGTCTGTCTTAACCTCTATGCCTGGGGTCTCTCTTTTAGCTCAACCACTCATTACTGAAAAGTGAAACGTACCAGCTTTGAGTTTCTGCCCTCAGTTTTGGTGCTGCTGTTCTAACACTGCCTTTTCCATTCGTTTGCAGAAGCTAAGATCAAGGCGACCCCTGACCTCAAATCTAATGTTGTAGAAACTCTGGTGCCTTTTTCCCAGAACATTTGCATTTGAGAAGATGAGGGAGATGACTGACATAATTAAGTGGTTTTTCAGTAGAAAGATTCAGAATTGGTAATGATTTCTGATGGGCTTGGCAGTGGTATGCTGGGCCAGTTTCCATCGGCTTGCACGAATTGGTTGTGCCTACTTCTCTTCCATTCCACATTCAATGACCTCATCTTTGTAGCTTGAAGATGGCAATGGTGGGAATATTTACACAATGGATATTGGCAAACCCTCCTACATATCAGGGTTTTGTTTTTAGGAAAGCTAATTTTTTAGCACACCATTATCTTTAAGCTCCAGTGTATAGAGAAGATGGCCTGTTGCAAGATCAATTAAATGTGATCTTGTCTCTTTCCCTCTTTATATTTTAGAATTCAAATCTGTGAAGTGTTTATGTAAAACTATAGAACTCATAGCATTCCTGGCCTGAGTTTTACTGAAGGCAGGTCGCAGCAGTGAGTTGAGGAGCACAGCCTAACATGGGTTGTATTTCAAGTTGTTGGCATATTCTGGGAACTTGGGGCTTGGGGCCCAGGAATTAATTTCCATTTTTTCACTAATTAGCTACACAGCATTGAGTAAATATTATATAATCAACTATTTTCTCTGTTAAATGGAAGCAACACATTTTTCTCAGATGATTCTTAGCTTTTCCTGAGAAGCAAATGGAATGACATCTTGTAAATAAGAGGGTTGTTTATGGCCACTGTGAAGAATTTAGGAGTGGAATAAACTTGAATCAAATCTGGAGTTTCCCATGTTAACCTGAAAAAAAGGCTGAGGTATAACAAGTAAAATAACATGGTTTATTTGAGTCAGAGCCTAGGAAAAATTTGCCCAGATGAACAGACTCTGGTTCCTCGGACTTGTGCTCATTGAAAATGGAATTTAGTTCTGCTAGAGAAGAGGGCAAGAAGAGCGTGGATACTAGTTGTTTGACAAAAATTTACAAAGGTCTGTTTAAATAATGCAGGGAACTGATTGGCTATTTCATATTTTACCTGTGAACTAGAAGATCCTGGAATAAAGAAAGGGTGGAGGTTATACTTTAAAAAATCTATAACTCTTTGCAGATTAATTTACGTAGTTGTAGACATAACTAAACTCTTAGGTTCATGCATTAAAATGTAAATAGTTCTCATATTCCAAACAGCTTATGAAGATGCTTTAATTTCTTACCCTTGAAAAGTTACTTGACTAGCTCCGTCAGCTATAAAGTGCAGCTTAATGATATCAATGTATTAAGGTACATATAATGTTGAAATGAAGTAACCTTTTGAAAAATGTTTAGGACTCAAGGAGAGGCAGGACAGTGGCACAGCAATAGACTGTGATACCTTGGGACCACCTTGTAATCTAATGGTTAAAAAGGCTGGATCCTACAAGGACAACTGCAGTTTGAATCCTAGTCCCTGCAGCTTCACAGACACTTTAGACCTGTGTGTGTGTGTGTGTGTGTGTGTGTGTGTGCATGCTCCAAACCCCAATAAAATTGAAAAATAGAGAAGAAGATTGTCAAGTAACCATGCCCCATTGAGGATTGTTTTATTCTTTATGATCTGGGGCTGCTGAAGCTAGGGGTGGATCACAGCATTGAACTCCGTTGGAGGTATCTGTCTCTCTGTCTCTTTCTCTCTACTTCTCTTATTCATGGAAGAAACAAATTAAGTTAAAAAAAGGTTAGGACTCAATAAATGGTTGTTACTCTTAAAGTAAACTACTTTGGCCTAACATGGCCTCTGTACTTCTATACTTAGATTCCTCTGGATAAGCTGTAATCGTATGTTAGGTTGTTGCCCTGAGGTGGTTGCTAAGTTACAGTCAATCCCACTAGCCACACTTCAGTCAATCACAGAAAGCCTACCTTTTAGGCTGTTCCTGTAGCTATGACCAGTCCAGTTATTTCTCTACCTCATTCTCTCACTTTTGTTTGTGTATGTAACTTTCCCTTTCTGCAAACTTACATACCCCTAGTACCACATGGCTACCTGAAGTTCATTTGAAACCATTTTCTGAGAAACCACCTGATTTCGAATTGCCCATCTTTTGTTCAGATAAACTCTGTTCATTTTCAGTTGGTCAAAAAAAAAAAATTTTTTTAAGACTACTATTATTATGCTTTGAACATGCTATATACAAGCTTAAAGATATTATTACTTCGGGACCAGCAGTTAGTGTAATGGCTATGTCGCTGGACTCCCATGTAGCCGACCGTGGTTCGCATCCTGGACCGGGTGGCTTAAAACTCACGCCAGGTGCGTGTGCATGCGTGCCCAAGATCCCGAGAGGAGAACGGAGGAGAAGGATTGAGGCGTGGCCATCCCCCCTGGGGGGTGATTACTCGCTTTCTCTCTCTCTGTCTCTCTCTGTCTGTCTGGTAAGTGCACACACCCTATAGCAAAAACCTCTAAAAAAAAGGAAAAAAAGATATTATTACTTCATTTTAGCATTTGGAACTTCTGTAGTGGTCACTTGCTCTAATACCAGGCCTGTGGTAAATGTTTAAATTTTTTAAAGTTGTGAAATTAAGAAAGTTTATTTCTAGTATGGTTCAAGTTCAGATGATTGACTTAACTGACTAACCATACTCCTTAGAGGGAGAGGAAAAAGAGTTTTGCTTCAGACAAAGCAGTTTTTGACAAAGAGACTGAAAGTTGTCCTTCAAAAATCTAAAGAACTTGGCTTAGTGAAGCAGACTGGCTAAAAAAAAAAACCCTGAATTTAAGGCATTATATATTGTATCCTGGGGACTTGAGAATCATCATAAAAAAGGCACTGATGTTGTAATTTCTTTGGGAGTTATTTGTAAGATTCTTTTGAGCAGTCCTTCAGGAATTAGTCTGTTCACATGCAGGCTAAGTACAGGAATGTCTTATCTGATTCCTCCTGGAAGTATAAATGGATGAGCTACAAACTTAAGCAATCCCAGGAAGACAGCACCCTTTCCCCATCACTTTCAACATAGAAACGAATGGGGATTTGATTGTTATTCTTGGGTATACTATTTGGGAATAACAAAGCCGATACATAATGAGAAAGACATTTTACCTAAAAGAATCATTAATTCCATCCCTTTTAGGTTAATGCCTTACTATAGAAGAAAGAATATCATGAAATGATTAAGATGCCACACCCAAGGTCTCATTCCCTATATGAGCTGAGAAGACATGTCCAGTCTTCCTTTGAAGAGAGGTGGAAATACTTGGTGCAATGCATAAGCTTTGAGGTCCCATAGGAAACTGGTAAACCTTAGGCTAGTTGTTTAGCTTCTCTTAGTTCTGGTTTCCTTGCAAGGGGGACATTTTCTACTTCGTGGCATATCAATAAAGATGAAAGAAGCTACAGTATGGGCAGTAGAATGTCGGGCGCAGATTTTGAACTAATGTCAATCTCCCCAGCTCCCAAGTGCTTTAATGAGCAGCATGCTAGGGTAGATTAGCTTCTGATTTCTCAGGTAATAGCAAGCTCCAACAGAAGAGGTCAGAGGCAAAGAAAGACCCAGAGCTAAGGGCATTTCCCTGAAGGTGCACCTGTGTGACAAGGCTTGAACCTCCAGGTGAGCTGCCTGTAGCAGAGTGGATGCAGCATGAAAAAGACGAGTCCAGGGGAACCCAGGGCAAGCCACCCCAACCTTGCAATTTTGCCTGGGTGAAGTAAAGAAACCTGGACATCTGTCGCTCTTGAAACTGTTGCAAGATTTCTTAGAATTTTGGAATTCCACCTTGATGATTTTTTTAAGGTGTCCCAACTAGACCACTTACCAGAGAAAATGAATCTTTCTGCTGACAGTTTCATCTCTCTAATTGAACATAAAGGGAAACAGCAGTACTTTGTAAAATGTACCCAAGAAAATATAATTATTGTTTAAAAAAATAGGCAAGACCAGCCAGACGGATAAAGATGTATGGGTTAATTGCTGAATCTGCGTCTCACCTGCATCTTTTATGTGGCAGATATGAATGCTTTATAGGTAATGAGGTCCTCAACAGGAGAGTTATGGCCTAACGGCCTGACATTTGTAAAGCTATAAAATGTAGGGGGAGATTTAACAAGCAAGATGAGCTGCCCTCCTGCATATTAACACAATTATGCACCTATGCACAGGGCTAGGAGTAAATAGTGTATTTATAGCATTAGGATCCTCCAAAGGATATTAAGCAGACATTGCAATTTGCATTTTAATTTTCTCACAAGAAAATCTTTCTATTTGTCTTAAAACTTCCAGGAGCTCTAAGCCTTTTTAGCTTCTCCAGTGGCTTTACCTTTGTATTGTTTAGTATTAGGGCTAGTAGAACTGACAGTACACTCAGGTTCTTATCCCTACTGTGAGGGGTTGAGGCTTTGGTGGAGGGTGGTTCAAGATGTCTAACAGGGAGATGTACTATACTGGGAGGTCAGTGGTTCTGGAAAGTCATAGAATATTCATGCCCACTTCCATGTCATTGACTGTCAGTTTTCCTCAATATTTGGTTTTCCTGTTCCTTGCCTAACTTTCTCCCCTAATGCTTATGAGGTACCTAATAGTCTGTTAGAATAGGCTAATTTTTAAGTATTTTTTATTTTAAGCTTGCAAAGAGAGTAACATTTTAGGCACTAGTAGAAGTGAAACAGATTAGGAAACCAGTTAAAAGAAGAACGGAATATTTCAGCAGTGCTTTCTCCTTGAACCATGTTTTATCAAGAACTTAAAAGCTTTTTCCAACCTAAATTCCTCTGAATTGTAGAAGCTAGATACCTCTTCTCTGTTTACTGAAATCTAAAATCAAGATGTCAGCAGGGCAATGATTCCTTGAAGACACTAAGAAGAATCACCCCTTTTCTTTTCCTGGCTCTGGTAGCTTCTGGAAATACTCGGCATTTCTTGGTTGTAGCTACGTTACTACAATCTCTGATGCTTTCATCACGTGGCCTTCTTCTCATTGTGCTTGTGTCTTGTATTTCTAAATAAGAACATTGTAAAGGACTTTTGTAAGGACCTCTCTATATAAGGATAATCATCAGTGAATTTAAGTCTTACTCTAATCCCATTTTAGTATGATTGCATTTGCAAACAAAGACTATTTCTTTTTTTCTCTTCCACTGCTTTCCCCTTTTTTTGGAGATGTTTGCTATAGGCCATGTGTGCTCACCAAATAGACAGAGAGAGACAAAGACTCAGAGAGTGAGAAATCACCCCCTGGGGGATAGCCATGCTGCAATCCTTTCTCCTCCATTCTCCTCTGGGGATTTTGGCCACATATGCACATGCACCTGGCATGATTTTCAAACCACTGGGTTCAGGACTCGAACTGCGATGGACTATGTGGGAATCCAGTGCCTCAACCACTATAGCATGTACTGGCCCCTCTCCCCAATTCCCCTTTTTAATTTATGATAGAGCACATGCATGCTCCAGTGAGGGTGAGAGAGAAACACTCTCCACAGGGTCTGGTCATACTGTGAATCCCTTCCTACAGTCTTCCAGCTTGTTAAATCTTTTTTTCCTTTTAAACATTAATAAAAAAAATTCACATTTAATTATTGTACATCTTTATGGCATACATTTTTTTTAGAGAGATTTTTGCTATAGGGTATATGTGCTTGCCAGAGAGACAGAGAAATAGAAAGCAAGAAATCACCCCCCTCCCCTCCAGGGAGATGGCTATGCCACAATGCCACAATCCTTTCTTCTCCATTCTCTTCTCGGGGTTTTGGGCACACATGCACACACACCCAGTGTAAGTTTTTAAGCTGCCTTGTCTGGGACTCGAAACTTCTCACGTAGTTGACTACGTGAGAGTACAGCAATGTAACCAATACACCATCTGTTGGTCCCCAACAAAATGGCTTTTAAAACATATCTTATTGAATTGTGAGCACTTGTGCATGTGCTTGGCATGTTTCAGGCTCACCAGGCCAGGGAGTGGTATTGGGTCACCATTTGAGATTTGGCTTCCTTCAGCAACACATTACTATTGCACCATGGAGCAGATCCATGCAAAGACTATTCTAAACAGTTCCATTGACAGGTGCCCAGGGTTAGGACTTCAGCCTATTCTTTGAGGGATATGATTCAATACATAACACTTGAATAATAAAAATAAACTCATCATCTTCTTCCAGTAAGTAAAACAAAATTGTGAACACATGCCTAGACTAATGTTTAGGATTTTGTAGCAGCAGTGAGTTTTAGAGGAGATCGATGTGTGGCTTGCTAAGTGTTATGGTATTTTAGCACACATTTTCTTTCTTAGAGAACAGTTGCTTAAGGTCTGAGACATCCAGGAGAAATAATTCTACAGTCCCTGCTAAATCTTGACTTCATTCTTTTTTTTTTTTTTTTTTTTTTTTTTTTTTTGGGAGAAGTTTTTTGCTATAGGGCGCGTGCGCTCGCCAGACAGACAGAGAGAGACAGAGAGACAGAAAGCAGGAAATCACCCCCCAGGGGGGATGGCCACGCCGCAATTCCTTCTCCTCCATTCTCTTCTCGGGATCCTGAGCACGCACGCACACGCGCCCGGCGTGAGTTCAAGCCGCCGGGTCCGGGACTCGAACCGCGGTCGACTACATGGGAGTCCAGCGACATAGCCATTACGCTAACTGCTGGTCCCCATTCTTAAACTCTGTTTTGCCTTTATTCTCCTCTTCTTAAATAGAGACCCTGCCGTCTACCCCATCACCACCCTCATGCATTCCCACCCCCATTCTGTTCTCATACTTTACTATGAATGTAAACTTCCGGGCCTCTCCCTTCCTCCAAGTAATTAGTCACTGAAAACCTCAACTAAAACATAATGAGATTCTATCCTCCCTTAAGAAGAGGTATAGGTGTTAGTTATCAGTGAGCAGCTAAGGAAAGCATTTTGAAGTAAGATGCTTATTCCGGTGATCTCATCATCAGCAATGATGTCGTTTCTTATGACTGAACCTTGTTCCAGCATGAGTGCTACACTCACAGGTGTGTGACTAAACCTTCTCCTTTGCTTGAGTGTCTGAGTCATTTGCTTCTTTCATGTTGAATCTGTTTGAGGTAAGATCCAGGAAATACAATGGAAGGAGGATCCATTCATAGGCAATTCATAGTTAGGTATTTCCAGCTTGTTTCACAAGACGTCTGTTCTGCTCAGAGAACGGCCCTTGTTCCATGCATGGGGCATAGTAAGACAATGGATGAGCAAGTATCCATTGGATTATCAAGAGCCTGGAATAGAAAGCTGTCTTGTTTGCCTTCAAAAATCTAGTATGGGATTGGCTTTTAGGACAGTACAGAATCTTTTAAAATTCTGTTAAAGTAAAAGGTATTCTGACAACATTGCTGTATAAAAATGCTCTGTATATTTCAAAGCGTTAACCTAGAGTGGGAATTTGTGGATGTGGTTACAGCACTTTCACTACGATGGAAATTCACAGGACAGATGATCAGAGGGTTTTATTCTTTGTCAGCACATGAAGCAGTCACCGTCTATTGCACACATCTTCATATGCTCTTGGAAATGTTTCATAACAGCACTTAGGAAAAAATTCTGTGGCTTTCCACCTGTCCTCTCTCTGTCAAAGCTGTTATGTTTATTATTCTTAATCCTTCATAACTCAAAAGAAAATCTGGCCAAATTCACTATTTCCCCTCCAAATTTGTCCCTAAATAACCCAACTTTTGGCTGGAATAATTTTTGTCTTTTATCCAGAGCACACCTACTCACACAGAGGTACAAAAATACATTTATTTATTACTCTTGATTTGGGAAACACACACCATTTGTGAGGCACTTTTTTCACAGACTGCTGAAAGAAACATGAATGGTAGCCCCTGTATCCTGAAAACTAAGATTTATGTGTAGGTGTGTGGGTAGGGGGTGGGTGTATAGAAAGTATTGGCTAGAAAGGAAGATGGAGAGAAAAAATGTAAGTCGGAGTAAACAAGTGGTGTAATGAGCACACACATTTGGGAAAATGCATGGTATACCAAGAGGGTCAGAAAGAAATGAAAGGCTTGTGGAAGAAATAAAGTCCTAAACTGAGTTTTGAGCAAGGTCTTATGTGTAACCAGACCAAGCTGTGGGTTTCAGGAAACAGCACATGCAAAGGGCAGGAGTTGTATTCAGGCTGGTAAGTGGTTCAGCTTGGTCATCAGTAGAAATTCAATTTGTTGATTGATGTTTAGGGAGGCTTTCATTCTAGTCCAATTTTAGCTTAACAAAAGAATGTGAATGCCCAATGGAGTTCATTAAAATGGGTGTGAAATATGTTACTTACAGAAATGTGAATGCACATTACTGTAGTTACAGTACATTCACATTTATTTTATACAATGAAAAGAAAAACCTGGTCTTCTGTGAGGAGATATGCCACCCCCTCCCATTTAACGTGATTAAAGGCAACATTTAATAGTCCCACAGAGCTTTCTGTGCTGATCCATATCTATGGGTAGTCACCATTTCCTTTCATTCTACATATTGTTGTACAAGACAAAACAGTTACGCGACATCTGTTAAGAAAGAGAATCTGGGTGAAAAATACAGCCATGTAGTCCTATGATTCTTTGAGTTCAGGACTGAGTTATGTTTTATACATATCTGTTTCTCATTTATTTTATTCTTTGTATGAGGTCTCTGTATTTCCAGTAAATAAAGGAAAGGGGTCAGGTTCTCTCTGTGGGCAAAGGTGTGTTCTGTCTCTAAGTACAAGATTGGATGGCCAGTCACAACGTGGGCAGTGAGACCTAACCACTGCCCACATTGGTCTCCTAGTTTTGGATGGTATGAATGAACTTCAGGCATATGTGCGGAGATACAGGGATGGTGAGGATAGAGAATCTTGAGGGTAGAGAATTCCATAGGCTTATTACACATGAATCTGAAGAGAAGGTCTAAGGTCTGCATCGGTTGAATTACCTGTATAGAATAAGTTAGTTAGTTTTGGACTTGCTAGATGGAAACAGAGTAAGAGAGGTGGTGGGAGGGGTGATAGAAACCGCCAGAGAACAATTTAAAGGTGAAAAAAGGAGAGAAGGACCACTTAATGGGTCCACTTTCAAAAAAAATTTTTGAGAGGTTTTTGCTGTAGGGCACATATGCTCTCCAGAAAGATAGAGACAGAGAGACAAAAAGGGAGAAATCACCCCCCAGGGGGGATGACCATGCCACAATCCTTTCTCCTCCATTCTCCTCCTGGGATCTTGGGCACGCACGCACGCACACACGCCCAGCATATGTTTAAGCCACCAGCTCCAGGACTTGAACCACATCGACTACATGGGAGTCCAGTGACATAGCCATTACGCCAACTGTTGGTCCCACACTTTTAAAATTTTTTAGTATTGATTTTTTTTTTTTTATATCTCCTGGTTAGTTCAGAAGCAAAGAGATACTGAGTTTGACAATGTATAAATAGGTATGAACATTAGTGATATGTATTAAACAGATATGTACGAGTTCTCAATTCAGTTTTATTAAAAATTCTATGTCCAAGGGCCAGCAGGTGGTTAGTGGTTAAGGCATTAGACTCGCACATGACTGATCATGATTTGTGTCCTGGACCCAGTGACTTGAAAATTATACCAGGCAAGTGTGCATTCACACTTTGCCAAAAATCCAAAGAGGAGAATGGAGGAGAAGGGATTGTGGTGTGGCCATCCCCCCAGGGAGTAATTCTGCACTTTCTCTTCTTGCTCTCTGTTTCTCTCTGGCAAGTATATGTACCCAATGGTAGAATATCTAAAGAAAAACATGATATGTCCCTAGTTAACTTCTACTATGTGCCTATCATTATGCTCATGTAAATGCAAGAGAAGTTGCAGAGCTCACAGTCCTGTTTGGGAAAATGAGAGTATATATGGGCCCTTTTCTAGCTGACATCATGATTAGTAAAATCCTGTTAAATATTCCCCCAATACATTAAAGAACATGGACTTTTGCCATCTCCACCTAGGTTTCTTGAGACTCTGAGCCCTTATTCTTCTCTTGAAAAATGACCAAGATAAGCATTTGATCATTTTCTAGGGAGCTGATGGCATAGCAGCAGGCACAATACCCGGAACAAAGCTAGCACTTAATCTATTCTAGGGATTTTTTCCCCCTCCATTTTGTGTAACTTACTCCCTGCATGGAGCTTGAGATTTCTAGGGACTGCATTTCTTTCTTTTTCTTTCTTTCTTTCTTTCCTTCTTTCTTTCTTTCTTTCTTTCTTTCTTTCTTTCTTTCTTTCTTTCTTTCTTTCTTTCTTTTTTTTTTTTTTTTTTTTTTTTTGGAGAGGTTTTCACTATAGGGCGTGTGCGCTCGCCAGACAGACAGAGAGAGACATAGAGACAGAAAGCGAGAAATCACCCCCTGGGGGGATGGTCACGCCGCAATCCCTTCTCCTCCATTCTCCTCTCGGGATCTTGGGCACGCACGACACGTGCCCAGCGTGAGTTTTAAGCCACCGGGTCCGGGATGTGAACCGCGGTCGACTACGTGGGAGTCCAGCGACATAGCCATCGCTAACTGCTGGTTCCCGGGACTGCATTTCTTGATCTGAGTTCCAGGCTTTGAATAGTGGTGACTCCACCGCTGTGGAAGCTCTTATTAGTAAGGCCCCTGACCACAGCCCTGTTTCAACTTCCATTTGATTAGACCGACTGAATCTTATGGCAGTTCAGAGTTGCCCCCAGAAGTTCTTTTTAAGTCTGACTCAGTATCTGCCTGCCAAATCCAGTTTCTAGGTGTTAATAATGCATAACTAAGAAGTAAACCAGGTTTATGACAGTCATTTTTGAAGGGGAAGAGATCATTAGGGAAGAGATAAAACTTCACCGGGGTCAACATTTGCCTGTAGGAGTTGACAAGTACAACTGGAAAGTCCTGTCCACTGTCTCTATCTTCCACATTACTTCTCCCTTTCAAGATTCCCATTTCTAGGAGATGCTCCTAAATAATGCTATTTCATGTTTCTCATTCCTTCAGTCCTAAGGCTGGCAATTAAGTGATTTGTTTCTATCTTTGTTTACATTTAAAGATGAGTGCACCCACTTTATCATCAGTTTATGTAACTTGTTCCATAATAGTACTAGAAACATTGCCATTTGTTTATGTAACACTTTGAAATTTTCAATAAGCTAATGCCTACAGTATCTCTTCTGATTCTTACAATGCCTTTAAGAATTGCAAATCAGTTGGAATAGTATTCAACTACAAATAAGGATGTAGCAACTCAGGTGATGCTGCTTGGCCAAGGTCACAAAGCCAAGCTCATACACTTGGAGTCTATATTGCAGTTAGTAACTCCAAAACTAATGTGTTTATCTCTTTATGCACAATTTCTTAACTTATTAATCAATTCTTGATAGGTTTTAGGAGCTAGATATAGAGGATGTACACTTTCTTTTTTTTTTTTTTTTTTTTTGAGAGATTTTTTTTTTTTGCTATAGGGCACGGGCACCTGCCAGAGATACAGGGAAAACAAACAGAAAGTGAGAAATCCCCCCCATTCACCCATGCCATAATCCCTTCTCCTTCATTCTCCTGTAGGGATTTTA
The DNA here is from genome assembly GCA_026018925.1 of Tupaia tana. Classification (NCBI taxonomy): domain Eukaryota; kingdom Metazoa; phylum Chordata; class Mammalia; order Scandentia; family Tupaiidae; genus Tupaia; species Tupaia tana. The sequence continues at coordinate 35,457,802 of JAKSZU010000007.1, read as the reverse complement.
GGCACATAAGCACATGCAACTGGCATGAGTTTTAAGCCACTGGGTCCGGGAGTCAAACCACGGTAAACTACGTGGGAGACATAACCATTACTCCATCTGCTGGTCCCAAGGGACATACACTTTTAACAAAGATCTGTGGTGGTTTAAACTAGGGGACTAATTTCAATAATAGCATGCAATACCAACCTTTAGAAGGTGTCTTATTTCATGACTACATTGCCAATGGAAGTGCCTGAGATTGAGTAATTTATAAAGAAATAGAGTTGGACTAGTGCCTGAAAAGTCCAAAGGCATCTCAAAATTGCAGAAGGTAGAACGTCAAGGGGAGTGGAGCATAATCTGTATCCATAGGGCATCTGCTGACCTATTTATAAACACACCAGAACTCAATCATAGGGATTTCCCCTGTGGGGAAAATGGAATCAGGATGGTTTAGCCTTGCTCCCTCACATCCTATCTTACCATGTTTGAAGGCCACAGAATAAACAACTTATTAGTTATAATACATTTGTGTGCTTGTTATGTAGTTATGGCTTTGCAGTTTTACACCACTGCATGTAACATGTATGTGGATGTGTGACTGTATTTGGCACTGAACCACTATTGTCTTCAGCCCCTTTAAGAAAAAAGGAGAAGCTAGCTATCCCTGCTCAGCTCAGCTTGATTCAGCTAGCTCAGCCCTTGTGGCCTTGGGTCAGCCTGACCTTGGCTAGGCTTAGCTTAGCTCTGTGTGCTGTGAGAGCCAAGATGGAGGAAGCGGTTTGTGTGCACTCTCCATGCATGTTACAAGCTCCAAGAGGAAGGAACAACTTTGTGAGTTCTACAAAGAGCTCAGTAAGCTACTCTGCACTCAGCCAATAAAGAACATGACATCAGTGCCCTGCATCTTTTTCCAACTCTCTGGGTCTCAGTTTGACCCACCCTTTGGAGGAGGAAGAACCTTACAAAAACTACCCTAATAACATTATCACACCCAAAGGCCCCACCCTGGGACACCATGTGGGGATTAACTTTTTACCTTTACAATATAACCAAATGTCAGCATACTATCTTTTGGGGGACATCCAGTCACCACCCACTTAGACCAAACTCTAAAATATTAAACTCTGGAGGACAAACCATTACCCAAACCATTAACAGATGGTTTGATGGTGATGGAAAATCCTATCCTTATACATTTGGGCTAGTGCCTGTGCCACCTCCAGATCTGTTTATAATCTCAGCTGATTTCAATCATGTGTTCACAACTATTCCATAAAAAGAGTATACTGTGTGCTACATTTATAGACAATTTCAGTTAATCTTCTTAAGTAATTTACATGCATAATTTTAGTTAAACTTAAAGTAACTGTGAGGCTTGTTTTTTTTTCCATTTTTAAGATAAGACAATTGAAACCGAAAGATGTTAATTAACTGGACATCAGACAGCTGACATATTAATCTTCACATCTAGATTCGACTTGATCAATAGAAAAGAAATGCTTATTACATTGCTGGCCAGTCCTGGCCTCAGTCATTTCCTGAAGGCCCTGACCTGGGATGCATTGTCTGAGGCTGTTTCCAAGTCTTATTTCTCCCACTCTCCCTCCTGGTGTTTGAGATTCCCTTACATCCTCCTGAAGGCTTTCTTTGTTGTCACCTGGAGCAGGCATATCAGGGGATAGTCCCTGTGCTGGGAGACCCTGACCTTTCATAAATATTGGATAATGACTTTGTTTTGCTCATTAGCCCAGTCTGTTTTGTGATGGTGGCCCCACGATCAGTTCTGCTTTCCCAGTCCCAAGGCAGAACATTAAGCACCTGGTACCCTTTGACATCTGGCTCACCTTACATCAAAGTCAGACTATTAGCTGCAGCTGGGTGGTTCTCTCTGACAGCAGTTACTGCAACAACCATCAAGCCTCCCAAATACTATCAGCTTTTGTTTTGTTTAAAGTCATATTTTTCTACGTAGAAGAATGACATCCTCATGGCAGAGTCTGTCTCTGGCTCCACCGAAGCATAACAACCTCTAGCTAGAGGACAAGACTTCCATGGATTGTTCAGCTGCAGTGCTCAATTAGTCTTCCAATATATATCCCCCCCACCCCCTTATTTTCCCCTAACACACTGTCAAACATGTCAAGCACTGAGCAGCTTTCTGATGTGGACACTGGCTCATTAGGCCCCAGCTGAGATCATTAAATTCTGTTTCTTTAAGGCCAATGAAAAGGGCAGATTTATGCTTCCTTTGATAGAGCTGGTCTTAAATTTCCTCCCTATTGTGAGATGGATAGTTGGTGATGAATCAGTGAGATTTCAGACTCCACTGGGGGAGACCGACTGTTCATAGGATGGAGGTTTCTGGGATAGAACAGCAAACAAGGAGGGAGCTACTACTGAATGAATGCAAAGTTTTTTAGTGCTGTGTCCTGCCATGAGCTCATCTTAATAACATTATTTTGTTCTTTTAAGACAGGATGTCGCAGTCTTGGCACTATTGAGATTTGGGGCTAGGTAATTCCTTATCTTGGGGAGTTGTCCTGTGTACTAGGATATTAGCAGCATGCCTGGCTGCTACCCACTAGATGCCAGTAGCACATGCTCCAAGTTTGTGTGTTTATTTATTTGTTTTATAATTTGCCATAGGATGCAAATGCCTGAGAGAGACAGAGAAAGAAAAAGAGACAGAGAGAGAGAATTTATCTCCTGTTGGGGGTGGTCATGTTGCAATCTCTTCTCCTCCATTTCTACCTCCTTTCAGGATTTCAGGTATGCACACATGTCCAGCAAGTTTTTCAAGTCACGGGATCTGGGACTGAAACCACACAGTTAGCCAAGTGAGTACCAGCCACTTTAACCACCACACCACCAGCTGACACCACGTGTTCCACATTTTGACAACCAAAATTGTTTCTAGATTGCCAATGTCCTTTGGGGGCAAAGTCACCTCCAGTTGAGAAACAGTGCTTTAAGGTATTCCAGGAGGTGGGCTCAATGAAATCAACTCCCTACAGAGAACAAAGCCAGTAATCTTACTTACAGGAAGGTAGTCATGAAAACGTTAGACTGCTGTCACTAGTATGGCCAGACAGAAATAACTGTAAAGCAGGGGAAAGTGTTTTTGCAATTGGCTTCCAAAATATTTTCTTTAAACCTCTTTTTATATTCCTAAAGTTTTTTCTCCCCTTCTCGCTGGTTTAGGCTCCTCTGCTATTTAATAGACCAGAGCCCACTGTGAGAGGTTAGGCCAAAGCTGGATCTCCTGGAGACTACATTCTCCCAGCTTTACTTTATTCTTACATGAACTACTTACCTTTCTGTGTTTTGTCCTTTCAGCATCATAATGCCTAGAGAAACAATGTATATGCTAATAAACTGGTAATAATACTTGTTAAAGATTAAATGAATTAAGCCTCCCAGATTTTATATATTATGCGTATATGAGTGTGTGTATATATATATATATATATATATATATATGAATATGTTATATACATATAAAATACACACATACACACACACACAATTTCAATATATAACAACCAAAGAACTGGGTAATGAAGGTTTTAGACTCTTTGGTAGGACAGCAGAGCGATTATATGACTAGCAAACCCTCAAAGCAAAATTCTAACTATGAGACTAGCTTTGGTCCTTAGAGTTCAGAACTGAGATGCCCTTGAGTCAAGTATTTGTTCATTTTTGACCCTATGGGACAATGCTCTTCACATTTTGTTGATTATGTAGTATTTTTAGATTAAAAAAAGTAGTCCTCAATATTTCTATTATTTGTAAATTGAGTAAGTACACACTTGTTGTTAATACAGTTAGAAGCTATAGTTTTTAGATAATTTTGCAAGTTAAAGTCATCATATTTTTTTCTACATTCTCCCAAAGCCATCTTATTACTCTGAGACTGCTTTGACCTTTACCCTGTAAAATTCTTCTTAATCCCGCAGGGGTGAGTTTCAAGGGGTTTCCTCAGAAATAGGATGTACAGTTTTGTGACCCTAGGCATGTGCTGTATTTTCTGTAGAGAAGTTCTACAGTACTCATACATTTAACGAAGAAGTTTAAGCCAAAAGCTGTTAAGGACCATATGGTGATCTTTGAGAGTAATCAAATATTCATCCAGTAGACTGCGGTAGAATCTATATCTTTTTATAAAGTTGTGAAGACACAGAGCAGCCTATCTTTAAATGGTGGTCCTTCTTAGACCCCTGATCTTGAATCCGAAAAAATTTCTCAGCCTCGATCATCAGTCCATGGTTATGATGAGCAACATTTTAATTTTAATTTTGCAAATATACAATCACCCTGACAGAATTCAGAAGGGATTTTAGAGATCTTCTAGTATTCCTTCTATTTTTAAAAATTTATTTATTTTTAATTAATTAATTTATTTGGAGAGATTTTTGCTATAGGGCGTGTGTCCTTGCCAGAAAGACAGAGACAGAAAGACAGAAAGTGAGAAATCTCCCCTCCCCGAGAGGGATGGCCATACTGTAATCCCTTTTCTTCCATTTTCCTCTCGGGATCTTGGGCATGCATGCACACACGCCTGGTGTGAATTTAAGTTGCCAGGTCTGGGACTCAAACCATGGTCAACTAAATGGGAGTCCAGCCACCTAGGTGTTATACTGACTGCTGGTCCCGATTCCTTCTATTTTTAAGTTTTTTTTTTAATTGTCAGAGAATGTGTGTGCTCACCAGAGAAAAAGGAAATATAGTGAAGGGTGGGAGGGGAGGGAATAAGCTCCCCTCAATGGGAACATGGTCATGCCACAATTCCTTCTCTTCCATTTCTCTATCCTGTCACAATTTTAGGCATGCACACATTTGTGCCTGGTATACTTTTCAATTCTCCAGGGCAGAAATTTGAGCTACAATCAGCCACATGGGGTCTGGTTTCCTTAACCATTAGGCTACAGGGTTAGCCCTCTGGTATTTCTTTCTGTTTTTAGAGATGATAAAAGCAGAGCACCCAAGGTCATGCAAGTCTTCTCGTGCCCCTGTATGCCACACTGCTGCCCTCTGAAGATTATTTTTATGGCAGCTTTACCGTATTATAGTTTCAATATTAAAAATGAGAAAATTATAATAAAACAAGGCCTCTGGTATACAACTAAGAAATACCTAACTTGTTTTCAGAATTCATCTTTTTTGTTGTTGTTGTTTATTTCTTTTATGAGAGAGAGTGAGAAAAATAAGCACCTACAACAGGATCTCACACAGTGATCCTCTCCCCAGTTCTTGTCCCCTTTTTCTCAGACAACCAGGATTATAGGAACATTCATGCCTGGCATGTACAAGTGGACCCAAGAACCAAACCCCAATGTTTCACTTGTCTTCTATCATTATAGAGTTTTGTGCCACAACTGTGCAAACTGTGGTGGGCCCTAGAATTCATTTTGAATCTCAGTCAAATCTGAGCAGCTGGACAGAGTCAATGAAACAGCAATATCATCATTAATATGGATGGAAATAAGCAAAGTGAAATAATTGAAATGGTGGGTAAAACTGCAGTGTCTTGAGCTAAAAGGACCCTTGTATTATTACCTGTGACGAGATTGTTTTGGGAATTCTATGGTGAGTGTGTGCATACATGTGCCCCACACACATATGCTCTAATACACTAGAATTATTTTTAAGATGAAAGCAATGAAGAAAAACATAAATATTAATGCCTTTTTTCCAGACACTGTCACTGCAAAATGATACACTCTGAAGCATAGTGCCTTTATGCTCATCTCTGAGGCCTTTTTCTCATGTAATGTTTCAATCTTTGTTTCATATGTAAGAGGCTGTGGTTGCTCCCATATTTATTTCTCCTCAGGGTCAGAAAAATGGGTATTTGTTTCTCCCCAGGGTCAGGAAAATGAGTGGTGTCATGTGTGATTGTGCCATCACTACTGTGCTACGCTGCATTCTGCTCCGAAGAATACTGGCCCACATGGGGGAGACTGCTTCCTCTAGGCCAGATAGCTATTCCTGGGCTCAGAGCTCGTACTTTTATTCTCTGTTAGTGCTGAGGACTTTGATCATGCTGAGGACAACCTAGAAACCATTATGGGCAGAATTTTTCTCCTTTTGCTCCAAGGAGCCTCTCTCAGGGATGACAAAGCCATGATGCCCTTATCTGGTGTATGCAGTGGGCTTCTGAGTGAGCCTGGTGAAAGTTACAAAGCTTGCATTTATTATAATACACTACCTTCATTGTTCATAGAAGGAAAGTGACTTCCTTTGGTCACTCCTCTGCCGTCAGAGGAAATGCAGGTTCTTCTTCAGATCGGATCCTTATTCTGTTAAACCCACAGCTTTTTTCTGTATCTATCTTAATTATTAACTAAGAATGAGAGTTTACGTCATAGTTATGCCAGTTTCTATGAGGCCTAGACCAGGTTATTTAACACCTATGGCTCAGTTTATTTATCTGAAAGTAGGGGTTATAACAGAACAGACATCTTGGGTTTGATGTGTGTAAACACAAGTGTGGGCACATTCAGAGCTTTGACCACTGTCTCAAATGACTCATTCTATTCTGCCATTTATCTTTTTTAATCCGTTAGCCCCATATCCTGGAGTGCTGCCTGAACTTATACTGTTCATCTGTGTGCTCATCATTTCCTCTTGACGCCTTTGCTGTAAGCATATGATGTATGTAAACACAAGCATGGGCACATTCACTTACCATTCGGACCGTTCATTCAACAACTGATGATTGTGCATCTACTCTGAATGGGACCCTGCTCTACATTATGGAGAATGAAACTGTGTGCTCATAGAACTTACAGTGAAGGAGTCAAGAAGAAGTGATGAGCACACACATGAGCAGTGTAAGTGCAGGTAGCACTCCAGGATATTGGACTAGGGATGAAAAGAAAGAGATGCTGGAATGAAATGGGCCATTTGAGATGGTGGTCAAAGTTTTGAAAAGCTATAATTGAGCAGAAGCCTGGATAATGTGAAGAAGAGAGCAATGGAAAGATCTGCCCTGAGAGAAGTTTAGGCATACATTGTCCTTACTAGCTACAACTGGAAGAATATGCTTTAATGGACTTCCTTAATCATGGAGTCATGAAGTGGTTGCCAAAAATATTTAAAAGCTGGTGACATCACTGTGGTTTCTCTCTGATGACTGACCTGCTGCACTTATGTAACTCTGGTGCTAGAAGGGTGTCCTTCATAGTATTAACTTTAAAGAATTTGAAAACTGGCTTGAGCCCCTTCTAGCACTATATTCTAAAACTCAGTCTCTATGTGCTCTCCACATTATGATTAGTACAGTAAATGTTGACAGAGATAAATATGAAATTATCATCCAAATCAAATTCCTGCCAGATCACTCACACCCTTACATTTTTTAAAAAGAATGATTTACTTCATTTTTATTTATTATTATTTTTAATTTGCTATAGGACATGGTGCACTTGCCAGAGAGAGAGAGAGAGAGACAGAGAAAGAAAAACTGATAAAGCAAGCTGCCAGGTCTGGAACTCAAACTGCAGTAGGCCATGTGGAATTCTGGTGTCTCGACCACCACACCAACTGCTGGCCCCGACCCTTACTTTTAATGCCTTTACTATTAATAGCTCATCAGGTCACTGGGGTCACTAATGAAGATAATCTAGATCTCACTTAATGTCATGTGAACTTTGATTTGGGTGAAGATATTGACTACAGTAGACAAAGCAGCATCTCGCATGATAATGCCTTCTGTTTTCATTATCCTCGTATGCCACAGCTGAAGAGGGTTTTTGATAAAATGTCCACCCTGTCTAGTTTTCTCAGTCTATTTCCTGTTTAGAAATTTGTTGTCAACCAGCTTGTTCATATATTTAAGTGTTTATCAAAGCAGGAATTACTTTAGCAAAGGATCTCTTTTGGAAAGATGGGGGATTTTGTTGTTTATTTCAACCCAGCTGCATGTGCAGATAGACATATCCCCTATTGATTTGTAGACATCTTTATTTCTTTACACACATGCAAAATACCATTTTAGAATACAGTAGTAGAGGGAATGTAAGCCAGGGCTTAAGGATAATACTATGAAGGATAACCTCCTAGCATCTGAGCTGCACAGGTTCAGTTGGTCAGCCTTCAGAGAGGAACTATAGTGATATCATCAGCTTCTAAATATTCTTTCTCTTTCTTTCCTCTCATTTAAATTATTTTTTTTAATTATAGAGATATTTTTGCTATAGGATGAGTGCACTTGCCAGAGAGTGAGGGAGAGAGAGAGAGACAAAGAGACAGAAAGTGAGAAATATCCTCCCTGGGGAGATGGCCATGCTGCAATCCTTTCTCCTCCATTCTCCTCTCAGGATTTTGGTCATGCACACACAGGCACCCATTGTAAGTTTCGAGCCACCGGGTCAGACACTTGAACTGTGGTCGACCATGTGGGAGTCCTGTGACATAATCATTACACCATCTGCTGGTCCCTAAATTCACTTTCAGCTCATCCTTCAACTTCTCCTCTGTCTACCCTTTTCTAGTTTATAATCCTGCAGATTAAGAAAAGCCATGTGTACAAATACCGGTGCAGATATTATCCTAAGTCCTAAGACTCTAAGCCTGATGATTTGATTGGATGAAACTTCTGGAATTCTGTTTTTAGAAAGAGGGTGAAAAAACATGGTGAACATGTAGGTGATAGTGATAGATTCCATTATTCAGCAAATATCCATCTGTGCTGGCCTGCTCACAGATACCGAACTTGGCAATGGTATTTATTTTTACCAGTGGAAAGTGAGTGCACAAGATATTCAGCATGTTAAATCCTGGATCCCATAATGAGAAGACATATGAAGTAGACTTGATTCTGGTCTTCTTCCTGGACTTGAGCCCAGAAAAAGCTAGCAGGACTCAGCAGAGTAAAGCCAAGCTGCAATAAGCTTAAAGATCCATGAGAAAGAAACAAATGTTCATTGTTGTTAAGCCATTAAATTCTTTTAAAAACGCAACAAACTTTTGCTGATGAATATAAGCACTTTCCGTGTGGCAGACACTGTTCAGAATGGCAGAAATATAGTACAGAACAAAACAGACATTTCTCCCCCAGGGAAATTATATTTTCTGTCTCTGTGTGTGTGTGTGTGTTATATATCCTTTGTAAATGTATTAAGAAAATTATATCCATATATTTTCTATACAATATATGGATATAATAGTGTTCAGATGTGTAAAGACATGCAAGAAGGCATGCTATTCAGTATATCTGGGTGTGGAGTGAAAACAGCCATTGAAATACAAAATAAGTTTCTATCCCAGTCTGCCAAACTCCAAAGCCCATACCCTTTTCTCTATACCACCTAGATTGTCACTGCTGTCTTTTCACACAGGGAAATTTCCAGGTCTGGGATCTAATAAAGAAGGGGTCTTCCCTCCTTCACAGAGCAGAAAGGACAGCTTGCAGTTAAGAACAGCAGAAATCACTTCAATCTAAGAGAGAAAAAAATGTTTCCAACTTACCTGTCTCACTTACAGCAGCCTGGAGTACCAAACGTAATGTTTCCTTAACGTTAGGTACTAGGTATAAGGAAAACCTTTGCTTTATACAAGTGACTTAATAAGGTTTTAAGTATGGAGGGAGACTTTTGTTCTAAGAAGATAGTACGTATGCATATGTATGTATATCTCTAAACAAGCTTTCCTGTATTGATGAAGCAGGTTTCAGTCTACCTGTTTTTATTTATACAGGCCCAAGAGGTGACAATGATGTAAATATCACCTTTATACTTAGAATGGTATCTTTCTCATATTTTGACATACTCAAAACACTACACACACACAAATGTATCTTTGTAGAGCATATTATACTTTCAAACACTTTCACATATGTGAAGAATCTTCAAAAAATTAATAGAAAATGTGTATAATGAAAAAACTATACATGGATTTCAATTTTCTTTTCACCAAAATAAACTCAGTTTAATTTTCTTTTTCTATAAGCTTTCTTGAAGTCCTCTCAGTATTCTATATTTATCTTCATAGCAAGCTTACCATGTAGGTGAGACAGCATTTGTTTTGCAATTCATGAGTGAACCCAGAAAGTTCTAGTGGCTGGACCAAGTCAGCATAGCTACAGTACACAAGCTTGGAATAGAAATCTGTTTTCCAGCCCCATTGTCTGATATACTTACTGTTTTCAATTAGTTAGCCACCATTTCATGTTCCTTTTTATAAATATCTAAAGACTTTAACATTTTTAAAAACCAGTTTCCTAAAATAAACAGAGACTTGCTGTTTTATAGGTAAAGCACACTGCCTGACAGACTCCCATGTAAGAAATAGAAACAATGAGTTTCACCAAAGAAATGAAAGGCTAAAAGTCTAACCTTGGAGGGTAGCGGCCCACTTTCATTTTTATTTATTTATTTATTTATTTATTTATTTATTTATTTATTTATTTTAGTTTTTTGACATAGAGTGAATGACAGGCCAGGGAGAGAGAGAGAGAGGGACAGAGAGAGGGAAAATCAGAAATCAACCTCTGGGGGGTGGCCATGATTCATCCCTCGGAATTTTGAGTACACACACACACACACACACACACACACACACAGTGGTTTTCAAGTGTCTGAGTCCAGGACTCAAACCATGGCCAGCCAGGTGGAAGTCCAGTGTCTTAACCACTGTGCCACCTGCTGGCCCCCTATTCTTACATTTTTATGCTGGGTGCTGGTACCTAGTCTAGACTCTAAAGCAGACTGAATACTTAACACATTTTTGGATGAGTGAGTAAATGAATAAACATATGAAAACATTTTCTAGTATAACAACACATTGCAATAGCCAAACCTAATCCAAGTCTCCTAAGAAAAATTAGGTGCTATTTGAAATAGAATGAGCACCCTTTTATAGAAAAATAAATACTTCCAATGAGTAATAACAGCCAGCCTCTCTACTTCCTAGGACTGACTCAGGCAGCCTACAGACCCTGTGAGCTGCTACTCTCATTTAAGGAGGCTACACCTTAGTATCTGCTCATTGGCAGTATAATAGCAACTTCATTTTATTTTATTTTTTAGGTTTTTGCCATAGGGGTCTTGCACTTAAGAGAGAGAGAGAGAGAGAGAGAGAGAGAGGAGAGAGAGAGAGAAATCACCTCCAAGGGAGTTTGGTCACACTACAATCCCTTCTCCTTCATTCTCCCCTTGGGATTTTGGTACACGCGCCCATGTGACCAGCATCATTTTCAAGCCACCGGGTCTGGGAATTGAACAGTGGTAGGCCATGTGGGAGTACAGCTTCTTAATTACCATGCCATCTGCTGGTCCTTAGTTTTGCCTACACTTGTCAGACATCATTCAACCTACAGATAAAATCCTTCTGCCTGTGCTAACCCCCCTGAATGATTCCGAATCTACCAGAGCAACCTGGAAGGAAAGAAAACCAGAACCCCGCGGTGTCTGCTCTGTTCTACCATACATGGGCAGCCAGTGAACCTCTTGAATTCAGTTTCCTGATCTTCTTGGTATAAGAGAGAGTAGTTTAGGCTTTCTAAAGTGTAAAACTCCATTTAAAGTAGAATAAAAGTTGCTGTCTTAGACATTTATGTATAGGGAAGGCAATTTTGATTTTTAAATCTTTAGCCATAAAATCTAAAATGAGGCTTCTGTTTACAAATAAGAAAACAGGACTCTCATAGAGGGATTATCCAGCTCAAGATGTTCTTTTATTTATTGCAAATATGGTTCTATTCAGGAACTTTGATATCTTCTCTCTAAAAAATCAATCCAAGAAACCTTGGTTTCACTCATCAGATCCTTACATCAACAAGTTCCTTGTAGGACTCCAAAACTTTTCATGACTTTTTTCCAACTCCCTGAGATCTACTCTTGGCTCCGGCTACTACAATTTCTGTTTTATGCCTTTTCCCTCCCAGTTAAACCCAAACATATTGTAAACTCCTGCTTGTAATTTACTTTTGTCTTTAAACCTTCAGAGATTAACACCTAGTCTGGTCTCTCACTCATAACAAAAGTGCCAAGAGAAATCGGCTAGTTCACAGGAACATGTTGTTATTTAAATAGCTTCTTAGAATTGCCCTCTGTTTGTTTTATGTGTTTGTTTGCATGTTTTAAACTAAACTATAAACTATAAAGAGCAGGGAAAATAGCTGATTTTTAAAAAGCTTCCTCAACACTTTGCAGAGAACTCTCACTTTTTTGACAGCTTTGCTCAATGAATTATTCATCTGAACATATCTCGAAGGTAGATTTTCCTAAGAAAGTTACTATCTTTGACTCTTCTTTGATGACACCTACTTACTCCTTAAAGCTGTTTAATAGTAATACTCTCTGTGTTAAATATTCCCTATTCAAATCCTCTTTCAGTGTAATTGTTTAACTCCAGTTTGTGATCACCTCATGAGACATCTATTATCTCAGTTTTGTAGATGAAGAAAGTAATGTCTATTTAGTGTCTAAAGGGAGGGTACAATGTGACACAGTGAGAAGGAAGTGGACTGGAAATCTCCTGACTGACTGTTTGGCATTGTCCCATTACCCTATGACACCTTTCTACCTTTCACTGTACACAGCAAAGAGCTCTATCCATTTGCACCTTACTCCATGGTGTTCTGTAAGGATGACAATAACTGCATGCACATTATCATAATAAAAATGTGATGCACAATGACTTGACATATCCCATGGATTTCTTAGTGAGAAAGGGCTGCTGAGTTTGGGATTTATAATTTTGATGAGCGAAACCTACTTTTCTGTATGAACAAGGTTGCAAGAAATGTTTCCTGACAAGCTTAGTGAGGCATGGTAACCTGAAAGAACTCATATGTCATCTACCAGTTAAGACTTTTTGGCCAAAAGCCAGCCCTTTTGTGTTCTGGTCCTTTTTCTGCTCCTTTTTAACGGTGCAACTTGCCGGTGGAGATGGATTTTTATTTCTTCAAGCCAATCTATCAACTCACTGAAGTGCGTTCAAAGGCCTTTCACTCTCACATATAGTACATTTGCAGGCTATCCGTGGAACCACTGGAAAATGACAGGCCTTGATAAAATCCACACTTCCTTGAATTCAACCCATGCTCTACAGTTTTCAATTTGCTGCCCGTTATTTCTTATAGGTATGCTCAGGATTATGTGATTTGACCACACTGTACAATTTTAAATTTTTCCATTGACTCCATTCTTACCATATATGTCAAAGATAAAGTGTTTTCGAGTGCTATTTAACACTAACTAAATCTGGGAAGTAATAAAAAAAAGTTTAATATGTGTGTGAAGAAAAGTTTCGTGTGTGTGTGTATTAATGATTTTGTTTTTTGTAAGGTGGAATATATTACAATACTGTTCTAAAATCTGAGATATTGTGTTCTGTACAAGCAAAGGAGATAAATACTTGAAACTTGATTTTAACAGTGTTTTGGTCACCAATGTAAATAAACATATAATTGATATTCATTTTTTAAAGATTTATTTATTTAATTCCATTTGTTAGTACTATTTTTTAGTTTGACCACAGAAAGAGAGAAAAGCCACCAGGTCCAGGACTCAAACCACAGTGGCCATGTGGGAATCCAGCACCTTTCACCTACCATGCCATCTGCTGACTCCAATAGATATCAATTTAATATAATGTAAAATGTCAATACAAATGTTTGTTTGAAAATATTTTTTAGATTAGTGTATCCAGTTGAAATATAATGTGAACTACATATGTGTTTTCACATTTTCTAGTAGCCACATGTTAAAAAGGCAAAAAGTAATAGTTGTAATTAATTTTAATACTACATATTTATTCCACTACATCTAAAATATTAACAGTTCACCATGTAGTCAATATTAAGATATGAAGATACCTTTCATTTTTGTGCTAAGTTTTCAAAATATAGTATGTATTTTATACTAATGACATCTTGATTTTGGAACCAACAAAAAGAGTAATGGCTATATCCCTAGACTCCCACAAGGCCGTCATGGTTTGAGTTCTGGACCTAGCGGCTTGCAGGCATGGGTGCCCAAAATCCCAAGAGGAGGATGGAGAAGGGATTGTGGTATGGTCATCCCTCTTTGGGAGTGATTTCTTGCTTTCTGTCTCTCTGTCTCTGTCTGTCTCTCTGGCAAGCTCAAGGACCTTATAGCAAAAATCTCTCCTTAAAAAAGAAAAAATCTCAATATGAACTAGCCATCTCAGTGATAACCTAGAGCCAGCTCCCACTGGATACCAGGTGCAGATTGTTAAATTTTTAGAATTTCACAAGCTAGTTGATCGGTAGACTGAAAATGACCAGAGTGGGAGTATTTATTTCAGATAAATCATGAAATGTTGCAGTTCTCTGGAGTGGGGTTGGGGAGTTTATTGTTAAATATTTATTAGCATACATGATTAGCCACTGAATGCTGAGGAGCTACTGTGCCTAGTGGCTACCATATTGATAGATAATAAAAATGATTATATGTTTATTATATACTTTTCTTAACCATGTTTAATACTTTATTAAATTTGTACTAAGTAGGATAGTACCTCTCACAATGGAACAATGCTATTAGAAAAGAAGAACAACAAGTTGTAATTAGGAGTTTGTTATCTTTGAGACTCCATAGCCAATATAGCTATCCCACTGATGCCCACCATTCCATGTGGGTTGCACTTGGAGAAATATCTAAGAATATCTCTAGTCATGAATACTGTCATTGGCAAGGAGAGAACCAGGGAAGAGAATTAGCATAAAACCATGAGCTAGATACAGACTTTATTATAGACATCATAAGTAGCAGTTTTTATTTGGTCTTATGATAAAATTGAGGCTTTATGTTACAATATTAGCTTATATATTTAAACCTCATTAAGAGTTATTAAGTGTTATTTGTTAAAGAGCACATAATTCATTAGGTTTTCAGAATTACCTACAGTACTTTCAATAAACAAAATTTAAATAATTAAATCTAATTATAGTAGAGCAAGTTCGTGGGGTAGGCATTCTAGGATGTTTTATTATGAAAGTCTCTGTTGAATATAACAAATATATACTCTTCCATAAAAACAATAATAGCTTGCTTTTATTGGGTATGTAACTATGTGCTGGGCACTTTAAATATTTATTTCAATTGATTTACAAGATGATCCTAAGTAGTGGGTATTTTTATACAGATTCAAAGAGTAGGAAATGAAAGCTTAGGAAAGTTAGTGAATGCAAAGTCAAGGCATCTAGTAAATGGCAGACCTCACTAGTGAACTAAGGTTATTACTTCAAAATCTGTGGCTTTTCTCTAGATCCTCCGTTCCCCAGACCTTTACTTAAATTTACTGGCATTTACTCAGTGTTTTCTTTACTGAGAGTATGAGATTAAGAGAAGGCTAGAAAAATTGTGATCTTAGAAACAATACTGCTTTTATTGTTCAACTAGTGAAGTTGGTAGTGAAGTTGAGGAAAATAAAAAGTTCATGTATGTCTACCAGAATATAAGCTTTATCTTGTTCACCCTAGTATCCCTAGTGAATATGCCAGTAGCTGTACACTACAGATACAGATACATATATGTGGACTTAATGTGTGCTGTAACAGAAATACAAAATAATGCATGAAACAGTCACACCACCACCTTTGTTCTCTAGGAATGATAATGAAAAGTGGCATTTCCAGGGCACATAACTATGGGCTAGGCACTGTACCTGGTGCTCCACTTACATCGGCTCATTTAATTCTTATAATAATTGGATGAAATAAATATAACTAATATTTCCACTCTACTGGTAAGGAAAGCAGAGGCACATGGAGGACAAGAAACTCCTATGCTACAAATAAGTAGCAGAATTGGAATTTCAACCCAAACAACCTGGATCTACAATGCAATCTACTCCCAGCTGCTACAGTATTAACTGCAGGATAGACAAGTCATAGATAACCTTAAACTTTACACAATAACAAAAATATTTGTTTAAAGTGACTACGAAAAAGGGATGTATGTAATTCCACATATCAGTTCAGTATTAATTTGCCTAATTAGAAATAAGAAATGTTTGTGAACTTCAGACAGGTTATTATGTAGGTGAGCTACGTAACAGGACTTCTCAAATTATTTTTAAGAAAGGATCTATCTTATTTTTTTTGAAAAGTAAAAAGAAAAATCATTTGTATTTCATTGTTAACATTTCAACATTTTGTTTTACTTTTTTTTTTCCAGAAAGGATCTATCCTTTTAAAATTTTTTCTATTAATTACTCACCACTATTAGAAATTTCTAGAAAAACAAGATGAACAAAAATGTAACACATAAATACAAGCCTAATGTTTTTATATTTTATTCAACAAACATGACTCTATCAAATTGCTATACAAATTTCTAATCATCTCAGTTTCTAAACTTGTCTCTTTAGTCCAGTCACAAAAACAGGTGCAACCATTCATCTGCTCTGTCTATACTCCAAGACTTGTCTGTTAATTTCTACAACATGATTTCAAAGACTTAGGAATACTTAGAAAGACTCTGATGTTTCTTTTTCCTCCCTTTCTAATCCTGTAGTTCTATCTTGCCTATTTTTTGCACATTTTGGGAACATGCCTAAAATAACACTTTTTATTGTGTATTTTTAGCTTAAGGATCAAATGAAAATACACATACCTTTGCAATGACACATAATTTGTACCACTCTCACGGACATCACACTGAGAAGTATAATAAATGACAGGATAGAAAGAAAATAGTGCCACTATTCTACTTTACCACACTGTCAAAGCCTTTGTTGCTTATCCACCCTCCACTAAATTATCTTTCAGCCTTTTCCTTTGTATGCCACTTTCATTTGGCAAACTCCCTGTTTCCATACTTATTAGAATTTTATCCTCTTTCAATGGTCAAACCAAGTACTATCTACTTCATTGATGCTCCTTGACCATGGCAGCCCATCATCATTTTACCCCTCTTGGACATTTTTGGATTAATTTGACTGTATTCTCACTTGGTGTTACTTCTAATTTTCTGCCTAGTGCTTTTTCTTGCTTGAATCTGCTTTTTCTATTTTAAATGGGGTGTATATATTTCCTATGCATATTTGTCTTATTTTCTTTTTATATACATAAATATATACACAGAGATAACATTACACCTTTTCAAGCAGCATATGGCAATTTCCATTGATCCAAATGCTAGCCAACACTTGGTGTGATAGGTATTACTCATGACCCTCAATATGTGTACTTCATTTCTTCTTTCAAGAACAAGAACACTGACTATACTTCCTCACCTCTTTGCAGTTAGGTGTAGAGAGCACTATGTTACACAAAGTGGATTCTATGACAAGATTGCACTGAGCAGTAAAAAGTGTGACATGTATACTCGAATTCTTCATTTCACCTGCCAAACCAAAAGTGTATAATGGAAACACCCTGAGGGAGTAGCAGAAACACTCAAACCTGGTAATTGCAGATATGCTAATCCCTCTGAACAGAGATGGATTAACTTGCCATGTGCTAATATTAGACCCATGTGCTACTCTAAGAGACTCTATCCACTTTGGGGACATAGAAGAGCCCTTATCAGAGTCACTTTGTCATTCACTCCTAGCGCTATGACCAGAGAACCTAGCTCCCAGCCACTTTCTGAGAGACTGGTGGACCTAAGTACTTGAGACTGTTTGAAACTTGCTGTCTACATCCTGGTCTCAGAGTCCTGTCTCAAACGCTTCATGAGACCTCCAGGAATGGACTGGAGCTGCTGTCAACAAGGCCTCAACAGAATCTTCGGACATCTGGGGACCTACAACTGACTCTTGCCAGAGACTGCTCAGGGTTATCAGTTAGCATGAGTTGTCCTCATCCTTTGACCTGACTGTTTTGCTATGCTAGATTTTACACTATGCAATAAATTTAGACATTGTGGAAGTGCACAAACATATCTAGAGTCTAATTCCCTCACTCTCAACATTATGTAGAAGCATGTAACTTAGATTTTCTTTGCTTTGGAAAATAGTGTTTATTCCCATGTGGAAATATTTACAATTCTCCATGTTCTTTTCCTGCTACACTTAAGTCAAGATGGCAATGTCATAAATTGGTGACACTTCTTTGATCCTTATTTACTACAGCTTTATAATGTATGGGTATGTACAGTGAGTCCTGTATTCTAAATTTCTTCCTTCAGAACATTTGGCTATTCTTGATCTTGCCCTTCAAACATATTTTAGAATCACTTTGTCAAGTTTCATGGCTAAATCTATTGAAATTCAGACTGAAATTACACTAAACTTTATAAGTCAATTTAGGTGAGAATGGACATGCTTCCGGTAGTTTTCTAACCCAAAATTGAAGAACAAAATTTTCCTCCATTTATTTGTCTCCTTTAGTACCTCAATCACGTTTCCATGTTTCATACAGAGCTTTCAATTTGTTTTTTGTATATATACATATATATAACATTATAAACAAATACATAAACATTAATATATATTAATGTGATATGGGTTATGTGCACTCACTGGAAAGAGACAGAGAAATAAGAGAAAAAAAGAGAAAGCATCACCCCAGTGGGGTGCATGGTCACACTGCAATCTGTCCTCTGTCTCTATTTTTTCATTCTGCTGGGATTTGGGGCACACGTGGGTATATTTTTTCAAGCTGCAAAGGCCAAGACTTGAACCATGCAGCTGTACATGTGGGATCTGTGTCCCTTAACCAGCAGCATATGGGGCTGGCCCAAGATACTTTATATTTTGAATGTTATTATAAATGATAGCTTTTAGATTTTTCTTCCATTTCTAATTATTTCATTTTGGCATAAAGCATGTAATTTATTTTCTTGTTGAATAATTTTGTGTGAACAATCTTGTTAAACTCTCTTATTAATGCCAATTTTTTATTTGCTATTTCTTTTGAAATTTTTGGTATAACAAACACATCATTACCAATGACTGCTATTTATTCTTTCTAGATATTATGTTCTTTATTTTATTTTTAAACATGTATTATCATACTGGCTAATAGAAGTAGTGATAAAAGGTATATGGTATTTCCCACAAAGGAAATATTTTCAATGAACAAAAATTATTATATTTATTTTATGATTGTTTTTCTTTTTTTCCCTTTCCTTTATACCTGTATTAGACTAAATAAATTGTCTTCTTTTTGTAGTAGGCCAAGATTTTTTTCATCATGAATGTATGTTGAACCTCAATAAGTGTTTCTCCAACACTTATTAAAATGTTTCTATAATTATTTTTCAATTGTGTATGTACTGGTTTATATTTTTTGTAAGATTTTTAATTTATTTCTTTATGAGTGTAAAAGAGAGAGGGAAGGCTGAGCGCAGCGCCAGGAACCATGGAGGCCATGAAGACTCAGGCGGAGGCGGCTGCTGGAGAGGTTTTGGCAGAGGTAGCAGACATCCTGGAACCAATAGGCCTGCAGGAGGAGACAGAACTGCCAGCTCAGATCATGGCTGAGTTTGTGATGGACTCCCGGAAGAAAGACAAGTTGCTCTGTAGCCAGCTTCAGGTAGTGGACTTCCTGCAGAACTTTCTGGCTCAGGAGGACACTTCAAAGGGCCTTGACCACTTGGATTCTGAAGATACAAGCCGACGGAAGGCAGTGATAGCCAAGGAACAGTGGAAAGAGCTGAAGGCTACTTACCAGGAGCACGTGGAGGCCATCACAGGTGCCCTGACCCAGGTTCTGTCCCAAGTGGAGGAGGCCCAAAGGAAGAGGACACAGCTTCAGGAAGCCCTTACACAGCTCCAGGCCAAGAAACAAATGGCCATAGAGAAATTCAAAACAGTCCAGAAGCAGCGGCAGCTACAACAGGAGAAGCATCTGCAACATCTGGCAAAGGTTTCCGCAGAGGTGAGGGAACATCAGGCAGGAACTCGGCAGGCGCTTGAGCAGCTAAGTCAGGAACTTGGAACCCTGAAGCAGCAGGCAGGACGTGCACGGGACAAGCTGCAGAGTCACCAGAAGTACCTCCAGCTGCTATATACCCTGCAGAGTAAGTCGCTTTTCACTGAGGCAGAGGCGCAGCTACCGCAGGATGTCCCTGAAGATAAGCCCCAGCAGCTGACCCAGCCCCAGGAGCAAAACACTGAGGAGATCCTGGGAAGAGCCCCTGCTGTGTCTTCTAAGGTGTCTTAGAGACAGATCAGATGAGCAGGACTCATTTATTTCCATTATGAAGACACCTGGAAGCTACAGGAAACTCATCTAACTTTGTTGCAGTACTGATTGCTATCAGCAGTTTGCTATTTTTTAACTTGTGTTTCCTGTTTATTTGTAAAGAAGTAAATGACAGCTTGTTTTAATTTTAAATTTCATATCAGGAACAGCATTTACTTTTAGTGCTGCTTTAAAATTTAAGAGATGCTTACTTATTGAATGTTTTGGTTTGATAGTATTACAGTTTTATGAGAAGAATAGTGTACTTTTGTTCAGTCTTGGTTGAAGTCCATGTAATATTGCCTAATAGTTAATTATATGACATTACATTATACATAACTATATGCAGTATAAACTTAGAAGACTTAAAAATTTAATATAAGGAATCATTGTCTTTATCAAAGTATAAATGCTTGACAAAAAATCTGTATAAAGAATCTCCACCTTTGTAATAAATCCTCCAAAGGTTCCATAAAGTTTTATACCTTGGCCCTCAGTCTGTGGATTAGCAGTTTCTCCAACCCTTTGAATTATCTTATATTAACATATGATGTTTTATCTCATTGTTTTTATTGTGTGTTTTTGTAAAAGAAACCAAACTCCTAGTAGTTGTAATACTTTGAACACTAGTTGTGTGCTTCTTTTGTAATTGTTTTTAACCGAACAGCCCATGTCTGGGGAATCAAAGTGAAAGCTGACCTTGCTATAACCCTCTTCACCTATTTAACTTCTGTTTAGCCTAAGCATATCTCTTATGAGATAGGTTTTTTTGTTTTTTGTTTTTTTTTCCTTTTTAGAGATTTTTGCTATAGGGCACGTGCACTCGTTGGAGAGAGGGAAAGAGAAATTGAGAAATCACTCCCCTCGGGTTGTGGGGGTAGGGGCATGGCCATGCGGCAATCCCTTCTCCTCCATTCTCCTCCCGGGATTTTGGGTGCATGTGCACCTGGCATGAGTTTTAAGCCACCGGATCTGCGTCCGGTACTCACATCGTGGTTGTCTATGTGGGAGTCCAGCAACCTAACCGTTACGCCATCTGCTGGTCCCAAGAATAGTCCTTTTTAATTTGCTCTTAAGACAATTCAGAAAGAAAAAGCCGTCAATTAAATCAAGATATAATATTTGTAATTGTATTAGTTGTAAGACTTATGCTGATTTAGGGACCAACAGATGGCGTGGTTATTAAGCTGCTGTACTCCCACATGGCTGATTGCCATTTGAGTCTTGGACCTGGTAGCTTGCTTTCTCTCTTTCTTTCTCTCTGTCTTGGTTTCTCGCTGGCCAAATTTAATAAAGTTAAATAAAATAACTTTAAAAAAAGAAAAAAAAAAAAAAAAAAAAAAAAAAAAAAAGAGAGAGGGAAATATGGGAAAAGAGAGATAAAAGGAGAGAAGAAAAGATGGCCATCCCCCATAGATCCCTCAATGCTACAGTCCACCTACAGCCCACCTACGGCTTTAGCCAGCCCCAGATCATGGGCATGTGTGAGCTCAATGTGTTCAGGGTGGTCTCAGGTGGAGAACTCAGATCCTCTCCATGTGGGTTAGCCTCTCACAGCATTGTATTACCACGGTGCCATCATCTGGCCCCAGATTTATAAATTTTAATGCTACATCAATCTTTAGTTATAACTTGTGTCCTTCCATAACTTGTTAAATTCTGTTACTATATTTTGCCTTAGATAGCAGTTATATTCATAGATCAAGTGGGTAGTGGTTAAGGCACTGGACTCCCATATGGCCGACCACGGTTTGCTTACTGGACCTGGTGGCTTGAAAATCAAACTGGGTTGGGACCAGCACATGGTGTAATGGTTATGTCATTGGACTCCCAAGTAGTCAACCGTGGTTCATGTCTGGAACCCATGACTTAAACTCACACTGAGCATGTGTGCATGAATGTGCAAGATTCTGAGAGAAAAATGGAGGTAAAGGGGTTGCAGCATGACCATCCCCTCTTGGGGGGTGATTTCATGCTTTCTTTCTCTGTCTCTTTGGCGAATGCATTTAGCAAAAATCTCTAAAAACAAAAAAATACAATCAAGCTGGGCAGGTGTATGTGTATGCCCAAAATCCCAAGAGGAGAACAAGGGAGAAAAGACTGCAGTGTGGCCATCCCCCTTAGGGGAGAATTACTCACTTTCTCTCTTTTTGTCTCTCTGGTGATCACATGCACCCTATGACAAAAACCTAGCTGTAAGTTTTCATTCATATACTATCCAGCCAAGTTTTCATATCAAAATAATTCTAGACTAGTTCTAAATTAGAATTTATATTTGCCTCCT
The DNA here is from genome assembly GCA_026018925.1 of Tupaia tana. Lineage (NCBI taxonomy): Eukaryota > Metazoa > Chordata > Mammalia > Scandentia > Tupaiidae > Tupaia > Tupaia tana. Next base: position 35,435,432 of record JAKSZU010000007.1, on the reverse strand, counting down.
AGGGATTGTCAGCGATATTTGAAGGTAGTTTTGGTCTTTACAACTGGTAGGGTGGAGCTATTAGCATGCAGTGAGTAAAAATAAGGGATACTATTAAATATTCTGTACTGTACAGGAAAGCATACCACATCAGAGAATTATCTGGACAAGAATGTTAATAGTGAGAAATCCTGTACTAGACTCATATGGTTACATAATATACCTAATATCTGAATTATTTATTTGGTAGAACTCAACAATGAAAATATCTGGGCTAAGGGCTTTTTTTGGTGGGAATACTTTTGACCTTCTTTAATGTTAAGGAATTAGTCAGGTCTTCCAATTCTTTTGGGGAGGGAGAATTTTAGTACATTCTATTGTCCTCATAATTAGTTTCATCTATTATTTGAAACATAGTGGATAAAGATATTTCTAATATACCTTAAGAACTTTTAATTTCTATAGTATCTTTGGTTATGTCCCCGCTTTTTATTGCCCATATTTGTTTATATGTGCTTTTGTTGTTTGTTTTTCGTGCCAAAGAGTTTGTGTGCTAGCTGGAGAAATAGAAAAGGAAAGTGAGAAATCATCCCTACCCCCTTGTCCCAGGAGATGGTCATTCCACATTCCCTTCTCCTCCCCTCTCCTCTTGGGATTTTATGCTCGCAGGCAAAACACCTGGTGTGATAGCAGTCAGGTCAGGGACTTGAATAGCAGTTGGATATGTGAGAGTCCAGTGCCTTAACCACCATGCCACCTTCTGGCCTCCATGTTGGATTTTCATTTTTTTGTTTGTTTTCATGTTTAATTATTTTTTTAAGTATTTTTTTGTGAGAAAAAATTAAGGGATTAGATAAGAGTTTTTATCTTCCCAGAGAAGATTTGTTTTTGCTTTTACTGCATGTCCAAAAGTCTATTAGCTATTGCTACTTGTAATTATACTTTTAACCTAAGCTTTTTATGGATTATGGATGATAGTATTTTGGATGTAAATCTATATGAGGATTGCTTTGTATGTCCTGGTTTTGGTGGCAATTTCCCCTACTCTATTCTTTCTTAATGTCAATCAAGTCAATTTTTGTAAATCCCAGTGTAGATGGAGAGATTTAAATATGATACTAGCTTACATTGAAACTGTAGCTACTTTGGGTCTCAAATTATAAGGTACAGATGAAATAAATATACCCTTCCAGATTCCAAACTAAAGCAGATCTTGGACTAAGATGGAAATAAGTAAAAACTATTTTTTCCTGAGTGGCCACTGACCTTACAGCTATCAGTCTCAAACAGGAGACACCTCCAAGTCCCAGGCCAGAAACATTTCCCTAGGACCCTTGGACCTTTCCTCTTATCTAAACTGGACGTCCTGGGAAGAAAGCCTTTCCTCCTGAGCTACTAGAGACCCTTCACCTTATCAAACCAAGGAGCCCCCATGCCTTGCTTCCGCATAGCAACCAGCTTTTGCCCAAAGCTTACTTGGTTGTACCCATCCCAGCCCCCTTTTCTCCTGCACCCATAAAAGAAGTATAACCCCAATAGTTGGGGGTCGAGCGTGAGCTCCTCCTTGCCTGCTGGTGTAATAAAGGTTATGAAGTTCTCCTATTTCTCTGAGTACTGTTTTACTCCCAGCTTCTGGTTTTTCCACAACAGGACTTCGTTGTTTTCTTGTTCATTCTGTTGTGTCTTAGAAACCAAAAGTGATGTTTAGCATTTGGCAAATGTCCTTACCAGAATTTAACTTCTTCTTTTAATTCTTTGAGCTCTTATTTTCTTTCTTTCTTTTCCTTCTTTCTTCCCTCCACATCTCTTTTCCTTTTTTCTTTTTTCTCTTTTTTTCTAAGAATTTCTTAGTCTTGTCACTGTGATATCTTAGATCCACTTAAGAACTGTATGTATATTTATATTGATGTTTTTATTTATAATGCAGGATTTTTGCTGTTTTAGTGCCAGGATCATTAAGCCTCTAGCCCACCATATTATCATTGTCTTGTCTTTTCTACTTAAAAATGTGTCTTTTAGACAAAAAGTTTTTTATGTTTTTAACTATTGTGGACTGTTAAGCAGGGCACAGATTTTAGTAAAAGAAACATTATTTGGAATAGTAAAAGTTCCAAATTAGAAGACACAGAGTTAAATAGCTTTGAATATGATATCTTGAAGTCTTATAAGCTTTAGGTAGGTATCAAAAGCAAAACTGCAAATGGGGAGAAGAGTTGTATCATATGTCTGTCAGGAATTTAGTTTAGTGTGTGGGAGGTAACAGAATTTCTCCTAGGAAGAGGATTGGACAACTTGGAGAGTGATGTCACCTGCTTTCCAGGATCTGGGAAGAAAAGGGACGTGGACAATTCCAGTTGTTAGCTTTGGCGTCAGTATGGTCTTGTAATCTATACTAATGGGATGACAACTAGTTTGGTGGGATTGTATCATTTACTTGGAAATAATGTATATTAGCAGGATTAAAAGTCCAAAAACAGGCAAAATGTTATTATAGCCCAGTTTCACATGCTTTTTCAGTCAAGAAAACTGAGCAAGTATCCCAAGCTGTCTTGTTTTATTCTACACTATTCATGTACAACATTGAGTACATCATACACGTAATTGATATTCAGTATATATTTCAATAAACAAACTCTTTTTATTTCCTCTCCTATAGTGAGTACAAAATATCTTTAACAGCAATATGTTATATCTTTTAGAGAACCTTGTTTCACCTCTATATAATTCTTGAATGACCTCTGTAACTACCATGATGTGATCCCATAGCCTTTGCTTCTGTTTGTAGTAACTTCCATCGTCTACCATTCCTTTCCTCCTTGGGATGGGGGAGCAATCCTATTTTTTTAGTTACTTCTACTTCGGGGAAAATTCTACTTAGGTTGAACTGAAGAATTCTAGTAAGCAAGATGTGATGTACATAAATATCTGCACTTCAAAGCAATGTATAAATGTAATTGATACAATTAGAACTAAGTACAGAGGCAGAGAAGATCCATTCTGGTTGCAATGATAAAAGAAAGCATGGCAGAAGAATTATGACACTTGATGTCAAAAGATGAAAAAAACTTCAATAGAGAAGAGAAGTGCAGAAAGGGCAGATCAATGAGTAAAAGAACAGGAGTATGGTGTTTAGAAAGTTATAAGTGATAGGAACTAATTTTTGTAAGTAGCATTGGAGAGATAGTTAAATCAACTTCACAGAGAATCTTGTATATTTCCTTTGTTTTCCAGCAGGGTCTGATTGAAGAATATTAATACCTGTTAATGTAAAAATTAGATTAGATAACTGAGAGTCTGAGAGCAAGAAAATATTGTAGGAATGATGAGGGTGGAAATAATGAATTAAGTTTTTAGAACATGCCAAGTTTCAGACACTTAGATGAGAAGTAAAGCAGAGGAAATGCTTGGGAATCATCTATGTGGGAATAACAGATAGAGTCATCAAGAGCAATGAGATAATTCTTGTGGGGTTATTTGACATTACAACATATGCATTTCCATAATGCATCCATTTGTTTCTCGAAATTCTGAAGAGCAAAAATATATACAAGGAGTTTTTCACTCTACAGTGGTCAGTTGGAATCCTTTGATGTGGGGAACTGTACTGGTGAGTATCTGGAAACATAGATTGTTAAAGGTTTACAAGATCATTAAGTTTTAATCTTGTGGATGCAATCGGATCCGTTCAATGTAGTCTCCTGTTGGCATAATTGACTTCCTGTAGAATTGTTACATCCACCCTCACTTTTAAAAAAAAAATTATTTATTTATTTTTTGGAGAGTTTTTTTTTTTTTTTTTTTTTTTTGTTCTCTCTACAGGTAGTGTGTGCTCGCCTGAGAGACAGAGAGACAGAAAGTGAAAAAATCACACCCTGGAGGGCTGACCAGGCTGCAAAGCCCTTATCCTCCATTCTCCTCTAGGGATCCTGAGCACACGTGAGTTTAAGCCACCGGGTCTGGGACTTGAACAATGGTTGACTACATGGGAGTCCAGTGATATAGCCATTACGCCAACTGCTGGCCCCCTCACTTTTTTATTCTAACCAAAAGAGATTTCTTTTGGGATCTCCTGAAGATCTGTTTAACAAACTAAAACCTCATAAACTTTTTCTGCTCTTTTTAAAAAGCAAGACCACAGTTGGGACAGAACACCCAACTGTAATGGTTCTTCCCCAGGTTCTCTGATTTCACTAAGCCCTTTGCAGTAGGAAGTACTTCTCAAAGAGAAGGCAAGTGTAATTCATTTTACCACTTTTGAAAAAGGAGTAAAAGAAGAGCAACAAAAAGGAAAATAATCCTAATACTTTATTACTCTCATCAAACCATCTTATTTTCCACAGTAGCCTAATTTTATGTCTTCTGTGGCTTCATTTTGTTTCTGACAGATAATAATGTCCTGAGTCCCTAGAAATTGAAGATAGATATAAATAAAGAATATTTAAAGAGAAAGAGGTAGAGATAAAGGTGATAGGGATAGACATAAAGAGATAGAGATTATGATATTGAGAGAGACAGACAGATACAAATAGAGATGGAGTATTTGGGTGTATATGTCTGAGAGAGACTCACAGATTGTTTATATGCATGAGTATGTAGTGGAGAAATAACTATGCTGAGAAGGTGTGTTGGTTGATGCTATGAGTCAGTAATTGACAAAATTGATTGCCTATCAAAGTAATTTCAATAGATCTTCAAATAATAATCACATGGGGCACATTGCTGAAGAGTCCAGCTCTACAACTCTGTATATATATATAGGACAAACAGGGAAACCTATCACACAAAATCATCTGCTCATGTGATTCTGAATGGCAGGACTCCTACTAATTCATCTTTGTGGAATTAGACATACACTCCACTCCCTTCAGGACAGATACAACCTTGTGACAAAAAAGCAGAGTTTGATGAATACTGGACTGACTGGGTATCAGTCTACCCCCTTTTTGACTGGGTGTCTTGTTACAGTGCACACACTATATAACCAAGGGTGGTGTCAGCCCTGCTTATGGGCAACTAGGTGTTGGGTTCTACTTCTACAAGATCACTGAGTGTTGAAAGGCTTTAAGTATAAAAGATCTCCTTTGTCTTCTCAAATATCAGCCATAGGCCTGGCATTAAATTACCATTAGTAGTGGAAAATGTCTTCTTCTGTGTCACCATTCACATTTCTCCTAATCTAGGTTCATCGTTTCTCATGCACTGTCTTCTTTCATGCATTATTCTGGTTACTCCAATTGCTAGTCCATAGCTCACAGTCTCAGATATCTCCTGGAAATACTCTCTCATTCCTGCCAGCCAGCTATTTATCCTGAGATTAACCTCTCTCAAGAGATAAAGAGGAGTTCATTGGCCTCATTTAAATGGACTTGCAAAACCAACTTATCATATTTTATTTAATTTGTAGAACATCATCATTGAATTCACAACATTATATTGTCCCATTACTTTGTCAAGTGCATGCAAGCTCAGCAGGAATTATGCTCTAAGTGATTTACTAACACTGCCAGGATGAAATGAAAGGAGTGTGGGCACTTTTACCAATTTCATCCAGTGGCACATTGCTTTGCCTGAGGGAGAAACAGGCTATGCATCAAGGAGGTAGTTATGAGTCAGGAACACCTTTAGGTAGGTGTTTTTAAAGGGATCAACTTATATCTGCAAACAAATGATAATGATTACATTTGTTGGTAATCAAGCCTGCCTTTTCTGTGAGTGAAAATGGAGCTCTGTGTCATGATATTGTTAATAAAATGAGACTTGCTAAAGTTTTTCCAAGTCTTCCCAAACTTTCCTCCATTGAGGCCTGAAATTATGCCTTAATGATAGATTCTTAAATCATTAATTCTCCTAAATTATATTCCATGTAAGAAAATTAAGTTCCTAGGTTAGCCCCATAGCTCAGTGGTGAAGGGAGCTGAATACCACATGGCAGAATGGTTTGAATTCTAGCCCCAGTAGCTTGAAAATCAAGCCAGGTATGAGTGTATTCATGCTCAAAATTCTGATGGGAAGAGGAATAGAGGAAAAAGGATGGCAGCATGACCACACTCCATTTGGGAATGATCTCTCTTTCTCTCTTTCCCTCTCTTGCTTTTTTGCAAGTATATGAACCCACTGGAAATTAAAAAAATGTTAAAAGAAAGAAAGAAAAGAAAAGAAAAGAATACAGAGATCCAGAGAAGCGAAGTTACCCTTCGTTGTCTAATAAAGCCAAGTAAGAACTCCCGAGTTACACTTCTGTGTACTTAAAATATGTTGTGTTGCATTTGGTCTAACCATTGCTCTTGTCAGTATTCTACTTAAGAAACAAATGATTGTAGGGAAGACCACACAATAAACTTTAACACTTCACTATGGCTGAATTATAAATTTTAAGGTTAAAGAAACCTGAGTAAGATAGAAAAACAAAACAAAACAAAAGAAGATAATATATTATTGGGTTCTAAGACATAGAAAGCAGTAAAGTAGAAGAAAGATTAAGGAAAAAAGCTTAAAAATGGAGGCTTGGAGTGACAGAGGGAATTTCTGATTTACTAATTTTCAATTTTGCCTTGAGTCACACTGGCTTTGTGCAATGTAAAGGGTTATTCATTTAACTGTCTGCTTCTAGACCAGTGTACTACAGTGTTTATAATCTCTGAAGATTTGTGTTACCTGTTCATTTTATCCCCATCTTTTTCACTGAGAGGAAGACAAACAAGTGTGCTATCATCCAAGTAGACAGTGCCATCTGTGCAGGTATTCTGCTCCCGTGAGTAGGGTATTAGTGTTCTTTTTAAAAGAATTTTAAATCAGGGGAGACTGCCACCCATCACAAAGAGGATTCTCACCTCCTGCAGTCCTCACTACCTTTCTAACTGCTGCTGCAGTCTTCATAGAGCTGAAGGAAGTCAGGCATGAAATGGTGTTCTATTTAGTTTAATGGTTAACAGACAGATTCAACGGCTGCATTTAGCACATTAGCCTGTGCTGAAAGACTTGATCATTTTTAATAAGGTGAAAACTCTTTGGTGCATAACATTACTGTATGGCATAAGTATCCTTGACCCTCTTTTTTTCTTCATTGTCACTAAATATACTGAAGAGCAATGTTCATAATAGTGTTTATCTAGCTGGTTCTATGGAGTCCAAAGAGAGAATTAAATTGCAAAACTTCCTTTAGGTTTTTAAAGGACCTTAGCTATCCTCTAGCCCATGTCCTATTATTTGTCAGTTAAATAAATCAAGGTTGAAGAAATTGAGTGACTTCAGTAACTCAGCCTGTTAACCATAGCTCCTTTATTTTCCCTCTTCCTTCATTTCCTCTTCCATCTCTCTCCTCTTCCCATCTTCCATTTCCCCTTCCTTCCTTCCTTCCTTCTTTCCTTCCATCTGTCCCTTTATTCTGTCCTTCCTTTTGTTCTACTTTCCTCATTCCATTTTCCCTCTCCTGCTTCTTCTTAATGCCATAAAAAGATGATTTTTGATACAACTCCCTCAATTCTTATTTGTAAAAGTCTTTTTTATTTTGCAAGGAATTATCTCATTTAACTTTACGTATTTATTTGACCAGAGTGGGACAGTGAGAGAGAGAGTGAAAAAGCATGCCACCAGGTCCAGGACTCAAAATGCTGTTGGACATGTGAGAGTCCAGCATCCTTAACCACCATGCAACCACCTTACAGCTACAGTCTTTTTTTTTTTGGAGAGGTTTTGCTATAGGGCGCTTGTGCTTGCCAGACAGACAGAGAGAGAGAGAAAGCGAGAAATCACCCCCCAGGGGGAATGGCCATGCCGCAATCCCTTCTCCTCCATTCTCCTCTTGGGATCTTGGGCACGCACACACACGCGCCCCACGTGAGTTTTAAGCCACCGGGTCCGGGACTTGAATTGCAGTCGACTACATGGGAGTCCAGCAACATAGCCATTAGACTAACTGCTTGTCCCTACAGTAATTTTGTAATATAAAAATTTAATCAATATTTAAGAAAAATCCTGTCCTCACACCCACACAGGGTGTATTTTTCTAACAGATAAAATACTCTTATCCTGGACAAAAAGAAAAGCAAAGCAGTTTATAATACCTGATTTTCCCTCACATTCTAATTATTGTGCCTTCTAGTTCCAAATACCTTACTCTTTAAAATTCTCAGTACAACCAAGCTCTATTCCAGTATTCATTAATATACCAGGAAAAAAATAGTGGAATCTAAAATCACATTAAAACATTATCTACTACCTTATAGGGTTAAGGATTAAAGATTCTTATAAATGAAAATAATCATTGATTATTTTGACTAAAATATAAAAATCTTGCAAATATTGGCAATTATAGTAACTATTTTCCAGGAATGGCTCTCATTATTACCTCTTGTGAGTTTTGTAATTACCTTTTGGGATACTATAGACAATATGCCATTATTCTAATTTTGGTAAATGGAAAATTATATTTATAAGATTTTATATGATTTAGGCAAGATTATGTGGCTCTGTATTAGAACTATAATTGAAAACTAGATTTTCTAATACTCAGCTCTGTTTGCTTTGAGTTGTACCAAGCCACTTCCACTCGTAATAGTAATTGCTGTTTAAATAAAGCTGAACGGGAACTAGCGTAGTAGTTATGTTGTTGGACTCCCACATAGTCAGTCATGGTTTGAGTTCCAGGCCCTGCAGCTTAAACTCAAACTGGGAGTGTGTGTGCACAAGTGCCCAAAATTTCGAGAAGATACTGCAGGAGAACAGACTGCGATGTGGCCACCCCGCTCTAGGGTAGATGATTTCTTTCTTTCTCTCTCTGTCTCTCTGGTGAATGCATTACCCCATAGAAAACATCTTTTTTAAAAAAATAGAGCTGAATCAGGAAAACTGGGTGGTGGAAGAGTTGTTTGAGAACGAGATTGAGGGAAACATAGTAGAAGAAAACAGGAGAGAGCAGGATTGTAACATTTACATGAAAGTCTGTACATAGATAGTGGTGAGGTGTCAGGTAGGCAGAGAAGTACCTGGGTCAATAGGAGTCAGTAGACTCCACCGTATTAGGACACTGCGGACTGAATTAGTCTAGAGAGCTGAGGTCCAGCTTTGAAGTAAGCACCATGGACAGCACCAAAACCAAGCAAATGATTGAGGCAAAAAGTATGAGGGATACAGAGAAGGGATTTGACGGGGGAAAAATAGTAGTAACTGGAACAAATACAATTGGGGAGGATGAGAAGAAGGAAATCAAGGGGAAAAGAAAGAAGAAAAACATTTAAGGGACACAAAAATTACCTGTTAATGATAACATGTATGATAATATCTTTAACTGGACTAATATACAGGGTATTCATGCTGGGAAAAATTTATCTCACAAACTGTAATGATATACAGGGATTGAATGTATAAAATAAAATAAAAATTAAATAGTAAAACTTTAAAAATTGTATTTTTCTGCCTTTTGGTCTTAAATAGTCTATAGAAACAAATTTGGGGTGTGTGTGTGTGTGTGTGTGTGTGTGAGTATCTTTCTTTTGTACATCCTGAATGCATCAATGAACTCCTCTTGGGGTTTCGATAAGATTAGTTTCATAAAATCCTTACATGCTTCATTGTCAGAGACTTCTAATTTTAAGGTTCTGAGTCAGAAACTAGTAAGTGAAACAAGATCCACTACCTTGGGCTTAATAAGTAGTTGTGGCATCTTACAGGCTAGATCTTATACATGTAGGATTTGCTCCAAAAAGAACGGTGTGTCATGGTACTGATTTAAGTGCTAATGACATTTCACTTCACTTGGAGGGCCCATTTAATAAGATGGTCCAAAGGACATGATTTGAATGTGTGCTGTCTCATAAGCATATATTACTAATTTTTATTGAGCATAAAATGATTTTTCCAAAATAAAGGTGTATACACTTGCTGAAGAGAGACAGAGAAGGAAACAGAAATCACCCCTCCCCACAGTAGGATGGCCATGCTGCAATCTCTTCTCCTCCGTTCTCCTCTCAGGATTTTGGGCATACACACATATACACCTGATGTGATTTTCAATCTGCCAGGTCCAGAACTCAAACTGAGGTCAGACACATGGATGTCTAGAGTCTTAACCATCATGCCACCTTCTAGTCCCAATATTCTCATTTTTTTTTTACAAAGCTTTATTTGTCTATTTCTTCTTTGAGAATGAGCAAAAGAGGCACTCCCAACAGAGTCTTCACACTGTGATCCACCTCTGCCTCCGTGAACCCAGATCATGGACACACACATCATACCCAGCATATACAGAGAAGACTTGGGATGCAAGCCCACACCCTTTTTATGTGGGACCCGCATTGCAGAGCATGATGTTACCAGTGCACCACTGGCTGGTCCCTTTATATCCATATTTTTACAACACTTTCTCTATGCTTTAAAATATGTACTCTGGTGTCTTTTTTTTGAGACTTTAACTGTAAGTGTTCCCCAGATATTTTTGATAAGGGCCATGTTTATCATGAAATCATGATGAAAGAAATGGAAAATAGGGAAATTCCTGTCTCCATATTATAGTGACTACTGAACCCTGTTCACCTCCTTTACTGTAAACCAAAGATACAGTTCCTGATCCAATCTTTCCCATTAATTAATGATGTAGCTTGAAGCAAGAGTTATAACCAGTTTCTTCATCTCTCCATCTAAGATTTGATCACACGATATTTCAGTTCCCTGCCAGCTCTGTCAGTCTGTGCTTTTGTGTCCACACAATCCCAAATACATAATCAGTTCTCTTAGGGGAAGGCTGACATATTTTTCTTAAAGGTCATTAATATTCACTGATTTAATGGAGTCCTTCCTTTATCCTGGAAATGCAGCTTCTGATGGTTAGGTATTTCATAACATACAGATGCAGAGTGAGCTAAGAACTTATCAAAATATAAAAGAACTTAAAAGTCAGTTGTGATTTTTCTACTAAAGCCACTTTATGAAATATCTTGACTGCACAAAATATTTAGGAGTAATGTAAGGTTTTCACAGCCATAAACATGACCTATAATTGAATATGGTATATTCCTCTCATGGTGCTTTGGAGCCATCTCCCCATTTGGAATTTTATTGTTTTTCTTTTTATTTATGTCTCCTTAAATGTAAATCAAGCCCTCTCGTGTTCAGGCACTATTTCTCCTGCTCAATACCTCCTTTACTAACTAGTTCCACTGAGGGTGTGTTCTACCTTTAACAAGAATACAGATTATATCTTCATGAGGTCTGTGGTCATGTTTCTAATATCAAATAAAGCATAGTACTATGTTTAAGGGAAGTTGATCAATAACAGTATTAGCTGAGTGAACAAAATAATATCCCAGACTGTTGAGTTTGGGAAATGATTCTTGACTGTACCTCTTGCAATTTATGCTACATATTGTTATCAGACCGTGAACCTATTAGAATTATTATTGTTTGAATGTTTCCCTTCAAATCATGCATACCTTCCATCTAGAGATGTCTTTAAGCATAAATACTTCAACGCTGAAATGAAACACTAAACACAAAGTGCAAAGAAGGCAAGCATTAGGAATCTGCAGAGAACAAGGCAGTAATTTAAAAGTACACATTTCTGCCAATTAAATCTTTAGGCCAAAGTGCTAAAGTACTTTTGCATCCTTTGATCCTTTGCAGGAAGATTATATGTCAGGAATGCTACTGACAACAGAAATAAATACATGAAAATATCTGTATCATGATTAAATTATTATCTGATTCTTTAAAAAATGGTTGTCATATTGTGTGATTTCTTAAGGTTATTTTTATTCATGAAAAAGAGCACATACACCTACATGAGAGACAGAGATGGTGAGAGAGAGAAAAATAGAAATCTTGTGTACCTGTAATATGTGCCTAGTGTATTTTCAGGCTGACCCAGGAATCCAAACCCATGGACAGTCTTGTGACTTCTAGCACGGAAGTTCAGTTTGCTACTGACTGTGTCACCAGGCTGAGCCATGTTGTATTATTCTTAACATACCTAGATAAATGCTGCCTCCATTGGATTACAGAATCACAAACTCCAAATTAAAAAATTTCTGAGAATTGTCAGATGTCTATGTTCATTACATGAGAAATATGAGCATGTGCATGAAAATAATTCATAAAGCAGTACTCAACTAGAAGGGAGATTTTTGAGAATAACATGACCATGGGTTTTGGGTGTGAATCACCACCAAAACAGTGGTGATGCTTTTGGTCACAAATTTGGAACTGGAGCAGTGAGTGAAAACTAGCAGACATGAATCAAAGGTTGATGGTGAAAGAAAGAAGAAAGGGAGTGAATATGAAGGTGGGGATAGGAGCTTGGCAGGTGTATATGGTTCTGAGGATGTAATTACCATGTTAGTGTTCAGAGCATCCTCTCAACAGGAATTTGGGGTGTCTATATGCATTGATTATCCTTTTTGCCTCATTCTCTCCAAGTTTTGCTTGCATATTTTTCTCAGCCCACTCCTTTTTCTGAGGAGGATTTTTTGGGCCAGGCTGAATATTTGAAATCTGAGAATGAATTTTCAGAAGAGCATGAGTTTGAGGGTAAAATAAGATTCATGGTAAGGGTTGGCCTATTTAATGGAGAAGTTAAAAAAAAGAGAGAAAATTTGAACAAGCTGAGTGTGGAAGAAAACTTTTATTTAGTTTTTTGTTGTTGTTGTTCTACATTTTATTTTCTTCTTGAGGAGGCTTAAAGAGAAAGTTGTTAGAATACTAGTTGCTGATTGTGAGTGAAGTAGACTGATGGGTACATGAAATTTGTGGAAATGCTGTCCATGAATTATATATTTAAACATATTTACGCTTCTTATGAAATGGAAGCAAAAGTGTTATTTCGAAATGACTTTATTTGCCAGACTGTTGTTCTTGGTCTGAAAGAAGGTGTGGGTGCATAGGCATTTATTCTATACAAATTGTATGCCAAGCTGAGAGTTCGCTTTTGATACATGCCACGTAGATGGAGGTGGTTCAGTTGGGAAGATAAGGAAGAGGTAAATAGTTCTGGAGTGCTTTTTTTAGTTGGATAATAAAGTGAGTAAAAAAATGACATGATATTTGCACTACCATGATTGTACTTATGAAGGGAATAAATCTTAAATAAAAAGAGGACTTAGAATACAATATCTGGGTGGCTTATGTCATTTGACAAACCTGCAATAGCTGGTGTCTTTTGCTTCTGGTGTCAATGTCTGAAATCCTAACATTTCAGGGAAGACTTAAAGTAAGAAATATGAGTGGCATAGACCTATGACATTTCTCATGCTGCTGAAACAAGGCATTCATTCTTCAGGGAGAGAACAGATTTTAGTTAACTGCAGTATTAATATTGACTAGCATTCTAGCAGGTGTTCTTTAAATTTGTCTATTAATGTGCATGATTATCTCCTCTAAAAATGCTATGTATTACAAAATTATAATAATCTTTATATATTTACCTAATTTTATACGATATCAGGTTATGGGTTTTGGACACATTTTTCTCCAGAGTTTTTAAGAAAATATGAGAAAGTCAAAACCATAATATTTAAGCTAAACAAAATGGTCAAAAAATCACTATTTTGTAGCTATAACTAGAATTAGAAAAGCTCATAAAGATGCTACCTTCCTAGCCAGCTTGGGTTTTTATAACAAAATAGACTAGACTGGGTAATTTATAAACAACAAAAATTTATCTTACAGTTCTGAAGTTTGGGCAGTCCAACATTAAGGGACTAGCAGACTCGGTACCTGGTAAGGGCTTGCTCTCTCCTTCCAAAATAGCAACTTCTTGCTGTTTTCCTTTTTTTTTTTTTTTTTTCCCCCAGGTTCCAATGTTTAGTTCCCTCCATTCATCTGAATACAAGTTTTAAAATTATATCAATTATAATTCTTACTGAAAATCTCCTCTGGCACAGTCTGCCCCCCTTCAAACCTTGAATTGCTGTTCCAGTATTGATTTTATTGTTGACATTGTTATTACCCCCAATATGACTTTAAGATTAATTGGTGCCTTATTTATTTTTGGTTCTTTACTCAAATTACCACAAGTGCAATCTAGCACATGGTCTATGATCACTAAGCACTACTAGACTGATCAGTTTCTTAGAAAACAAACAAACAGAAGACACAACTCATTTGGCAGAAAAACAACAGATATTTACAAAGAATGCATGGATTAAGTGGTATACATTTAGGAATATGTGTGTGTGTGTGTGTGTGTGTGTATAATACTAATTGTTTGATTTGTTAATTTATTGTTAGCATTATTTCAGCAGAAGTTGATGTGTGTGAGGTAGTGTTAACTCTTACCAAAAGACTTGGTTTAGACTGTGTAAATTGAGTATGGGGAAATAATGTGAACACATTGGAGCTCAATTCCCTCATTTTTAAGAAGAGAGGCTTGGATTAGAGGATTTTGATGTCTTCATTAGCTAGCACAATTTTGAGAATAGTTTTGTACTGTGCAAACAGAGATCTTTACAACATCTAACAATACATGTAGTAATTTTCTACCAAGGATCGCAATGTTTATTCATGGATAGTTTTTTTTTTAAAAGTCCACTAGTAACATAATTATTTTGTTCAAACATTTCAATACTCTTAATGGCATATTTGTATATTTGTTATCTTAAAGGGATCTTAATAAGTAATAGATTTGGGAAACAATGAATGAAGTTAAGAAAATCCATATCAATTATTCTTCAGCACAATATAAATGAAAACAATCACTGAAATACTAACATTATCATGTTTCTGAAACTTGAATTGAATTTTACTCTGCTGTTGCAATGAGTTCTACAAAAACATTCTGTGCTTGGCTGACCTCTGGACACAGAGTCACACCTATTTAATGTGGAAGAGTTTGCAAATGCCACTTTCCAAAGGAAATTGAGGGAAAGCATTCAGAAAGACAAGTCAGAGCTAAATGCATCCTTGAAGATTAATTATCACTTAGATCTTTTCAGCTTTCAAATATACAATTGCATTAAGCATAAATTAACTACCTCAGGGCTGAATAATGGACACTGGGTAGAGGACTTTCACCTTTATGTCTTTGGTTTGAATCTATTTTCAGCTTAAGATTGACTGAAAGTCATTATCCTTTGTCAACTGTTCGGTGACTTATGAAATGAGTTATTGGTCTTAGTTAAGTTCATAGTGTATCCAAAAAACACCTTCACAATTGATGATCATCAGGAGCTGCTGGAACTTGAAAAAGAGGGTCAAGGATTGCATTGGTTATGGAAATTGAATTAGCACCCCACAGCCCACCTTCCAAACACGCTTTGTGGCTTAGTATTGCCCTTCTCTAGAAGAGAGCGATTTAAGTGTCTAGGTTGCTGACTGGACATCTTTCATTAGCATAACATGATGGAAACAATTTATGGCTTATTCTCTAGCTAGGGCAGCACAATTATCCCCAATTTCTTTCTATGCATAAAGAGATATCTGTGGGCTTATTCATCTGCAGGAAAGGTTTTATTTATTAGGTTTTTTTTTTAAACCTCACAGACTACAGAAAATGAACTGATATTCCATATCTCTTCTCATCATTGTTATCTCTATGGGGGGAAAAACATGCTGGCATCAGATTGTTATTTTTATTGGCCTGGAAATAACATGGTTCAGTAGAAAATGTCCCAATCATGAAAGTTTTTTTTCTTGTCTGAGGGTTTAGTTCCTGCTCTGCATCTGTCTCTCAAACAGTGAACAGAAGTTGAAGCTTCAGTTTCCCCACCTACAGGGTAAAGGACATTAGATTGAATATGTCAGAATCTCTTCTGAATTTATTGAATTCCAGAACTGATGAGTTTCCTTTCCTGTTGAACACCTTTCCTTTTTAGAGAGGCCTTCAGTAGTCCTGGGATTATCTGGAAACCTGAGGCTTTTCTCCTAGAAAGTCATTATTATTTTATGGATGATTGTTAAATGGGAAGTCTTTCCAATCAGAACTTACCAACTTAGGAACATAGTACATTTCACATTTAATGAATAGTGGGAATCATGAAGGAATTTTCAAGAGGTTCATGGAAAATACATATTATTAAAGAAAACCATGCATGGATTTCAAAAATAGTTTGTGCTGAAACAAACTCTTTTTTTTTACCTTTTTTTTTTTTTTGAGAAGTTTTTGCTATCGGGCATGTGTGCTGGCCAGAAAGACAGAGACAGAGAGACAGAAAGCGAGAAATCACCCCCTGGGGAGATGGCCACACTGCAACCCCTTCTCCTCCATTCTCCTCTCGGGATCTTGGGCACGCACACACATGCACCCGGTGTGAGTTTAAGCCACCGGGTCTGGGACTTGAACCATGATCGACTACATGGGAGTCCAACAATATAGCCATTACGCTAACTGCTGGTTCCAAAACTCTTATACTTTAAGTTCCACTTTCCCATCAACTTTTTAAAGTCTCTTTGTATTAACAGCAACAGAAGGGGTACACCAAAACTAGAACTAGAGTCTAAATGAATAAGAGAAGCCTCATATAACATTCTGGAAAGGTGAGAATGTAATTCAGGAGGACTTCAAGAACCCATCAGAGAGGTAAGAAGCCAAGGGTAGAGATGACAGTGGAGTCTAAAATAGGTCAGAGGCCAGTGATTGGTGTCTGGAAGTGTAGAACTAGATCTCTCTCTCTCCTCATCCTCTTTCTTCCACTCCCTTCTTGCCCTTTACCTTCCTTCTCATGAACTAATTACTTAAAAACCAAGAGTTAGCCTTGATTTTTGACATTTCCTTCACTTAATGTATGTACTCTCGTATCTTGATCAGTTGATTTCACTAAATTTTCCTTTTACTCTTTTTGTCTTTTATCATAATTTTAGCCTGGACATGCACCATCTCTTATCTAATTTACAGAAATAATATTCTCCCTAATTCTAATTAGGCCTCTATCCCATCTTAAATTCTTCCTTCAGACAGTGGTGTAATTTTTGGAAAAAAAGATGTAAGTTAGGAAACATTTTTTTTCCTTTTTAAAAAAAAATCCCAGAACTTCCTATGTTCATTGAAAAAGAATCCCAATTACTTTTTATGACCTATATTCCCCATATAAATGTTCAGATACCTCAATATTGTCTTATGTCGCTAGAGTAGGTAGAATAATGTTTATTTCCTAATTCCCCAGATCTGGAAATATGTTAATTTAACTGGCAAAGAGACTTTTGCAGATGTAAGTTAAGGATCTTGAGATCAGGAACGTAACTTGATTTATCTGGGTGGCCACGATGTAACCCCTGTCATTACAGGGGTTCTTGGAAGAGAGAGGCAGGGAGGCAGAGTCAGGGTAGAGATGTGAACAATAGAAGCAGAGGTTGGAGTGATACGCTTGCTGGAAGGGGGCTATGAGTAATGGAGCACAGGTACCCTATAGAAGCTGGAAAGGCTAGGAAATGGGTTCTTCCCCAGAGCTTCCAAAGGAACACAGCTGTGACTCAACCTTGATTTTAGCCCTGAGAGACTCCTTGAAGATTTTCAGTCTCCAGAAGTAGAACACGTGTTGTTTTAGGCCACTAAGCTTGTGTGACCGAGATTGCAGCAATGGGAAGCTAATGAGGTCCTCTTTCCATTCACTGACTAAGGCTTACCTACGTTATCTTCTTTTACTTTTTGGAATACAGCATGCGCTGAAATTTTTTGGGGTCTTTGCATAGGCTTTTTGGTCTTATGAGATTTTACTCATAATTGTAGGGCTGGTTCCATTCTTCCTTTTAATATCAATGTAAACATCTCCTTAGGAAGGCCTTCCCCAACCTCTCTTTCATTTTCATTTCAGCTCCTTGCTTTTTTAAAATTTTTTTATTATTTTTTTATTTTAATAGGATGACTTTGTCCTACAGGGATTTTTTTGTTGGTCGTTGTGCTTTTAAGATTTTTGTTCTGAACTTTTTGAGTTTTCTAGGTCTATTATTTTCTGTAGGGATAAGCTCCATGTGACAGAAAACATCATTATCTATAATGTTTTGTATCGTCTGTTTAGAATGGTATTTGACAGAGCAATTTCTAAATAAATATCTGATGTCTACGTGAAACATATAATACATAGTTAAGGAAATGTAGTATAGTAGGAGGACAGTCTAACTCTAGAAAAAGAAAGCTGAGATAAATGCGAGCCAAAGTTCTTCAGCCATTAGTGAGTTCTAGATCTGGATTTGGTGCCACAGTGGCGATCACGCTGTAAGGAGAACAACAGGGCAAACACTGAACTGAAATGAATTGTCAGGGAAAAAGCCCCATCTAGTCAACTAAAGAAACCTAACTGCGGCTTGTATTCTGATAGATGTTTGTCCTGAATACTAGAACCTGAGTCATGTGAGGCTCAGAGTCCACAGACCAGAAAATAGACCAAGATGTAATTCCCAGAATCAGACAAAAGTAAACTTAAGTGGAAGAGGGGACAGGGACCATTACTATCTTGTCCAATTTGGGATCCTGAAAATTTGGTTTAATGCCAGACACTTAAAAAATGCTTAGGAGTCAGTCAGTGGCGTGGTGGTTAAGGTGATGTGATTCCACCTGACTGACTGCACGATTTGGTTCCTGGATCCAGTAGCTTGAGAAACGTGCCAGCACATGTATATGCATGCTCCAAATCTCAAAAAGACAGAGCAATGGAGAAAACTGGATTATGGCATTATCATTCCCCATGGAGGGATGCTTTCTTACTTTCTCTCTTTCTTCTTCTTCTTGTGAGTGAACACATCCTCTGGCAAAAATTAAAACCAATGTACAAAAAAGACATGTTTAGTAATAGAGGCAGAATAGGTATGAGTGTCAAATCTCTCAATGATTAACCTATCTATGTAAAAGCAATTATTGTAATGTCTGACTTTCCTCCCTCCCCTTCTCTCCCTTTTGTAATTTGTAGCAAATGATGGAGCTGATGTTGATATTAGTCTGGTCAGGGATAGGTGCAGGGTGGGCATGGGCTATTGAGGAACTGGCAGATCCACTCCGGGAAGCTGAAAAGAGAGACAGGGAAATGCAGGTCCAACCATGCCGACTGCTTTACTGAAAAAGATGATTAATATTGTCAATGCTCAAGTAATATTTCTTCAGCATTTTTCCCAGTAAAGTGAGTTAGATTAAGCTTCATATAATTAACCCCACGAAATTAGCTTTAATGAAGTATTCAGTTCTGTAATTTCTTTGTCCCCTGATCTCTCTAGTCCTTCCAAATCCTGTTGGCACTCAGTCTTACTTTATTCTAGATTGGTATCTGTTGAATCAATTTTGCTGGTTATCTAAATGACATTTGCTGTAAAAGGGAAATAGCAGGTTTAATTCCCCTCGTGTATTAGACTCCTAAAGCTGTCATAACAAAGAACCACAAACTAGTAGCTTAAAATAACAGACATTTATTTTCTTACCATTATGAGGACTAAAAGTGAAATCAAGTCAGCATGGCCATGCTCTTGAAAGGGCCTAGGAAAAAAAATCCTCATTTCCTCTTCTTACCTTCTAGGTATTGGCAGCAATCCTTTGAATTCTCAAGTTTATAGTTGTATAATTCTAGTTCTATAGTTGTATAGTCTCTGTTTCACATAGCCCTTACTCTATGTTTTTCTTTTTATAATTTTTCCTCTTCTTAGTCATATTTTACTTAGAGCCCTCCTTATTTGAGTATGACCTTATTAAATTGATTACATCTATGAGGACCTGCTTTCCAAATAGGGTCATAATCACAGGTTAAGGCTTGAGATGTTTTTGTTGGAGGGCATTATTCAAATCTGTACTCATAGGGAGAAAGTATTATTTTGGGATAGGCCCAGGTTTAAGACCTAGTTGAAGAAGACCTGGATTATTTTTTAAGAGAGATTTTTATTTTTATTATTATAACTATAGGTTATGTGTGTTCGCCAAAGAAATAGAGAGACAGAAAGCAAGAAATCAACCCCATTTGGGGGGATAACCACATTGCAATCCCTTTTCCTCCATTCTCCTCCTGGGACTTTGGGCAGGCATACACACATGCTGCGTGTGAATTTCAAGCCTCTGGGTCTGAGACTTGAGCCGTCGTTGACCATGTGGGAGTCCAGTGATGTAGCCATTATGCCATCTGCTGGTCCCAGGCCTAGTAATTTTTTACAGTTTATTTTGTTTATGACAGTATGTGTCTGCTCATGAGAGAGAAAAGAAAAGAGAGAGGTACCCTCAATGGATTCTCCTTTCACTGCCATCCCCTTTCTCTAGTGCTCCAGCTCATCAGGGTCTTGAACACGCATGCACATATCTGGTGTGTTTTAGTTCTATTAGGCCAGGAATCTGAATCCACAGTTCACTATGTGGCTTCCAGACTTACAGCTCAGTATGCTGCTAACTGCACCATAGAGGCTGGGCTGGCCTGAGGGGTTTTTCACAGTGAGTAGTTTTGTTTTACATTTATGTTTTCACAAAGTGCTATAGCTTCATCATCTCTCTTTTTTTTAATGAAAGTGTCTTGAAGTATTGTGATCCTTCTGTCTCAGCCTCCCAAATTTCTGGACTTCTGTCTTTTAAGATGGACCAGGAACAAAACCCACACCTGTAATATGGTTCCAGTCTGTGGAGCATAGCATTTTTAGTAGCTCACACCACTATAGCTGGGGGCCATCTTTTTCTTTTTTTTTTTTTTTTTTTTTTTTTTTTTGAAGCAGGGCACTCTTAGTCATTTTTATATTCTCCTTTTTAAAAAGTAGTTTTATACACAGTGACTATTTACTGAATAATACAAAAGCAAACTCAAAAACATGGATGCTCATAATCTCCTTGGCTGTCTACCTTTAGGACCCTTCAACACTACAGATGCAGCTTTGTGTGACTCAGAATTGGGGTGAGAAGTGCCTGGATTCAGAGCCTTAGTCTTCTGGAACTACTGAAATTTGTTCTTAAAGAGTTTGTTCTCTGATTCATGTGTTCATGACTCCATTTCATACTTGAATTTGGAGGCCATGCTTCAGGAACTCAAACCTGCAGAATGAAGGACACTGTTCAAAAATATTACTGAAAAGCTGGTCCTTAAATGAACTGTTTTATAGCAATATTTTACATATGATCTGTTTATAAGATGGCTGATACGAATGGACCTTCTTCAACTGATAAGCAGTTATTTGGTTAAACTCAACTCTTTAGTTTTTAAGAAGGTCTAAATAGTGTAAATCTAAACTTTAAAATAAATGAGTGGTGGAAATCAGCAACACTAACAATGTGCTATATTTGCATGACTCTAATAATCTTATTTGATCCCTGAAAGGTAAATAAGACATGTATTATTTTCTGCATGTAACCAAATACTGACACTTAGAGAAGTTATGTGGCAATATTAAAGATAACAAAGAAGGAATGAGAGCAGCAGAACTTCATGTCTTCATGTCCTGGTCTCTTACGCTTTCTAAGACACCACCTGTTTCTTGTCGCTTAGAGTATCTTTTTTTTTTGCTATAGTGCGCGTGTGCTTGCCAGAAAGACAGAGACAGAAAGTGAGAAGTCACCCCCCAGGGGGGATGGCCACGTTGTAATCCCTTCTCCTCCATTCTCCTCTCAGGATCTGGGGCACGCACGCCCATGTGCAGGCGTGAGTTTAAGCCACCGGGTCTGGGACTTGAATCATAGTCGACTACATGTGAGTCCAGCAACACAGCCATTACGCTAACTGCTGGTTTATGCTTAGAGTATCTTAATGGTTAAATCTGATGGTCATTTTCAAAATGTCTACTCAGTCTGAGTAAGTCATAGCTCACATCTTCATTTGACTTGATTGTAGTATGGATTTTATCCAGGGACCTCTAGACTTTTTATGTTCAATTACTTTTAACACTTTTTTTCAAAGTCTTTTTTAAAAATCTCAAATAAAAGCATAAAATTAAAGAACAGAGGTGGCTATTCACTTGGACAAAGAGTACCAGATCCACAGGCTGGTGGCTCACAATTAAGTCTGAGTGTTTTGGTTTGAGTGGCTGTACTCCTAGGGAATGCAGGTGTACAGAGCCATCCTGGGCACCTGTATTAGCCAACCTTGTGATATTTCAGAATGTGGATATGAGTGAGGGAAAGAGCTCCTGCTGGAGGAATTTGGAAACAATTTGGTCATTCTGATCACATTGCCAATTAGTCTTTGCCCAGCATATGAACAACTTTGGACCTATTGATATTTGCTGTGACACTTAAATGTTCAGCACAATATTGATTCTGAATGTCAAGCCCTCTGCTTAAATGCTGTTTCTGTATGTGAGCAGATTACCACAGAATACTAATTGAACAGTTCAAACACACACACACACACACACACACACACACACACAGTCCTGTGTGCACAGTGCCAGCAAATGCAATTTAAATGTACATTTAATCAGAGCTCATTTCTAGCCTTAACAGAAGCAAAAGAGCATTGTTTTCAATATTGCTTAAGAGTTTGTGGGTAGCATGAAATAAAATATTAAATGAAAAATTGTTTTCCACTAACATATATAATTTACTGGTGTTAAAGAGGGTTGCATAGTTCAAAATAGTACCCAGGACAGTCAGTAACCAGATCAAGAACAATAATGAAGTTAAATACTAACATTTGAGAAGAAAAATAGCAATAATTTTCTGATGCATTGAAGAAAGTGAATGCATTAAATGAAATCTAATGGACTTACTTAGCACAGTTTAAAAAGAAGTTTTGGATAGAATTTATGAGTTTTTCTAAGCATCTACAGAAAAGCTGGTATGAGTATTTAATAAAAATAATTTCAAAGGGTTGGAAGAATATTTATTGGTAATATTTTAAAAAAACATTATGTTGATTAATGTTAGCTTACATCATTGTAATCATTATTCTTAATATTCTGTAAGGAAAGATTTGACGTCTTGGAGGCATGACACAAATTAATAGCCAAAGATGTCATCTTGTGTTTTCACAGGTTTAATAATATCGTGTTAAAAACTTTCCAAACACAAACTCAACATCTTTCTATGTTTTACTTGCTGCCCAGCAAAGCGTGTCCTCACCCAATAACTTCCCACCACCGTCATAATCAAGGTTCTTGTCTGTGACTTCCTCTTACTCCTTCTGCCTCCTATTCAACCCTAATTCTTCTCCACATGGCCCTGCATAGTGACATGACTGCTCCTCTTACAAAGTCCTCTTTCAATGGCATTGACTTTTCTGTGTCACCATGCAGTCATACTTACAAATTAAATCCAAGCATATTTAAAACAGACATTTCAAAAGTTCAGACTTGGACTAGACTTAGCCTAGTGGTTAAGGGAGTTAGATCCCACATGGCCAAACATGATTCAAGATCTGGCCCTGGTGGCTTGAGACACATACTGGTAGATGTTTGTGTGCATGCCCCAAATCCTGACAGGATGGAGAAATGTAGGAGGATTGTGGCATGGTCTCCTCCCATTGGGGAATGCTTTTTCCCTTTCCCCTTTTTTCTCTCTCTGATGGAAACATGTGCCCTCTAGCAATCTGAAAAACAAAATTTCCAGTTAATTGATTCAATTATAGGCTCATTCATCTTTTTTTGATAGAGACAGATACACACACACACACACACACACACACACACAAGTTATTTTAATCAATACTCTCTGAAGTTTAAAATTAGCAAGAAAATCTTTAACTCACACCCACCTGAAAAATGCAAGGTCTTTATATCAAAAAACCAGAAACATATGATTAAAGTTAGACCAGTACATTTTGCTTTTACTAATTAATTATGAAATTTTACTAGGTCTGTAGATTATATAAGAGCTCTCTAGTCTCAGTTTCCTTTGATTCTTATGTGATGATGAGGATCAGAAGGGCCTACAAATAAATGAGTTCTTCATGTAGCACCCACCATTTTTTACCTTTCAAACAGATTGTCTCATGTTTTTCCTAAACATACAATTACCAAAAAGCCTTAGGCTGTTGGGAAGCAACAGAAAAGATTGGTTTCCTATTTAGCAAAGGCATAGAAAGCCACCTGGAAAAAGTCTCACACCAAAAATCACATCAGCAAAATTACTCTCTCTGATTGTTCAAGGTCTATTGCCGTAAACTGTGGTTTGAAGTTTCTAGTTCCTCCAAGTGGAGGCAATGCCATTCCATGTCTTTAATGGATTTGATATAAAAATAGATCACTGCACACATTTTATGAAAGAAAAATGCCTTTCTTGTTATGGCTAGTGGAACTAGAATAGTGATGTGGCTGAGTCTTACCACGGTGACACCAAATTCACCCCTCACAGTAATAACACGCAAAACCATGAGCCGATATTGAGTGTTAAGGTGTCCTTTTATGTTCCTTCATGAAGATGAGGATTAGCTGTGGCTTGCCAAGCATTTACAGGATAATCTTGTTTTTAACTTCAAAAGGCACGTTAAATGTGATAAAGTCAGATAGCACAGCACTCTTATTTGCAATGTTATCTGCTTTGGTGCATACACACAACTGATGCACTTAGGTTAGAGCACTTTAGTAGGTCACACTATCAGACGAAAAAGATGGAATTTTAAAAGCTGTCTTGGAGCCTGCTAAGTGTAATCCAATACAGTGGGTCTGATCCTCTATAGTACATGAGATTCTCCAGAAATTGTCAGGCAGTCTGAAGAGCCCTGGGCTTTCCTGCTTCTGGTCCTGTGTGATGGTAAGGGCCACAAAACAGTGGCATTCAGTCCAGTATCACCAAGAAGGCATCAGCAGTGCTGTCAGCAGGATAAAACAATTCCTTTGGTTCTAAAGATTGAGACATGCTATTAAATGAACCTGGAAATTATATGTATATAATTAAGTTTAAGTATTTGTTTATTTCTTCTATGAGAGAGACAGAAAGCACCTTCAACCTAGTATTCAAGAGTATTCAGGCCACGATCCACAGCCAGCCCCAGCTAACCTGGATCATGGGCACGTGTATGCTTGTCTGGTATGTACAGGGAGACCTCTGGATCTCAACCCAGAACCTTTCCATGTGGGTCCAGCACCAGAGAGTTTTGTGTTACCAATGTGCCACAACAGCTGTCTCCACTTAGATGTTATCTAAAAATCTCCTTATTTAAAGAAATTCAATTTTGTTTCTTAAAAAAAGATCTGTATTTACTTCCGTCAAGAAAATATGTCTTTTGGGGTGTCACTAAGATCTGAGTTTTGGGAACCAGCATTTAGCGAAATGGCTATGTCGCTGGACTCCCACATAGTCGACCACGGTTCGCGTCCCGGACCCAGTGGCTTAAAACTCACGCCAGGCGCATGTGCGTGCGTGCCCAAGATCCCAAGAGGAGAATGGAGGAGAAGGGATTGTGGCATGACCAACTCCCCTGGGGAGTGATTTCTCGCTTTCTGTCTCTATGTCTCTCTCTGTCTGTCTGGCAAGCGCACGTGCCCTATAGTGAAAATCTCTCAAAAAAATAAAATAAAATAAAAGATCTGAGTTTTGACTTGAAGCAAATTGAACTCTTTTTATCGGTTTGTTCATCAATTTCTATGGTGGATATAGTGCATTCCAAGTTCATGAATTCAGCGTGCAAGATGTATGACTTTTATTTATTTTCAGAAATCAATTTCCAAATCCAAGGGTCTGACTTGCTGAGGTTGGTGAGAAATTTCATCTCAGGTCATTTGAAGTATATGCCCCTATTTTGCCAGAGATTGCACCAAGAACCCATGTTTGCTCCTGGGAAGCCCATCTGGTCATGGGCTCTTTATGTCCATGCTGGTAATAGTGGAGGTGGCTGTTGGCTCATTGCCTATGGATCCTTAAATCTTGATTCAGTACACTTTCTGGAATGTAAAATAGATTGGTGCATTTTTGATAAGGTCCAGGATTTCCTTTACTTCAGGATCCCTAGAGATTTCAAAATTCTTCCTATTTCCCAGGACACTGCCCAAGAATAGAGAAAAGGAACTTATTTCCCCAGGCACCTAAATCTTTACCTTCAATTTTATTCAGAAGTCACCCTTCCCTCCTTGAATCCAATTTTATCTATCACCAAATCAAATAGCTTTTGCGACGAAAGAAATAAATTAATGAGTGAAGTGGGAACTATCCATGCTCCCTAAGAAAGAAATGCTATTTTAGTCGATGTGTCAAGGAGGTGATATGTGCCCAATGTTGTTAGGTTCTTCATGCTTTAAGAGATGTCATAAACAGGGATCAACAGATGGTGGGATGATTATGTCGCTGCATTCCCACATATTTGACTGTGGTTTGAATCCCAGGCCAGCATATAATATTCCAGGCACGTGTGCATTTGTGCCCAAAGTCCCAAGAGGAGAATGGAGAAGAAGGGATTGTGGCATGGCCATCCGCTCAGGGAGTGGTGTCCTACTTTCTGTCTCTCTGTCTCATTGGTGAGCATATGCACCCTGTAGTAAAATTCTCTCTCTCTCTCTCTAAAAAAAAAGAGTTGTTCAAAACAACAGTTATCATATGAAATTTACTAATTTTTCATACTGATAAGTTTGGTTTTAAAATAAATTGCTCTATTGGCTTAAAAGACCATCTACAAACCCAGATACAAAATGGTTTCTATCTGGGACACTTAGAATTATCTTCTCAGTGAGTGTGAGGTTTTCTGTAAATCAAAGAGAAAGAGAAATATCTTTTTAACAGATTCTGCCTTCCGTGCAGTGACAAATCCCCTAAACTACAAATCCACTGCCCATACCACAAATCAAGTTGTCAGATCCTGAAAGTTGTGTGGAAGAATGGATAAGGGGAAATAAGAGAAAAACAACTCGGAGAGTACAAATGTATCCGACCACACACTCAATGACAACCCCATCCTCCCTCTGATTTTAGAGTACAACTTTAGAGTAATATTTTATTTCTATTGGGTTGTCATAAAAGTCATGACATATTTTTCTATGCAAAAATGTGTCATGACTTTTCCAACAACCCAGTATTTGGAGTTACATTTACTTCCCATATTAACTTCTACCACTTTTCTCTTAGAGTACTCTCTTCTGATTCCTCCTCCTACCTTTTCTTTCTCCTTTACTTTCATGAATATATACTACAGCAAATCATTACATAATTAAAAGGCTTAGAACTGACACCACTTGAAAAGGCTGGCATACTATGCAAATATGAATTCATATAGTTGCTTTATAGACTTGGGCATCTTTTTCTTCCCCCTGGTAGTCCCTGTACAGGTGTCTTTTGTTGAATGACTGCCACTACTGAGTTTGATGGGAGTGCCAGGATGAGTCAGTATTGGTACATGATTTTATGCAGACCTTTTGACTTATCTTTGCAAGGTCCATCCCTTTCAATTTATACAAATCCAATTTCTTGAGGGCCTTTAATGAAAGGCCACATTTCCTAAAATTCAGCTGAGATTATGACTGTCTCTCTACAGCAGCTGGGCTCTAATTGCTGCACGTAAACAAACATCATCTGGAACAAAGCCATTTTATAACTCAGGATGCTATTTATTTTCAAGACTACTGGCGTCATTTATTACTAATGACAGGAATCTGTAGCTGGCTGGAGTTGGCAGAGTCATGTTCTTATGCAAGCAGCATTTCAAACTGGCAGTGTGCATCAAGAAAAACAAACAGCCTAACCTGATGGCTTTCATGTCTCAATCTAATTTCTACGTCCTGCATGAAGTCTTCCCATATCACAATAGCATCCATTTTTTGTCCATGCTACCCATGTTATGAATTCGTACAGAGTGTGTATTATTCTCAAATCCTGCTATTTACATTTTTTTATGTCTATAGCATGCATTGCTGAGGACAAATAAGGCCCTTTTGTGAAGCAATTGTTTCATGTTTGAATTATTCAAAGTTGTAAACACAGGGATTAAACATCATTGAATGTGTAGAGATAAATGATCACTAAATGGTATGTGGGGTCATCCAGTCCTAACCTATAAGTTGAAAGTGAGAGAAGTGCAGGGAAAATAATCTACTCAGTTTGCTGGATCCCCACATTTCCTTTCCAGAAGTCGTGAAAGCTCATGTTCATATACTCAAACTTACATGCACAGTTATATGATCCCTGCTTCAGATTAGAATAAATTTAAGAATAATTATGGTAAGGAATCCACTATTCTAGCATTTCAACCTGCTCTGGACCCAATCTAATTTTATAGCTATATTTTTACTATTTGCATTTGTATTTCCTATGCTTGTTGGACCAAAACTTAGTACTGTGTATTCTAAATCTCATAGCTAGCTTCCAATTTATTTCCCTTTCTATCTCTAGGTAATAGTTTCAGGGACACATACTACATAACAGGTACTATTTTAAATGCTTCACATCTACTTCCTTTTTTGATTCTCTAACCATAGTGTTAAAGAAGTGCTATGACGCAATTTTAGAGTTGATAAAATTGATCCAGAAAAAAGTTGTGTATCTCTTTAAATATACAGCCAGGGAGATCTAGAATTCAAAACCATCAGCCTGACTTCAGAGTCCAAAATTCTGAATACCCTCTGCATCTTTGAGTTGATTTAAAGAAACGTTGCTCAGTGTATATAAGTGGACACTGTCTAGTTCCCATTGCTAGAGTCAGAGTACAGATGGTTAGAAGGTTTGTCATGAAGGACATGGTCAGTATAGGTTCCAAGGCTGGTTCTGAATTGAATAGAAACGTTTTCTCAGAGAGACTAAAAAAGGTAAGTTCTATCAGGTATGAATCACAGTGCACTGAAAGGAAATTGTAGTGTTAGAGAAAATGATTCCTACATTAGATCTGAGGAGCTAATGAAATCTAGAAGCACTTCAGAAAAGGGATTGAGCCGACAACAAGGGAAAGTAATGAAGAAAGCATTAAGATTAAAAAGGGAGAACAGAATGGGTCTCAAAAGGTTAAGGCATCTGATCTCAGGGAGGGGTGTGTAAAAGCTGGTGTAGAAGACCCTAGAACGTCTAGTCAGGGATGCAGCAGGTAGGTAGGCAGATATAACATGACCTGTATGCAGGTTGGAAGCAAACCCTGTACACACTGCTGGTTTCCAGAGTAACCACTCCTTTTTGACCATGAGTAGGAGAGAAGCAGGAACAAAGCAGGGAGGATAAGATACCAGAAAAAGAGTTAACCAGCAAAAAGCCATACTTAGGATGTTCAAACATTTGTTTTTACTCTAGAATACTTTCTTCCTGGCTCTTTCTGGTCTTCCAGAGAGACTTCGCCTGACCTCCCATCTATAGGAATTATCTCTGCCCTCATTTTTCTTTCTTGTGGAGTTTAGTTACATTGCCCTTGTGTAACCTATCGCAAAATGTATGTACTTATTTATACCTACTCATTTGCTTATTGCCAGTTGCCCTGACTCAAATGTACACGTGCTAAAGTTAGCAACCACTGTGTTTTTTGTTCACAATTGAATACTCAAGGCCTGTTCATAAATATGCATTGAGTGAATAAGCGAATAGATAAATTAGGGTTCAGGCATAGGGATTGAAGAGATAAGCCTATATAATGTGCCTAGTCTGAAACTGAGGAGGAAACATTGCAGACAGGAAAAGGTCACTTATGTTGAATAATCACATTACCATTATTTAGCATCAATGAGCTATCTAAGTTCACTGGTGCCACATACAGTTATAAAATGAAGACAGAAGACAGGCATGTTGGCAAAGGCGCTTTCAAAATATCATCTCTGGGAGATGATATTTGGAAATTCTGTTTACTAATGTGCTATTGTGTAGACTGTTCATTGGAAATGGCCATATATTTAATTAGTGATTTTAATAAAACATCTTTAGAAGCAATGGCTTAAAATTTTAATGGATTAATTTACTTCACTTTTGTATACATGGCAAGAAGTTTAAGAATATTGTATTCTTTCTATCTGCTTGTCAAACAACATACACAAAATGACCTCTCCCTTTCTTCCCCAAGAGCCTTGACTTTTTTCATTAAATAAAAATCACTCTAACAGGGTTCTGCTGAGGGTGTGTGATTACAGATGATGCCAAGGAGCACTCTGGGAGCCTCTAATAGGGAAGACACAAGACAAAAGGAAATGAATGGTCATTTATCCAAGAGATGGGCCCCCTGCCATGAGGAAGCTCTTGAGGCTGCCTCTCTTGTGTTTTTATTTGATCTTTAATAAAGAATATTAAGACTGTGAGCTTCCTGCTCCCTATAAGCCCTAAATACATATACACTTCCATGAGCAAGGCTGGAGGGAGGAAATAATACCCTCATGGAAAGTATGGAGCTAGGAAAACGTATGCAATGAACTTCTCACCTCGGTTCCCTGTCTTGAGACACAGTGAACAGGATGGCTCTTATTAAAGGGTTGCCTACTATATGGGGTCTCGTTAGAGGTCTGGGACTGCAATCGGCAGGCCTGTGCAGATCCCATTCATCTATTATTGATGTCTGCTTTCACTTTCTTCTTTCTCAGAGAAGTTTCTCCTGTTACCAGCCTTAACTCCCAATCCCTTTTCACTAGACCCGGGCCAGGACTATAAACAAAAACTGACAATCAATGTGGGTAGTATGGACCCTTATATCATTCTGCAACTTTTGTATCAAAGAACATGATGACTCAGGAACATTTGCATGGATCGCTTGCTTACCTCCTTTCAGATTACTAAACAATTTAATCACCATCTCTTAGTGTAATTCTTCAAACAAGAACTGGATAGAAGTATGTGCAAATAGTACAATTCAGAAGTTATGCATGCAGCCTTCAATTCCTCTTCCATTTCCCTTTAAAAATGCACAAACAAATAAACAATCAAAAAATAAAACTATCTGGTTCTAGAGAGAGTAGCCAATCTTGGAGAGGCATTTTCTCAGGGAAGGGGCATTTATTTCTCTTCCATCTTTCTCTGGATTTTCCCCAAACTTCTTCCCATATATACATCACTAGATGATTGATACTTGCAATTTCATTAATTAAAAACGTCTTTATTTTCTTTTGTTGAATGATTTGCTCATCAAAGAGGAGTCCACATCTTAGTGTCAAAGAATTTCTAATGCTTTGTAAAAAGCAGGTTTTGCTGTGATGGGAAAAAAGAGGGTTTCTGAGCACTGACTAGCATAAGAAGGTATAGGACAACAGCCTCAGGAGGGAAAAATGAGAGATGAGAGGGATAAGATCTGAGGGGCTGCCAGTGCCAATATTGATATTAGTACAATTCACATTTTTTTAAATTCGCAAAATATTCTCTCTTTCTTTATTCTAGGATTCAAAATGAAATTAACACCAGCACATTTTGTTCAGTGCTGCTGGTGGAAATATTTATACAAGCAATACCCCATGGCCTATGCTGGCTGGTGTGGAGCCACAGCAGGAAGGAGACAGTGAAGGACACAGCGGGAGATCCATTATAGGATGATATATAGTGTGACATTTAGATTTTGTTTCTAAATAGATTTACAATGCTCCTTGTTTTTTTCCTATATATATATATATACACATACACATTCTCCTCCAGGCATGATCTCTCTAACTGTTAAGGTGAGTGCATAAAAACTAGAAATTGTTTTATTGTTTTTACGGTCTGTGATCAATGAAGTTTAGGAGCAGATGCCAGAGAAGAAGTGACCAGATAATCAGGTTTTGAATCGGTTCAGACTCCCTGCAATACTGCTCAGGCTGCTTCATCTTTCACACTTCAGTGGTTGTAACTGCCCCACCAGGGCCCCAGTGCCAGGACTCCCTCCCCACAGTAGCAGCTCCTGAGAGACTGTCCCCATTAGTAGGATAACAAAATTTATTGTCAGCAAAGGGATGGTGCATGGGCCTGCTATAAAATTACAAACAAACAAACAAACAAAAAGAAAATCTCAAAAGTAAAAAAAAAAAAATTCACACTGGGAAAACAACTCTCAAGTCCCTGATCGTTTTAAAAAATAAAAAAATCGGCAAAGAAGAAAATATCATTTGCTGAGGAAAATGTTAAAGAAAGAGCATTAGATGAAGAGTCATTATCCAAGCTGGCTACTAGTTAGAACCTGGTCTGGAGCTCTTTGCTTATTGAAGGGGTGAATAGGCTCATGTGTTCTCGAAGCAGTGTAAGTTAAATGTATTCTAATGTCTCTTCTCTTTTTTATGACTCTTTGTGTATGCTTTCTTGAGTTTTAATGACAGACTATATTAATAATTCAGACATATCAGAACCTGGCACCCATTTTCTCTCATCTACTGCACTGTGGGATACATCTCAGCAACTCACTAGCTGGTGCAGCCAGAAGTCACTGCCATAATAAATTCTACTGAAAGAAAAGCAGTTGACAATGTAAATACCTACCTTATTGTATTAGGAGTTATAAACATGATTCTGAGAGATGATTTTTTTTAAAAATTGCCAGAAAGTGCATGTACTTAATGGAGAGAGATAGAGAGAAAGTAAGGAAGCACCTTCCTCACGTACACATTCTAGGGGGAATGATCAATCCTTAATCTACTCATTTATTCCTTCTTTTGGGACTTTGGGCACACACACACACCCATGCCTGGCATGTTTCTCAGGCTTGTGGGTCTGAGACTTGAACAACAGGCTTGGTCATGGGGGATCCAAATGTTACTATGCCACTATGCCACTAACCACTATGTAACAGGCTGGCCCAAGAAATAATTTTTTAGACA
Source organism: Tupaia tana (assembly GCA_026018925.1). Classification (NCBI taxonomy): domain Eukaryota; kingdom Metazoa; phylum Chordata; class Mammalia; order Scandentia; family Tupaiidae; genus Tupaia; species Tupaia tana. The sequence goes on along the minus strand of JAKSZU010000007.1, from coordinate 35,402,984 downwards.
GTAATAAATTATAGAATAGTTATTTAATTTTATTATATTTATTTATTATTAAAACTTTACTAAATGTGTATGCACTCACTGGAGAGAGACAGCTGAGAAAGAAAGGGAGAAAGCTCTCTCCAAAGAGATGGTCACATCACAGTCTTTTCTCCTCAATTCATTTGTCTGGTCTTGGGCATGCATGCACATACCTCTGCTGTATTTTTCAAGCTATAGTTTCTGGCACTCGAACTGTCAATAGAATTAGCCAACAATGTAGAAATAATAATTAATACAGTTTATTTCTAGGCACAAATATGAGTAACCAACTCAGAGAAAAGTGTGTATCTTGGGTGTTGTGATATAGTGGTTCATTTTACATAGTTTTGAGGAGAGGAGAGTTGTCAATCAGCATAAGAAATCTTTTACATTAGTCCAGCCCCAGTGGGTGGGACATCTGGAAGCTGAGGTTTGTAGGTTATAGGTGAGTTTACAATTCTTAGATTAGTAATTGGCTAAAGAAAATCACAAGTATATGTTTTTGAAATAAATCAGCACAAAAATGCCTGTGCTTTACTCTAAGAAATAAGAAGACTGGCTATGTATCACAAAATCACTATACCTGGGGCAAGATGTAGCATCCCACTACCACTGGACTACCACTGGACTATTAATGTTTGTAGACTCTGTTAATTTGTAGGCCTGACTCTCCCAGGTCCCCTGGGAACAATTTTGGAAAAAGAAAAAGTAGTCAGAATTCTGTTTTTCTTTTTTTTTTTTTTTTTTTTTTTGAGAGGTTTTTCGCTATAGGGCGCGTGCGCTCGCCAGACAGACAGAGAGAGACACAGAGACAGAAAGTGAGAAATCACCCCCCAGGGGGGATGGTCACGCCGCAATCCCTTCTCCTCCATTCTCCTCTCGGGATCTTGGGCACGCACGCACACGCGCCCGGCGTGAGTTGTAAGCCACCGGGTCCGAGACGCGAACCACGGTCGACTATGTGGGAGTCCAGCGACATAGCCATTACGCTAACTGCTGGTTCCCCAGAATTCTGTTTTCAGAACCATGCAGTTGGCAATGTGATGCTACCTTAACCACCACTCTACTGACTGGCCCAGGAGTGGTTATTTCTGATCAGACACCATTTCCTATTAAATCATGGGTGCTCCACTTCCAGCTGATGCCAATCATACTTAAGTGACTCAGCTAAATTCAGCCCATGCCTCCATTGAGCCTGATCTTTCTCTTGGTCATTCATTTAAATACTTCTATTGATTAGTCAGGCAGGACATTTCTGGCCATGTGCTGGTATCCAGGAGGGTGGACACGATTCCTGTCCTTAAGGAAAGTATAGCTTTCTGACATTAGCCTCTTCTGAAATGAAGGAGCGATGCAATATTTTCTCTTTTGGCTTAGTTGCCCCTCCTTATTGTCAGGAAAGGATGACAGAGGGTGATGAGAAGATTCCTCTGAGGGAAAAGGAAAATAAAGGGTATCTAGAAGAAATAACAAAAATTATTCAAGTAAGCAGATTTACGGATGGCTAACTCTGCCTCTCATGAATTAACAAGTGGGGTAACTTTGGTCAAACATCCAGAAGGGACACTGTCCTTGTTTTTTTCTCTTTAAAAAATTTTTTTTCAAGATTTATTTTATTTAACTTTCTTTCTTTCTTTCTTTCTTTCTTTCTTTCTTTCTTTCTTTCTTTCTTTCTTTCTTTTAATTTGACCAGAGACGGACAGAACAAGAGAGAGAGGGAAAGTGAGAAACCAAGCCTCCAGGTCTGGGAATCAAACCACAGTTGGCCATGTGGTAGTCCAGCACCCTTAACCACCACACCATCTGCTTGTCCTGGTCCTTGTTTCTTTGCAAGATAAATCCTGGTCAGGTACTAAGATAAATTCTTGTCAGGTAATAACAGGTGCAGTGCTTGCTACCTGAGTTCAGAGAAAAGGGAAATTAGTATGAACCTCTGTGCAAGTTCCTGGGTGAAGTTGAGGCTTGAAGGGCCAGGTTAAGACCAAGCACAAGGGAAATTTTTTCAGAGTGGGCCAGTGGCTTTAGCAAAACACAGGATTACATATTAAACATATATGGGATGACCCAATGATCTTTGGGGTCAGGGAAGTATCAAACTTAAACTTCTTCAGGGATCAGGCAAGTTGCATAACTGATTAAAGAGTAGAGGTTGAGGACTAAAGGCTGACTGAGTCTTATCTGAATTTGGTCCCAGCATGAAGGGAATATTACACTGATCAAATAAGTTATAAATTTACCTTTGTTGTGTACTTTCCCACATTGCCCCCCTATTTTACCAGAGTGAACATGCACTTGCTTGAGAGAGATATGATAGAGAGAGAGAGTAGAGAGAGAGAGAGAGAGAGAAAGAAAGAAAGGAAGAAAGAAGGAAAGAATAAAGAGAAGAAAAGGAGTAAATAAATCATCTCCCATGGAGGATGGTCACACCACAGTCTTGTCTACATTTCTCTCTCTCGTCTGGATTTTGGGGGCATGCACGCATGCGCGCGTGCACACACACACACACACACACACACACAGCATGTGTATCAAGCCACAGGATCTAAGACTCAAACTGTGTAGTTGTTGGCCATGTGGGATACAACTTCCTTAACCAATCCCCTTTTTAAAATATTCTAGAGGGTAGCCAGCAGCTGGCATAATGGTTACAGCACTGGACTTCCACATGCCCGATCACAACTTAAGTCCTGGACCCAGTGGCTTTAAACTCACACTGGCCATGTGTATGTGTGTTATCAAATACAATAGAGTGAATATAGTTTATAACAATTTACCATATATACAAAAGTAATAAGAAAAGAGGATTTTAGATGTTCCCAACATGAGTAATGACAATTAGCTGAGAGGATGGGTATTCTAATAATCTTGAATCGATTAATACATGTTGTATTCTTGTACTGAAAAATCACACTGTACTCCACAGACATATAAAATTATTATAAGTTAATGAAAAATAAAGTAGAAACGAAGCCTAAAAAATTTTAGATTGTTAGATTTTGTGTCAGTCTTCTGAAGAGGTCTTTCGAGACTATGGGATAATATTGTGTTTATAGTAAATAATGTACTGTACACTTAAAAAATGTAAGAGGCTGGGACCATCAGATGGCATGATGATTACATTGCTAGAATCCCATCTAGTTGACCAGGGTTCGAATTCTCCCCCCTGGGGGGTGATTTCTCACTTTCTGTTTCTCTGTCTCTCCCTGTCTCTCTGGCTAGTGCATGCACCCTATAGCAAAAATCTCTTGAATGAAGCAAACAAGCAACAACAACAAAAATCGTGCCAGGCACGTGTGTGTGAGTGCCCAAAATCCTGAGAGGAGAGTTGAGGAGATGAGATTGTGGCATGGCCATCCCACCTGGGCAGGTGATTTCTTGCTCTCTATCTCTTTCTCTCTCTCTTTCTCCATTGAGCGCATGTGCTTTTATAGGAAAAAATCTCTCTTTAAAAAAATAAAAATGTGGGGCATTAATTGGCCTAATGGCTATGTCGCTGAACTGCTATGTAGTCGACAGTGGTTTGAGTCCCAGATCTGGTGGCTTAAACTCACGCCAGGTGCATGTGTGTGCGTGCCCAAGATCCCGAAAGAATAGAGGAGAAGGCATTGCAGTGTGGCCATGCCCCCCTGGCGGGTGATTTCTCACTTTCTGTCGCTCTGTCTCTCTGTGTTTTTCTGGTGAGCTCACGGTGCCCTATAGCAAAAAACTCTCAAAATAAATGTAAGGGGTTAAATCTCGCATAACTTGTGCTTATCACATTTTAAAAAAAAATGACTATGGGCGGTGGAGATGAACAGGGGAAGAGATTCCAATTAGAATGATGCTACTGGAATCTATCTATACAATGACAAAACATAAAAGTGAAAGGAAAGACCCTGAGGGGAAAAAAGGGCTTTACTGAAGATATAGCTTACATATATTGTGTATTATTTCCACAATTCACAGTGATTAGTTTGGGGGTGGAAAACAGAGAAATAAGAAGACCATTTGGGTATGTGAAAGGGCTTTTTCTTCCTTTACTTCTCTAAAAAGTATCAAGTAATTTTATTGTATCAATAACTCTTGTTCATGCATTTCTGAATAGTGACCTCTTGGGAATGATAACATTTATTAGGGTGAAGTTGTAAAATGCACAATTTGTATCTGAAAACCAAAACTTGACAGCAAGTTGTTTGTATCTTTTTTTTTTTAATCAAACATTTCTGTAGGAAAAAAAATCAACCATTTCTCATTTTTATAGTTAGAAATAGGGTATTGCATAACCAAGACAGAGCTTTTCAATTGTGAAAAATGATGCTAAGAATGACTGGGAAAAATAAATTCTGCACACACCCTCACAAAATGTTACAACATTCATGCCATGTATATCTGTTCTTCTAAGATGGCCTTAGGCTACAAGAAAATATATGTTTTCCCACAGAGGATAGGGACCAGACTGCTAGAGTTAAATATCAGGTTTTGCTTTTCACAAGGTCCCATAGTTATGAGTATTCACCATAATACCGTGAAATCATATCGTAAATCTATGTAACTGCTTCCTTTTACATTCGTTATTTGGGAGCAGAGGCAACTCTCAGAATTAGAAACAGCATCTACATGGTCTCTGTTAGGAAATAGAAGCTTATAATACTTTTTAAAGAAAACAAAACAAAACAAAACAAAATTCAAATTGGTTTATTGTACAATAATGGGGATGTATTTATCCAATTAACAGTCTTAATTTAAAAATGTTTCTTATTCAATGAAAACTTATTTAACTCAGAGTTAATAATGTATCTATAAAGTTGATGGCATAGTTATTGTTATTTCAATGATAGACAAATTCAGCTGCATTTGTTTTGTCAGTCAAAAATTGAAGTTTGAGATACAGTAGGGATATATAGTTAAAAGTGTAGGATTGCTATCCTCAGGACCTCTTCCTACTAAAATCTTATTTTAGGCAAAGTTCCCTTTGGATAACCATGTTCTTATTCAGGCTTCTTTGAGCCACTTTATGACTTATCTCACCTTCTTCTCAGATACCCTACAGGAGAGAACTTGCCTAATGAGCTCTCAACCATCTCCCTTGCTCATGTTGCTCTACAAATAGACTTTAAACAACAACAACAACAACAACAACACTTCTTGGGACCAGCAGATGGCATAATGGCTATGTTGCTGGACTCCCATGTAGTTGACTGCAGTTTGAGTCCCAGACCTAGTGGCTTAAACTCAAGCTGGGTGGGTATGCGTGTGTGCCCAAGATCCTGAGAGGAGACTGGAGGAGAAGGGATTGCAGCATGGCTATCCCCCCAGGGGTGATTTCTTGCTTTTCTGTCTGTCTTTCTGGCGAGCACACATGCTCTATAGCAAAAATCTCTCCAAAGAAAAAAACAAAAACAAAAACAAAAACTCTTTATTTTTTTTTTTCCTTGACAGAAAGACAGAAAGAGTAAGAGGAAGAAACAGAGAGACAAGCACTCCCAACAGGGTTTTCATATCATGATTCACTCTTAGACTCAGCTAGCTAGGATTGTGGGCACACATGTGTGTGACAGGTCGAAGACATCAACTCCCGACCTTCCCAGGTAGATCCACTTGTTGATACAGAACCACACTATCTGGGCCCTCCATGTAGACTTTCAAATTTTACCTATTAATATTTCAGTGTAAGTTGCTTCAGCCCCTTAGCCTAGTGGTTAAGTCAATCTGACCCCAGATAGCCAGTCACAGTCCAAGCCCATGCATGTGCATGCCCTAAGTCCTGACAGTATGCAGAGATGGAGAAGAAAAAATGCAACATGGCCATGACCCACTGGGGAATGCTTCCCTCCTCTCACTCAGGAGAAACAGAGAAAGCGAGAGAGGGAAAGGGTGAAATCATCTGCCAGGGGTGAGGGCATGCTGCAATCCTTTCTCCTCCATTCTCCTCTCAGGATTTTGGGTACACACACGCATGTACCCAGCATGTTTTTCAAGCCACTGGGTCCAGGACTTGAGCTGCACAATTGGTGATGTGGGATCCATTTGCCTTAATCACCACACCACCAGCTGCTTCATTTTTTTTTTTTTAATTCACAGGGTACCAAAATAATATTAAACCACTTGCTATTATCCATTTTAATTTGCTGGCAGCATCTCATATTCATCGTTTTCTTCATTTCTCTTTTGTAATTTCCCTAGCCTAAGTTCTAATTTCTGTTAGGTGGAGAATTGCAGCAATTATGTAGGTAATTCTGGTTCAAAAGAGAGCACACAACACTGTTGATTGATTTTATTATTTCTCACAATATTGATTTTATTGGCCTGAGTAACCTTAATAAATGTCTACTTGGCCTTGAATTTCACATACAAATACAGCTCCCAGTAATTATCAAACAAAAGATGAAATTTTGGTAAGTTCAATTTTTTTGTCCTACAGCATGAAAGCCAGGCTTTATTTTCATGGCCATGTCAATCACTGTGTTTCAGCAACATGGTTTGGAAATGACAGATGAAAATTATCCTTGAAGTTCCTACCCTTTCTAGACCACGAAGGATTTCCTCATCTTAGCCTAATCAGCATTATCTCTGAAGAGACATTCATGAAAACTAATAATAACATCAGGTATGCTTCAACATTTACATTTTCTATTAAATTAGAAATTAAATTCCTCTTCCTGAAAATGCTGGATATGTGCATATTTAGATAACTCTTATTACCTGATGAATTAGAATCCAGTGAAAGTCAGCATCTTCCAAGTCACTAGTTTACATACTTAATTAAAACTCTATTAAATTCATTTGTTATGCAAAATAATGATCTTGGGATTTGGGGATTAGAGGATTTATGTTAGGAAGCTAGAAATATGCTGATTACCATAGGCTTCTTTCACAGATTATGTGAATCTATGTTCTTACACATTTCATAAAAGTTTTAGGCAGAGAAAGTGGGACTCAAAGTTTAATGAACAAAATTTTTTGTGATAGCTCCCCATGTATATGCATATAATTCATTTTACTTTCTAAGAAAACAGATGAATAAATCCTTAAAATGAGATGCTTTCTCATTTTGATCAAGAGGTGACAAGTTTTCAAATAGTTGTAGATGGAGACCCCCTATTGCCAGAGACCACCTCATACCATGGGGACAGACTGAGCAGTATGGATCTCTGAGCTTTCCAGGACTTCACACTTAGGAAGAAATGTATTTCCCACCATTCAGTTATTTCTTGGCATTGTTTAATATTTTAAACTATTTTCAGCACATTAGCACATGTATGTTTTTACATTTTTATTGTTGGTCCATGAATTAGATAGGGTAGCTTATGAACCATATTTTTAAGTGGGAATAACTTAGGTCACAGGGCTCTGAGTATTCATACTCTGTGGCCAAATTCACACAGATATAAGCAATAACCATGCCTGGATCTTGTCTGGAGTCTCTGTGTACCTGGTGTCTGATATCTTAGAAAAACACTTACACATGACTCACTCCTATGAAGTCTCACATAGTTACATAAAACATAACTGAAGGAAAGAACAAAACTGGATCTGGAGGCTTGGGAGGGCAGTGCTCTCTGACTATTCACAACGATGATCTTTCCACAATCAAGGGTGAAAATACTAGAATATTTCTTTTTTTTTCTGATGTATGGTTAAAGATACTAATGTAGAGTGTTTTTGTTATGACTATTCTTGGCTTTTTAAAATCATTTTTAAGGCTTATTGAATGTGAAAAACATGTATTTTTAGTTTCACGTAGACAATATCACAGTTTATATAAGTTGTGTTACTTTCTCCCTTTGATTATTTACCTGGATGGGCTAGAATTTCAGTAAGTGAGGTTAAGAATAAATAGTCACAATATATTTATTTATTAGTTTTTCTGTAACTGGTTCTGTATTATGTATTGTACAAGACACCAAAAATATGACATGTGATCTCAATATTAGCACTGACCAGATTCTATGAGGTGAGACATTTGTACATGAAACTGAGAAAATTTAAATGCTAAAATAAATTACTGTCAATAAGGATGAAGAGGGAAATCAGTATGTGAAAGATACTATTGGGTTGAAGCTAAATACAGGAGCCTACAATCAGACTCTATAGATTCAAACCCCAGTTCTACTATGTACTCCCTCCTATAAATAATTAATAATGAATAAAACAATAAATCAATAACAAAAAGAATTAAACTCATATGAAATTATAACTCAAAGTATAAAGTAAGTAAATATCAGTTCATGGGGACATAAATAAATAAATGACTGAGTAAATTTAAGAGGAAGAAGAGACAAATCTCCCATGCAGAGGATTCTAAATACTTTGTGTAGATGCTCCACCCTCAAGGGAGAAGAGCCTGCTCTACTGTCTCAGTGCAGATCGCACATAGTAACTTTTTTTCATAGACTCCAGGATGTGAAGGAAAAAAGGAGTGATTTTATTATAGAGAAACTTGAATCCAGCCACGTGATCAAGGTCAACGTCAACGGCGATACCACGTCCGTATTATGTACTCTTGACATGATGTGAGTAAAAATAATATTCTCTTTTCGTGATCTTCCTCCCCAAACCAAATAATTCCAGTTTAATCATGAGAAAAACCATCAGAAAATCAAAATAGAAGGGCTTTCTGTAAATCCCTGACCAGTATGTCAAAGTCATTTTGTGGAAAATTTGAGGAACTGTCACAGATGAAAGGAAATTTAGGAGGCTTTTAGTAGGCTTTCCCACTAAGTAAATACAAAGTGGGATTCTGGAACAGAAAAAGGAAAAAAAAAAACCCAAAAACAAGTGAAGAAATCTGAGTAGCATATCAATTTTAGGTAATAATTCATCAGCATAGATTGATTAATTTTCAACAAATGTACTGTATTAACACAAGATGTTAATGATAGAGGAAATTGAATATGAGGCATATAGGGACTCTGTAGGATTTAAAAAGTTTTTTTTTTTTGTAAAAAATAAAACTGTTCTAAAGTGAAAAGTTTTAAAAAAATCAGCCAATGAAGAACTCACATGCTGGTACCTGTATTTTCTACATTGCCATAGACCAGCACCTAGCAGTTTGAGATGCTGGCTCTGCTCTCCCCACACTTCGAGTAACACTGCCTATACCACCTCCACTTACCTTCCATGACAAGATTTACTCACATGGCCCAGACAAGATTCAATGCAAGCTTCCAAATAGTTATCTTGTTTTCTGTCCAGAAGGAAAATGCAACAGTTTATTGACCTCATAGAATTGTCTCTGACACGTGCAGCCAATGGATGATTTGGAGACTTTTGAGAAATGGGGCCAAGAAGGAAGCAAGGAGCCTGTGTAGCAGTCTCCTCTGGCAGCCTGAATCACTCATATTTCCTGTTTATGACTAAATGATACTTCATCTGGAGCAGGGCGGTGGGAGGTCCCAGCTCTGCCTTGATACATCCTCCTGTTAAACACTCTCTTAACAACAACATTTCTGTCTATGATTGTACAGTATTTTTCTCCCCATTGGACACTGGCTAGTAAGCCTAATGCGGTCAGGGACTGGATCATTTCTGGTATTTTTATTTCCTTAAAATCAACCCAATGTCTGATGGATAATAGTTGGTCAATAAATATTTGTCAAATGAATTGGTAGAAATTATTTTAAATGATCTATTAGTTAGCTTATGCTACCATATGAAGTACCACAGACTTGGGAGGCTTAAATAGCAGAAATTTATTTTCTCACAATTCTCGAGGCTGGGAGTTTGCGATTAAGATGTTGGCTGGGTTGGTTACTTCTGAGACTTTTCTCCCTGGCTTGCCTTCTTCTTATTTCTTTGTATGGTCTCCGTAGGTAACTGCCATCATTTGTTCTTGTAAGGTTTTTAGTCATGTTAGATTAGGACCCACACTATCACGTTCATTTTAAATTCATTACTTTTTAAAGGCCTTATCTTCAAATATATATACTATGTATTTATATATATATATATATATACACACATACACACACACATACACACACACACACATATATATACACACACATATATATATATATTCAAATCTATCTATCCAAATATATATATATATATATATATATATATATATATATATATAAAAATTTTTTTGGGGGGGAGGATATTTTTGTTATAGTGTGTGTGCACTCACCTGAGAGACAAAGAGAGACAGAAAGTGAGAAATCACCCACAAGGGGGTATGACCACACTGCAATCCCTTCTCCTCCATTCTCAGGATTTTGGACATGCACTCACATGCACCTGGTGTGAGTTTTAAACTACAGGTCCGAGACTCGAACCATGATCAACTACATGGAAGTCCAGTGATGTAATCACTGTGCCATCTTCTGGTCCCTTCAAATATATATTCTAACTCAAGGCTAGAACTCCATTATATCAAGTTTGGATGATCACATAATTCAACCCCTAAGAACATATCATTAGTATTTGGGTCAAAAGACAAGTTTAAGAATGAGTGACTTGTTTAGGTTCCTCCTAGATTCAGAAGGTTAAGATTCCATTCTCATTTCTTCATTCTTCATTCTGTGTTCCTGATAGCTCCTCTCCCAATTAATTATTTGTCTTTTTATTTTGACCTGAGAGGTTCAGATGGGATCTTACATTTCTGAATCTCCTTAATGTTTGGATCATTACTTCTCCTTTAATGGATGATTCTGTTTTACATGTGTACTTTTCAGAGGGTTTTCACATGATATCATTTGATAATATATAGATAAGATATTTTACCATTTAACTAATGAGCAATACAAGCCAGTTGTTCAGCATCACACAGCTGGTTAATGGGCTAGTTATAACAAATCATGTCTCCAGAGTTGTAACAGGTTATTTTTTGTTTTGTTTTTTTTGTTTTTCAAAATTTAGTGTTTTACATTAAAAGTTTTTATGTTCTTTTTTTGTTTGTTGGTTATCTATTTATTTCATAAGCAAGACAAATAGAGACAGTGACAGAGAGAGAGCACTCCCAACAGTTTTGATGCTGTGACATACCCCTAGTCATTAACCACCTCTGGCCTTTTGCCACATTGGGATCATGGACAAGTACATTTTCAGTACATTCAGGGAGTCTCTGGTCTTGACCAATAAACCTTCCCAGGTAGAACTGCCTCACAGAATATTGCATTCTATTCCCGTGCCACCTTCTGAACCCTGAAAGTGTTCATATTCTTTAGAGTCTTTCTGGAAATCCTGTAGTAGGTTACAGAAGGAAACGTACTGGAATTCCAAACTGTACTTACATTGAATTCCCATGGTACTAGTCCCTTTGTGCCCCCACTTGATCTGGCAACATGGGGATATGTATGTATATCCTCCCTTCTCAGGATCCATTTGAGTGGTTTATATAAGGGGAGGATCTTTTAGACTCTGATTGCTCAGAGAATCTGAAAAGCCAGGCCTGCTGGGGATTGTCCATGACTAATGACACCATAATGTAATGATGGGATTTCTGTATCTCAGTGATGGCTCCCCAGGCTGTGACCTTTGAAGCTGTTTCCCTTCCCTCCTCTCGGGGGTGATTTATACATCCCTTCTCTGTCTGTACTCAGCCTCAAACACTGGGTGATGGGTACCGCCCAGAGTCCAATTCACCGAAAGACAGTTTCTTGCTGTTGGGCATTTCATTTGTGTGAACAACTAAGATGTGTAAAACACTCTCTCCCTCACAGCCTGGATTCCCTTTTCTTCACTCACATTATTATATCTAAGGAAAGGAAGATTGGGCATGATGTGTGTCTTTTTCTTTTTAAGTAGCACATTAAAAATATGGCTTTGTCGGTATTGGTCTCCTCTACAATTGGGGGCTCTGTATGCTTTCTAACGTTTGCTAAACAACAGAAGCCCCCCTTCTCACCATTTCCTTTCACCTTTAGGCATTGTTCTCATTTCTAATTAAGTGTGTGTGAGTGTGCGTGTATGTAGGTACATTTGTGCATCTGCATGTGTGTGTGTAGGGATACAGAGCAATTCTGTTTTGTTTTGTGTATTTGTGCCTAGGAATGAATCCTCTGTTTGTGAGGCAGGGACTTTTATTTTTTGCCACTTTCAGAAGTAGCTATTTGAAATGATCATATTTCAAATGCTGACTTTCCCTACCATCTCTGGAAAAAGCCTCAAAAGAAGGTCTTACATTTTAATCTCCTATTTTCCCCTCTTTAGATGTGTTACTTTTAAGGTCATAGATTTAAAGTAGGGATATTTAAAACATTGAGGCACAATGAAAAAAACGGTGCATTGATACAATTTTGGAAAATGCTCTTGGAATTCTGACATTGCCTTTCTCTACAGTGAGATCCATATAACAGATGATTATATAACAAAGTAAAAGCAAAAAGCTGAGCAATGTACAAAATAGTAAAGTTCTTCTCTAGGGGACTGGACATTACAAAGGATTACAGAGAAAGCCTGCCTGTGATCAACGGCAAATGAAATGAGCTGAATATGATTTAATGATAAACAAGAACAGCAGAATGATCAGGACCATGAGAAGAGCCGTACAGGTACCTCTGAGCATCAGGCCAGAGAAATTTAAAAGCTAATAGCTTTACTCCTTCATATTCCATCAGCTGGAGATAAGGTGTCTCTTTCTTTTTTCTTTTAGTAATTATTTTTTTATTTATTCATTCATTTATTTTGACCAGAGAGAGATACAGAGAGAGAGAGGGAGAAAGTGAGAAAGCAAGCCACCATGTCCAGGACTCAAACCATGGTCGGCCATGTGGGCATGTCCAGCGCCATAACCACCACGCCACCTGCTGGTCCCGGTATCTCTTTCTTTGTAAAGTAGTAGCTAAGCTTTGCTCTTTCAGTCTCAGTGACACTTTGAAGGTCTTTGTATTCATTACCTTTTTATATGCTGCCTTTCTTTTTTTTTTTCCCTTTTATTTTATTCAACTCAGTATTAAAGGAACACATTTATTGATATATTGCCTAATAAACTGCAAATCTGTTGCAATACAATGCATACATTCTATTAGCCTTCTTGTTAGTTCGAAAAAAATCAATTGATTCATAGACATTCGTTCCTAGCAATCAACATATGATATTAAAGGAAAAGCACTTTTTGTGTAAGAGAAAAACATGTATTAGAAGAGTGACCACATTTTAGAAGGAGGGATTGGTTATGATCCATTTCTGTTTCAAAATTACTAAGTAAAATTTTAATATCTAAAGATATATTTTAGGAATAAGCCAGGATTGGTAATTAAGATACAATAATATTAAACTAAGACTTAACCTATTAAAATAGATCTAACTATGTTGAATTCTGGGGACCAGATTCTGCCATCAGGAAAAAGCCCTCTCTGACTCTGTAAGGAGACATTGGCAGTGCCCTTGTCAGAGCCCTTTTACATTCTGGGACAAATGTAAGCCACTCCAGGGAAGATGGGGGCTCCAAATAGAGCATTTCTCAAAACGAAAGACATCCTGCACTTTCTCTCGAGACACTTCTTCTCTAATTTTGGGATTTTACCACTGCCGTTCATTATGGCATGTGTGTACTACTTCTACGTATGCCAAATCTCTCTCCTGGGTTTGGGCAAGAGTAGTTCATCTATTTAACAGCGTTTCGATGAGACAAGAAGTTCATCTGATCTTATCTGGGGACAAGAAAGTGGCATGAACAAGGCTTTCCTCATGTCTCTTTTACTGTATGATTCCTTAATTCACAGGAGGGTCTGGATAAAGTAGGCTTTGGTAAGTTCTTTGCTGGGGTTTTCTATTCTAGGTTAAAAGTACACGAAGCCTTCTGTGGTCCATTTGCAACTGTCTTCCAAATTCATTAATACCTGGGGTACAGATTTAGGAAAAGTCCATTTTGACTACATAGTTAAAGGAGCAGGGGTTATAGAAACAAATAAACAGAAAGGATTGAAACCAAATTCTGACTTAGTAGGGCCCTTTGAGAACAGGAAAAGTTTGGAAGAGACTTTTTTCTCCAGCAGTTATTTTAACCCTGAACCTGACAGCTCAAAAGCTACTTTAAAGGATTATGGCTTTTGTGTCTTAAAGGTATTAGTTACTAATTAGATTAGTCATCCTTATCAGTTTTGGATTGAGAAATACTCTTGTAATGACACAGCCCTCCATAATGAAGTGCCGTGTTAATACCTATCGGGTGATTGATCAGAAACAAGTCGTAAAGAGAGAACAGTTTGAGAACAATCACAGTAATTGTATTTCCCAAACTGAATACAAAGAATGAAACAGAAAAATGCTAATTTTGGTTTTCAAATTTATGTACACATAGATGTATAAGAGTAATGTACATTAGTGATGCATTCAATAAATCATACTGAAAATAAAATTTATGAAACCAGCACACATTGAAAAAATCCAGACATATGGTAGCTTTATAGTTGGCCCAGTGAATATAGTTGGCCCAGTGAATAATTATCATCCACATTGTCAATTCTGATATTCTCAGTCATGGCAGATTGAGGGCAATAATGACTTTAATTTGTTTAGCCTTTCCTGTAGCCTTCTATGCTGACTCTGGACTTGGTCATGTGACTTGTCTGGTCAATGGGATGGAAGCAGGTGTAATACTTACAGACTCACAAGCCCTTTTTCATTGACATTGCCCTTTGGCTGTTCTTCAGTCCCGGCTAGTCTGTTGGGAGATGCGCACCACACATGGGAATACATTGCCGGCTCACAGTCACCAGCCCTATGCTGACCCAGCAGCTGACAGTGGCTTTATGAGTGATACCTGTACAAGTCAGCCAGACCTAGTCCAGAAAGGCAGACCTTCCCACTTGATTCCCAGGCTACACTGTTGATCTGCAGATGTGTGAATAAAATAATTTATTGTTTCAAGGCATTAAATTTTGGAATGATTTGTTACATAAAAACAGGCACATCAGTTTTTAAGAACATTTCTAAGATATTTGACATTATTTTTAGGCATCATTAAAACTTAGAATACTGGGCCAGCAGGTGACACGGTGGTTAAGGCACTGGGTCCCGCATGGCCTAGTGGTTTGAGTTCGAGACCCGGTGACCTGAAACACATGCTGGCTGCGTGTGTTTGAGCCCAAAGTCCCAGGGAGAGAATGGAGAGAAAGGGATTGCAGCATGTGATGATTTACTTTCCCTCTTCCTGTTTCTCTCTGTTGAGCACATTTGCCCTACAGTACAAAAGCTAAAATAACAAACAAAAACCTTAGGATGTACAAGTGAGAAAAAAAAATGTAAATACATACTCCGCCTGTTCATTTTCTTTATGAGTAAATTGTGTTTCTAGCGATGAGAAATGACATGTTTAAATTCCTTCAGCTAATGCCACTCTGGGACTAGCACCTGAGATTTCTAACTCTTACTTATGTAATCTTCCTACAAGATAGTTTTTATGCTTCTTTTTGTTTATGAAAAAGGTGTTATTGTCCCCATAGTGTATATGCTGGAAATCATATCTAGTCATAAAATGTGCTACATATATTCTCCTGTGCCCAGGTCCTTCTGTGATGAGTTCATGTTCCTGGCTTTGATGAGTGATTTGTGTGTGCCTGTGGTCCACACAGGGAGATGGATCCCATCTTCAACTTATTAAATCTTTAATCTTGTATTAAATAACCATCAGCAGTTATTCTCACTTCTTCAGTTATTCATTCAATGAACACTTAAGAGTTGCTTACTCTAATTTGCCATTTTAGACACAGCAGGAAAGGAGGCATAAGCAGTCATCATTCTCCTGGTCCTTTTATTCTAGAAGAGACAGAAATTAAAGAACCATTTGCATAATAAAACATTACATTCAATTAATATGTACAAAGGGAAAGTGTCTTTTTAAAATAATTTTTATTCATTCATTTTTCCATGTTGAAAGAGACAACACTCAACATCAGCTTCAGTCACTCCCATATGATGGGTTTGTGCATGACTAGCATACTCAGAGAAATCTCTGGACACAAATGTAGCATCTTGCCATGTGGGTCAGCTTTGAAAAGCACTGTATTTTGCAATCCGGACCCAGAAAGTACTTTTCTTAACAAAACTACTCATCTGATCAGTGTATTTAATGCAGTGACATGAAGCAATGTAGCATTCTAAACACACAGATTTTTGGGCTATATAGTCTACATTACTTCCAGAGCTCTAGAAGTGCTATGGTCTTTATGTGTATATGTGTATGTGTATATGTGTGCATGTGTGTGTGTGTGTGAAAAAGATACATGTACACATATACAATGTATTTCAGAGTTACCACAAAATTCACTTGGAATTCCAAGGAAATGATAAAGGTATGTCTACAATAATTCTTAGGCAAATTTCTGAAACTGCTTTTTTTTTTTTTTTTTGAGAGGTTTTCGCTATAGGGCACGTGCGCTTGCCAGACAGAGAGAGAGACAGAGAGACAGAAAGCGAGAAATCACCCCCCAGGGGGGATGGTCATGCCGCAATCCCTTCTCCTCCATTCTCCTCTCGGGGTCTTGGGCATGCATGCACACGCGCCTGGCGTGAGTTTTAAGCCACCGGGTCTGGGACGCGAACCGCGATCGACCACATGGGAGTCCAGCGACATAGCCATTACGCTAACTGCTGGTTCCCTGAAACTGGTTTTTGAAAGCCTTTCTCAATAAAGTTACCTCGATAGTTTAAACTGCATGAGTTTAGAGCCTTATTAATCAACATGTATTTCTGACACTAATAAGTGAAAAGGAAAGATATTTCACAAGTTAGAACTAGAATTTCTCTTAAGACTAAGCAACCCCTTTTTCAGTTTCATTGAGTAAGAAAAAATCAAAATTGTATATATTTAAGGTGTCCTATCTATATATCAATACATAAGCATTATAAAACTTACTATCGACATCAAGCTATTTAACATATTCATTATTTCACATTGTTACATTTTGTTTGTGTGTGTATGAGGAGGACATTTAAGATTTACTCTCTTAGCAAATTCTAAGTATACTATACAATAGTATTAATTAAGAGCAACATGTTGGATCTCCCAAACTTATTCACCCTGTATAATTAAAATCTTTTTTTTTTTTTTTGAGACGTTTTTGCTATAGGGCGCGTGTGCTCGCCAGACAGAGACAGAGAGACAGAAAGCGAGAAATCACCCCCCCCCCCCCCAGGGGGGATGGCCACACCACAATCCCTTCTCCTCCATTCTCCTCTCGGGATCTTGGGCACGCACACACACACGCCTGGCGTGAGTTTAAGCCACTTGGTCCAGGACTTGAATCGCAATGGACTATGTGGGAGTCCAGCGACATAGCCATTACGCTAACTCTGGTCTCTACAATTAAAATCTTATACCCTTTGATCCACATCTCTCTATTTTCTTTATCGGTTCATCATTTGAAGGACACTGAGGAGACTCCATATCTTAGGTATTACGAATAATGTTTCAATGACCATACAAGTGATAAAATCTCATTGAGGTACTGATTTCATTTCTTTTGAGTATATATTCCAAAGTGGATTGCTGAATTACATGATAGTTCTACTTTTAATTTTTGAGGAACTTTTATATTGTTTAACAAATTTAGTACCAAGTTATATCTCACCATGGTATACCAGGGTTTCCTTTTCTCCACATCCTCTCCAACACTTACATTTTGTCTTTTGATAATAGCCGGTCTAACAAGTGTTAGTTAACAGACATGGAATGATATCTCATTATAATTTTTATTTCTATTTCCTTGATGATTAGTGGTGTCAAACATTCTTTAATACATTTACTTGATGTCTTCTTTTGAGAAATGTCTATTTAGGTCCTTTTACCCATTTTAAAATCAGTTGCTTATTTTCTTGCTATTGAGTTGCTTTAGAATCTTACCTATCTTCTTGTCAACTCCTTATCATATGTACAGTTTGATATGTTTCTCAGGGAGCTAGTGACATCCTAAGGCACAGTTTCTCGATATGAAGCCCATGGATCTCATGAATCAGTCATATGACTATTGAAAGTTCAAATTCTGGGCTGGCAAATGGCATGATGGTTAAGGCAGTTGGAACCCATGTGGTTAACTGCATAATTCAATCTCTGAACCAAGCAGCTCAGAAAACACTCCTCATGTGCATGTGCATGTGTGCAGAGAAGAAGAAATTGCGGTATGACCATTCCCCATGGGAATGCTTTCCTTCTTTTCTTCTCTTTCTATCATTCTCCAGTGAGTCCATGTATCTTGTAGCAAAAAAGGCAAGAGAAAGAAAGAAAGAAGAAGGAATAAAGAAAAGGAAGGAAGGAAGAAAA
The DNA here is from genome assembly GCA_026018925.1 of Tupaia tana. NCBI lineage: Eukaryota > Metazoa > Chordata > Mammalia > Scandentia > Tupaiidae > Tupaia > Tupaia tana. The sequence goes on along the minus strand of JAKSZU010000007.1, from coordinate 35,384,782 downwards.
AGAAAGAAAGAAAGAAAGAGAAAGAAAGGAAGAGAAAGAAAAAAGAGAAAGGAAGAAAGAAGAAAGAAAATAACATTAAAATTTCTTTGTACTACCCATTAGAACTGAGTCAGAATTTCTGAGAGATTCATTACAGGGCATGAGAGAAGAGACCTGTATTATCTATTAAAAAAAAAAAAATCAAGTGCCTAGCATTTTTAACCAGCACTTTAAGGGAACAAAAAAAAATTTTTTGATAGGTTTTTGCTATTAGGGCAAGTGTGCTTGCCAGAAAGACAGAGCAAGAGAGAGAAATAGAAAGTGAGAAATCACCCCCCAGGGGGGATGGCCACTCCGCAATCCCTTCTCCTCCATTCTCCTCTCAGGATCTTGGGCATGCACCCACACCTGGTGTGAGTTTAAGCCGCTGTATCTGGGACTCAAACTGCAATCAACTACATGGGAGTTCAGAGACATAGCCATTACGCTAACTCCTGGTCCCAAGGGAACACATTTTTAACAAAAACTCAAGCAATTGAAATAAAGTATAACTAAGCCACTTGAGAAAAGTGAAAGAAACTGGAGGTTCACTTCTGAGCTGAAATGAGTTGAAATGGAAAAGAGATTAAGAGACAGAATAGGTAGAAGGAAGTCTATATGAGAAGTAGTCCACAACATAGGAAGCTCCAGTCCCATTTCTTCAGTTTTCAAATGGTAAAGGTAAGGTTGATATGAAGAATATATGATAAGCATTATTTTCCAAGTTCATAAAATTAAAATCAAAACCAGATGTGTAAGGAAACCTTTTAAAAAGGAAATTTACACAGATAAAATGCACTACCACTATTATTATTGTCATTCATTCACTCAGCAAATACTGTCTACCTTGCATCAGGCAAACCATGTGGAGCATATTGCCACCTGGAGAATATGGTCACTTTTTCTTTTTAAACATCTGTGCCTTCATTTTTACTGAGACAAAGCAGCCATTTAGAAAAATTTCAGATGCCTGGATCTTTCCATTAACAGATGAATCATCTCCTAAAATGTGGACTTTCAAGGCCAAAGACACCAAGGCCAAGTGGACCATGGGGGACATCTTCCAGCCAGTTTCCCAGCCATACGGCCAACCTCACACATCCTTGAATTTGGATGGATGATTCCCCATGGGGCCTAGGACAGATTGAACCCAGCACAGGCACAGGGTTGGCTTGGAGGAACAGGCTCCTGGAAACCTCAATTAGTGTTTGGTGTATGAACATTAAACAATGTTGAGTCTAGAAACAATACATCACACGGCAGGTCCCAGGAAATAAGCAGAATTCTGGCAGGAGGCCAGGGCAACTAGCCAAATCACGCGTCAAAGACAATTCTTCACTGAGAAAAGACAGCAGGTTTGAGGACAGCAGGTATGACCTGAAGAGTTAATGATATCAATTACATTTTGAAAATGGGGAAAGTACAAAAAAGAAAGTGGTTTATATTTGTCTATATAATAATAGATCGTATTTCTTTTGTTGTCCAAGTTTAAGTGCTTGAAAGAAATACATTTAATAAAGAAATATTTTAAACATCAGTAGTAACAAATACTAAACATTACTTCACATCAGGTACAGTTACAAGATTTTGTGTGTGTGTGTGTGTGTGTGTGTGTATGTATATTGACTTAATTATTTTTCACAAGTAACCGTTCTTTTGGGCAGAGTAGGTACAGGATAATTATCACTTTACATTAGAAAAAATGGAGATTAGAAAGTTGAGACATTCTGCTTGGGGTCACACAGTTAGTAATGACAAAACTAGAAATCAAACCAAGTGGGTCAGCCGATGGCGTGGAAATTAAAGTGGCTGAATCCCAAATTTCTGACTTTACAGTTAGAGTACTGAACCTGGCAGCCTGTAAAACATGCTGGGCACATGAGTGTATGTGCCCAAAATCCCAAGAGGAGAATTGAAGAGAAGGGAGACCAACATTTGGTGTAATAGCTACATCGCTGGACTCCCATGTAGTTGACCGTGATTCGAGTTCCAGACCCGGTGGCTTAAACTCATGCCAGGCGCGTGTATGTGCATGCCCAAGATCCCGAGAGGAGAATTGAGGAGAAGGGATTGTGGCATGGCCATCCCCCCTGGGGGGTGATTTCTCGCTCTCTGTCTGTCTGTCTCTCGCACACACCCTATAGCAAAAACCTCTTAAAAAAAAAAAAAAAAAAAAAAAAAAAAAGAATTGAAGAGAAGGGTTTGTGGCATGGTCATCACCCCTGAGGGCTGGTTTTTCACTTTCTCTCTATCTTTCTTTCTCTCTGTTCCTCTCTGGCAAACACACGTTTCCTATGACAAAACTTAAATAAAAAGAAAAAAAAGCAAAGGAAAAGAAAAGGAAAATGGAAAAAGAAAGCAAATTCAGTAATGTGGTTTCAGAGTCCATTATTTTACTTACACCATGCACAGTAATCCAGATTAAATAGATCAATAGGGTTAAAATGAAAATGAAAATGTAAAATGAAAAACTTCAGAACTATTGAAAAAATAACATTTGTTGCCTCTGGGGAACAAAATATTTTATTTTATTTAAAGCATAAACTATATAGAAAAGTTTTGATAAATTTAGATGAATTGTAATTTAAATTTTAATTCATCAAGATATACATTTTAAAGTGAATATACAGGGGCCAGCAGGTGGCATGGTGGTTAAGGGAACTGGGCTCCCACATGGCTGACTGCAGTTTGAGTCCTGGACCTGCAGCTTGCTTTCTCACTTTTCCTTTCTCTCTCTCTGTCCTTCTCTGGTCAAGTAAAATAATAATAATAATAATAACAAGTAGAATGAAATAAATAAATATTTTAAAAAGTAAAGTGAAGCTTTATAGCAAGCTATATAGTTAAAAAACAATGTTTGCCAAAAATAAATCAACAATCTATAACATGTAAATACTTCTATGAATCAAATAAATAAATAAATAAATAAATAATTTAACAAACTGAAGCAAAGATACCAAAAAATCTTATAGAATATGCAGCATTAATGGACAAGTATAAAGCAGTTTCCAGGCTGACTATTAATTGGGGAAATTCAAACTAAATCATAAAAGCTTTCATTTTTCATTCATCATTTGGGAAAAAGTTAAAATCCATGAGACTGTCAAAAGTCGGCAAGAAGATGAAATAGAAGTGTGTATTTATACAATCATTCCACAAAATAAATTAAAGATATTCAAATTGAAATTTTAAATGACAAGTTATTTGAACTTTGCCTATATCTCATTTTCCTGTCTGTACCTTACTTAACTTGCTGGGGTAGTATAGAATTCAGTGAGTCACACACACAAAGTGTTTAGATAGATGCTTGGCATGAAAGCAACACAGAAGGAGAATAGAGAAGAAGGGATTGTGGTGTGGCCCTCACCCTTAGGGGGTGATTTCTCACTTTCCTTCTACCCTTTCTGGTTTTCTAGTGAGCACACTCACTATAGCAAAAACTTAAAAAGAAAAAGAAAGATTTTGTGCAAGTATATACATCTTAACATATTTAGTCACAGCTTATAAAATATTCTTCTTTATATATGATATCTGTGTCTTTCTCAATCAAGATTCCTTCATGTCTACTATATCAGATTAAGACTTTCCAGAACTAACGTATTTTCTTGATAAGGGTAGCATTACTGATGGAAAAAATTCTAAGTAGTAATTGACTGAAATTTTCCTGGTCAGCATTTTGGATTTTGTTACTGTTAATAGTTTATGTGAGAGATGATCACTAGGTGGCTGTTTTAGGTTGGATTATCAGAGAATAACAAAAAAGTATTCCAGGCGTTAAGGGCCCAAAGGACAGAGTTGATTTTTTTTTTTTTTTTATTCTTATTCTATTTTTGTTTTTTAACATCCTGTGGCTAGAGGAAAATGTTTGTAGGAATCCTATGAAATTTTGGAGAACAAGAAAGGATTTTGCCATATTTTGTAACTGAGTTTTGTTTTCTGAGGGTTTGAATGTACTAAGCAACTTGAAGCAGAATTTCATCAAAATATGAATTACATCTCAAAAACTTATGTGATGGTTCTGTGGGGAATAAATTTCAGGCAATGCTGGAAGCAAAAGACCAGATAGAGCACTACAGTCATCACCTCTGTAAGAGACGAAGATGGTTTGGACCTGTGTAGTAGTCACAGAGTTGGACAGAAGTAGACAGATTTAGCATATGTACTGGAGGTATTCAACAGAATGTGTTTACTGATTGGGACATTGGGGAGAAAGAAAAGAGGATTTAAGGACAATGCTTAGGTTTTTGGTCTGAGTAATGGTGCCATCTAATTTGAAAGTTAAGAGCAGAGGATAAATGAGCAAATCAAGATATCTGTTTGGTCGTGTGAAGTGTGAGACGCAAATTAGATGTTCAATTAAATAAGTCATGAGGACAGGTAGATACAAAGTCTGTGTGTCTCTTGGAAGGTAAGGGCTCAGAAAAATTGAGGAACCAATTGATGCCTGTATGAAATGTAATATTATTATTATTTTAAATAAATTGAATTATATTGATAATCTTTGAGTTTAAGTTTTAGTTTTCTCCTTAGGTAATATTCAGGGACAGTTTTTAGAATGAAATAAGATATCAGTTGTAAAGGCTTTTGGAAATTACACAGTTTAACACAGGATGTTATCATTAGCGGAGGAAGAACAAAGAACTCGGAGTTAGAAGATAGGCATTTTAGCCATTGTGATTACACTTGCTGATGTCAGCACATTAGGCAAGTCATGTAACTCATGTGGGTAGAGTTTCTTTAGCTTTAAAATGATAAAATTGGAATCAATAATCTCATGGGTCTTTTTCATGTCTACTGTTTGAAAAGAAGCTTCCTTTTGTATTGATGTTAGTTATCCCTCCTCACTAAGAAAAGCAAGGCTTAGAATTATTTAGCTGCAAATTAATTAAACATATAAACTTTGTAATCACTTTATCTGAAAAACATTAAGCTTCTAAATGGAACATTAGAAGACCATCTTATCTTTGAACTATAGAAAAAAATCCGAAGAACCAGACAACCCCTCAATGTCTGTGCAATTTTATAATTAATATCAACTCATTTTTCTCATCTTGATTTTTCCATTTTTAGTTAATTTAGGTAGAGTGAAATTGGGAATGGGGAAAAAATAACAGTATTTAAAAGGAAAAAAAGGTCTTGAATAGATTGTAAATATAATACACACACAAAATATCGCTAATCTCTAAATCCTATATGGTAGGTGTGGAATTATCAATTTTTAAAGACTATGGAACTTATAGCTCAACTTTTTTCCTTGAGTGAGATGACTTTTAGATGGCCCTAAATGGTTCCTAGGCAGTGAACTAATATGCCATGGAACAGCTTGTATCACTTTTGCTCACAAAATTAACTACCTTGTAATACCCAGACTTTAAATCTGTTTTGGTCCTTTAGTGAACTAAATGGACTAATAGACACATGATTATGTAAACTTCTTTGACTATATTTGAATATATTCAGGCTTGTCTGAGCTTTCTATTCATCCTCATGTTCTTCAAGTACTTGTTACTAACTTTTCTGTACTCGCACATTATATATGTTGTTATTTTACACACAACCACTTTTTAAATTTTACTCTTTACATGCGGTTGCCAGAACAAACCATGATTATTTAGATATAATCTTTTTTTTTTTTTCTTTCTTTAGAGAGGTTTTTGCTATAGGGCGCGTGCGCTCGCCAGATAGACAGAGAGAGACAGAGAGATAGAAAGCAGGAAATCACCCCCCAGGGGGGATGGCCACACCGCAATCCCTTCTCCTCCATTCTCCTCTTGGGATCTTGGGCACGCACACACATGCGCCCGGCGTGAGTTTAAGCCGCCGGGTCCGGGACTCGAACTGCGGTCGACTACGTGGGAGTCCAGCGACATAGCCATTACGCTAACTGCTGGTCCCTAGACTAGAATCTTTCAAAAGCTCCATAGCATAAAACATAAAGTAAGTAAGATAGTAGTCTCATTAGCAAAAATAAATAATATATATAAAACATGGTATAATTTTAAAAAAGATTAACTATCGAACCAACAATATTGTTTAGATGAGAACAATAACCACCTGATTTTTAAATCAGTTATTACAGATGGCCTATTTTTTATTCTATCTCTTGAATTAAAAGTTTTCAGACTTATATACCTAAAAGAAATAATTAATTTGCCTGATACTCTGTACTCTAGAATCTGGCTTTTGTCATCAAATGTACTCCAACATGAATCATTTGGACTTTCAGAGCCATTTAATGGTTCGCTACATAGATCATGCATAGTCCTCAGTTAGTCCCTATGCTCATCTATTCTCCAAACACAAAAAAGTAAACATTTTGATTTGTTCTTTCTAACCTGTCTATTGTGATATCACATATTTTTTTTCATTTTTAAATTTAGTTAGAAGACACATACACTCACTGGAGAGAGAGAGAGAGAGAAAGAGAGAAAGTAAGAAAGAGAGAAAGCACTCCCTCCTGGAGAATGGTAATGCCACAATCCTTTCTCCTTAGTTTTCCTTTCAGGATTTTGGATACATAAGTACATGCACCTGGAGTGTTTTTCAAACCACTGGGTCTTGAACCACACAGTCATGTGAAATCCAGCCGTGTTAACCACCATGCCACCAGCTGGCCTGATGGCTCATTATTAATAAAAAAATAATAAACATTCACTAAGCTTTTACTTTGTGCCAGGAACTATGTTAAGCAGTTTACACATAGTTTATATTTTAAATTGAAAATAAAAGCTTCAAGAAAATATAAAATTTTTTAAAACTTTTGCTATAGGACACATGCATAGCCAGAGAGAGAAAGTGAAAAGGAAAGTAAGAAATCACCCTCCGAGGGGATGATCATACTGCAATCTCTTCATTTCCTCCTGTGATTTTGGGCATGCACACACATGCACCCAGCATGAGTTTCAAGCAGCTAGATCCGGAACTCAAACCCTGGTCAGCCATGTGGGAGTCCAGCTCTTTAACCACCACACTACCTCACAGCCACTAAAATGGTTATTTTATTACAAACTTTTGTATTTTTTATTCAGTTAATGAATGCAACATCAGTGACCTATTTGCAGATAACATGGGATATGAACTAGAGACACCATATTCACTAAGTAAATCTTTTTAGCCCTTTTGAATTAAAAAAGGGTCACTTTGCTTGTTAGAGAAGTAACTGGTGAATACTGGACACCATCTATGAATTCCCTCAAAGAACTGGTTAACTGAGGGAAATGTCAGTCAATGAATCTTCAGCCTTATAAACTCAGCTATAATTAAAAACATTAAACTCAATGCAAGGTTTTTCTGTGCACCCTCTTTACATCCATTTATTTGTATTTGAAACAGGTTACAAAGAAACTGGCATAAAGTTCTATATAAAACAGTCAGAAAAAAATACATAATTAGGGTATTCATTCATTATTATATCCCTTAATAAAATGGATTTTTTGTTTTGGTCTAACTTAACTGAATTTGTATGTGTCTTTATGTCTTTTTACATATGCTATGTGTGTATGTGCATGTGTGTGTCTGTAATGCAAATAGTTACAAGCATAAATATCTCTTCTGCTAAGTGATTGGATACTTTAGGGTGCATTTTGCTAAATAAATTTAGATCTTTCAGCTTGTTCAATTTCTGCCATAGAGTGTAGATATTTGGTACATATTAAGTGGGGATACACAGTGTGTCTCTTTCCAAAACATATATGTGCCACAGTTTTTCAACTCAGTTATCAGTTTTGGGACACTGATTCATTCCACACCCTAGCAGTTTTGAATAACGATGTAATAAACAAAGATGCAAGTGTCTTTATGACTGAATGTTTTCTGATCTTTTGGGTAAATACAAGAAATCGGAGTACTGGGTAATGTAATAGTCCTATCTGTAGTATTTTGAGGAAACTCCATACTTTTTTTCACAGAGGTTGTACTAATTTACTTTCCAACCAACAGTGTAAGAGTGTTCCCTTTTCACCACAGACTTGACAACACTCTTCATTCCTTTTTCCTATTTGTTTTAATTCTAGCCATTTAAAATGTGGTTAATGGTATCCCATTGTGATTTTAATTTGCATTTCCTTTATGAGAAAGGCTTGGAGGAACATTTTTTTGTTCCATATACCTCGTGGCCATTCATAAGTCTTCCTGGGAGAGGTGACTATTTGTTTGCCCATTTTTTAAAATTGGAATATTGATTTTTTTTTATTGGAATATTGATTTTTTTAATGGGTGAGCTGCTTGATCCATCTATATTCTGATTATCACTCCCTGTTTGAGGGATAATTTGCAAATATGTTCTCCCATTCTGAGGGTTGTCTTTTCACTCTAATATTGCTTCCTTTTCTGGGAGAACACTTTTTAGCTGGTTGTAGTCCTACTCGTTTATTTTTGCGACTATTGCCTGTGCTTTAGGGGTTTTATTTAATAAAGAAAGCTTTATGTACTCCAATGTCTTCAACAGTTTTCCCCAAGTTTTCTACTAGTAGATTTATAGTTGAAGTTTTACATTTAAATTGTTGGTCCATTTGAGTTGATTCTAGTTAATGGTGGGAGATAGGGGTCCAGTTTCATTTTCCTGCAGACAGATATCTAGTTCTTCCAGTACTATTTAGTGAAAGACTTTATATTTTTTTTCAGCATTGCTATTTATTTTAATATTTTAAACATACAAATACATGGAGTTTTCCCTTAAAATAGAAGCTGCAGATATTAACTGAAATGAATAAATGCCTAGAATCTATTAATTGGCAGAAGTGAATTTCTATTAATTCATATTTCTTCTGTGAGGAAAGGTGAGAGAAATCTTTACAGGCAATAACTGTGATTTTCAAAACATCTAGCAGCCATCACGAGTTAGAAAAGCAGGATGACTTTTATTCAGGGTAGTGAATGTTTCACAAAGCATTCAGCCCAGGTGACTCAGTCATGCTGTGAAAAGTTGATGGGAAGAACAAGCAGAGATTATCTGATGGTATGTACTTCCCATTTGGGCTGCCCCTGTATATGCTGAAGTGGAAGGAATAGCAGTAATACAATCCTTATGAGAAGAAAAACTCTCAGATAAAGTTTTCTTTGTGAGAAGTGACTTTTCTAAGTTACTTCAATCCAAACAACTGGCATGTGGCACATTTAGAAGATGGATAGTCAACTGTGCCCTCACAGCTGTGAGAGTCTGGTGCACTAGCTCCTTAGCCAGCTAACAGAAGACAGATACTGTCATTTGGGGGAAATGGATCACCCACAGATGTCTAGAGGAGGGGGACTATGGTAAACTCATCAAAATCAACCTCTTGCATTCAGGCACAGAAAGAACTGGAATCACTGCCCAGCCTCTCTCTTACCAAGTGTATTTTTATACCACCCTTCATTTATCTGTAAAAGAGAAATAAATTGACATGAAATTATTTGGTCTTGGAGAAGATGGTGTAACATATCTTCATGTAAAGAAAACCCACCACAGCTAGACTTTGGAACACCAAAATTACTTAACACTAACTTCCTTCTTTAGAAAGTCAAGACTCATTTATATACTATAGAATTATTCTAAAAGCTTAATATTTAATGTTTGCTTATAAGAAATTTTTTTTGTTCCTCCACATTATACTGTAGTAGTATAAAACTTACTTGACCCATGTGCATTTGCTTGACCTCTATCTTTCCATTTGCCAAGGGTGGCTTTGTCGTCTGGAATAGTGGCATTGTGAACAAATGGATTTAGCCCTGAAGAGATACTGTGGGAAATTCTTCATTAAACAGAAAAGCCCAAAGAGCATTATTTCTGTACCCTACTTTTATTCATTTAATGTAGCATTTAGATGTGTGGTGCAGTCAGGCACAAACTAGACTATGTAGCTGCTTCCACATGCCAACTGAGTTCAAGTTCCCAGTCCAGTCAGCATGAAAATATACCAGGTAAACCATGTGCCTAGGATCTTGGTGAGCTGGAAAACTAGAAGAATGGGACTAAGCCCTGTGGAAGAGGATTGTGGGGCACTTCCCTCCCTTTCTGTCTGTATCTTTCTCTCCCTCTCCTATACACATGGCATAATCTATCATGAAGAAAAATAAGAACAAAACAAAAATCATTTCGTGGTTACAGATTGTAACACACATAGTAACAACGTCCAGTGCCATATTTTCTTTCCTTGCTAATTGCAAACTTAACTACGTCTTTGCATATGTGAACTTATCAGTGACCTAATGGTAAGATCATAAGCCTTTTTTTTTTTTTTTGGAGAGATTTTTGCTATAGGGCGCATGCGCTCGCCAGACAGACAGAGAGACAGAAAGCAAGAAATCACCCCCCAGGGGGAATGGCCACGCGGCAATCCCTTCTCCTCCATTCTCCTCTCGGGATCTTGGGCATGCACACACACGGGTCTGGCGTGAGTTTTAAGCCACCAGGTCTGGGACGAGAACCGTGGTCAACTACGTGGGAGTCCAACGACATAACCATTACGCTAACTGCTGGTCCCACCATTTTTGACTAGTAGAAATATACTTTTATAGAAACACCTTTCCAAACCCTTCTGCTTCAATATTCTCTCTTCCTACAGGCCATTTTCTCTTATGCTTTGTTATTAAATAAGCACAACCACTCTAACTCCACCTTTATATAGTCTTACAAGCCCATTGTCCGTAGTTACTGAGATATTTCTTGGGCCCAATAGAAATTCCCAGAATACAGAGTATGATTGGCTCAGCCTATTTAGTAAATTAGCTTTTATTATTTCAGGGCTTCTTCAGTCCAATCAGATGTTGCCGAGAAAGGGTAGAGCTATTTGTTCTAAAAATGGCAATAGGATCTTACTTTGTGGGTTGAAACAGATAGTTTACGAAGAATAGATGTGAGGGTACACAACTTTAAATATATTATTGTTGGTTATTTCCTTCTCAAGTTAAATCAGGTAAAGCAAAATATAAAAGTTCAATGACTTGTTCCTATACATTAAAGGCATAGTTGTCATTAGTATCTATATATCAGACATTCATACTTCATGTCACTGATTCAAAATTTAGACTTTTATGATCATAAGGTTTAATTATTTAGTTTTTATACTTGTCAAAGTTGAAATAAATTGTGTTCTATCTTTGTATTCATACACCTTATATAATATCTGGCATTAAATGTCATTTAATACATAATAAGGGAATTAATAAAGGTATTGAATGAGCATACATGATTATACAAATATTGAATATCATTCTATAAAACTTGAAAAAATATCTGTTACTACCTCTGTATTGGAGACATCTTTTTGTTGTTATTTCATCCAATAATAGCCATGAGTTTTTTTAGCTCATCTCCTTTGAATTTAATTACTATTGGCTTTTATTTAATAAGAAGGGCTGGTCCCCTAGATATAATCTTACAATTGCAGAAGTTAGTGGAACTCATCATCTTCAATATTGACTTGTACTGAGCTTTTAAGATTAGAAAGTTCCATGTTTTTGTCTTTATTTTATTAGTTCCAAGCTTGGCTTTGCCAACTGTAAGGTTTGTTATTTGTTAAACTTTATAAAATTCAAATTAAATAATTTTTAATGTGCAACATTTCCCTTTACATAGTTTCTCTCTCTCTCTCTTTTAGAATTTATTTACTTTGTCCATGACTAAGTAAGATATAGAAAGAAAGAGTAACAGCACCCCAGCAGAGTCCCAATGCCCTAATCCATCCCAGCCTTCAGCAAACTCCAGATTATGAGAAAGCCAGATTTCCACATACAGACTTGAACTATTAACCTTTCCATGTTAGATTGCCTTCCAAACATTATCACATTTTATCATTGCACAACTTTCTAGTCCCAGGCTTTTCTCTGTAAAGTTCTCTGTTAATTTCACTCTGATGGTCACTACAATACTAATCTGTCCTTTCTATTCTTTGTGTTAATGAGAATATTAATGGTCAGAACAGTACTTATGTAAATAAGATGTTTTCATTTCAAAGCTTCTGAATCAAATTACCATTGTGATTAAGAGCTTAAGCTTATTATTATAATGTTTGCAAGCGGGCCAAGTTTTAGAAGCCTCAGACATCTCAACCCTGACAAATGTACTCAATTCTCATTTTTACAATGATATAATGTCCTATAATTACTAATATCTGTTATTTTAAAAATAGTAAAGTTTATACTTTTTATATTTATTCTTACTTATTTTGGCTCAGGCTCCAATTTCCATATATTGAACATTTATTCTTGCATCTTTGTGTAACAGTATTCTTATAGTTACACTAGACTGTCTTATTTCAATCCATGGTAACAGTTACATAGAGGTCAAGTGGAGAATCCCAGGGCTGATGAGAGACTTGTCTCATTTCTCTTCAGATTGAGGGCATTGCCAAACTTAATATTGTTTCCTGGATTAATGAAGATTAATGTGTTTTTGTTGTATTTTTTCTCTATTTTTCTTTCCCTCTCCCTCTCATTTTATATATATATATTTATATATAAATTCTCTGGCTAGACTCTAGACTCTACTGAGAATCTTTGTTTATAATCTTAATCCTATTTTTGGATCTTTGAACATAAGTCCTTAATTTTGTGCTACTTTTTTCTTGTGTCATGGGTCTTATTGTGCAGATGCTGTGTCTGGAACTAGGTAAATTTGCCGACATGTCCCTAGGGTGCCATAGTGTGGAATCTCTGAAACAGATCCCTTCTATAATTCTCACCATTGAGGGGTGCCCATCTTTAGATGTTCTTGCTTTTCCCTCCCTCTTTTTTTTTCCTCTCTTACTCTATAGTTAACTTATGTTTAAAGCCTCATTCTCCTTTTTGAAGCCAGTGTGCCTAGTTTCTCTTTTTACACATTCAATGCATTATATTGCACCCTCTATGATTCCACACAGACAATATAGATACTATTAAATTATTACTGTTATGGATTCTTTATTTCTAAAAGAGCCAATCTTACTGTTAATATAATCTTTATAATAACATGATTACCATCATCAGCTTGAGGGAAGTCAGCACATCAAAGGGCTTAATTAGCCCTATTAAGTTTGTCGTGGTAATGACATGATAAGTGAGTAAAAATCACAAATACCAAGCCATTATTATCCCATCTTCTTCAATGTCAAATGAGGCCTTTCTCAAACTAAGCCTGCCATGTCCTTCATTGATTAGCATCACCTCTAAGGAGGATAATTTATTTGGAATTGATCAGCTATTCATTTAACGTTTTTAAATGCCAAGATTTAAAGCTGAATATTAAGACAAGAGGCCAAAAGCTATAACCACATTTACTGGTTTCTTAAATAATATTTAAAGATCACAAAAATACTTACATCCCAGGTTAGACCAAAAGAGCCTTGCCTGGTTAATTTGATTTTTCTCACTAGAGGAAAGAGAATTCATATTTCAAAAATTACTTTTGTGGCCATGGTGGTACAAATAGGAGGGTGACACTGTATGATGATTGTGGCCATGTGGGAGACCTGTATTCAGTTACTGCCCAACCTAAACAAGCAGGACACTATGGTACACACCTGCCCTTCTAGCTGAGTGGGAGGCTGGAACAGGAGGATTACAATGTATTAAGACTTGTCAAAGATACTGTAAGGTCCCATTCAGTAAAACTTCCCTGAGCACCATTTGGTATTCCTGAAGGCCTGACAAGGAACTAAGACCAAACTTCTGCATAACTCGTCTTGGCAAGAGACACCTTCCTTCCTCCACCATCTCATGCTGCTACTGAAAGTTTACACTGACCCAGGAAGTAGCAGATAAAGATCTAAAGGAGTACTGGGAGATCTAACTCCCTAGAAATGGATCAAAAAACCCACCAAGTGTATCTTGTATGCTTATCCCACTGTGCCTAACTCTGCTGCCTATCAGTCATGCATACAGTCTCATAAAATAGCTGATGACTCTATAAAAGAAATCCCTTCCCTCCTGATGGGCAGGGAGAGGCCCCTCCAGGTTCAGACCCCCAAAGCAGTCTTTCTCTGAATAAACTATCCTTTTTCCTCGAGGTGATATCTCCTAAGTCTCCAGACTGTAACACATAGCTATTGTTTTTCCTGTCCCTCACACATGCTCTTTCGTTCACTTATTAACAACCAACCATTTTTGACCTATGTTTAATTATCACAGCAACTCTACTATTCTTTCATTTTACAGATGAGAAGAAGAACGATCAGAGCAAAGAAATAGCTACACAGAGAGATGAAAAGCAGAACCAAGGTGTGGATAGATAAATATAATCACAGAACCTATTTTCTTTCTGTATTGATTCTACTGTCTTACCTGGAGGAAAATTCCTTAACACTTTACTAAGTATATTAAATGTAAAAGTTGTTTAACTCTCCCATTCATAGTTTTCCTCATCTATAAATTGAGTATAAGAATACCAGCCATGCTTTAAGATTATCTTGAAGATTAAATATAAAGTTTTTAACACAGCTTCTGTTACTTAGAAAATTCAACACATTTTATTTAGAAAATTAAACACATTTTATGAAGGCAATTATTGCTATAGATTAAATCTTCAGGAAAATTCTGGAGGAAGTGAGATAGTGTTTGAGAGAGAATATTTTATTGGAAATGTACTAAGGAATAGAAAGCATTGGAAGGTGCTTCTAAGATTTCAAGTCTTGCTAGTGGAGAGAATTGTGAAAGGGGGAAATGATAAGAGTAATGTTCTCTTTGAGATGCAAAGAAGGGCTTCCCACTGAACTCTGGAGTTCAGTTGAGTATCTACTAGATTATGAAAGAGGGAGATGTCCAACACAAATTTGTAAATGTGGGGATGGTGATCAGGAGAGTGGAGGCTGAAGAGATGTGTCAATGAGGTCTCTGAATACACCTGTGGTTGAAGCTAGTGGAGTCAATGGCATAGATCAGGATGAGAATTTAAAGCAATAGAAGAAAAGAAACGGGAACAGAAGCTTTGGAGCATCTACATTAAGGACAGAAACAGAGAACAAGCTTATCAGCAAAAAATGCCCAAGATCAAGAAGTTAATATCTTGTCTGAAATGTATCGACTTCAGAGCAACTGGAGTTTTTAGTTTAGTGTTTGGTTTTGTGGGTGAGTAAGAGAGGGAAGATAATGGATTTCTTGTTCATATTTTAGTTTCAAGAATCAAAACAATACTTGCCAGTTGAAAGAACACGTAAAGATACATTTACTTTATTAACTTCTTACCCATATTACAGAAACCACGAATGTGTTACTTTAAGGAAACTGGACTGTCTTATTCTATTTTCTGTGTGATTTTTAATGGAGTGGGAGTAATGTTTGCCCATTCCTTTTCATTGTCCTTTTTCTTCAGATACTGCAGATTTTAAACAAAATTAGGAAAGAAAGAATAGGATTGTAGTAGGGCCAGCAGGTGACATAGCTGTTGAGGCACTAGAGTCCCATGTGGCTGACTGTGGTCAGAGTTCTAGACCTGGCGACTTGAAAATCATGCCAGGTGTGTTGTGCGTGCATGCCCAAAATCCCTGGAGGAGAATATGGAAGAAGGGATTGTGTCATGACCATCCTCCCTGGGGTGTGGTCTCTCATTATCTCTCTCTGGCTCTCTTCTCTGGTGAGCACATGTGACATATGGCAAAACCTAAAAAAATAAAAAGAAGAAGAAGAAGTAGAAGAAGAAAAGGGTTATACAACTAAAGCAGGTGGTAGAGGTTATTGGTCACAAATATTCCCTTTAATTGGTGTTAGACTGTAACTTTATCTACCTTGTGTTACATCTTGAGTATTGAAAACAAACACGTTTTCACAAAGTATCACTCAAATATTATTATACAAGTCAATAGTAAATAATCACAAATGAGCAGATAAACATAGAATTTACCCTGGTAATATACCATGCTTGGAATTGTAGTTTGTTTATTATATTTTAATCATTTAGAGAATGATTTTAGCAAGCAATGGGGAGATAAGAGACTATTACCTCAGACAGGTAAAGCTGAACCAAATAAATGGGTACTAGACAGTGCAGTTCTGTAAGAAAGCTTTGCTAATCGAGCTGGCCTGTAGATGTGGATCTGAGAAGTAGATTCTTCCATTCCAAGTAAGTGGTGAAGGAAGGCATGGAAAATCTGCATACAAATACTCTTTCTGTTCCCATTCCACTGTCAAGTATCCTATTAAATAATCTTAGTTAATACAAGAGAATATTTTTCCATACTCGTGAAGGTTAAATGGGTTGGATGAACACCTGTCTGCTAATGACATGCTTTCCAACCTCCTCCTCTGGAATTCAGTAAGATACAATCTAATCTTTGAGTTAGAGTAGCTGGTGATTTGAACAGGTATTTGCCATTAAGTTATGAGGACCTCCAGCAGATCAGTTTACTCTCTCTCTCTCTCCATAAACTGTTGTCTAATTTCTAAAGCCAATGCCAACTGCTTCAGGAGTTTATTTCATTGGTACCTCAATTTTTATTGTAATTTTTGGATTAGTTTAGGCTATCATATGACATAAAAGCACTCCTCCTCAAATCTCAGGAGTTAACTTAATGTCAAGCTTCATTAGCTCATATCTCAGTGTGTGAGAGGAATCTGCC
Organism: Tupaia tana; assembly: GCA_026018925.1. NCBI lineage: Eukaryota > Metazoa > Chordata > Mammalia > Scandentia > Tupaiidae > Tupaia > Tupaia tana. The sequence continues at coordinate 35,368,259 of JAKSZU010000007.1, read as the reverse complement.
AGCTGGCACTTTTTCCAGTAGAGACTCAAGGACTTTGACTTCTCTTCTAGAGTGGCTCTCTTACCTCATGCATGCAGATGAGGGAAAGTGGGTATATAAATTATCATGGGCTCGGCTCCATAGTCTGGTGGGTGGCTGGATGCTATTGGGCCAACGGTGCACTTGGAATCCTGGACCCAGTGGCTGGAGAAACACTCTGGGAACATGTGTTATATGCACAAAATCCTGAAAGGAAAGAGAGATGGAGAAGAGATTGTGACATGATTGATTTTCAGGAGGATGCTTTCTCCTCTCCCTCTCTTCATCTCTCTCTGGTGAGTGCATGTGCACTCTAACAAAAGAGAGAGAGAGAGAAATCATGAAAGTCTATGACCCATTTCCTTTTGGCTAATGTGCAGACAGTAGGAGGAAAGATATGGAAGGAGTAGACAAGTAGTAGGTTAGTAGGGAGACTATTGCAACCATTCAAATGAGAGCTGATGGTGGTTGTAGAAGGGAGTCAGAGGTGGAGAGGATGAAAAAAGATACTATCTTAGATAAAATTTTAGGGAACAACCAATAGATTTTGATAAGTGAGAGAGAAGTTTTGGTAAGTGAGAGGGGAATTTGATAAGTGAAAGGTAGCAGAATTCTGAATTGAATTTTGTTTTGTGTTCTAATATCTGAATTTTTGACAGTGGTCATTGTATGACTTTAACTTTAGTCTTCTGCTTGTGGGATAATGAAATACTTGTAGACTTTTGTTTATAGTTCAGGAGATAAAAATCTCCATTGCACGGGTGGGTCCTGGCCAGCAGGTTCACATTCTAGTTATTTTTGAAGGTGGGTATGTGCTCTCATCCATTGATATTGCTCATGGTTCTTGTTAATGAAAAGCTACACCGTTTGATTGCTCAGCCAAGTGTTGTTCCTCTCAGTACTCATGGATGTCATTGTTATATCCATTTTTTTGGTTTACCAAAAGGCAGTTCAGGTAATCAGCCTCTCGCTGGCCTCAAGATGAAATGACTAAATTCAACTCCATTGTTGAGACGATGTACAATGCTTGTTCTTTAATTACTCCTACTTACTTTCATCACATATTGTGATTCATTTGCTTAAAACCCCTGCAATAGTTGCTGCCATAGCAAATGCTTTCCTGAGAGCCAGATTAATGTTCCCCTTTGTTTCCAGCTTATCTCCAGCCTGTCTGCAGTAATATACTCAACCCAAACAAGCGTATTTTTCACTCACAGCCTGCCTTTTATGAGGCCCACTGACAGTTCCTTAATAAATAATGCATTTCTAAATGTTCCTAAGCTTTTCTACTTATTAATAATTCCAGTAGCTTTCCCATGGCTGACGGGTTTTATTTGGTCACTGGCTAGATTTTATTCTTGCCTGTTTCTCTATATTTTACTTTCTTAGAGTAATGTCTGGACAAGGAGGATGTTACAATCGTGTGCCATTCATAGCAGGTTTTTAATAATTATGAGTTAGTACACACTATATATTCAGATGTAGAACACAGACTTTCGTGTGTGTTTTTTGTTTGTCTTTATAGCCAAGGGAACAAAAGAAAATCCTTGGACTCCATTGAGAGAAATTTTAGGGCTGATTCTCTGGACATACATGATACCATGTTTGCTAAATGAATTCCAATTATTATACTTAGACATAAGAACTTTACTTTTGTTTTGATGTTTAAAATTATGTTTTCTTTTTATCTCTAATAATGAGGAATTGTAACTCATGCCTAAAGACATGTATTTTTTAACGAAACTGTGTTAGCTCAGTTAATTCAGGAAAAAACAAACAAAACAACGAACAATTTGAGGGAAAAAAGAGTAGAGTCAAATAATTACTCATTTGTTCTTTTGATAATATTAGTAGAGAATATATATTCCATTCTTCCTCCATGAAGCATTTTCCTCATTGCCTGTAATCATGGCTCCTTGTTCTGAAATAATATTTTTTAATGGTTACCAAGTGTATCAACTATGTTTGTGATCCATAGGATTCTGCTATTGTTCCATCACTAGTATATTAGGTAAGGCAAGCAAGATTTTGACTTAATCACAGAGCATTTAATATATGGTTTATCAGAGGAAGGGCACTCAATAAATATCTTCTTATTAATTGATTTGTTTATATCTATTTACATTTTGTCTTTTGTGTGTGTTTTGTATCTTTTTTGGTATGCCTGTCAGGCATTTTTCTTCTTTGGTGGAAACTTTACAAGCCAGCAATTATGTTTTCAGTTTCTTTGTATCTATGCTGACAACTAGAACATTCTACATATAGTAGGTGTTAATAAATGATGATGTACTACAAAAAGAAAGAAGGGAAATTTCACCGTAATAAAGAAGTTATTGAAGTACATTTCCCTTTCTAGAAAAAATTAAACAAGCATTTAAATACTGACTATAATATAACATATCATTTGTACAATGAGATCCCTTGTGCTGCTGTAAAACCAGTTTGGCATGCATACTGCATTTACTCAGCTTATGAAAAAGGAGGGTGTGTTGCAGAAAAGCGAAGCATGTTTGGATTCAGGACATTTGGATTGGAAAACAATTCAAATAATCCTATTACGACGTGTAGAAAGTCATAAAACTATTCCGTCCTTGGAGGGCAAATACTATCAATTTCCCACCTATGCACCTATGTACTCTAACCTTATCTCGTCAGTGCACACCCACCTACTTCCAATAGTCTGCACCTGTGTTTTTACTTGAACATGTTCTCTTGTCATAGGAATTTCTAGCTCTGCCCTGTTAGAATAAATCTGAGGTGAATGCGCTACGTTCAGTTCAGTCCCAGTTCCCCTGCTGGCTTCATCTACACTCTTCTGCAGTGGCAGTTGGTTTGCTCATTTACCATTCATTGTTTACTTTCCTCTCATTGTGCTCCCATTCCCTGGCTCAATTTCCCACTCCCATTCCAGCATCTCCTTCACTTCCCAAATAAAATGCTGGAACTTGAAATTTTGACTTTGTGCCTACTTCTAGGGAAACCCAAACTAGGACCCTTACATTACTTATGGTAATTATTCAATAGAAGTTTCATTGTGCTGTCAATGATTTGAACTCATTAATAGCTTACTAATTTATTTTATTTTGTAGAAATCATTTCTTTCTTTTTTAGAGTTTTTTTGCTATAGGGCATGTGCGCTCGCCAGACAGACAGAGAGACAGAAAGCGAGAAATCACCCCCCAGGGGGGATGGCCACGCCGCAATCCCTTCTCCTCCATTCTCCTCTAGGGATCTTGGGCATGCACACACACACACTTGGCATGAGTTTTAAGCCACCGGGTCCGGGTCGTGAACCGTGGTCGACTACGTGGGAGTCCAGCGACATAACCATTATGCTAACTGCTGGTCCCTAGAAATCATTTCTTGAGGGACCAGCAGATGGTGTAATGGTTGCGTCACTGGACTCCCATGTAGTAGACAGTGGTTCGAGTCCTGGACTCGGGCAGCTTCAAACTCAGGCCAGGCATGTGTACGTGTTTGTCCAAGATCCCACAGGAGGATGGAGGAGAAGTGATTGTGGTGTGACCATCTTCTCTAGGGGGTGATTTCTCACTTTCTGTCTCTCTGTCTCTCTGGTGAGGACATGCACCCTATAGCAAATATCTCTCTCTGAAAAAATAAATGAATAAAAAGAAATAATTTCCTGATAGAGTTCTTTATGAGGGCCCTAAGGTTGTTTTTTGCTTTTATTTATTTATTTTAAAATTTCACTTGAGAATAAGAATAAGAGTCCTGGTACTTACTCTAGAGGAGAGCCTGCTGAACAAACTCAACACCTATCATTTTGAAACATACAATGTCCCGTTTGCAGAGTTGCTGAGAAAAGCCAATTTAAACTTTGGTAACCAGCTCACTTTGGAGGGAAGTACTCACTTGCATATACCAGGAAGAATTTCAGCTTTTATATTTATCCTAGGGTTACTAAGGAGGTAAACGCAAACTAAGTTGATGGTACCGTTGGCATAGCAGCTCCGAAACAAAAATGCCAACTGAAGTGGTATGTTCAAAGTCCCACATCTCATATAAGCCTTTAAAATGCCTTTGTTTCCATTTCAGGGCTGACCTAAAGAAACTGCTAGTAATAGCTGATTGGTTGTTTGCAAATAGTCTCTGAAATTGCAGTTGAGATGTGAGGCATTGGCTCTGTGAGGGAGAGAGATGACATGAAGTAGCCTGGAGCTGATTTTCTGTCCTGACTACACACACCAGAGCTTGGTTTACCACTCATTTCTAATTAGAGAATTGAACAGTCTGCTCATTCGCTAAGAATGGAATGCTAACATATTACATGTTACTCAACACATGGATCTCAAGATTAGAAGTTGTTACAGCTTGTATTTGGGGGCCTGGTGATCTTTTGTATAATGTTGTATGTTGACACATACGCTTTCAACCCCTACAACTTTCTTTTTTTTTTTTTTTTTTAAGTGATTTTTGCTATAGGACCCATGTATTTTTCAGAGAGACAAAGAGAGACAGAGAGACAGAAAGTGAGAAATTGGGCCCCAGTGGGGATGGCTATGCCACTATCTTTTCTCCTCTAATCTCCTCTCTGGATTTTGGGCATGCACGCACATGCACCCAGCGTGAGTTTTAAGCTGCTGGGACCAGGACTCAAACTATGGTTGACTGTGTGGGAGTCCAGTGACGTGACCTTTATGCCATCCACTGGTCCCCAACCCCTACACCTTTGCTTCTGGTGTGCCTTCCACCCCATACTCTCCTCCTACTTTAGTATTTATTGAACATTTTTTGCATTCCAATAAGTAAGCTATTAACTATCTTTATGAATTTGCAGTCCACATTTTAAAAACTATATATACTTATTATTTATTTAATTTTAGTTTTATTATAGGACACATGCATTCACTGGAGAGAGAAGAGTGAGACAGAGAGAGAGAGAGAGAGAGAGAGAGAGAGAGGGAGAGAGAAACCACTCCTTAGGAAGTACGGTCACGCCTTAATCCCTATCCTCCATTCCCCTTTGGTATTTTGGGCACACATGCCCATGTACCTCACATGACTTTCAAGCCACCAGGTCCAGGATTCAAACTATAGCCAGCTATGTAGGATCCAGCTGCCTTAACCTCCATGTCACTGTTGGCCTACCATCCACCACTTTAAAACATCAGGTAGACCCTTGATATTACACATCTTTGCTTTTGTGTTCTCTAATCATTCTTTTAAATAATAATTTCAAGGTGTTCTCACTTTCTTTAAACTTTTTCTCAACTTCTAGCTTGTTCCTAGTATTTTTTTCAGTACATTGATACATTATACATTGGTATAAGAGTGATTTTCCTGAAATTCTTTCTCAGTACATACACACTTATTTTTTAAAAACTTTTTTTACTATAAGGTTTGTGCATTTGCCATTGAAAGACACAGAGAGAGAGAAAGTGAGAAATTACCCCCCAGAGGGGAATGGCTACACTGAAATATCCTCTCATTAATTCTTCTTTTGGGATTTTACACACACAGACACACACACACACACAGACACACACACATGGTCAGTGTGTGTTTCAGGCCACTGGGTCTGGATCTTAAACCACAAAGTCAGCCAGGTGAGATCCAGATTCTTAACCACTACACCATCTGCTGGCCCCATATACACTTACTTTTATATGCACCAAAAGTTCAAAAGTACAGCTATTCCTCCCTGGTTTCAGAGAATTAAGTGCTCCTTCTGCTCAAAGCCAGCCTTTCCACCTGTATTTTTGAATCCATGACTCATTTTCTTATTCCTTCAACCTCTCAGACTACACTGACTTTCTGTTCAATTCATGCACATCTTGTAATTTCTCATTCTGTATCCATTGTATTTATTTCTTTTCTCTAATTCTCTTTGCAAATAACAAGAAGTCATTATTAATCCCACCTCTAGACTTGTTCTAAGAGGTTCTCACCAGAGATACTAGTTGCCAAAAGTAAGAGGCATTTTTAGTTCTTTTATTTTCAAACTCTCTCTGCTATATTTGATCTTGTTCTCACCTTCAATTTCTTCAAAATATATTATTTTTCTTTTCCTTATTGCATCTTCTTTTCTCAGGGATGAGTCATTCTCTTCAGTGTTGTGACCCTCAGGTCTGATCTCAGCCCATTCTTCTTTAATAGGTGTGTCTCTTCTTAGATGATCCCAAGTCTCCTCATTGGGAATCTCATGGCACGAGATTCAACAGCCTATCTATACACTGGCTTTCAGCCAAAATCTCTATTAGGGAGTTTTACTTTAAGTTTCAGGTTCACATATCTGATTGCAGTTTAGATACATTCACCACATATCCCAAATCCAACAAGTCCAAAATAGTCTCATGATTTGGTTATTTAATTGGTTGCCAAATGATGCAATTTTTCTCCCACATAGTTCTCTAATCCATCCTTTCCTCTCCATCCATATAATAATTCAGCTTTCTATCTCTTACCTTGCAACAGCCGCCTGTCAATGTGTCTACTTCTATAGGATTAGTTCTTCAAATTCGGCCTCAGTTCTGTCTCTAAAGAAATCTTTTTTAATGCATAAATGGAACTATGTTCTCCTGCTGAAAATCATTCAGTTGGTTCCTTTCATAATAAACTATAACTTATTTACTACAGTTGTAGAGCTACCCTCAGTCTGCTGTCAGCCAATCTCTATTTTTCTATTTTTCTCCTTATTTATTATTATTTTTTTGTGGTGTGTGTATTTGTGTGTGCAAATGTGTATGCACTGTTCTCAACAGGGTGTAGAATGTCACGATCACTCTGTATCAGCATCCTGAGTAGCCGGGTTGACAGGTGCACACCACCATGCCCAGTATTTTCGGGATCGACTGGGGATGACACTCAGAACTCCTGTGGGGCTTTAGCCTACTACGCAGCAGGGTCAAGGCCTCAAACTGCAGATTCAGGCATGTGGGATTCAGCTGCATAAACTTCCATGTCACTTGCTGGCTCACCATCCACCATTTTAAAATGTGGCTTCAGTCTGGCAAGCAGCAGGGTCCAGTAGGCCAGGGCTGCTGGGCCTTTCTTTAATTCTGGTTTCCAACTTTCGTTATAGTAACATGAAACTCATTGTAGTTTCCTGTATTTTTCCTTTTCATTTTGTTTTTACCCTCAATCTGTGCCTTTGCTTATTCTAGGCTCGACTGTAACATCCCCACCTGCTACATCTAAATCTAGCACACTACTTCGTTTTCTTAATATACTTTATTTTTTAGAGAAGTTTTATATTCACAGCAAAACTAAGAGAAATAAATGGAGATTTCCCATAAACCCCTTCCTTCACATATCCATATTCTCCCCCTTTATCAGAGCGGTACATTGGTTACAATCGATGAATCTACATTGACACGGCATCATCACCCCAAATCTATAGTTAACATTAGTATTTTTTTCAGGTATTGCACATTTTATGGATTTAGACATATGTATAATGATATGTATTCACCATTATAGTATCATACAGAGTAGTTTCACTACCCTAAAGATTCTGTGTTTTGCCGATTCATCCCTATTTCCCTCCAAGCCCTGGCAACCACTGATATTTTTACTGTCTCCGTAATTTTGAATTTTCCAGAATGTCACAGAGTTGGAATTAAGACAGTATATATCCTTTTCAGATCGGTTCTTCTTTCATGTAGTAGTATGTACTTAAATTTCTTTCACGTCTTCTCATGGCTTGATAGTTCATTTTTTAAAAATTAATATTATGTATTGTATTTTATTTCTTTTATGAGGGAGAAAGAGAATCAGAGGGAAAAGAAGAGAGAGAGAAAGGCACCAAAAGAGGATCTTCATGCTACAATCCACTCCCCAAGCCTCAGTCATGCCAGATCATGGACATGTGTATGCATCTGGCATGTACAGAGAGCTCTCAGATGCAAAACTGGACCTGCCCATGTGGGTCCAGCATCACAGAATATTGAATTACTGCTGGGTCACCACTGCCACACCTCATTACTTTTCAACACTAAGTAGTATTCCATTGTTTAGATTTACCTCCATTTATATATTCATTCACCTACCAAAAGATATTTTAGTTGTCCAAGTTTCGGATATTATGAATAAAGCTGCTATAAACATTTGTGTGCCAGTTTTTGTGTGGCTATACACTTTTAACTCCTTGGAATAAATACCAGAAGCATGATTACTAAATTTTATAGTAAGACTATGTTTAGTTTAATAAGAAACTGCCAAACTATTTTCAAAAATGGTTGTACTCTTTTGCCTTTCTAGCAACAATTAATGAAAATTCTTGTTGCATTACATCCTTGTCAGCACTTTGGGTTGTCAGTGTTCTGAGTTTTGGCCACACTGTTAGATTGTAGTAATGTCTCATTATTTTAATTTGCATTTTCCTGGTGACCTATGATGTGGAATATCTTCTCATGTGCTTATTTGCAATTTGTACTTTTTTTCTGAGATATCTGTTAAGGTCTTTGCCCATTTTCTTAAGCTGAATGTTTGTCTTATCATTGAAATGTAAAATTGATTTGCGTATTTTCTGTAATAGTGCTTTAATAGATGTATGGAGTTGGAAAAGTCATGACAAATTTATGCATAGAAAAACATAGACCAACACATCGTGACTTTTCTAGAGACCCAATCTGCTCTGTAAGCATTTCTCTCAGTTGATGGCCTTTGTTTTCATTCGTTGATAGTGTATTTCATAGAAAAGGAAATTTTAATATTAAGAAATTACAGCTCATCATTTTTTTTCTTTCATGAGCATGCCTGTGGTTTCATATAAAAATTCCTTACCAGACGCAATGTCATCTATATTTTTTCTAACATTATTGTCTAGAAGTTTTATAGCTTTGTATTTTTACAATTAGGTCTGTAATTCATAAAAGTTCATTCTTATGAAGACTTGTATGGTCTATGTATAGATTCATTTGTTCATATGCGGATGTCAAGTTGTTCAAATAGCATTTCTTATAAAGACAATCTTGGCTCCATTGTCTTGCCTTTGTCTCTTTGTGAAAGATCAATTGACTATACTTATAGAAGTGTGTTTCTGGGCTTTCTATTCTGTTCCATTGATCTATTTATCTACTTTTTTGCCATTATCACAGTAGTTTCAATTACCATTGCTTTATAGTTTATTGAAATTAGGTAGTGCCAGTCATCTGACTTTGCTTTTGTATTTCAATATTGTGTTAGTTATTATGCCTTTTGCTTGACTATATTAACATTAAAACAACTTTGTAAGTAACAACAAAATACCTTGTTTGGATTTTAATTGAATTGCATTGACTCTAAGGATAAAAAATAATATTGGTAAAAAGTGACATCTTAAAAATATTGACTCCTGAGGGGACCAGCAGTTAGCGTAATGGCTATGTCGCTGGACTCCCACGTAGTCGACCGCGGTTCGAGTCCTGGACCCGGTGGCTTAAACTCACGCCGGGCGCGTGTGCGTGCGTGCCCAAGATCCCAAGAGGAGAATGGAGGAGAAGGGATTGCGGCGTGGCCATCCCCCCTGGGGGGGTGATTTCCTGCTTTCTGTCTCTCTGTCTCTCTCTGTCTGTCTGGCGAGCGCACGGGCCCTGTAGCAAAAACCTCTCCAAAAAAAGAAAAAAAAAATATTGACTCCTGGGAACAGTAGTTAGTGTAATGGCTATGTCGCTGAATTCCAATGTAGCCAACTGTGGTTTGAGTTCTGGACCCAGTGGCTTAAACTCACACTGAGCGTGTGTATGTGTGTGCCCAAGATCCCAAGAGGAGAATAGAGGAGAAGGGATTGCAGCATGGCCATCCCCCCGGGGGGTGATTTTTTGCTTTCTGTCTCTGTCTCTCTCTGTCTGTCTGGTGAGCGCATGCACCCTATAGCAAAAACCTCTCCCCAAAAAAAAAAAAAAAAAAAAAAAATGACTTCCTATCTATAAATAAGGAATCTTTCTTATTTTACTTCTTAGATTTTTTTTTTTTAATCAGAGTTTTACAGCTTTTTTCTTATTAGGACTTGTGCCTATTGTGTTAGATTTTTACCTAAGTCTTTCATTTTAGGGCATACTAACATAAAAGGCATTTTGAAGACCAGTAGGTGTCATAGCAGTTACATCCCTGGACTCTCACATGACCAACCGTAATTTGAGTCCCAGACATAGTGATTTCAGACTCAATCCGAGCTCATGTGCATGCATCCCCAAGATCTTGGAAGGAGAATGGAGAAGGAATTGCAACAGGGCCATTCCCCCTGGGGATGATTTCTTACTTTCCCTCACACTACATCTTTCTGTCTCTCTCTCTCTCCTGGAGTGCACACTCCCTAAAGCAAAACAAAACCAAAAAAACAAACCAAAACAAGGCATTGTGTTTTTAATTTCAGATATTACCTATTTATTACCAACATATAGGAAAGTAGGTGAGTTTTGTATATTACCATTGTATCCTTTAAACTTGTTATAATTCCATATTAGTGCCAGGAGTTTTTTGTTTTGTTTTGTTTAGCATTTTTTCTCAATTCGTTCAGGTTTTTCTAGAGGCAATTATGTCATCTAAAAATAAAAAAAAAGTTTTATATGTTTTTCTTTCCGTTGAGTATACCTTTTACTTTTTTTGTTGTCTTATTCTGTTTATTAAGATTGTTGCTATAATGTTGAAAAGCAGTACTTAGAGGGGACATATTTGCTTTGTTACTGATCTCGATGGGAAAGCTTTTAGCTTCTCATCAGTAAGTATGATGTTTATAATAGATTTTTTGTAGATTCTTTACTAGGTTGTAGTTCTCTATTTTGCTTATTGAGTTTTTTGTTATGAAGCAGTGTTAGATTTGAACAAATCATTTTTCTTCATCTATTGGTATTATCATGTACTTTTCTTCTTTAGTCTCTTGATGTGATGAATTATATTGATTTTTTAATTGAATTTTCTTTTTATAAAAAGATTTTTTCTATAGGGCACATGTGCTTGCCAGAGAGATAGAGAGAGAGAAAGTGAGAAATTACCCCCCCAGGAGGGATGGCCACACCACAATCCATTCTCCTTCATTCTCCTCTCAGGAGTTTGGGCACACATACACATGTACCCAGTGTGAGTTTGAAACCACTGGATCAGGACTTGAACCATTGTCGACTACATGGGAGTCCAGTGGCATAACCATCGTGCCATCTGCCAGTCCCATTAATTGATCTTTATTAATGCTAGAGGGCACATATGTGCATGAGTGAGAGAAAAAGCTCCCTCCCCCCATTGAGACTGGTTGTGCTGCAATTCCCTTGTTCTATATTCTTTCTTTCAGTAGGAACCCTGGGAATGTACAAACACACACCTGTCACATTTTTTTCAAACCACAGTTAGACATGTGGGGTTTGGATTCCTCCACAGAACACTTAATGGTTGTGTTATGGTTTGCCCACATCAATTAATTTTTGAATATTGGATCAGCCTTGTACACAGAAGAACGACTTGGTTATGATATATGTATGTGTGTATATATATATATATATATATATATATATATATATATATATATGTACACATACACACACACACACATACACATATATATATATGTGTGTGTATATATATATATATATATATATATATATATATATGTAATTTCTTTAAATTTCTGCATCTATGTTTATGGAAGATTTCATCTATATTTTTCTATTGTTGCAATGCCTTTGTTATTTTACCTTCATTATTACTCCTTTGATTGTCTTTCTTTCTCTCCATAGTTTAAAGTTTCCGACTTATAGTACTTTCTATCTCTCTAAGAACCTTTTTTTTTCTATTTATTGCAAGACATTGTCTATTGGCAACGAACTCTCTAAATTTTGTTTGTTTGAGAAAGCATTTTTTTTTAGAGAGGTTTTGTAACAGTGTGTGTATACTTGCAGAAGACATGGAGACAAAGAGACAGAAAGCAAGAAATCACCCCCTGGCAGGGATGGCCACACTGCAATTTTTTCTCCTCCATTCTCCTCTTGGGATTTTGGGCACACATGCACATACACCTGGTGTGAGCTTTAAGTTGCCAGGTCAGGGACTTGAACCAAGGTCAACTACGTGGGAAGCCAGCAACATAATCATTCTGCTAATCCTTCTGCAAATGTATTTAGTTCTTCATTTTTGAAGACACTGGTTCCTGTGAAGGTGTCTACTTGTGAGTTTTTGCTTTGGCAAGTGTGATTCTCTGTATCTTCCTGTCTCTCTCGGATTTGGGGGACGGCTTTGACATGTAATCTCACATCTCTTACAAATCTCATAAGAATTATTGTATTTCCAGTTTCTCCAGCTTTTTGCTGTTAGCATAGACAGGCAACATCCAAACTCTTTTCACACATAATGGGAAGATGGAAGTCTACCAATGGTATACTCATCTTCACTCATACTAAAGGAAGCATGCTTAAAAGTATAATGTGGCATCATTTCCTCACCTTTTTGAATAGCAAAGATAAATAGTTTGTTAATGAGATATTGAAGGTTGTGGATAAGTAGGCAATCTTTATAATTTTGCTTGGTAATTTAGAAATATAGTTGTCCTTCAGTATGGAGGAAGTGGGGTTTTTTCCAGGATCTCTCTGATACCAAGTACATGGATAGTCAAGCCCCTTGTATAAAATGGCTTAGTATTTCCTGCAATCTGTTCACATTCATCTCTTTCTTAAATCATCTCTAGACTAATTAGTGTACCTAATACCATGTAAATAGTGTGTAAAGAGCTCCTATAGTGTATTTTCTACTTTGTCTATATTTTATGATTGTATTGTTGTGTGTTTTAAAAATATTTTGAATTCCTCTGAAAATTGAATTTGTGGATGTGGAACACACAGATATGAAGGGCCTACTGTGTAGCCTAAGAAAAAAAATGAACTATTTTTGATCCAGCATTTTCGCTTACAAAAATATACTTTTTTAAATATGCAAAATACCCTGTGATACAAGGATATTCACTATAGTGTGGCAGTATCTTAGTATTTAGACAAGAACATAAATGTCCATCAATAGCAACTATTTAAATACATTCTAGCACAAATGCACATTAGGGCTTTATGCAGTTTTTATAAAAATGAGGTTATTCTACACACACATATAATAAAGTTCTAAGATATATAATGTTACAAGATAAAAGACATAGAGCAATATCTAAATTTATGTTGTCAAATGTGGTAGCCTTAAGTTAGTCACACATGACTATAGAACACTTGAAATAGTGATAGTGCTACTGAGGAAATACAATTTTTATTCATTAAAATTTTACATCTGAGACTTAAATTTAGTTATAAAATTTTTAAGTATGTTAACAACAACTTGGCTGTGTGAATCTATGCTGTAACCTGTTATTTTATAAAGTCTAAATGCAAAGGAAATATTTCAGGTAATAGTTCTTTGTATGAATTAAGCTTTACTGTAAGTATAAAATACATATTGGATTTCTAAGACTTGATACAAGAATGTACACTATCTCATTAAAAATTCTTAAAATGTATTACATGTCAAAATTATTTTTTGGTTTCACTAGGTTAAATAAAATACATTATTAAAATTGATTTAACTTGTTTCTTTTTGCTGTTTTTCTCTTGTGGCTTCTAGACTATTTAAATTTATATATATATATGACTTGAATTGTGTTTCTCCTGGGCAATGGTGTTACCAATATATTTCTAATCATAGGAATAAAAATTATTTACAAATGCATGAAATATATCTGGAAGGACATGCAAAAATCTGATAGCCTCTTGGTGGCTCTAAGTCAAAAGTGAGAGGGAAGTTAAATTTCACACTTTTCTCATTTGTATCCTTTGAGTTTGTTTTCCATGCATGGTCAACCTATTCAAAGTAAACTATTAACATATATTGACAAAAATAAGATTAAATTTTCATAAATATTTTTAGGATTCCTTCTCTGAAGGAATCTTTCTTCTTTAAGCTAAACGAGGTGCCCTTATTCCTTCTGCTATTCCAAATTATCATTAATATTACACTTACTCAATTGTTTTGTAATTGTCTATTGGTACCTTTATGTCACACATATTCTGAGCTTTGCAAGAATGAGAAAATATTATTTTATTAATATTTGGAATCTCCTTATCTAACAACACTATACAAAATTATTAGCAAGAAACAATTTCTTAGCACAATAGAGAAAGGAAATAAATATTTCTTATTTTTCTCTTCTGACCTTAACTCTTGATAATCCATGCTCTAGTACTAAAGAAGAGAGAAGAAAGAGTTTTAAAAGTGAGAGAGAAAGAGCAGTTGGAAGAAGGAGGCGATTAGGGGATTCCGATAAGGGGGATTTCACTTTCTCATTATCCTCCTTGCTCTACGGTCACCTCATACTCCTGTGATGTCATATTTTTGACTTAATTCATGTGCAAAGACGTGAGACCAAAGACAGGCCTACCCACTCTCCTGTTTTCTTGGTATTAGGGTCCAGAGGATTCAGAAAAGATGCCAGGAAAGGAATGCTCCCCATTCCCTGGGAAGTTACCTCACTTGTTCTCTTGACTATGACTTCCTCTCATTGGTCTTTGCTCTATCCACTTAGACTATGAGGAACAATGCAGTTTCCCTTTCACAAGGGGATCCCTGGTACCCTGAAAAAATTACTTGAGCTGAAACTGGGAGTTTGATGGGCTTCTGGGCTTCTTGAAAATCTTTTCCTCCTCTTCCTTTCAACCAGGAAACAAAGGATTTTTTAATTTAATTTCTTATAGATAATTGACCAGAAAAAGTTTAGCGTTGCCTAGAAGCATTCATCTTAGATAAAATTGGAACATCTTATTAAAATATATTGACCTGTGGTTGCTAGAGGCTCTGGTGCTAAAAATATTATTAATAAAATGAATCACATTCCCTAACAGGACTGGGACAGCCAAAATCCTGAGAGAAATGCTAACTGTTTAAATGCAGAGAATTTGTGTGTTTTTGCCTCCTTGAAAGTTTTTATTGTTCTCTAGAAATAAATCAGCCCCAAACTTAGAGCATGTTAACCACCTTTTTAAGCTGACACCATGCTAGAAAATTTATCTCATACTATTTTTTTTTTTTTTTTCAGGCAAGGGCTGTATACTATGGCAGAAGTTATGGATGCAAAATGTTCTTCTAGAAGGATTATATTCTCAGAGTAGCCTGGGATTAAAAATGATTAAAAAGAGGTTAGTCTTTGTTCTCTATTTTGCCACTGGGTGCCGGATCTCTTCAGGCTTGAAACATAACCCAGTCCTTGGGATTCTTACCTCCTCTTCTGCCTACATTGAACTTGGAAAAGGATGTCAGGAAATAAATTGTCCTGTCCCTTTGCCATCATCAGGGTCTGTTTAACTATGCAGAGATCCAATACTTGGCTTTACTATTGGAATACTGCCGATACAAAGTTTAATAAATAGACTTACATTTTGTAACTTTGTTCAATCCATACCAGAATCCGAGAAAAAAACAGGAATATACAATTAATTATTGAGGTTTTCCAGATGGAGCCTAACCCTGAATATCAAGGTCCTATTTCCACCTGTTGGGTAAGATGATTTGGCCCAGCACATGGTACCAGAAACAGCTGCTATATATACCAATTGCTTCAGGCACTTTAATTTCTCCCATAGGAAAGTTTGCTTTATCTTTACATCTACTTTATATCCTCCTTTAACAAATAAATGTCTATTGCCACTCTAGTCTCTAGCTGTCAATTCAGCACTTAAATTGATTTGCCTCTTTTTCTTTCTTTCTTTTTTTTTTTTTTTCCTTAAGAAAAATATCACTGGGAACAAAGGAAGCAATCAATTTCACATCAGTGAAAGAGCTAAGGTTTCACCTTCTAGTTGGATTATTCCTACACATCATTTCTGAAAAGGTAATTGGAAAATTGTGCACTTAGGTGGTTAAAGACATGTTCGGTGAGGTGCTCAACCAAAAAGAAATATTTAATAGTCTGTTAGGCAAAGCATTTGCTAGAAATTCAGAGAGAGTCTGGCAGTGACCACAGGGATTAGAAGAAATGGCTTCTGAAGGACCTAGGAAAAAAGGTTAAGTCAGATCTAGGCCAAGGATCTTCTTACTTTGTGTGTAGTATCTGCCATATCTAAATTTCCTCAATTTCCCCAATAGAAAAGAAAGTACCTTGGTTTTAAGAATAAAATGTTCTTTCACTTTTATCCTTTCATGCTGTAAATAGAAAGTACAGGAATACTATCCTTGTATACCACTATAGCTCATTTTCTATGGGTGATCTTTGTAATAATTATTTAAAAAGAGTATTCAGAGTTTAAAAATATTTTAAAAAGAAAATACTAATGCAATTGTAGTAAATTATAACAAATTGCTCATTAGGCATTTTTAATTGCTTAATACATCCCCAACCCTGGTGCACTGTATAGAGGAAGTGACAGAAGTGTAATGTAAAGTTCATAGTTTTTCAATACAGAAAATATTAGCCACAGGTTTTGGTAAACTATGTCTTGGCCCAGCAACCAATGGCAGCCACCTGTATGATAGACTCAACAATTCTTCACATTTCATTGATGTACTCTATCGGAAGCATGAAATATTTGAACTTTATTGAGAAGTTGGTGGGAGAAATGAAAGAGCATTTTGCATTTGTGATTGTCAGCATAGTCTCTGACGAATCTCTATTTGCATATATCTTCTTGTCGGTTGGCCCCTCTTCCAGGTCAGTAGCGTTTAATTGTGCATTTTATTTCTCCTTCCCATTTTATACATAATCACTAATGGATTTTCATCCAGCCTCTTTCTTATGCAGAGCACTTATTTTATTTATTTATTTTTTTTTGGAGAGGTTTTCGCTATAGGGCTTGTGCGCTCGCCAGACATACAGAGAGAGACATAGAGACAGAAAGCGAGAAATTACCCCCCAGGGGGGATGGTCACACCGCAATCCCTTCTCCTCCACTCTCCTCTCGGGATCTTGGGCACGCACGCACACGCACCCGGCGTGAGTTTTAAGCCACCGGGTCCGGGACGCGAACCGAGGTCAACTACGTGGGAGTCCAGCGACATAGCCACTACGCCAACTGCTGGTTCCAACAGAGCACTTATTTTCAGAAAACAAAGAAACCTCCAGTGACCACTTTCTTTAGAAAGCTGATGAAAATGATTAAGAATAAAAAAGGCACCTCAACGCATGCTCTCTTATATACAAAGATGGAGTGAAATTGCAAAAAAACAAGTGGGCTTATGTAGTTGAGAACCATTTTCAGTCATATCACTGACTAAAATATTCCCCTACTGTCCTTCTGCCAGGCTTGGTGCTGCAGGGAAAAGAAAAATAGATATCACTAGATAAAATATATTATCACTAAGATTTAAATTTCAAACAAGGTATCTTAGATTTCCCATAAAACAATAGTCTTGAAGACGGGTTATTTTTCCTTGGGAATTTAAGACCTGGCTTTCATGGATAAGGAAGAAGTATTGGGGGTATGACCACATTATGCGTAGGAAGGACAAAATACAAAGAAAGGGAAAAAAATCAAATAAGCAGAGGTCACTTCATACAGGGAAAGAGAAATATTTCCTGTCAAAGGCAAGTGGTGCTATGAAAGTGAGGAAGTGCTATGTAAGAGACCAGAGGCGCATGTGAGGAAACGTGAGGAGTAGAAAATACTGATCCTTGGGAAGATTCAGAACTATCATGTCTGATTTCCAGTTCCTCAGGCATAGCAAGGGGAAGATATAGACTTCCAAGAAAGTACCAATTTAGTAATTTAGTATGTACAAAGCTATGTATGGTTTTCCACACTTGAGGGAGTTATTAAGTTGGGAAGCAAGACCTGGCCATTGACCAACAGCTGATATCATGCCCCAAAGACCAGATGGTACTGCTTGTGTTTCAGTGTATCGGTTCAGTGTAATATATATGAGGTGGATCATATGGTGCTGCGTTGAATATAAGGGCCTGAACTAGAGGCCAGCATCTGTTCAGCATAACCCCCAGAGAGGCAAACATCCAAATCCTGTCCTAACCCCTGATCTGCCCAAGTTTCCTTCTGTCAGGGATTAGCCTTATTTTTAGAAGGAAGAGGACTGAGTCTTAGAATGAAGAAATCCTGAAAGGCTAAGAGTTACCCAGATAAAAACAAATTATAAATTCTAAGAGCCTGAGATATAGAGTATAGATAAACAAGATGGATGATCTTAGATTCAAAAATTAAAGAAATTTCATTTTTGCAGTCTGATGAATAGTTTATGTAATGTTTATAATTAGGAGTCAAAACCAATTGTCAGAAGGAGGCATTCTATAAACTGAGAGAAAGCATGCTGTGACTGGGAAAGATGTAGAGCCGAAGGGCAATTTATGATCTCCAAGTGTCCATTAGCTCAACCCACAGAGAAAGTGGGAGGTTAGAGAAGGACAAGTCAGAAGTCAAAACAGTGAAAGCAGCACAAAGTGGAGTGAAAGAAAGTCAATTGCTCACTTAGCAAACAATCTCATGAATTTTTACATTTAGTTTTCTTTTGTTTTCCAGGTTTGAGTTGATACTCAATAAACAAGAAATAATCAATAAACACATTCATTAATTCCTGGCTTTCTTTAAGGTAGTGAGGTCATGCTTGCTGGAAAAAGTTTTTAAATGAAATGCCTGACAATTAATTGTCTTTTTCTCATCCGTGAAGATGTGGCTCCTTATCAAAACAATTTCCCTCAATTGAAATAGAACTTCTTTGTTTCCCAGATTCTTCAGTGAAAACAGTTCTTAAACCATCAGGGCTGGCAAATTTCCTTTAGGCTAAATATTTTGCAAAATATTGAGTGGGTTTCTTTACTAAAATTTGGCATAATTGTATAAAATGATAAGTTACTACATGATAGAAAAGGCTTACCAAAACAGGACTTCTTGAAAAGTACTGAGCTGAATGAATAATGAAAAAGTAGATGCTTGAAATAAAAATAAAGATTTGAATTTTGTTCTCTGGCAATGGTCACACAGTTATGACAGAATGAAATTGAGTACAAATATGACTTGCTTTGCTCATTGCATAAGTCGTTTTATGTAACATTTTGCCATAGTAATTTCTCTTGATTCTAAGAAAATTGGTCTCTTTAAATGGAGGTCATTGTTATATTCTTTATGTTAATTTTATTTCCTATGTTGGCTTTGATTTAAACTACTGTTCATGCACAATTTCCTCTTCAAACATAACTGACTTTGCTTGAGGAGTTATTACTGAATGGTTTTCTGACAAAAATGTCCACTGTTACTTTACTCTGTATTTGGCATCTGTCTTTGGAATTACCATCTTTATTATTTTATTTATTTATTTATTTTTTTGGAGAGGTTTTTGCTATAGGGTGTGTGCGCTCGCCAGATAGACAGAGAGAGACAGAGAGATAGAAAGCAGGAAATCACCCCCCAGGGGGGATGGCCACGCCGCAATCCCTTCTCCTCCGTTCTCCTCTCGGGATCTTGGGCACGCACGCACAAGCGCCCCGCGTGAGTTTAAGCCGCCGGGTCCGGGACTCGAACCGCGGTCGACTACGTGGAGTCCAGCGACATAGCCATTACGGTAACTGCTGGTCCCTGGAATTACCATCTTTTCAAAGTTGTCCAGTCAGGGCCTTTTTCCCCGAATATTTTAATTACACATCATGAAATTTAAAGTTATATTGTTCTGTCTGCTTTTATTTCTCTTTGGCACAAATTACTCTTGTTTGTCTTCTTCCAAGTTGGTTTCTTCATCGGAAATGAAGAAATGACTCATTTATGATAGCCATATTATGGTTAGTTTATGGTTATGCAAGATGTTTGATCAATCAATCATTGAGTGACTCAACAAATATTGATTAAATACCCCCATGTACAATAATCTGTGGTATGTGCTCAGAGAGATAAACCAAAAGCGAGGCACATTCCCTGTCTTCAAGGATGAAGGACTCAAGATCTGCAATGTTCTAGTTGGTGAAGGAAAAGGCTTTGAACTATACGGAGAATATACATATGTGGGATAGATGGACCATCAGAAACTAGGGGACTACCATAAATACAAGAGACTAACAGAGGTTGGGAGTACTGTTGTTGACCCCCAGAAAGTCATTACCTGTTTCGTTTTCAGGTATTAGATGTATTATTTTTCTTTTTTCCCTAATATTTTAACTTTCCAAATTATTTAGCATTTATATCAGTTTCTTATTGCTATTTTAACAAATGATTGTATATTTTGTGAATATGAACAGCACACCTTTCTTCTATTAACAGTTCTAAGATCCAAAGTCCAAAATCATTTACACTGGGCCAAAATCAGTGTGTCAACAGAGCTGTGCTTCCTGTGGACGCTCCAGAGAAGAATAGAATTAGTTGCCTTTTCCAGCTTCTAGAGCATCATTCCTTGTAATCACTTGACCGACAGTACCTTTCTCAATTTTCAGAACCAGCAGTATAGAATCTTGCTGTAGTGGTGACGTTACTTTCTTTTTCAGTGTTAAAAATCCCTGAGCCTTGGTACCAGCAGATGGCATAATGGTTACACCACTGGATTCCCACGAATTCGACTGTGGTTCAAGTCCTAGACCTACCAGCTTAAAATTTACGTTGGGCATCTGTGCATGCATGCCCAAAATCCCAAAAGGAGAATGGAGGAGAAGGGATTGCAAGCATGGCTATCCCTCCAGGGGTTAATTTCTCACATTCATTCTCTCTCTCTCTCTCACACTCTCTCTCTGGCAAGCACATATACCCTATAGCAAAAATCTCTCTTAAAACAACAACAAAAAACTCCCTGTGCCTCATAAGGACTCTTGAGCTTGCATTTATAGTCTCCCTGGCTAATCCAGGATAATCTCCCCATCTCAAGATTTTTCACATCTGCAAAGTCATTTAAAGTACTATTCTCAGGTTCCAGAGATTAAGATATCTCTTGAGGGATATCTTTGTGGGCCATTATTCAGTCAAAGTAGCCTTTTTTGAATATTTGTCAATAAATAGAATTTGGGAGTAGGAAAGGATTGTAGGTATTATTGTGTCAATATCCCTGAGAAATAAGATAACTTTCATAGGGTTACAGACTAGTTATAAAGATTTAAAGAAAGCCCAACTTCTTTAGCTGTTATTGAGTTGTTAGAAAAATATGTCATGCCTTTCTCAACAACCTAATATTTCTACACTCACATAAATAATGCTTTCTTATTGTTGAGTTCATAAATTAAAACAAAAAATCTGCTTTAAGTTATACTTAAATATTTATTCAACCATTAAGCTTTTCTCATTATTTTTATATCAAGACAAAATTACTTTTTATTTTGCTTTATCAACTTGTAAGCATATCTGCTTTATAATCCCAATTCGGTTGTTTTTTCCTTATTTTTTTAAAAAAAACAGTTTGGTTTCTTTATTTGTTTTCTTACAACCATTTTGGATGAGAATCTTGCACATATAGACGATTAATATTTGTTTGTATTTTAAAAGGGTGAAACCCAATTAGCATGGTTCTCAGGTGATTGAATCTACATGGAAAATTCCAAATAATTTACAAGTTATTCACGTAAGTAAATTGTTAAGTTCTTGGATACATGGATAACCAACTTCCCTTCTGTTTAGCTAAACTATGTTTGCCTAAAGTTGCTGTTGTACTCCCACACTTGGATTTCTATGAATAAGCCAAAATCTTACATGTTAGGCTGTTTTTCTTGAGCTGGTTATTTAAGTTACAGTCAATTACACTAAACACACTTTAGTCAATCACAGAAAGCCCACCTTTTAGACTATTTGTGCAGCCTACCTTCCAGCTATAACTAATAATTTCTCTACCTCACTCCCTCACTTCAGTTTTTGTATGACAGTTTTCCTTTACTGCGCACGTTACTTTCCCATTCTGCCAACATATATACCTTGTAAACCACTCAGCTGGCCAGAGTCTCTCAGAAGCCATCTTCTGGGAGACTGCCTGATTTAAATCACCTGCCCTTTGTTTAAATAAACACTGTTAAATATGAAGGTATTATTACACTTAGAAAAATACAAATAGTAACAAACCTTTTTATGAGTGACTCATGTGGAGCCGGAGTTCTCATGTTCATTGTTGCAAAGGTCTGAGTTCCCACCTAGAATGTGATGATCAGATAAGGGAACAGGATCCAGCTGGCAGTGCAAATCCAACTGACTGCAATTTTAAAACGAGTGTCTTTTCCTAAAACAGTGAGCTAATTTTCAACATTGACTAGAATTTGATTGCATGAATAACTAATAGTTCATTCTGTCATCAATGGACACCTAAATTGTTTTGTTTTAGCATTAATTATGTTAATATTTATGATTGTGAGGTCACAAGTAGGCATATAATACCCAGAATTTGAAGCTACCTAATCCTTTCTGTTGTAGAGAATACATGGCCTAGGATGAATGACTGGTTTCTCTATCTTTGTGGCTGCATGATCTCAATTAAAGTTATGTAATCGAGTCACACATCCTAAAATCCTGTTTAGAGATTTAATTAATTAATTGGGATAGTACTCTAATCTGGTTGTATATCTGCATAGCTAGAAATTCCAACTTCTCTTCCTCTAATACTATAAAATTAAACTTATATTTGCAATGAGCTTTGAAAAATTACAGTGCCAGGGCAATGCTAAATTGTATTATTATGCAGGACACATATTTAGGGCTGGTATATAAATTGTGATAATCCCAGAGTCTTCCAAGGGACCAAGGGGAATGGACAGATCTATTTTTTAATCGGTTTGGACAGCTGTCTACACAGCTGCATACTGGCTATTTATCTTCACCCAGTCACATGGCCCAGGACATCTGTGTATGCTTCTTCCCACCCCTGAGAAAACTAATGAGGTCGTCAGATTCATACTTTAGCCAGAGCTGGATCGGCTTAGCCAACAGTGGGATGACTGCTGGTCTAGATTTTTATTACATTGTAGGCACATGTTTTGTAAAATATCTCATTATTTTTAGAGTGGCAATTCCAAAACCTATGACATAGGACACATCTTTTGTTTGGAGTGAGTACAGCATTTGTTTCCCAGTTAATCTCAAATGCTGGCTGTTGCCACTTAGCTGAATTTGAGAATGAAAGCAATTGGCTCTCCTCCTTCTGGAAAAGGCCTCCCTTGAGAATAAGTATACATCTGCTAGATGAAGAGACAGGAATATCTCCAATTTACAGCAGTAAAAGTGGTATGCCCATTACCACCCTGACACTAAAATCCAGTTTCTTAGGAGTTACTGTTTTCTTTATTTGTTCTCACCTGCAAAATTTTGCCCCCCTCCACCTTCTTATCTGTACTGCTGGCCTTTGTTCTTTGCCTCTACCTGTCTGAATCCTGTTTTTCCTTTACGATCTGTCAAAGGTTACCTCCGGAGTTAGACTTTATTCACTTTCTTTCTTTTTTTAAAAAAGAATTATTTATTTAATTTTATTTATCATTATTACTTTTTCTAATTTGTTACAGGGGCATATGCACTCATCACAGAGAGACAGAGAGAGAGAGAGACAGAGAGAGATAAATTGAGAAAGCAAGCCACCAGGTCCAGAACTCAAACTGCAGTCAGCCATGTGGGAGTCCTGTGCCCCAACCACCATACCACCTGCTGGCCCCAAGTTTATTCACTTTCAAAGTACATTCAGATTCTCTTCCCACAGAGAATGTCCAGTAAGGTTTGTTTTTATCGCGATTGGTATTTTTGTTTTCCGAGTCTGCTTTCCTCGGTAATAAAGAAGGCTAAGATGATGTCTTACTCATCTTCGTGCCTGACATGTTGCAGTGCCTGTGACTAAGAGGGTCCGAATACTTGTCAAATTATTTTATGTTGTTGGGTGATTCACTAAAATCATTATGGAAGCCCTTTGCATGCATATTATAAACAACATACTCACAAATATAATTTAATAGTTAGATACCTTTGTGTAGACAAGCACACTAAATATTCCCATCTGCAAAATAATTATATGATTATTGTAAACCTGGCAACTGAATGCAAACTACTCCATTAACATTCGGGATAAATTATGTGATTAAGAAGGAGATAGGCTAAAAAGGTAAAACTGAAGAATATAAATACAGAATGATATATTCTTGGAAATAATGTGTGATCCAAACAATGTTTCAGAGGCAATATATTATTGAAAGGGCTTCCAAAGGTGTGTTTTTCTATCCATCTTTGGAAAAATGCTTTATTGGTGAGTCCTTTGGTTCTGCACAGGTTCTCTCAAATGGAGATGGTCTAGATAATGAGAAACAAAGAGCAAGCCCCATAGCCTAGTTGTGAGGGAGCTGGATCCCACATGGCCAACAACTGTTTGAATTCTAGCCTGACGGTTTGAAAAAAACACACCAGGAGACAGCAGGTGGCATGGAAGTTACGGTGGCCAGATCCCACACGTCCAGCTGTGAGATTCAAGTCCCAGAGCCAATGACCTGAAAGCACAATGGACACATCTATATGTGTGCCCAAAATCCTGACGAGACTGAAGAAGGGATTGCAGTGTGACCATTTCCCCAGGAGGTGGTTTCTCAGTTTCTCCCTTCTTTCTTTCTCTTTGGTGAGCACATATGTCTTACAGAAAAAGTAAAAGAAAAAAAGAAAAGACATAAAGAAAAAACACCAAATGCATGGGCATGTATGCCCTGAATCCCAACAGCGTGGAGAAATTGAGAAGAAAGGATTGTGACATGATTGTGCTCCACTGGGCATGCTTTCTCTCACTTCCTCTTTGTCTCTTTGTCTTTCTCTGGGTGAATGGACTCATATTCTGGCAATTAAGAAAATGAGAAACAAATACGTACTTAGTAATTATAAAAACAGTTGTCATCACTGGAATAAAGTGACATCTCAGTGGAATCAACTACATCATGACTTTGAAACAGACTTTAGAGAGCCTAGTAGGGAAAGAGGAATTTTCCTCCTTGTTGAAATCTAAAGTTTTTAAATTAAATTAAATTAAATTAAATTTGTTATTATTATTTTAAAAATTTGACCAGATAGAGAAAGGGAAAGTGAGAAAGCAAGCTGCCAGGTCCAGGACCTAAACCATGGTTGTTCATGTGGGAGTACAACACCTTAACCACAACGACACCTGCTGGTCTCAAAATATAAAGAGGTTGGGAACCAGCAATTAACGTAATGGCTATGTCGCTGGACTCCCATGTAGTCGACCGCGGTTCGCGTCCCGGACCCGGTGGCTTAAAACTCACGCCGGGCGCGCGTGTGTGTGTGCCCAAGATCCCGAGAGGAGAATGGAGGAGAAGGGATTGCAGTGTGGCCATCCCCCCTGGGGGGTGATTTCTTGTTTTCTGTCTCTATGTCTCTCTCTGTCTGTCTGGCGAGCACACGCACCCTATAGCGAAAACCTCTCCAAATATATATATATATATATATATATATATATATATATATATATATATATATAAAGAGGTTAAGGGGCTGTATTTAGAGTTAAAGAGAAGTCCAAACATGTTTACACATCTTAAAGATAAACTAACCCCTGCCCCCCACACATCAATCACACATCCATAAGGTGTCGAATAATGTGGAGGCAAGCAGGAGGCTAAGCCAAGACAAAGCCAGAGAGAAAATCATGACCAATGGACTCAGGAACAGTGCCTATGGGTTTCCAATTAATGCCTTTTCTTTCAGAAAATATTTTCTTTATTCATCCCCAAACCTTTAGAAAAAAAGTGTGCCAAATGTTTAACATGGTGCTTGCTATTCTGAGTGGAATAAAGGGAGGATTTTGGAATGAGTAGAAAAGGGAAAGTCACAGCAATGTTTAGAGAACAAATGTGGGCCAAGAAGGAAGGCTGATCAGATGGTCCAGAGACAGATAACCACCATGAGCACTCTGATGACCTTGTAGGTTGCCTACCCAGAAATATATGGGGATAGAGCTGCCTCCAATACATGAATGCTGTTGTTTGGATGATGGCAACTGGGTGATAAAGGAAGGATGATTTGAAAGCTGGACAATGTACCTAAAGGAGACAGAGTCTAAACTCTTGGAATACCAGTCATTCCCTTGTTTTAAACATCCAGCCCCAAAAGAAATTAATGTAATAATACAACTAGTTGACTTCAAGAAAGCAGATGAGAGCCAGATGGTAATGCAGAGGCAATGCAACATTCTGCAGAGCTGGATCCGGGGTGGGCAGGGGGAGGTCCCGTGTCACTTCTTGAGGCCTTCATATGCATGCCAGGCATGCATGACTGTGATCTGGGCTGGCTGAATCTGGGTAGAGGTAGCAGGAAGAGACCCTATTCCAGGAGCCCCTCTCTCTTTCTTATGGAACAAATGAATAAATAACCTTCAAAATAAAAAAGGAGACAGCTGACTTCTCAGTGTGTATTTCTATGAGGTTGATAGTAAAATACACTGGAGAATGGAGAGAAGGGAGGTATTGGGAATATTTTTCTTTTTGATGGGCTTATGAGAGCTTTGCTTGAGCAAAGCCCCAGTGAAAATGTCTTCACCCTTTTTATCACTACACACTCTGGAAAAACTAAAACAAAACAAAACAAACTACCAAAATAAAATACTTAAGAGATATTTAATAAGATCATTTTCTTCCTTACTGACCAGTTTTGGATGATTCTATGTTTTCTCGTTTGATCTAAAGCAGTTGTATTTGCTGAATGGAATAGGAAAATCTCTGAGAACAGATATCCTCTGACTCTCATAGTGGCAGTGATAACTCACATGTGACCTTTGGTTTGTATTGTGGGGTTTCCAGCACAGGCCCTGCCTGGGTCTGGGGGATACTCTCCCCTGAAAGTACCTAGAAATATAAAGCAAACATGGGCCAAAGGGAGGGGCTCCTGCCTCTGCATGTCAGCAAGATGAAGGTGGAAAATTATGCGTAATTGCCTTCATGTCGTCCAAACTAAATGACATTAAAAAATGCGTATGGCTTTTGTTTTCCTTTTTGATTGTTATAGTTTTCAGAGGCATCTGTGAGTACTTGTGGATATGGAAAGTGGGATGCCATAGTGTAGTTTCGTAAAGATTTTGCTTTATAGAGAGCACTGAGCTTGAAGTTTGGGTACTAAGGGTTTATATGTTGGATTTGAATGTCATTTTTCCTTAATAAATATGTTACTATGGACAAATTGCCAAAATTCTGAACCTCAGATTCCATACTTTAAAATAAAATAGTAATACATTTTACAGAACAAATCTATATTGTTGCTCACATTCTCTTGATCAAAATACTCCCAGCCCTTCAGGTACCTCTCTGTCTGCAGAATAAAATCTAAAGTCCACATCTGAGTACTCAAATCCCTCTGTTTATCCCTCTTACTTTCTAATTTTCCTCTCAATTCTCTTTCATTCCTATCCCTCACAATATTTCCCGCCTAGCCATCTGGGATCTGGGCTACTTGCATCTGTTACCATCATGCCACCCTATTTTTCTTTTATTTCCAGTGTTTTCTTTTTTTCTCTTCTTTTCTTTTTTTTGTTAAGGTGGTACTTTGCTTTTTATCATCCTTGGTCAACTGGGTAACTCCAGGTCTTTGGGGGAGTTTTAAACCTTCTGTTTTTCATTTAAGCAGTCTCTTCACTTCCCCCCTCAATAGAAACAACAATTTCTGCTTTGAATTTCCTGAAGCTTAAGTGTTTTTATGTCCCCAGTGTGTAACACAGAATTTAGCAGACAGAAAACACACAATGCTTTTGTTGAATGGATGGATCAATGAATGGGAAATGAGAAGTCATGGGGTCATATATTCATAACCCTGGAACAAGTCACACTATTACTAGTTTAAACACCACTCTCACCCCTCAATCTACAACATTCATTAGAGCAATTCCATCATGACTACAAAGCTGGCACCATCAAGAATGCTTAAGTCAGCCCCTGAAGAATTGGGAAATACTAAGGGAGATGTAAAGGGAACCCAGGCAGCAATGGTATCATGAGTTCAGATGAAAAATCACATAGATAGCAGTCTGGAGTTGCTCAGAGGCAGAATTGTCCTATGTCCACTCACAGCTTTAGCTGCAGAGGACCCTGGCGACTTCGATATGTATATCAGAGCTCTGGTCTTCGCCTGGGTATAGACTGGAGAGCTCACCATTCATAGAATCCTGCATCTCTCAAGCTCTTATTTCTTTTCAGAAAACCACCATCCAACCATCCTCATTGGGGTGGGGGGGACTTCTATTCCAAGTTTATATCTCTAACACCTTTTCCTATAACTCCAGCTCATGGTCTAAAGTTTAAAGTATATGGACAAATTTTTTTCTGCTTGAACTATGAACAAAACAAATCAAAAATTACTTTCTCCTCTCAAAGTGAGGAAGAGCAAGCAACGCCAGATATAAACACAATAGTGGGTGGGGTTGGATAATGCCCATTCCCCCACCTCTCCTTTGCCTGCCCAATGAGTTTGTGTGTGTGTGTGTGTGTGTGTGTGTGTGTGTGTGTATGCTTACTTTAACCAAATGTGCATTGCCTGCATGGCTCTAAAAGGTTTTGGAGATTTTGTTCCTAATTTAGAAATTAAAGGTTTGTCCTTCCAGTAAAGAAGCAAAGGTTAGAGAAGAATAGACGATAAATGGAAAAACTGAAATTTTCATGTAAACAGAAATTTTGAGTGCATTTTATTGTTATCACTTACACAATGCTCACGTATATCTTAATTGAAATGTAAATAAAAATTGTATAAAATTTGAGATACATTTCTTTGGATCTCTTGATTCTAGATATAAAATCTAAAATCCAGTTTTCTGCACAATTGCACCCAAGTGAACTTCCCAGGGCTTCAGAAAGAGATCATATACAGTGTAAAGGTCTTTGCCAGTTGATAACTCCATTTTCTAGGATTTGTAGAAAATCCTTGTTAAAACTAAGGCTATATTTTCACAAAGTCCAAACAACTAGTGAAGTTTATTTCCAAGACAGTTACTCCAGATATTTGCCTCATGAATTAAGAAAAAACTTTTGATGGACATACTGTAGAGCCCTTTGTGTGCTATATGGACAAATCCTTAGTAAAAGCTCTGTGTGAGAGTTAAGGGGAAAATTATTCTTACAGCAACAATTCATCATATCATGATAAAAGTGTTGTGATTCTTGACAAAAAATTCTTGCTAAACCTGGAAAACAAATGATGCATGAAGCATAGTGAATTCTCCAGAGGCCTAAAGTATTTGGAAGTATGACCTTGTGTGACCCACATTATATTGAACATCTACTGTGGCAATGCATGTCTCTTAGTTTTATTTCTGATATCTAGAAATGAAAAACACAAATCCATCTCTCAAAATCCAAAGAGCGGTCATGTGAATAAAATAGGATACTTCCATTACCAAAGTTTGCTTTCCTGTTGAGTATGTTCAACGAAAATCTTGGCTATATTTTAAATTGTATTTACTCTTACAGAAGTAAGTACTGACATGTTTTTATTCAGACTAGCATTTGCTTTCACATGGTGAGAATAGATGGTTTTTGTTTTGTTTTCCTTTGTTTTGTTTTGTTTTGTTTTAAATGCAAAGCTTCACTGAATGTGCACAGCAATTTATTTTGATCAGGTCCATTTGCCTGTCATTCCTTTTCCTGGAAATAAATGATGCTGGAGATTCAGACAACATATTTCCAGCTGTAACCATGTTCCACAATGTGACTTTCAGTAGCCTCACACAGGCTCTGTGTAAATGTCAGTTTGAAGTAGCTTGTTTCAGAACTAGAGTGCTAGACCAAATGCTCTACGTTTCTCTGATGCCAACACACTCATTGTTTGTAGAGAACAATGAGATTTTTTATTTATTTTAATTTTAAAGAATAAAAGCTGAATTTGTGCAAATACCAAAATCTAAATCCTCAACCATGTAATTGATATTTTACTAGCAAAGCAGTAGGTACCGAATGTTCCTAGTTATCATCTAAAGAAATTAATTCAGGGGGGAAAAAAGAGTTTCATAATTCCCTACAGGTGGAAGTTCTAAAAAGAGTTGAAATCGCTTTAAAGACTAATGTTAGAAATCTTCAAGTCAGGAGTCAAGATAGACGTTAAAACTAGGCTTTGGTGAAAGGAATTCTATGCCTGGTGAGATCCCACTCTACTCATCTGTGTTACCATTTGAAGCTGGCGTGCTTACCTCTGAGTGACCTCTGTGATCCATTTTCTTTATTTCTGACTCATGTTTTAAACTCTAACATTGACTATGATTGCTCAGTGCAGTTCTGTGAGTATTTTGAGTGTTACTGCTGTGTGCCATGGAAAAGGCACTAGACTTGGAATCAGCATTGCCGTGCCATCCCTTGACAGTTGTGGGATCTTGGGATGTTACTCAGTTTTTAAATTTTTATTTTTAGTTGCTAGAGGGTGAGGGCATTCACCAGTGAGAGAAAGTGTGTGTGTGTGTGTGTGTGTGTGAGAGAGAGAGAGAGAGAGAGAGAGAGAGAGAGAGAGAGGAGAGGAGAGGAGAGGAGAGGAGAGGAGAGGAGAGGAGAGGAGAGGAGAGGAGAGGAGAGGAGAGGAGAAACTATTCTCCCACGAGGTAGGCAACATTTTTCCCCCTCCATTTCTCCTTCCCATCAAGAAGCTTTGGCATGTGTGCATACATACCCAGTGTAGTTTTTAAGTCAGCAGGACCAAAAGTCAAACCACAGTCAGTCGTGTGGGATGCAGCTCCCTTAACCACTGCACTATAGGGCTAGGTTTTTTTGAGTAGAGTTGTTATGAGATTTAAATCAGCCAATGTGTGTAGAGGTACAACCTATCAACAAGGTAGAAGACATTTAACATAAATATTTTAGATTGCGATATCCTGTAGTAGGGAGTGAGCAAAGTCCAATAGGGTGCCATAGCTAAGAGGCAATTCCAAAAAGTACAATTTGTCTTTATAAGTAACATACAACTGAAAAGTTGTTCTCTTAGTTCCAGAAGTCAAAATTATAAAAGTATTTCTCAAATAATATTTCATCATGCAGTAGTACCCAGAATGGATATGTCAGCAGTATTGACAAGTGATGGCATATGAACAATTAATTTCAACAGCAGAGATCATTTGTTACCAAAGAACATTTAAAACTATGCAGCTTGGTTGGGACCAGCAGTTAGCGTAATGGCTATGTCGCTGGACTCCCACGTAGTCGACCGCGGTTCGAGTCCCGGACCCGGCGGCTTAAACTCACGCCGGGCACGTGTGTGTGCGTGCCCAAGATCCCGAGAGGAGAATGAAGGAGAAGGGATTGCGGCGTGGCCATCCCCCCTGGGGGGTGATTTCTCGCTTTCTGTCTCTCTATTTCTCTCTGTCTGTCTGGCGAGCGCACGCACCCTATAGCGAAAACCTCTCCAGAAAAAAAACCCAAAAAACAAAAAAAAACTATGCAGCTCTGTAACAATGCACAGCTGTGTTAGAATAAACAGGAATTATTTCCTGGCTCTGATTTTTTATCCAATTTAAACTCTTAGTCCTTTCCCAGAACAAGTGCATATTTTTTTATTAAACTGAAATTCATTATGAACACCAAAGTATTGGAAATCTAATTGAATATTTTATGATTTCTTTCATTTTACAAACTTGTCATCTTTGTACTTCTTGTGTCTCTTTGACTTTTCCAGAACAGAAGATATGCATCTGCTTCAGAGAGACAGGGAAAGAAAGAGGGAGAGAATGAATGAACTCTTCCCCACACCCCCATCAGGTGTGGTCACACTGCAGTCTTTTTTTTTTTTTTTTTCCTCATTTCCTTCTTCCCTTCAGGATTTTTGGTATGCATGCCCATGTAATGTATTTTTCAAGCCATCATGGCCAAGATTCAAACTTGAATTAGTGCAATATTACACAGATAGGCTTTCAGAAAGGCTCAGCACTCAGACCATGGTGGCCCAGCTCTCTGATGACAGTTGGGCTACCTGTACAAGAGGAAATGACTGATGACTGGGCAACCCTTCAGTGCAGTAATTTTCTGTCATTTATTCTAGAATGTAAGTCTAAGAATGCTACATTTCTGAGCTCAATGCTATAAACAGAAGCTTTTGCTGCAACAGAGGACAAAAGGCTGATTTTGTGCCAAAGTAAAGCCTGGGAATGGCAGTTTTATGGTCAAGTGGCTCCAGTTGTCTTAACCACTGAATTGTTTCCAACTTGCAAAGATAAGATGAATTGCTTGGATCCTGACTTGCAAATGGTCAATCCAGTCAGCCATATAGACAGGCAGTGTAAAGCGGAGGTCAGCTATGCACATTCAGCTGGCACGCAATGAAGGGTTTGGCAGCTCTAGGTCATTTATGTGAAATGAGGCACATGGTACAGGCAAGAAGGAAACAGCTTCATTCATAGTCAAGACTGCTGAATCTGGAATTTATAAAAATTCTGAGTGAGAGTATTTAGTCCAACCCCTTTCTATTCTAGAAGGAATCTTAGGTAGAAGGAGATTAATGAATTGGCCTAAATCAACATAAGGAAAGAACAAGGATTAGAACTCAGGATTCCAAGTATCTTGTTGAGAATTTTTGCGTCTATAGCAATCAGGGATATAGGTCTGTAGTTTTCTTTAATGGTCGAATCCTTATCTGTTTTGGAAATGAGGGTAATGGAGGCTTCATGGAATGAATTTGGAAGGGTTCCTTCCTTTTGGATCTCTAGAACCAGTATGAGTAGAATGGGGTTACCTCTTTAAAAGTTTTATAAAATTTAGCAGTGAAGCTTTTGGGACCTGGACTTTTCTTTATTGGGAGATTATTTATTACTGATTCAATCTGATTGTTTGTTATAGGTCTATGTTATGTCTGTTGTAATGTTGCTAACCATATTCAACAGCATATAAACAAGGTTATTAATCATGACCAGGTAGACTTTATTCCAGGGATGCAAGGGTGGTTCAACATACACAAAACTATAAATGTAATACACCATATTAACAGAAAGAAAGATAAAAACCATATGATCATTTCAATCGATGTGGAAAAAACATTTGACAAAATACAACATTACTTTATGATTAAGACTTTCCATAAAATTGGCATAGAAGGATCGTTTCTCAGCATAATAAAAGCCATCTATGAAAAACCTATAGCTAACATTATACTGAATGGAAAAACTTTACAAGACAAAGCTGCCCACATTTTCTGCTCTATTCAGTATGTTACTGGAAGTCCTAGCCAGTGCAATCAGAAAAAATAAGGAAATGAAAGGCATTCCAATAGGGAATGAAAAGCTGAAATTATCTCTGTTTGCAGATGGCATTATTGTATACATAGAAGACCCAATAGTGTCCATGAAAAAAAAACACCTCAAAGTAATAAATACATACAGTAAAGTGGCAGGATACAAAATTAACTTACAAAAAACTATAGCATTTCTATACACGATCAACAAGCAGATGGCGAAAAAACTGAAGAAAGCAATCCTATTTACCAAAGCCACAAGAAGTATAAGATACTTAGGAATAAAACTAACAGAGGAAGTCAAAGACCTCTATGAGGGAAAATTATAAAACCTTAAAAAGGAAATTTAAAAAGACATAAAAAGTGGAAGGATATCTCATGTTCCTGGATTGGGAGAATTAATATAATCAAAATGGCAATCCTACCCAAATTAATTTACATATTTACTGCAATCCATATAAAATTACATGAGACATTTTTTCACAGATCTAGAAAAGACAACAATAGAATTTGTCTGGAACCATAAAGACCCCATTTTGCTAAATAGATCCTGCACAAGAAGACTGGAGCAGGTGGCATCTCATTTCCTGACCCCCAAATATATTACAAAGCTGTGATGATCAAAACAGCATGGTATTGGCACAAAAACAGACATGAGGACCAGTGGGACAGAGTAGAGACTCCAGAAATAAATCCCAAAACATACAGCCAACTCACCAACTCAAAGGGTTCCAATCAATCAAGTGGGAAAAAGGGAAACCTCTTTAGCAAATGGTGCTAAAAAAACTGGATATTCACCTGCAGAAAGATGAATCTGAACCCCTATCTGTCACCATTAATTAAATCTATTCAAAGTGGCTCAAAGATCTAAACTTAAGACTGTAAACTATAGAACTTACTGGTGAAAAATATGGGTAAACTCTGGGAGATATTGGGTAGACAAAGACTTCTTAAGCAAGACCACCAAACCACAGGCAATAATCCCCCAAATAGACAGATGGGATTATATCAGATTAAGAAATTTCTGCATAGCAAAGGACACTGTAATTAGTGTGAATTGACAACCCTTGAAATGGGAGAGGATTTTTGTTAACTGTGCCTCAGATAAGAGACTGATAACCAGAATACACAGGGAACTCAAGCTGCTTACTGGGAAGAAAATGATTAACCCAATTAAAAGATGAGAAAATGAGTAAATAAACAACTCTCTAAGGAAGACATAAAAAAAAGTCAAAAAGCAAATTAAAAAATGTTCAACATCCCTCATTGTAAGGGAGATGCAGGTAAAAACCACAATGAGATACCACCTAAACCCCTGTGAGAATGGCAAAGATTAAGAATATAAAACATGATAAATGTTGGCGCGGATGTGGTGAAAAGGGAAGCCTCCTACACTGTTGGTGGCAATGTAAACTAGTTCAACCACTGTGGAGAACAATATGGAGGTTCCTCAAAGATCTACAAATAGAACTACCATTTGACCCAGCAATCCCTCTTCTGGGTATTTACCCGAAAGACAGGAGAATGCTCAGTCAGAAAAGTGCTTGCACATCAATGTTTATTGCAGCATTATTCACAATTGCCAAGACATGGAACTAACCTCAATGTCCACAAACTGATGAATGGATTGGAAAAGTGTGGTATATATACTCTATGGAATACTACTCTGCCATAAAAAATAACAAGACCCTGGCATTTGATAGAAAGTGGTCAGATATGGAGGATCTATTGCTGAGTGAAGTAAGCCAGGCGATGAAAGAAAGATATTGTATGTATCCACTCAATATATACCGACTATCCGCACTCTATGGTAGAGAGCGAAAAATTGGAGAACATAAAAGCAGTGAAGGTACTTAACGAGAATAGGACAGTGTGGAATGAGGGGGCAGTGAGGAGAAGAGGATAGAGAAAGATAGCAAGAGAACAATAGAGAGGTAAGACGTTAGTGAGAAACAGATATGGCTTATTACCTGTTGGTGATGACATGTATAGTATTCTCAACTGGATTGGTCTGAGAAGTGTTTCATGATGGGTAAAGTCTTTTACAAGCAAAATGAGAAATAGTGATTGACTGTTTTAAAAAAATAATTAGAATAATAATAATAATGATTGGAAAAAACATAGAAAAGATATTGAATGATGAAGTGGGGAGATTAATGTCTCTGTATTGACTGACATGCATGGCATTCCCTTTTGAAAAAGCAATGTAATACACTGTAAAATTATATGTAACCCAATGTAATATAAAGAAGATTATGATGATAATAAAAAAAAAGAAAAAAAAAGTCATGCTGAGCCCGTGTGCAGGCATGCTCAAAATCCAGAGAGGGGAATGGAAAAGGAAGGATTGTGGTATGGCCATCCTCCCTGGGGGGTGATTTCTCACTTTCTGTCTCACTGTATTGCTCTGTTTCTCTGGCGAGTGTACACACCCTATAGCAAAAATCTCTCTAGAAAAAAAATATTGGGTTGTTGGAAAAGTTATGACATATTTTATCTGTGTAAAAGCACACATCATGACTTTTCCAACAACCCAGTAGTTACACCCATGTTTAGCATTGAGGAAAACAAGGTTTCAAAAATACAGATGTTGCATTGTTTATATTTTAATAAAATGTCACCTAAGCGTTGTTTAAATGCTAATGGTATTTCTAAACAGCATACTTTATGATCTACAGTAGGTGGAATTGGAAGTAGGTAATTCTATTATTAGTCTAGGACTAGACAGGAGGAACATCCTCAATTGATGTAAACTCTAGTCCATGACCTTCTATCATATTTGAACAAAAATACTTTTGCCTTCATACATTATCCCCATAACAGTTAACCCACACAATCAGCAAACAAAAAAACAAAACCAAAATGCAAAAATTAAGCAAGATATCCCTGATGAAGTAAATATGAAATTTTACTGGCTATATAGATTCCTTTTTGGTTACTATGCAACACACACAGTTCTCTCAATTTTTGTATTTGCTTGAAAAATTTGAAAAACATGAGTGTATCTGAAGTTGTATTTACTTTTATTTACTTTTATTTTTACCAAAACATTGAGTGAATCACCTCTAACTTCTAAAAGCTTATAGCTTTATCTCTTACCTGTTTCTTAGCAAAGCTGTCTAACTTTATTTACGGTCTTCATCTTGTCTAAGAACCTTTCTATTATTTATTTATTTATTTTATACATTCGATCACTACACAAAGTTACTACTTGTAAAGTGAACTTACCCAACATGAATGTAAAGGAATTAGTAAGTTTAAAAATACCTGTAAAAGAAAAGTTTATACTTTTTCCTAATAGGTACCATCATAAACTTGGGGATTTTTATAAAAAATAAATCCCAGGAATGACTTTTATAGCTATGCTGTAGTACTGCATTTATCCTAGGTGTCAGAACAATATCAGTGATAATGTCTTACTGAATAAGCAGATAGTTCATCCTATCTCAATCTCCACAACATCTAATAGATATTGTGAGCATACAGATAAATCTCATTTATGTTATACTTGGTCACATAAAAGAATTAGGTTGTGTTATTCTAAGGGGCAGGAGGGTATATATCTTTTGCAACCATCCATAATAATTCCTTTAAGTTGAGCCACTAGGAGGTTGTTGGGCACATGCAAAAGCTGAATAAGTGTTTTGGACCATTTAATGCTGACTTGAAAAAAATTTATACCTCTGGGTGATTTTCTACCAGACTTTTAGAAATGAGACAAATTTGTGGACTTTCTTCTTGAGAAGCATATTGCAAAAGAGAAATATTGATTTTATTTCATTCAGACAAAATTGGTTATTTATTTTTACTTATGACCATTATAAAACAGGGCTGAGCTGCCTTGTTATGATCAAATAAGAATGATCTATAATGTTTTCCTGGCTATTGAATATAATCCAGACCATATTGAGGTCAGCAATGTGAGACAATTTCCCAGCACTGAGAGGTGGCGATAGGATGAGTATAGCTTGTGGACAGCATGTCTGAGTCAGAGCAATAAACTTCAGCCGTGCATGCACTGCTATCAGGAAACAAAGGAATTGGAAGCTTCATTTCAGACCTGATAATAATGAAGACTTAGATGGCCATAATAAACTTGTAATTATTTTTCAGTCAATTGGTCTATTTGATGATTCCTGCAATGAAATACGCTACTGGCTCCACATTTAGTGGACACACATACACACATCCCTACACCTGCATGTGTATGCATGCACAAAGTACACACACATGCAGGCACGACC
The DNA here is from genome assembly GCA_026018925.1 of Tupaia tana. Classification (NCBI taxonomy): domain Eukaryota; kingdom Metazoa; phylum Chordata; class Mammalia; order Scandentia; family Tupaiidae; genus Tupaia; species Tupaia tana. Next base: position 35,330,989 of record JAKSZU010000007.1, on the reverse strand, counting down.
TAAATAAAGCAGCTATTAGTGCAAATGTTTTTGACTTTTCGATCTTCCTAAAGGAAAATGAATCTAAAACTATGTAGGACAAAGTTACACATATTTATCAAATATTTATAGAATATCTGAGAATTCAATACACTAGTACTAAGAATGAGGAGATTGAGGCTTACTATTATGTCTATTTTTTTTCTCTCAAGTCCTAAATCACTACTTAAGCCACTAAACAACACTGGTTTATTCATAGTTCTATTGTAGATATTGCAGGACATGTCTCGAGGTAGCCTTTATGGTTTTAGATCACTTTATTCTATTTTAGTCACAGCCATGATGTCACTCCCCCAGAAAGAATTTCCTTAAGGATCTTACCCATATTTCTATTACCCTATTGTGGCACCATGTCTAATTTCTTCCCAGTAATTAGGAAAAAAATCTAATTATTCTGCTTATATATTTGCCCACAGGTTTATCTTATTTTTCCCATGGATATGAAAGTTCCCTGAGGTAGGATCCTTCCTCTGTGTTGTTTGCTACTCTATGTTTGGAACGTGGGTAACGTAATGCTTGAGACACGAAGGGATTCCATTCACTTTGTCTTTATGATAGAAAACATGTATGCATGCACGTAAGAGAAAGCTGAGAGAAAGCAAGAGAAGTACCCTGGATAGGGTCTTATCGTACTGAAATCCTTTCTCTAAACCTCTAGAGCACTACATTATTACTATATAACAGTGACTGGGCTTTAAGTCATAGTTGATGATTAAGTAAAATAAGGGAAAATGAGAGAGAAAGAATGACAAAAATCATTAGTGTTTAAAGTCTAGGGAGAGAGGGATCAAAGTTGTTCCTTGGTATGATAGTAATTAGAATATTCTATTCCCTGTAGAAACATGCTAAAACAAACAAAAATGTTGTGTTTGTGGAAAGACCAGGTGTGGCAGATGAAGGAGAAATTGAGAATATTTGGAAGAAATTAGGAAAGCTTGAAAGTAGTAGACTCAGTAAATAGTCCCTCAAGATATCCATACCCTGAGTCTTGCAACCCAGTATGTTACTTTCCATTGCAAAGAAAATTTTGCAGATAGGATTAAGTTAAAGAGCTTAAGAGAAGAATATTAGTCAGGATTATCCAAATGGGCCCAATGTATCACAAGAGACCTTATTACAGGGAGGCAGAAAGAAGTTGGAAGGAGATGTGATGTTGGAAGGAGAGACCAGAGAAAAGAGATTTGAAGATACAACATTGCTGCCTTAAAAGATGAAAGAGATCATGAGTCAAGGAACGCAGATGAACTGTAGAAGCTGAAATGAGTAAGAAAACAAATTCTCTCTTAGCACTTCCAGAGGCAGCACAACCTTGACAATACATTTTGAATTTTAACCTTCAGAACTGTAAGATAAGTCATCACGCTGCTTTAAGCCACTATGTTTGTGAAAATTTGTGCATCAGCAATAGAAAACTAATACAGGATTCTATTAAAGATACACTTTAAAGGAATGTTATTTTTCTGTTATTATAGTTTGAATGGAAATAACACATTCTCACTGCAGAAATAATAGAAAATGTAAAAATACATACAAGAAAATAAGATTGCTTTTTAATCCCATTATCCAGAGAAAGAAGTATTAAAATGGTATGTTTTCCTTTTGTAAATGGACTTTTGATCAATGAAGGCATGGAAGAAGGATATTGGAGTTGACACTAAAAGCACTTTGCCATAGTGCAACGAATGCTCAGTTAATTTTTAAATGATAAGTCATATTTAATTTAGTATCATTTCCTTAGCTATAAATATAATACAAGTTAGTGAGATAAAGAAGTATTAGGGAAAGTCTATATCAACTGCCTAATTAGTTACCTGCATGAATTTCTCTGAAGAAGGCCTGGGCATGGCAGAGATGGTATTGTTCACTTTGTTCATGTCACCATCTTGTCCAGTCTCAGGGAGCATGGAAAGAGTCAGTCCAGACTTACTGAGTGGCATTGGCAGGTGTGGCACCTAGTTTTGTCTCTAAGATGCCATGTAACTTATACACTCTTTTATTCATCTGGATTTCAATTTATCTATAAAATGTGTGCTAGCTTATCTTCAAGGCCCCTTTCAGTTTTAACTTCCTAGACTCTGATTTAACGCTCTCTGAGCTTGTGTTCTTTCCATTTTTGTTGACTTCATTGTGTTTTTAAGGGATTCTAGATGACCCTTCTCTTTCCCCAAATCACATGGTAAATATTTTTCACTCCTAAAGGTGTCCAAGGGAAAAAAAAATAACAGCTTTCTGGGAGATATTGAAGAGACTGTGAAGGAAGGATGTTTACCACAGAAATTTATTAGCACCAACAATTTCATCTGATCATGAAATGAACACATTTTCAAGTAATCCTTTAGTTCTCAGGATTTTGTTGAGAGAAATTCAAACAAATGTCAGTAGAAATGTTGAATTTTATAATATCCATTCCCTATCCTCTTTCACGCTTATAGGGTTGAATGTAGTAAAAAGTATACTAAAACACAAATCATGTTTGTAGTAACCTGGGTTTTCTAAAATGGGAGCTTTCAACATGAAAGGCTCTAAGCTTTTATCTCACATCCAAAGTCTACAAAGATAGAGGGAGAGTTGGAAAATCAAATACATTTCACTTGTATCTAATCTACAGTGTTTTGGGAGGTAATAGTGATAGAATTAAGTTAAGCATAATATGGTCGTATATAGGAAATTGACCTTACTAAATTTAACTTTTCTTTCTTCAAATTCTTTGTTTAGAGATTGTGAACTTAAAACTAGTGCCAATATCAATCCCCTTTTACCCTGTGCATGGTTCTCTGTTCAATCTTTCTTGAGAGAAGAATTGCTCCCTTGGTGTGGCAAAGAGTGGATGAGTGTTTTGAAGAGCCACTCAGTTCATTATTTGCAATAATAATTGAAACACTGAGTTGAATAATTTAAAGACCTGAGTGAATCATCAGATTCAAAATCTGGATCTGAATGGCAACTGTTCACATTTGGAACAACCCTGAACTTTTAAAAAGTTATGATTTGACTGGGTAGATGGGGCAAGTAATAAGTAGAAGCAATAGTAAAGCTAATAGGAAAAACATGTTTAGAAAGCTGAGTGATAATCTTTGAAACACAAGCTTTTATTTTATGGGCAGTGAGAAATGTCAAGGACATCTGCTGTTTGGAAAGAAGAAAATTCTTCCTTTGAAGTACAAGAAGAGATAAATTATATGACTCGTTTTATTAAAGTGAAGGGTTTAACAACCAAAGCTCTGGATTGGTACATCCTAGACTGACTAGTGATGATATCTGTATAAAGTTAGAAAACTAATTTATCTTCACTTTCCTTCTCTGTACAATGGAAACAAAGATAGCATATGAAAAACCATACCTGGAAAGTTTATTTTTTATTAGGGAGGGTGTGAAAAAATAATGGACCTAGTGGAAAATACAGGGGATCTGGTAGTAACAAGTTATATTATACAGTATAGAATTGGAGTACAGAGTGCCATTGAACAGCTCACTGTCTAATGGAGCCATAGACACATAATAAATAAAAGCATTGCTATATGGTAAGATCTAAATAGAGACATGGGTAAGGCACTATGAGTATATGGAGAAAGAATTGAATAATGGCATATGGTGAATTTAGGCAATACTGCATATGAGCAGTGATATTTGAGATCTAGTTTGTATGATAAATTAAAATTTTCTAAGAGAAAATTGACTGTGAAAACAGGTTGGCATTTAATCCTAACCAAAGCTGAGTTTATGTATGCTTCAGAATAATATTATTATCAATTAATGGTGCATGATTTCATTAATCTAGTTGTTGGCATTCATGGAGCTAAGAGAGGAATAAAGGGCATAAATCTGGAAAGGAGACAAGACACAGATTTTGAAAGACATCAAGTACCAGCCTAGGACATTGAATTTAATCCTTCAGGCAGCTGTAAAAACATTAAAAACTGAGAAGTCACTTGAGGACATGCTATTTTCTCATGTTTTGGAGAAATTCTCTTGATAATATTGTTGAGTGAAAATTTTAGGTGAGAAAGACTATTTGTAAAGGAATAAATGGAGACTATTCACGTTCAAGTGGGGGCAGCAAGTTTTATCTAAGGCAGTAGAAATAATGACAAAAAATGTAAATATGAGGGGAGAGAGTTAAGGTTCTCAGACAGATGTGAAATATGAAAGAGATAGAGATGTCAAGAATAATCACAATTGTAATAACTTGGATTAACTGTTTTAAGCCCTGATTCTATTCATCAAGACAGGGTATATAGATGGGATTTGGATTGGGAAGAGAGGGGAGATACTGTATCCTGCTTCAGAAATGATGGCTGTGAGCTGGTTGGCTTACCTAAGTGAGGAAAGTCAGATACAAAGTACTATTGTAAATGAGAAAGTGAGGAGAGAGGTCTTGTACGATCATGCCTGTCTGGGGGTTGTCAGCTTCCAGTAGTTAGATGAAGCCTACACAGTAAATGTGCTTCACCAGAGATATACTTGAAAAGGGGGATAAAGGGGCTGTTCCTGAGGCCAAGTAATTAAGTGCAATGCAGAGGAAGCTGGATTCCACATGGCAGAGTAGGGTTTGAGTCCCAGCCCCCATGGCTTGAAAAACATGCTAATCATGAATAGGTATGGTCAGAATCCTGACAGGGTGGAGAATTTGAGGTAAAAGATTGAGGCATGATCAGACCCCTTTAGGAATGCTCTCTCTCTCTCTCTTTCATGCATGCATATGTCCTCTGGAAGGAAAGGAAAGGAAAGGAAAGGAAAGGAAAGGAAAGGAAAGGAAAGGAAGGAAAAAAGGAAAGGAAGGAAAGAGGAAAGGAGAGGAGAGGAGAAGAGAGGAGGGGAGAGGAGAAGAGAGGACAGGAGAGGAGAGGAGAGGAGAGGAGAGGAGAGGAGAGGAGAAGAAAGGAAAGGGAAAGGAAAGGAAAGGAAAGGAAAGGAAAGGAAAGGAAAGGAAAGGAAAGCGAAAGGGAAAGGGAAAGGGACAGGAAAGGAAAGCAAAAGAAAAAGAGGAAAGGAAAGGGGAACCAGCAGTTAGCGTAATGGCTATGTCGCTGGACTCCCACATAGTCGACCGCGGTTCGCATCCCGGACCCAGTGGCTTAAAACTCACGTCGGGCGCGTGTGCGTGCGTGCCCAAGATCCCGAGAGGAGAATGGAAGAGAAGGGATTGCGGCGTGACCATCCCCCCGGGGGGTGATTTCTCGCTTTCTATCTCTCTGTCTGTCTGGCGAGCGCATGTGCCCTATAGCGAAAAAAATCTCTCAAAAAAAAAAAAAAAAAAAAAAAAAAAAAAGAGGAAAGGAAACAGAGGAAAGGATATGGAGAAAAGGAAGAAAGGAAAGGAGAAGAGAAAGAGAAATAAAAGAATGAACATTCTCTTCATTGGAAATAAGTACTTAGATGGTCTACTTATATTTAAGTAAATAAAACAGCAAATGAGGGGGAATGTGAATAGTAGATGACTTTCTGTAAAGAGTATTTTGAGTTCCTCATACTATTCTTATAATTTTTAAGTGTGAAATTATATCAAAATAGAAATGTTACCAAGGAAAAAATAAAAGATATCCATAACTGTGTCAACATAAACACTATCAAATCATTAGACATGAATGAATGATTTAAAATCTAAAATTTTGTGCAGGATGGCACAGATTGACCAGGCTAATGAATATTTTCCTTTTATTTGATTTATTAGTCATTTCACTAATGTTGACATTATAAGAATTTAATTTCAATGTTAAGTTATTTGACTATTGAAAGTTATTTGGTCCTGTGATATTGTGACATTTTCTAGTCATTCAGAGTAAGGAATTAAGGAAATGCATTTTTATTCTACTAATGGAAGACAACCAGATTTTACAAAAGTGTGAAAAGGAATGGAGAGATTAAGTTACCAAACTGAGTAAATGCAGTTATTGGAATCCAACTTCAAGGCTGTAGGTTTGACAGTGTTAGATGAATGTTCATATTAACAGAACTCAGCTCATTTACAGTCTCTGACTTGGGGCTTTCGGTAAATGCCATAGAAAATGACATAGCCTCCCCACCTTCCATTTTTTTTTTTTTTTTTTCTGTAACACTTTCCCATTTCCTTTAGTTTGAGAAAATCTATTGGAGCAAAAGGTACTTAGAGAAGTACCACACTCTTATCTGTTTTCTTTGGAAGGATATGTACAGAGACAAGTTTTTTTAGTTCCTTGAATGTGGACATAATGTACCAGCCAGAAGGACTATTTATGGCTCTTTCAATACAAAAGGAAGTAGGTAAGTTCCCAAAGAGATACCTCTTAAAATTGGTCATTTAACAGTGTCTTCTGTCATTTAGCATTAGAGGACAAATATGCATATGAAAAAAAAGTCTATAGTATTTTTAATGACTTAAAGCATCTGAAAGAACAATTTTGGGGACCAGATAGAGGTACAACAGTAAAATATGAAGCTCTGTGATGCAGACTCATGTGGGAAGGTGGTCCATTTACATCTGGAGACCTCACTGAGTATTCTGTGTGTGAGTGGACCCATCATCTGGGTTGGCTGAAGCTGGGGTGGATTGTGGCATTAGAATCCTGGTGGAGTACTATTTTTCTGTATTTCTCGCTCTCCTGGAGTAAGTAAATAAATTTTACAAAGAAGAGAACAACTTCATTTAAACTTACTGAGGGTGGTGTGAATTGACTTTTATTCTGTAGCTAATTTACTTATATTACAACATCATTTGTATATTAATCAGTCAATCCCATCAACACTTTTAAAAACTTCTTTTGTGTTCCCTGTCCTAGGCTTTGTGAAGAATACAATACTGGTGTTTGCCATCCGGGTTATTCTTTCAGCTAGAACTGAAAGCATGACTACTGCTTGGATGTTTTATAAAGAACATGTTACCTCTCTTTAATTGAACAATTAGACCATCCTCTATTACCATGTGTGGGGGATATATAGATTATAAGGCTCAGTCTCTAATCTTAAGAATCAGCCTGGGGAACCAGCAGTTAGTGTAATGGCTATGTCGCTGGACTCCCACGTAGTCGATTCGCGTCCTGGACCCAGTGGCTTAAAACTCATGCCGGGCGCGTGTGTGTGCATGCCCAAGATCCTGAGAGGAGAATGGAGGAGAAGGGATTGTGGTGTGACCATCCCCCCTGCGGGGTGATTTCTCGCTTTCTGTCTCTATGTCTCTCTCTGTCTGTCTGGCGAGTGCAAGCGCCCTATAGTGAAAACCTCTCCAAAAAAAAAAAAAAAAAAAAAGAATCAGCCTGGAGGGGAAAACAAATTATCATAAATGTTATACGAGACACTTCAAAAGGTTCATGGAAAAATGGAATTAAACTGCAAGTTTATTTTGGTGCCCCCCCAAATCTGTTAATAGTTTAAAAAATATAATATGCATTTTCCACAAATTTTTGGATGCTAGTATGTGGCAAAATAGAGTATAAATGATAAGATGCTAGTAAGTGCAATGGAGGAGAAAGTGATCAATTATACCTGGTAGGTCCAAGAGGGCTCCATTGGGAATGGAGGGCTTGCTTTGAGATCTAAAGGATGAGTAGACATTCAGCTTGGAATTCCAGGTAGAGGGAGAGGTTTCTGTAAAAACATGGAAGAATCATACAACAAGTATGTGCAAAACAAGAATTTATTTTTATTTGGTTGCTGAGGAAAATTATTGAGTGAGTCAAGGAAAGAAAATAGGAATAATGGTATAGGCAGAATCACATGGTATTTCTTGATTATTTCCATTTCCACCACATTTCCTTATGAAAAGTCTTGTTCTTCTTTCTTTTAGTGCTTAAAGTAAACTATATATATCTTCTCATTTTTTTTTTTCTGGTTTCATGTGAGATGATAATTTATGCATTTCTTCATTGGTGATTTACTTGAATGGAGGAATTAGGAGACAGAAATCTCTAAGCAATAAAACATCCTTCTCCAAATGTCTCTCTGCTGATCCCTATTGGAGATTCCATCCATTATTCTGGGTGCTGTAGCAACTATTCTTGGAGAACAACAGATCCAGATGTTTCTCATTGCCTCCAATAGTGTCAAATCAACTCTAGATTCAGGTAATAGCTAGTTGTCACCTGTTATTTTTTCAGAAATTACTCTTTTTTCTGTTCTTGCCTCTAAAAAATATACCTGTGAATCAACTCATACTGCCACACTCCTTTTTAGTTTTAGGATTTTTAGTTTTTAAAATTTTCTTTCTTCTTCTTTATTTTTTTTCTTGCAATAGCTCTAGTCAGGTAGAATTTTACTGCAGTAGCTACAGGAAAGTTCTAAAGTTGTCTAGAGGATTCTACTGTAGGGATGACTTTTTGGCAGCTCATAAATTGTGCCATAGGGTACTTAGCCAAAACATAGCTTATTCTTATATATTAATTACTCCATTCACAGAAGGAAGGCAGGGAATCATTTGTACAAATGCTTGGAGAAGTCCTAAGTTCCTCATCTTTCTCTGGATTGAACAGGTGTACAAATGTACATTTCTGGGCATCACTATTGAGACGAACTGAATCAAAATCTCAAATAGGGAAAGTGAGTGCTGCACTTTAAACCAATGAATACTCCCATAGCAATTTTTTTTTGCCAGTGTTTAGGAGTTATGAAATAAAGTAAAAAATTAGAAAATTGAAAAGTCATGTTTTGGAAAGATTAATGTACTAGCCAAGTAGAAAATAGACCAAGGGAACGTTGAAAGCCATGACATAATTAGAAAATTATTGTGCTTCAGAACAGGTCTAAGAGCATAAGGACAGATATTAATCTGGTGTTTGGGTGTATGTGTGGATCTAAATCATGATATTAAATAGAGGAGATTGTTGTATGAATATTTTATTTCAGTGTGCTCAAAGACATCCTTTTGTATAAAGCCCGACCATCATTAAGAAATATTGAAGGGATGAGTCTGTACTTAAAATGGCCAAATGTTCCCTGTGAGTGTTGAAAGAAAATTTGGAATTGAATATGACCATACAACTTCTCCAAAAGAAGCATGCACTGAATTAATAAGATTGAGAAAGTATCATCTTGCCACAGTTGTGAATTCGACCAGATGGTCAGTCACACATGCCACTGTCAAACACTAAAATGGATTTGCTTGACAAAAAAAATATAGGCTTTGATTATTCTGAGAGGCAAACTATTATGGGAACAGTCCATAGAGATAGGCCAACAATAAAACCAATAGACAAAGCACAAGGAACAGAAATAAAAATTAGAGTTTCCATGGGGACAGGGACAAAGAAGGTGTGTTCTAGTTACCCAGGTAAATGTAATTTTTTAATGCGAGAGCTAATGGATCTATGAGGCTGCAACACCATCTACTTTACTGTTGAGAATACAATAATCCAGAGATCCCAAGGGACTTTAAATTTGCAAACTATTGTATGACAAAGCCAGAATAAATTCCTTATCACCTGAAGACTTTCCAGTATCCTTTTACTTACACCACAAAGCATTCTTATGTTTTTCAAAACTGATACATGCCATAGCATCATAAACACATGTGTATTTTTCACCTAACTGATTTTTTTTATAATAAACTTTTCCCAAAATATAACATGAATTCAGAAGAATAGCACATAAAATATTAAGTATTCTGATTGAAGTTTCACAAAAGGAATCATGTAAAAATTATACACTAAAATAAAGAATATGATCAACAATTTAAAATTTTCTTGCCCCTTTTCCCATTCACTATCTGTTCTATTCTCTCAAAAGTCTATTATTCTGACTTTAGCAACAAATTAATTTTGACCATTTTTAAGCCACAGGTAAAGAAATCCTATTTAGTGTTTTTCTTCTTTAACATGTTTTGACTAACAGTATGTTTACAATATTTTCTCTCAGAAATGTGAAATCGCATTTCAACATTTATATTGCTATTTAGTATTTTTATTGCATGAATATTTATGTTACATGAATTTGTACAATTTGCTTATATATTCTACTATTGATGATTGTTAGGTTGTTTCCAGTTCTGTTCTAAATACAATGCTGTTTTGAAATATGTTTGTGTATGTCTTTTAAATATATATGCTTCCTTATTATTTATTTACCTGAGAGCATAATTTATAGATATTAATAAATGGATACATTCCATTTATTACATTCTTCTGACTTCCTGGCATATACTTGTATATATGGACTTTCTATTTAAAATCAATTACACTATAGACCTGTAGGAAAATTATAGTCTTCTAATAAACATTACTGAAACAATAAATTATATACATTTAAAATAATAAGCTTGATACCCATCTCATACTATATGCAAAAATCAATGCAGGATGGATTATAGTAAATACTGAAATTGAAATATAAAATTTCAAATAATTATTTTGAATAATATTGTCATGTGACTTTTGAATAAATAAAAACATTTAGAGATTGATTAAATATAGCAACATTAATATTAATAACTTCTCTTAGAATATAGAAAGGTAAGCCACAGAGTGGAAGATATTTTTTTTTTTTTTTTTTTTGGAGAGGTTTTTTGCTATAGGGCGCATGCGCTCGCCAGACAGACAGAGAGAGACAGAGAGACAGAAAGCGAGAAATCACGGGGGGATCCGGGACTTGAACCGCGGTCGACTACGTGGGAGTCCAGCGACATAGCCATTACGCTAACTGCTGGTTCCCTAGTGGAAGATATTTTTAATACATATCACTGATGAAGGGAATCCAGAATATATGAAATTTCACACAACTCAGTAAAGAAAAGATAATCTAATAAATATTGTGTGAAAGTCTGGAATAACCATTTCATAAAGAAGATATCCCAATGGGCAATAAAATACAAAACTAAAATTAAACCTAGAATTAGATTGATTAAAATCCACTGGAGAGGTAGAAGAGCTCTGGGTTCTATCACATGTAGCAGATGGGAATCTTAATGGGCACCATCACTTATATGACTTACTAAAGTCCTGAGTCTACTCCGACAAGTGTCCCATGAAACAGATACTAGAATGCTCACAACAGCTTTCATAACAGTTATTCATAATGCCTCCAAAATAAAAACAACAGGAGTGTTTTATTGAGAATAGTATAGGATCAGAGTTTTATATCTCAAATTATGAAATACTAAACAGCAGGAGTTAAACTCTTTCTTAAGGGTCAATGAGTGAGTCATGATAAGAAAGAAACTTGGAGAAGTAAGGTGTTGTTTTTGTTTGTTTGTTTTTGTTTGTTTATGTGTTTTAATCTGGAAGATATTTATCCAGTTGTTTGGTTTGTGATTATTCATTGAACTGTACACATTTGCACTTTTCTGTAATATAGTACATTTTATAGTAGAAATAGTTTAAAACATAAACACATAAATTTGCTATAGAACCCTTACATTAGAAATAGGAGAAAAACATTATAGGGTGGGAAAACAAAAACAAAGCAAAACTGTAGCTCTAAAAGTAGTCAGAGCACCTTGAGAAATTTGGCATAAAGTTAAATTTATATTCAATGTTCATGATGCCTCAAAGAAATCACTTTGTGTTCTAAAGAAATATTGAGAAATAGATGTAATTAGAGCTTTAAAGGTGGGTGCTCTCTCAGTAGGAACACACTCCTTAGTGATATCACTGCTTGATCTGGGGCTTGGTGTTTCTTTTTTAAAGGATAATTCCAAAGACTAAGAGTACTCAAAGTACCATTTTTAATTCAGTCGTCGCCCAAGTAGTAATCTTTCTCTCCATTTCTTAAGGTGGCAGCTAAATTTATCAAAGTCAAAAAACACAAGACTAAATCAGTCTTATGAAATGTTCCTTGTGGATCAGCTATGAAGCCTAGTGTAAAAGGAGCTGGATCATACATTGCTGACTGATTGTGGTTTGAATCCTGGCCCTGGTAGTTTGAAAACCATGCAAGGTGCATATAAATATCCTAAATCCTGACTGAATGGAGAAATGGAAGAGAAGGGATCGTGATCGTGGATTGATCATGTGAGTCGAGGGAGATTTCTCCCCCACTCCATCTCTCTCTCTCGTGAGTACACTTGTCCTCTGCCCTCTGGCAATAGATAGATAATAAATGAGACCAAAAATTATAAAGAAAAAGAAATGTTCTTTCCTTCACTCTTACAAGCAATGAATTTGTTCCTAAAGGTTATCTGCATGCCAGATAGCAAGCTTCATGATAGGTTTATGCAAATCTACCTGACTGAGATTCAATGAGGACTACATGTAGTTGAGACTGGGGCAGAGAAATTTCAACATCAGGAATTATTCTTGCTAAGGACTCCTGGAAATACGGACTTCTGGTCCTTTTAATTCTGAGTCCCTAGAGACAGCTTCTTTACTGATCATTGTAATAAGACTTTTTTCCCATTCATCTTCCTCTGCAGCAGTCTTGGTTATTGAGTGTTTTCATGCACAGTGAACTCCTTGACGTGCTCTTTTTTCCCTATGTACCTACATTCTGTTTTTTTTTCATTTTTGTTTACATGGCCTCTGGTTTGTTCATTTCATGTGTGCTCAGCTTCCTGCATCTATCTTCCTACTTGATCATTGAAACTCCTGTCTCCTCTGACTTAGTATGATCAGTGTAGATGAGCAATTATATGTATATAGAAAATATGATATTACTATTGGTTTTATATAAGTAGCAGAGAAAACAAAAAAAGAGGCAAGAAAGCACTATGGAGAAATATAGCCACAAAGGCATATAAAAAATAGTAAAAATTGCTTTAAAAAGAAACTTGCTTAGAGATATGATGTAGCAAAGAATAACTTCATAAGAGTTACTCAGGAAGAGTAGCTGTAGAAGATAAAAAGAGGGCATGTATTGATTAGAGGAGCAAGTGATAGAAACAATGGTTTGTAAAAGAGTAGCCAAGAATTAGCATTTTTTTAAAAAAATTATATTACATTTAATCACATATATCTTCACAGTACATAACAGGACAAATACAGAAGGTTTATTGCTGAGTGAAGCAAGTCAGGCTATGAAAGAGAAACATTGTATGTCTCCACTTATACTGACTATCTGCACTCTGTGGTAGAGACTGAAAGCCAAGAATCAGTATTTAAGAATAAACTAGTTACTGTAAATTTCAGGTTCACTTTCTAGTAATGGAAGTAAATGTTCTTATGTTGTTTTTATTCATGATAGAATTTGTGAATGTGCATGTGAGAGAGAAGCATCCTTCACAAAGTGTCATTACTCTTCAATCTTCTCTCCCTAGTTCTCTAGCTCTTTGGGAACTTGGGTACCTGTGCACATGCAAGATCTATTTTTTCTTTTCTTTTCTTTTTTTTCTTTTCTTTTCTTTTCTTTTCTTTTCTTTTCTTTTCTTTTTTTCCTTTCTTTTCTTTTCTTTTCCTTTTTAGATTGAGTTTACATTTTACTTAAAGTCCCCATCATGATGTATACTATATATATTCTTTCTTTTTAACGGAGAACTTTACATTTTTTTGGTCTGCTGAATGTCTTCCCTCTTCACACCCACCCTCTACCACCCACCCTCTGTCATCCACTGTCCTCACTTATATCTACATTTATCTACATTATATCTACATTTATCCATTCATCTATCATATCTTCATATCTTCCTATTTCTGCCAGAGTGCAGACATTTTGTACAAATTGAGTGGGGACATACAGTGTGTATCTTTCAATGTCTGGCTCACTTTGCTCAGCAGTAAAACTTCTGCACTCATTCACTTTAAATCCAAACAATAAGATCTTATTAGTTCTTATAGCTGAGTCATATTCCATAGTTATATGTGCCACAGTTTTTCAGCTAAGCTATCAGGTTTTTTGACACTGTTGATTCCATATTTTAACAATTGTGTAAAGCACTGCAATAAACATGGATGTGCCAGTGTTTTTCTGATTGAGTGTTTTCCTATCCTTTGGGTAAATAACAAGGAGTAGGATTACTGAGTCATATGGTAACTCTATTTGTAGGTTTTTGAGGAAACTTTATATTGTTTTACACGGAGGTTGTACTAATTTACATTCTCACCAGTAGTATAAGAGAATTCCCCTTTTACCACAGACATGCCAGTAATTGCTGTTCTTTATATTTTGATCTAGCCATTGTAACAGTGGTTAAATGATATCTCCTTGTGTTTTTAATTTGCTTTTCACTTATGACAAGAGACTTGAAACACTTTCAGATATACCTCTTGGCCATTCGTAAGTTTTCCTTGGAGAGTTGTCTTTTTATTTTTAAATAAATGTCTCCCATTCCAAGGGTTATCTTTTCACTCTAATTATTGTTTCCTTTGGTGTGAGGAAGATTTTTAACTTGATGTAATCCCACTTTTCCATTTTGGGGATTGTGATCTGTGCTTTAGGGGTCTTATTTAAGAAATTTTTCTCTACTTTAGTGTCTTCAAGAATTCCTATTTTGTTTTCTTTAGAGAGGTTTTTGCTATAGGGCACATGCACTCACCTGAGACACAGAGGGAGACAGAGAGAGAGAAAGTGAGAAATCACCTCCCAGAAGGATGGCCACACGACAATCCCTTCTCCTCCGGTCTTCTCTTGCAATTTTGGGCATTCATGCATCTGCTCCTGGCAGAGTTTCAAGCCTCTGGGTCAGGGACTCGAATTGCAGTCAGCCATTTGGGAGTGCTGTGCCTCAACTGCTACATCACCTGCTGGCACCTCTCATATGTTTTTTTAACAGTAGTTCTATAGTCTGAGGCTATACATTTAAAACTTGAATCCATTTTGACTTGAGTTTTAATGGTGAGAGATAAGGATCCTATTTCAAATATCTGTGGGTGGATATCTAGTTCTTCTAGCACCATTTGCTGAAATGACTCTCTTTTCTCCATTGCATTGTCTTGTACTATTGTGAAAGATCAATTAGCAATATGATTTGGGATTGTTTCTGAATTCTTTATTCTGTTTTACTGGTTTATCTGTCTACTTTTGTGTCAGTATAATTGATTATCACCAATTTGTAATATATTTTGAAGTAATGAATTGAGATGCATATTTTATTCTTTTTGCTCAGTATTGCCTTGTTAATATGGGGTCTTTCATGATTCTAGACAATTTTATAATTTTTTCTATTTCTTTAAAGAATGTCACCAGCAATTATATCAGAATTTCATGGAATATTGTACACACACACACTCATGCACACACATTTATATTAATTTGAGTAGAACTGACATTTTGATTGTATTGATTCTTCCAATCCAAGAACACAAGATATCTTCCAAATTTTTGGATCACACTCAATTTATTTTTTTTCAGTTTTTCATAGTTTTCCTTGTAGAGATTTTTCACTTTTTAGTTAAGTTAATTCCTAGGTATCTTACTCACTTTGATTCTCATTCATTATAATATTAGCAATGGATCTGTTGTATATAGCTTTTATTGTGTTGAAGAATGTTTCTTCTTCATTTTTTTTTTTTTTTTTTTTTTTTTGTGGAGAGGTTTCTGCTATAGGGCATGTGCGCTCACCAGACAGACAGAGAGAGACAGAGAGACAGAAAATGAGAAATCACCCCCCAGGGGGTATGGCCATGCTGCAATCCCTTCTCCATTCTCCTGTCTGGATCTTGGGCACACACACACACGCGCCCGGCGTGAGTTTAAGCCACCGGGTCCAGGACTCGAACCGCGGTCGACTACATGGGAGTTCAGCGACGTAGCCATTACACTAACTGCTGGTCCTGAGGAATGTTTCTTCTACCCCTATTTTGTTACGAGTCTTGATTATGAAAGAATATTGTACTTTATCATTTCTTTTCTAGTATAGCAAAGCAGGAAGTTTATTGAAGGAGAAGATAGCAAAAACAGAGTCCCCAAGAAGAAGGGAGAGGTCTTAGAAAATGGGTTGCCAAGAACTACAGCAAAGGATTTTTATTTTGGTCATTCTGGGCTTTGTCTGGACATCTTGGTGGGATTTGTGTATGTATTCCCCTCATGGTGGGAGGGGCACATGCTGGATGTCTCCAATTATTCTTTTTGATTAGAAATAATAATTGATTTCCCTCTGCTGCCTCTAACTCTGAAACTGTGGGAAGTAAGTTTGTGGTCCCGAAGGCCCAGAAAGCCCTTCCTCCAAAACTCTAAGTTGGGCAAGGAACTTTGATGGTGAGCTGTGATCCTGCTTTTCCTCTGCTCCTTCTAACTCTGCAACTCAAAAAAGTCTGATATATTTTCAAGTTGACCCAGGAATCTGAACAAAGGCCAAGTATATGACTTCAAGGACAATAATTCAGTTTGCTATCTACTGTACCATCAGGCCAGGTCAGAAAGAACACTTTTGTTCTGAAACTGAGAGATGGACTTGAAATCTAGAGAGAAATAGCAACAAGCCTTCAAATACCTGACCAAAGCATTATTTCATTGTATAGTGTGTATTAAACTGACTGTAGTATATGCAGTTATGATGTTACAACCAATAATGGGGTTGAGGGAGAACAAAGGATAGCAATTTGATAAAATTATCCATCATTTAGATGTGCGAGAAAATTGGTTGAAGATAGGGCATAAAATCCTGTAGGCAATTTATGGTGAGAAAAAGCAAAAAATCAAATTGAAATCATGATGTCACAATGACATACTTGGATTTCATGGAAAGTGGTCTTCATTTATTTCTTTATACCATCACTTTCATGGATCAACATAATTGCCTTTCCCTTTATTTGTTTCTTCTATAAGAATAAAGCTTTGTACTTAGGTACTGGGGAGACGTATAATGACTATGAGCATAGAACTTGTGGTCAAGTATAGAAGCAACACAGAAAACAAATGCATAATTGATGATTTTATTGCAAAAGTAAGTCCTTCAAAGAAGTGAAGCTTCTAAGAACATATAGAATTAGAGAACTAATCTGGACTGGGGATTTAAGGAAGATATCCATGAGGTAGTGATATTTTGCTCTAAAATCTTAACACAGATTGACATCCTTCTTCCACATCTCTTCCCACCCTTGTTCACACTGTTCCCCACCTGAAGCTTCTCCCTTTGTTTTTCATGACCTGGTAACTTTCTTGGAATGTTTGACTATACCTGAGGCTCTGAACAGATTGGAAAACTGCATGTCTAAGTAATATTGATATATTTCGTGAGACTTCATCATTTATTTTATAATGATGAATTATATCACATCACATGAAAGTAGAATATTTTATCCAAAAATTATAGTAAAATACTTTAAAACATACAGGGGAAGATTTGAAGTAAGGAGGATTAGGTATCACCAGCTGCAATTACTAGCATGTGGTCCAAGTATTCCTCTAATAGAAGCACTATAATAAGTTAACTAGCAGTGTTGTGACTTATTTTCTCATTGAAGGGTTTATACAGCAACAATTTTCTGTCCTAACAAGGCTAAAGAAATAGCATGTGCAAAATTTCAAGTTGAGCAAAACATATGCAAAAGATGCCCAAAACACTCTCTTAATTTGACATAGAGTCATTACTGTAAAGGAAAAGGGAGGCACACTGAAAAGAAAAAGGGAGGCAGGATGGGATGCATTTGGGAGACTAGAATTTGATGCAAATACCTGGGTTAAGTCTTGGCTCTTTCTCATACTCTCAGCATGAATGTTCACAGATTACTTAACCAATCTCTGTTTTTCATCATAAAAATCTTATGTATATCATCATAAGATTGCTTTGAATATTCTCTCTCCCCCATAAGACACAAGCAATCACCAGACAGAGAGAAACAGTGGACAATAGTAACATCATAATCATTTTTCCTCCATTTCTCCATCCCTTATAAATTTAGGGCATACACACACACACACACACACACACACACACCAGACACACACACACACACACACGCACGCACACTTACACTCAGTATGTTTTTCAAGACTATGAGGTCAGGATTCAAACTTCATCAGCCATCTGGAATCTGTCTCTATACACTCACTACTATACCACAGGGCTGGCTGGCCCTACTTTCAGAATGTAATATGACATTGTAAGTATAGCACCTAGCTTAGAACAGGACTCTACTAAAACAGAGTATTTCTGATATATATATATATATAATTTTGCACATGCTATTTCTTTAGTCTTGTTAAGACAGAAAATTGTTGCTGTATAAACCCTTCAATGAGAAAATAAGTCACAATACTGCTAGCTAACTTATTATAGTGCTTCTGTTAGAGAAATAGTCTACTTGGGCCACATATTAGTGATTGTGGCTGGTGATATAAACCATATATATATAATGTTTTGTTTTATATAACAGAAAGGACACAGGTAGGTTTGTGCTTTAGGTCTAGTGGATCCAGGGAATTGCATTGTTGGTAAGACTGTTCTTTCATTTCTTTTATCTTACTCTGTTGAGTTACTGTCTCATTCCTTCTTACTGAAGACAGTTCTTTTTCTTGAAAAATATGTCATTCGTTCTTTTTTTTTTAAAGAGGTTTTCTCTATAGGGCGCGTGCGCTCGCCAGACAGACAGAGAGAGACATATAGACAGAAAGCGAGAAATCACCACCCAGGTGGGACGGTCACGCCGCAATCCCTTCTCTTCCATTTTCCTCTCGGGATCTTGGGCACGCACGCACATGCGCCTGGCGTGAGTTTTAAGCCACCGGGCCCAGGACGCGAACCGCGGTTGACTACATGGGAGTCCAGCGACATAGCCATTACGCTAACTGCTGGTTCCCAACATTCATTCTTTTAGATTTTATTCACCTTTTCATGTCAGTGATTAAGAACAGCTTTACATGCCTGTGCTTCATCAATATAGAGATCTCTAAATGGTTATTTCTTTTCTCAATCATAGGTTACAAGTCCACATTTATGACAAAAAAATTTAGATTGGCATTTCTAGCACAACAATACAGTTGGAGAGAGGGAATAACAGTAGGCACCAAAGGAACAGGGGAATATAACTTGAGTTATAAAAATAGAATTTATAGCTTGAGTTATAAAAATAGTTTATAAATGGGTTATAAAAATAGGGTGTATAAATGAGTTATAAAAATAGGGTTTATGAATGACTTAATTGGACTAGAAAGGGGAATGAATGAAAGGATAAATCCCAATCAGTTCAGTCATTCCCAGTGTTCCTTTCATAATTTGGAATTTTCCCAAAAAAAGAAGTACGAGAGAACACACCTGTGGTAGGCAGAATAGTGGTCCCCAAGATGTTGGTGTCTTAAATGTCCTTGCAACACATCAATGGGTCAAAAAGGGATTTTGTAGTTGCAATTGAATTAAAGATCTTGAGCTGGGAAGATCATCCTGTGTTATTCACATGAGCCCAATGTAATCACGAGAGTCCTTGAACATGAAAGTAGGAGCTGGAAAGTTAGGCAGCAAAGAAGATACAGTGAAAGCAGAGGTATGAGTGAAGCCATTGCTGACTTTGAACTTGGAGGAAGGAGCGACAAGCCAAGAAATGCACCATTTTTAGAATCTAGAAACGCTGACAAATAGTTTTCCCCTACAGACTCCAGAGGAACACATCCTGCTGATGTATGAATTTTGGTCTGTGATATCCATTTTGGACTTCTGATCTCCAGAACTAAATAATATTTTTTGTTGTTTTTAGGCCACTAAATTTGTGGCAATGTATTACAGTAGCCATAAGAACCTAATGTAAAATTGATCCACTTTCTGCAAATTCGATTTCTTTTTCTTTTATAGAGAGATTTTTGCTATAGGGCACATGCACTTGCCAGAGAGACAGATAGAGACAGAAAGCAAGAAATCACCCCCTAGGGAAGACGGCCATGCCACAAACCCTTCTCCTCCATTCTCCTCTTAGAATTTTGGGTTTGCACACACATGCACCCTGCATGAGTTTCAAGCTACTGGGTCTGGGACTTGAAGTTGATTATGCGGGAGCCCAGTAACGCAACCATGATATCACCTGCTGTTTCCACTGTAAATTCTATTTCTCTTTGCCCATTCTCCTTTCCTATCTTCTCCCCATTTGCTAGTTCTTTTCTTTAAATGATCTAACATTCTTTAGTTCATATTTCCCTAGGAATAGAACCATGACTTTGAAATACGACCCATCTCTCTGAGTACACAGGAAAATAAACTAGTTTTTTGTGTTGTTTTACAATTTACATTCATGAATAGTAAGCTTTGCTTCCTTTTGGTAAACACTCTAGGCAGAGTTCAGGTCAAGACAGGTAGTAGATTGTTTTACATTGTCAGTTCACAGACCTTGGAGAGGATAATTTATTTTGAGTTTCATGCAAGTGTCCTTTGAAAAATTTTAAATGATGACTGTATAAAAAAAAACTTGGTGTCAACTTGCCAGTAATGACTTCTCTAGTTCCAGGGCAATTGTGAGAAGGTGACATAGACTGCTACTGACAGAAGATAAAATAGAATTACCATGGAAAGAGTTATTAGTATATGTGAAAGACTTGGTCTCCTTCTCACCTTCATCTATCTTCAGCAGTCTGAAGACAGAGTAATGACTAGATCTCTTCAGGCCCCTGTTGGCTAATTTGCTTGTAATTGGTACATTCACAAACCAGGCTTAGGAATGCAGAGTACACATTGACTTTCTTCTCAACTGTCCCTATTACTTTGCTTAGGAGGTAGGGAGCTGTTTTTTCCCTTTACTCTGGAGGAAACTCAGGCAGACCCATAACTTTTCTGATCTCTTCATTTATTCAACACCCTGTAGTCAATTTGAGTCACAAAATGGATATCTTATCACTCAGAATGTTCAATTCCACGGAATATCCAGATTTATTCACAACTTCAGCCACTTTACTTGCTTTCCCTACTGGAGACGATGCAGTGCAGATTGATTCTCCTCCCAAACTTGCAATTTGTGAACCCTCCAGGGTTGAATCTTAGTGAATGAGAAATGGTAAGGTGAGAAGAGAAAAGTTTTTACTCAGATGGTACAGTCACATGCTGCTTTTATTCGCTCTAAATTTAGTTGATCTACAATGCTGATGGTTTTCCAGATAAAGTAGTGGTTCTTCAGTTAAATTTCAATTTAAAATAAACAACATTTTTTTCTTAATATTCTTATGTCTTAGTATACTTAGTATACTGCCATATATGAGGATACTTACACTAAATATAATTTGTTTATCTTAAATTCAAATTTTCCTGGAATTTTTAAATTTTTATTTGCTAAATCTGACAACTCTATAACCTTTGGAACTTAATGACATTTAACTACATTTCCTTTTGATAAGAGTCTTTTCCCTTCTTCTTTCTTTCTTCTTTTTTAAATTTTTGCCAGAGGTTATGTGCATTACTTGGATAGAGAGAGAACAGGAAAGAGCAAGAAAGTGCCTTTCCATGCCACAAACCCCTGTTCCCATCTCTCTCTCCTTTTGAGATTTTGAACACACACATGTATAACTCTTGAGCTGCCAGGGCTAGGACTCTGGGCACAGTCAGTCATGTGATATCCAACTGCCGTGCCACCAGGCCACGGACTGCACCCGTAAGTGATTCTTTCTCTTCTCACAGAAATACCTTGGATTTGTTTCTGAGGTCTATCTATAGTACCTAGTTGGATAAGACTTAAGGTCATCTCACACTGCTTCTCTGTTATGGTTGGCCCACATTTGTACTTTATGAAACATTCAGACGGCCTTTGCCCTGGTTAGAGATGGCAGTATAGATCACCAATTTTGCTATTTTGCTTTTGTTCTCATTATCTTAGCTGCTAAAAAACTGTCTCTTGCCTTTCACATTTCCGGTCTGCAGTAAGACACTGATTCACTGAAGGTGACATATATTATGCAGTCAGAAATGTCACATTGAAGTACCATTCAACAAGCCTGCTGTAAGGGGCAGGCTTTTCTTACCAATACCTCTTGGTGGAGGGATTCACAGCAAAGAAAAACTTCCTTCCAGGGAAGTGTTCTCCAAATTCTCTCATCTCCAATGACTGAATTTTCTTATTCTCTGCACTCCTGTAATGAGTTTTTTACTTTTTCCTTTGAAAAATCTGCATTGTGATCATAGCTCACTTTGGTGCATCTTATCTGTTGGATCTTTGTGCTTCTAAGAAAATGTCTCACTTAACATCCTGTCCTTTCGAAAGAAGAGGTTGGGGTAGATGATCTTCAAGGTCTCTTGTACTGTTTCTCTACATTTTCTTAGGCTCAGCTCCTCTTGTTATATTCAAGTAATTTTTGTCTCCTTAGATGTTATGCACCTCATTTTTGCTATATAAATTGGCTATGGCTGTGAAGTTTCTTTGCAAATGTTTTTATTAGAACATCAGAGTTCTCACCTGAGTGACTATGAGAGCAACAAAGAAGAAAAAATATATTTAAAATATATAGAACTATATGCATTCACAGTGGATCCATCTATCGAAAAAGCCACTTTGTAAAAATGTAACCCTCCTTAATATTCTTCAAGACTCCTATTGATTATATGATCAAATGTAAACTTTTTAGTAGGACATTCATTTTTTTTGTAAGAGATTTTTGCTATAGGGTGTGTGTGCTCACTAGAGAGACAGAGACAGAGACAGAAACTGAGAAATCACCCCCTGGGGGTCTGGCTACACTGCAATCCCTTCTCTTCCATTCTCCTCTTGGGATTTTGGGCTCACACACCTGGAGTGAGTTTTAAGCCACTAGATTCAGGACTTGAACCCAGTTGACCATGTGGGAGACCAACGAGGTAATCATTATGCCGGTAGGACATTCTTATGTTAAACAATCTGGTTCTTGCTCACCCTCTTCTTTCTACCCATATCCCTTCTCAACATGTATGTTCCTTTTGGAACATTATATTTCCAAGTGAATTAAGCTATTTCATGACTCCAGGCCTTTTCTTACTCTTTCCTCTTGTTTCAAATGCATTTCCTGGTCTTATCCAAGTGGCAAAAAGTATGTGGATGTGGATGTGGATTTTATATATATGTGTGTGTGTGTGTATGTATAATAAATGCATTGTAATCATATTTTAAAACAGAAGCCAAAATACTATCTGTTTAAAAGTTATTGAAGTTATATCATCCCTTCCTGCAGTGCCTTTCTCTGTGGTCTTCCCTGCTTACTACAATCACTTCTGGAATGGCTTTATAGACGCATGACTTTAACTAGTACTTATTCCTGCTTGATCATAAAAATTTGTCTCTTATTACCTGATCCTCCATTGTTTGAGGCGGAATCCAGATCATTTTCTCTGCCACTCTAGCAACTACTTCAGTATCTTACACATGGCATGTGTTCAATACATGCTATTCAAAGAGAAATAAATGGTGTGTGACAGAATACTCTTCCATGAGGTTACCTTGGGATGAAACATTATGGTTCGGCTAATAGTGCCAGTGGCCTAACTTTTTGGGAAATTCTGTTTTGAAATTTAGATCCATTAATGAGACATACATGAAAACAGTCTGATGATCTATGGCATTTGGTTATTGGAAATACAACATACTAGGATAAAATAAAATAAAAATCAAACCCATCTAGAAGGTAAGGATTTATACCAACTGGGAAGATTAAATATAGGTATTAAATAAGGTTTGACAGAAAAGGAGTAAATGGCAGAGATGGATATATTCTTCTAAAGATAGTATCCACCCATCTAAGAAGTTACTGAGAACACTTTTACAGTGAAAACGGTAATCTTTCTTTTTATAACTAGAGTTCTGACTTGACTTTTTTTTTTCCTAAATTTTTCAAGAAGTGTGTGCAGATTATCTCAAAAGGTCTATTCCATTTCCTATTAGATATTACTAGATGTCTGTCCACCTTAATACCTTAGGTTGTTGGGAAAGTCATGATGTATTTTTCTATGAAAAAATGTGTTATGACTTGCCTGATGATCCAATATAAGTTTGTTTCTTAAAATAACAAAATCGTCCTTTAAACTATTTTTATAGAACTTAAAATTTTATTCATTAATATTCTAAATGTATGTAAGGTTGAATAAACAAATAGAAAAGTAGCCACACTATATATAAAAATAGTGCTCAGACCTATAGCCTATGGGAATTAGCCCAGATTTATGTATCTACAACAAAAATCCTGGGAAGCCAGTCTGCTATAAATCGGACTTGCAAAAAAGCCAGATGGCTAGGTCTAGCAACACTCGAGGAAGTGAAGCAGTAATTCTACAACAATGAGCCCCAAATGGCAGGGCTTGATTTATAGATGACAGCTTGCTCATATTTGCCCCTGCTTCCAACTTGGGATCAGAAAAAGCAAACATATACCCTTAACCCATCACATAGGAAACCCCACTCTGGTTAGCCTGCCTCTGGCTATCCTAGGTCAATAGCTTTCCTCAGAGCACTCCTAAACTCTTCCCTATTTTCCACTAGCGAGCGCTCCCACTCCACTATCTGCCTCAGAGATTCTGCAGTAACAAAGTGATGGTGACTAACTCCTTCGCTAGAGCAAGCTCTGAAAAAAATAGCCTTTGTCTTTTTCATATGATTGGTTTTTATGTTCACATACTTCTTTTCCTCCCCTCAAAGCATATTAAATACCGGATACCCGAAAATAGCCTTTTTTTTCCCCCCTGTAATGACAAACCATGTGGGATCATAACCATAATTATCAGGAAAGTCTCTTTCTCTTTTACACTACAGCAGGCTATATTTAGATTCTGGTTGGAGTCTGATTTAACATGAGAGCTCTTTCCAGTTTCTTCTCTTTTATTCTTGCTGTTCCTGATTAGCTAGTCACTAATTGCAATTTTAATTGTACTCTCATCTCTCCCAAAGATCAGGATCCTTTTTCAGAGAAGAAAAATAGAGAAGTAATTATTTGTCAGTTTACAAAAGATAGCAAAATGATTTCCTTTTTATGAATCAGCAGTTCCCAGCTCTTCTTTTTTCACAGCCCATGTTTGAAAAGTCGTGTGAGAGATGAGGAAACTACAGTGTGGAGTGCTGGATTATGCAGCCACTAGTGTTGATAGATGGTAAATTAGAGAGTAAACTGCTCTGCTATCCGGTCTGCAAACAGCAGCAGAATAGAATGCCATTCCAGCTTCATTGTTCCATTTGGTGGATAGCTTCCCTGGGGTGCCACTAGAACTGTTTTGGAATCACCCAATCTTGGGAGTTGTGATCATGAGACCTATTAATAGTTGGTGTGCTGACTCACACATCATGGTTGATCAATCGAAATACTCTAACTGGTAGCTTGGTTGGGGACTATAGGCTGTTTGTACTCAATTACAAATGGTGTATAATTATTTTCTTTTTCTTTCTGAAGATGTAATAAAAAATCAATCTTCTTTGAACAAAAGTTGTGTGGCTCAGTAAAATCTACCCTGGTTCTTGAATTATACTTCCATAATTTTTGCCCTTGAGAATCTGATGTGAGCTATAGTAAATGAGTTGCATTTTAAAAAGAAGAAGGAGAAGAAAAAAATAGAAAAGAAAAAAATATCAGATATTTCATTTCACATCAACAAGAATTTTCTAGTTCTGTGTAGTGTTTTGTTTTGTTTTTGTTTTTGTTTTTGTTTTTTCTTATGTCAGATTATGGAGGAATTGACCAAGGTTTATACCTTGGAGAGGAAAGACACATGCAAATCCAACAGAGGACTCTATAATTTAATTTTATGTGCTCTCTCTTTTCATTCATTTTAACTCTTCCAAAAACCTTCATATGCCCTCCAGAAAAAAGTGCCTTTCTCTCTTAAGGTCTATACTACATTGTTCTCACAAGCAGTAAATTCACCCACTGCTCTGACAACAGTCCTCCCTCTTGGACAAGGCCCTAACCTCTAAATTTTTCTATCTTTTCCCCCAAATCAAATTTAACTGTTCCTATACTCTTGGGCCATTCCCTGATTATCATGGCTCTAGATCAATTTATACTGAGGTGTTTAAAGTTCATACCAGTTTTATCCTTTCTGTACTAATTTATATTTTAAAAGTGGACTTTAGAGAAAGGCTATTTTTTTTTTTCTGAGAGGTTTTTGCGATAGAGCGTGTGCGCTCGCCACAAAGACAGAGAGAGACAGAGATACAGAAAGCGAAAAATCACCCCCCACACTGCAATCCCTCCTCCTCCATTCTCTTCTCAGGATCTTGGACATGCACGCACACGTGCCAAGCATGAGTTTAAGCCACCAGGTCCAGGACCCAAACCACAGTTGACTACATGGGAGTCCAGTGACATAGCCATTATGCTAACTGCTGATCCCAAGGCCAGTTAAGCGAGTTCAAGTCTTAGAGAAGGCCAGAAAAGAGGTGTAAAAGGCAGTTGTCCTCCCCTTAGATGACATAATGATGGACCTTCTATCATACCTGTACAAAGTCTGATCTTGTCATGACCTCATAGAGAACTAAATACGATTCCAAATCATCTAAAGGATTCTTTCCTCAAAACCTAGACTGCCAAGGAACCCGTAGAATAGCCAGAGTATTGGTTTTATATGCTCTTATTCTCTCCAAGATCTTATTTTTTTACAGTCCATTTCTAGGCACTGTTTCAGAAGATGGCAAGAACTTCCAGAAAGAGGTTTCCTGACTCCCCTCTTCAAGAGCTAATATTATGTTTATTCCCTTTTCTGGACACATTTTGGAGAACATTTGCTCACTCATCCCTAGTAGGTTTTTTAACAAAGGTCCTGATATCTTCATGGTAGAGTTGGAATTCAACTTCAGTATTTCTACCAGTTCACCCTTTGTTTTGTTTATGATGTGTTCTGTGCCTCTTTGGGAGACCAAAGGAAGCTTTAAAATACCTCCTCTTCTAGCTCTGTTCTGTTCCTTGCCCTTCTTACCCAACACCAGATCTATGAGATGTAGGTATGGCTATTAAGCTAGGGTTGTTACCACCTGCCTTCATGTCACATGGACTTCTTGTCATACAGGACTGTGATTAGTCACAACTCCATAGAGTCATTTTGGGACCATGGTTAACAGAATTTTTAAACTTTTTCAGCATTATTTTATTGGTTATTTATTTTTATTATTTAATTATTTTTATTATTATTTAATTATTATTATTTCATATTTATTTAAATTATTTATTAATGTTTGTCTTCTAAATGGAGCCAATAATACTTCTTCGTACAGTTTTTGCTAAGAAAACTATTGTTCTCCTGGCTTTGTCGTTCACTTGGCTGACCTCTGATTCTGAAGACAGATAAAATTAACAAGGCATCTTTTCTAAAATTAAACTGAAAGTTCACAAGGTTACTGAGGTCAACAGGTAGAGTGGTAGTTAAGACGCTAGACTCCCACATGGCTGATTGCAATTCGATTCCTGGACCTGACAGCTTGCTTTCTCTCTCTCTCTCTCTCTCTCTCTCTCTCTCGCACATGTGCCCTATAGCAAATTTTAAAATAATAAATAAAATTAAATAAATAATTATTTTTTTAAATGTGCAAGGTTAGAAAGCCTAAACAAATAATAAAACCAAGTCAAAGAACAACTCTAAATACAATCAAGCCTTCATTTGATGCTCTGGCAAGGGAAAGTGATGGTTGACAATTCACATTTAGCATGTTGAACAACTTTTCATGAGTGACCACTGAGCTTGGGAAAATGAAAGTGGTAGAATTATCAGTCTGAAGATCCACAACGTAGATAAGAAATCACTACTCTTTTGAGGGACTCCGTCTCAGTGATAGCATTGGAAAGTCTAGATTGCCTGACACACTGGTAAGCAATTTTTGTGGTCAGATTCTAGTAGGTCTCTGGGTTTAAAGAAGTTAAGTTTATGCCAAGAATGGAGAGGGAGAGGAAGACATAAAAACAAATTTTAGTTTTTCCATACACAAGGCATCTGTGCCAAGGTGGCTAAGTGTGTTGAAGTCAGGGAGCTAATCCTCCTGACAGCCAAGAGTGTCTCTCAAAACTAAGAGGAAAAGTTGTTTTCCCTGAATTCAATCTAGCTTCAGACACATTTTATTAGTGACAAATTCTCCTTCCTCCTAAACAATGAAGTGTTAACAACATAGATTTAAAAAGGGTAACACAAAAGTCTGCATTTTTATAAGCCTTGGTTAAAAAAATATTTCAAACTGTATAGTCACCAGAAACAGTTATCAAAAATGAACATGTTTCATTTGGCATCTCCAATATCTTCAACTTTCCGTACCTGGTCTGATTTGTCAGTCTGATTTCCGCAGGATTATTTTTATTTATTTATTTATTTTTTTTTGAGAGGTTTTCGCTATAGGGTGCGTGCGCTCGCCAGAGAGAGAGACATAGAGACAGAAAGCGAGAAATCACCCCCCCAGGGGCGATGGTCACGCCGCAATCCCTTCTCCTCCATTCTCCTCTCGGGATCTTGGGCACGCACGCACACGTGCCCGGGGTGAGTTTTAAGCCACCGGGTCCGGGACGCGAACCGCGATCGACTACGTGGGAGTCCAGCGACATAGCCATTACACTAACTGCTGGTTCCCATCCGCAGGACTATTCTTGTCATTGCCAGAGTCAGCTTTTCCCTTTTTCTCTTTGGGAACTTCTGTTCCTTCTTTGTAAGGGCCATTTAGACTTGGGTTCTGATTTTGGAGAAGCAGACTACACAGGAAGTCGTGCAGATCTTCTCTGTGGTGTGTCCTTCTCTTTGGCTTTATTTCCCATAGTATTCCTTTTAGGCTTCCTTTGGGCATGGTGATGACGACCATTGGACTTAGGCCCTGGGCAAGGGGATGCAGCAGCTCACAGGCTCTGGTTGATCTGGAGGGGAGGGAGGGTTGTTCCTGTCTTATTGTCTTTCCATTTTCAACTTTATATATGGGAATAGAAGACTATTGGTTCCCGATGAAAGGAATTTGAGCTGTTTTCCAACAGTGTAAGAAAATGTTTTAAGCCCAAAGGAAGTCCTTCCTCAAATCTCTGAAATAAGGTACAAGCAATGTTCAAGTTTGATTTTTCTTTTATATGGACATTGATTTTTTTAATCTGTCCAATTGAAAATATGGATAGATTTGAATATGAGCCTGGATGCTTTAAGAGCTTTGCAAGCTCCCATACCAAGAGAATGGATTTGAGGATATGTGGCAAGAACATACTGTTACTTGCAGCATGTCCGGATACAGAGCAGCACAGCTTGTTACAGTTTCAATAACTGTAAAATAAGGGTAAAATTATTAAATAAGAAAACATAAGACAATGAATGTGTATATGTTTTAAGAGCATATCACTATGGGACTGAAGCACTGAAGGTTTCATGGATCAGTCACCAGCATGTCTATCTAAAGTGTAGACTTTAAAGGTCATAGGGAACACTTCTTTATTTTCATTTGAGAGTACATGAAAAGAATGTAAGCTTGTATTTTGCTGCAATAAATACTATTTATTTCAGCAATTTTGCAGTAAAATTATAAAGTCACAGTCATTGCTTTAATGACACACTTTAGTTTTATGACACAAAGAAATGATTTGTTCCCAATAAAAAAGAATTTATTAAATAGAACTCAGAATTTCTAGATGAACCCACTTATATGAGTGAGCTTGTTTACAGTATGTGGGACAAACCTTGCACTCTGAAAGAAAGAAACTGCGTCGGTTATTGTCAAGGATAAAATTTGTATTACTGAGTGGATAAACACTGAGATATGATTGAATTGGATTTAGTTGTTGATTTTGATTTCCAGGGCTTATTGCTGGTTTAAGTACATTCTTTGGCTTAAATTAGAATTATACTTATATGGACATATCTGGTGACTATGCTTCTAGGTATGTATGTAGATCTTAAGAAGCTTATATTTGACAAATGCAATATGCTTTTATTTATAAATGTGTATGTGTGGCAATAAGTCAAAGATTTTTAAATAAATAACTAACCTACAGAGAAGAAATGTAATAATATAGATATTTGTAAGTTTCTAGCTCTTTCCCTACTGTAGACATTTGGTCACTAACCCTAGATATTCAAGACTATTTTTATATTCTGTATAAAAGGGGTACAAATATGAGAATTTTCAATATTTATAAACAAAAGAAATTTATTTCTCACAGTTCTGGAGGCTGGGAAGGTAAAAATTAAGGAAGCAGAAGATCCAGCATCTGGTGAAGCTTTCTTTTCTGCTTTCAAGATAGCAATGCCTTGCTGCTGTATCCCCACATGATAGAAGGTTGAATGGAAAAAGGGCCTATCTAGTTTCCTCTAGCCCTTTTTAAAGGTGCTATTCAAAAGGACAGATCCCTCATGACCTAATCACCTCCCAGATGCCTCACCTTCTAATATCATCACCACAGTTTAAGTTCCACATATAAATTATAGAGAACTCATCCATTCAAACCATAGTAGAAGGTTAATAATTATCTTATTCAAAATGCACTGAGCACATTATTTGTCAGGTGCTGTACTTGGAAGACAGTGGAAATTAGGACCCAGTCTATGACCATAAGGAATGTAAGATTTAATAAATGACTAAGAAAGCAGAGATTACAGAAGCAATCAATGATTTGTGATAGAGCATCATGAGTCATATAACACAGCTATTTCAGGGAGTTCAGGAAGATATCTAAGAAGAGAGCTTAAAATGAGAAACAATGGGATAGAGACCACCAAGTCATGGGGAGAGCTTTAGGCAGAAGGTACGAATATGCAAAGGCTCAGAAGCAGGGAAGAGCATAGCACATTAAAGTAACTATGTAACATGGAACCAGATAGCAGTGCAACAGTAAAACATGACACTTTGTAAAGCTGACCCATATGGGAAAATTCCAGGCTCTTGTCCAGAGACCTCCCTGTGTATATTAGGCATACCCATGTTTCAGGCCTGGCTAAGGATGGAGGTGAACCGTGATGTCAGCAGTCTGTTGAGGGTGCATTCTTTCGCTCTCTCTCTCTCTCTCTCTGATGGAAGAAAAATGAATAAATAAACTTAAAAATAATGCAAAGTTGAAGGACAAATAGAAAATTGAGGCTGGAGAGGAAAACAAAGGACAGGGCATGTGATGTCATTAGATTGGCTCAAATAATTAGGACTTCATGGTGTCATCCAAGCAGTAACATAAAAAATAAATTCTTGAGTGTCAGAAATTGGAGTGGGGGGTTCATTGCTTGAGACTGTGTAATTAGAAAACGAATACTGGTAGATCAAAATGAAATTGTTTACTGGTAGTGCAAAGAAACACACAAATTTCAGAAGTGCTAAGGTGGAGGGAAAAAAGGCCTTTGTGGGGAGCAGCAGGTGGCATGGTGGTTAAAGCGTCAGACTCCCACATGGCTAACTACGGTTGAGTCCTGGACCTAGCAGCTTGCTTTCTCAATTCCCCTCTCTTTTTCTCTCTGTCTGTCTCTCTTGGTGAGCCAATGTGCGCTATAGCAAATGAAAAGATAATAATAATAAATACAATTTAGACTCATGGTATGGTGCCCTTTGGCCCTAATTGTGGCTCTTTGCCATCAGCTATTCTTTCTACAACATTTTCTGTGTAGTCTGGTCCTATTGGCTTATATCATAGTTTTCACTGGGCCCAGGTAATTTACATTTCAAAGTTAGGAGTTGTCTGGGCCTCGGTCCCTGACTCCAATTGTTCTTGTGTATGATCTGTGGGGAAGGTTACAATTGCTGTTTCCTTTTGGAGTCCATCTGCAGGGCAGGTGATAAAGGAGACAGAAACTAGATTTTTTTAAAGAAACTAAATCTAGTTGGCTGACTTGGCATGACCTTCTCATCATCTTTCTATCATGGCTCTCCTGATGCCTTTCCTTACTAACTTCCATCTCAATGGGAAATGAGGTTCTGAGGAAAATACATGGTATTAGATTTTAGAATAGAATTTCAATAAGTAGTAATTACATTTCAGAAAAATAGGGTAGAAATTTTTTTAAAAAAACTTATTTCCAAGAATGTTGATGGAATTTCTGAGGAATTTTCAGAATTTTTTTATAAGTATATAGTTTTAAAAGGATTTTTAAAAAGAATTATTAATTTAATTTTATTTATTAATATTATTATTTTTTAAATTTGTTACAGGGCAAGGATGGTCACCAGAGGAAACTGAGTGTGAGAGAGAGAGAGAACTTTCCTTCTCTCTCTCTCACTCTGTTTCCTAGCAAGCCACTAGATCTGGGACTTGAACTGTAGTCAGCCATGTGAAAGTCCAGAACCTTTACCACATCACCTCATGGCTCCCATAAATATATAATAGCTTTTAATGTTTACTCACATTTTCCTTCCATAAGTGAAAGAGAGAGAGAGAGAGAGAGGCACCCCTAGCCTCAATGTTAGCCAGCCCTGAATCATGTCATGCATGTTCAGGGACATCTCAAAGATGTGAACCTAGAACCTTTCCATGAGGGTCAACCTTGTGGAACATTGCATTATTGCTGTGCCACTGGTCTCAGTAAATAGTTTTTATGTAGTCTCCAAGCTACTAGAAATATCTACAGAATTATGATATTAAACTGTGGTTATATTTTATCATAAAATACATATTTCCATAATTGCATTTTTGTGTTATCATTTTTTTGTGTCACCTATTAATAACAATGCTAATAAGCTAGTGCCACTACGTTCATATTTACTTGTATCATACTTAAATTTCACATTAGGAATCTAATCCTAACATAGTCCAGAAAGGCTAAGAATGTACATTTATTTATACTTAGTGATAGGCTGGGAATTAGAATTTAGTTTGTCTACTTTCCAGTCCAAGGATTTTGCACTATGTAAGCTTAATAAATGCATTTATGACATTTACATCTCAAGTATTTGGCTGCATAAAATTTTGCCAATTTTATCTCTGCCTTCTTTTCTCTGTTTTTTCTTTTTTGATATGTTTGAAATGAAGGGTAATTATCTCACCTAAATAGAAATGACTGACATATTCATCAACATTTTTTTCTTAGTTTCTAGATAATGAAGATTTGAGGACTGCTTCTCTCTGAGAAGTCTATTCAAGTTGCCTTAAACATTTTATACTGTACAGGATTGGCACTCCAGGTCTTGTCTCTCCAATCTCAGAATATGTAGGAAACAATACTGTTCTTGCTGAATCACAAAAGCACCGTGACTCTCACTAATGATCCGTGGGTAAGTGAAGGCCTATGTAGAGTAGGGACAGTATCTATGTCCCAGGTATCAATTTATGTTATTTGTTGTTTATAACTGCCTGCATGCAATGCTGACCCTGACCACAATAGAAAAGTGATTCTAGCAAAAGTAGTGGATTGGAAAGACAATTTTAACTATAAGAAAATTTAATCTCCAGAGATTGTTTCAAGAATGCATCTACTTAAAAAACAAATAGCAGCACATGCTACTAGCTGAAGTTATAATATGGAAACCCTACTGTTATTATCTTTGCAATGGTCAATCTGCATTTTAATTGTTTCTTCTGTTGTCAAATTGTAGTTAATGACCTGCTCTTCTCAGGAAGATAGAATGAAATATGTTTCTGGAAACAAACAGAAAGGAACATAGTCTAATAAGAAAGTCAAATGAATGATACTGAGCTGTCGAGCTTGCAACCAATACTGTCGTCTAAATGGCATGTTCTTAGTAATCACATATTTCCAAATAATATTTTTTAATTACAAAAAATGAATAATTAGCTGTCAGTTAGAGATATTTTAGCATTTCCCAGACTAATTTTAAACTAGGTCTTGTACTCAACTTCCAAATACTTTGAAAGTGTATTTAAATGGGAAAGTTAATGTTTCCCAGAGACGATATCATTAAGTTTCTGAGAGAGAAATGCCCCTTAGAAATACAGCACAAGGTTTCAATTAAGAAGATCTTGACTGATTAAAAGATATTCATTTCACTTAAGTTCACCATCGAATAGCTATTAATATATATATTTTGAGACTAAGCATTTAACTTTTTCCACATGTCAATTTTCTCACTTATAAAATGGGAAAATAATACCTGTGCTTTCTGCAGAAATTCTAAGGTATATGGGTTCAATGAAGTATTTGGAAAACATAATTTAATTTAATAATCCAAGGTTTATCATTATTATGATTTATGTTTCATGTATTATTATAATTCACTAGTCATTATAGACTTGGGGTACTGTGAAATGTGGTAAACTTTTCTTTTCTTTCTTTCTTCTTTTTTCTTTTCTATTTTTAAAATTGGCTCTTAGCTTGGTTATATTTGAGTAAAGCAGCTCTTCCTTATGGCCCCAATCATATGGCTCTTTGAGTTTATAGGAGAAAGTGTGAAAGGAGAGGGTGGAAAAACATTATATTAAAGATTCAAACTCCCTAGAGTTTTCTTAGTTTTTGATGGGGTCCTTAAAAAGAAAAATAACAAGTAAAGAAAAAGAAAATGATCACAGACATCGTCCTTGTCTATTAAGGCACATTCTTTGTCAGATGTACCTCCCTGAAATTTTTTCTCTTTTCTTATTTAAAAAAAATTTTATTAAGTGCCTCTAAGAAAGTGGTTGAGATTGAGACCAGCAGTTGGCATAGTGGCTATGTTGCTGGACTCCCACATAGTCTACTGAGGTTCGAGTCCCGGACCTGGTGGCTTAAACTTATGCCAGGAGCATGTGCGTGTGTGCCCAAGATCCTGAGAGGATAACGAAGGAGAAGGGATCGCAGTGTGGCCATGACCCCTGGAATGGGGTGATTTCTCACTTTCTGTCTTTCTGGTGAGCGCACGTGCCCTATAGCAAAAACCTCTCCAAAAAAAAAAAAAAAAAAAAAAAACAAACAAACAAAAAAAAAAAAAAACCAAGAAAGTGGATGAGATTGAATTTTATTAATCTCTTGTCAGCTTTGTGTTATATATATATATAACTAGTCTGAATCATGTATCTGTTTTTAAA
Source organism: Tupaia tana (assembly GCA_026018925.1). Lineage (NCBI taxonomy): Eukaryota > Metazoa > Chordata > Mammalia > Scandentia > Tupaiidae > Tupaia > Tupaia tana. Next base: position 35,296,372 of record JAKSZU010000007.1, on the reverse strand, counting down.
GAAAAGACCCCCCCCCCTCACCTGCCCCACCACAGGCATCCTTTTATTGATTGCCTTTTAGAGTCCACTTGACATCTATATCACCTGTTAACATGTGTGGACTCATAGAAATGATTGTTGAGGGAACACATTCTGTTTGGGTATGAGAAGCTCAAGAAAGAAAACCTACTTGCTGTAGCATTTGTTTCCTAGATAATGGTGCCATCTTCCCAGAAATGAAATATTCATGAGTTTCTTAAAGACATTTGAAAGAATGTGTGCTGGAATGGAACACTAATGAGCCAGTCTTTTCTGGTTTCATGCCAGGCAGCGGCTGTTAAATAATTAAGGTGTGACAAGTCAGAGTTTACAGAGTAGGAGGTAGAAAGAAGCAGTCCTTCAGCATTGGAAATGTTCCTCTGCCATATTGAAAGGCAGTCCCATCTGGTTCATGTTCTCCTACATTCCTTGGAGTATTATCATCAAAAACTTCATGGTATCCAATGCTTTGAGTTGTTTTGAATGAAATTTACTTCGGGAATATTGAACTACTTCTACCATATTGGAATTCATTCAATTAACCTTTATTGAATGTGATCAGTATGTTCAAGGCAGCAGGGAGAAAAATGGGACAATTGGACCTCCAGATTCCTATCTTCTAGTACTCTCAGAGTAATTGAAAAGCTTCAGAAAAAAATTGCACTCTATCATCAATTATTAAATTTTCTACAGATATAAATACTTAAGGGAGAGATGCATTAAGGACTGTTGAGTCAAGGATGATTTCATTAAAGATGAAAGGTGCTGGGAAACTCAGAGAAGATATTACACTTGCATGAGCAGAGGAGAAAATAAAAATTCTTCTTAAGAGAAATAGGCAAATGAACAAAAATACAGAAAAAGGAATGCATAAAATATGGAGAATGAAAACATTCTGTGATGTCATATCTATCACCAATAGCCATAAAGAAAATGTCTCTACTTTTCACACACACACACACACACACACACACACAATGTATATATAAATAATACACACACATATATGTATATATAAATAATACACACACACATATATATACATGTATATATATATGTATATGTGTGTGTGTGTGTGTGTATAGATAGATAGATAGATAGATAGATAGATAGATAGATAGATAGATAGAATGTGTCCTGGAGGAAATATTGAGTGTTTATTTACGAAGATGTCCAGGCTCTCTCTCTGAAAGGTAACGTGGGCTCCCAGCAGAGACTGACTTAGTCATTCAGTAGAGCAGACAAATTGAATTCTAAGGAGTTTGTATGTGTGTCTATCTTTCACATCAGGTCATGAAAGCAGACATTTTCACAGCCTTACATTAAATATGCAAAATCTCATGGTTCTTTCATAAGAGAAAGTATTCATGCTGCTTTTCTTGGTCACACATACATTATCCTCAAAACTGTCAGCCTGTGGCTTTCTCTGTATGGCTGGGCTTTGCAGATATTTAATGGCTACATTCGCCTGTTTATATTTCTGCTTTCACTTAAACAACTGTTATTGACTAGGCACCCACTGTGCCCAAAACACAAGGTTTTAAAAACTTGCACTGTCTCTCTCTCCCTCTGTCTCTAGTTTACTGTCTACTTTAGGAAAAACAAAAACACAAATGAGAAAAGATGTCATCCATAAGATGTCAAGATACTTCAAGTCCAAGAAGTCACAGGTAATATTTTGGTTAATTTCTACTTAGCCTTTTCATCCTAAATAGAATGTATAATGATTCATTTTATTTTTTAAATTGTTATCCTCTGATGTATATAGTTGGTATTCTAATTTTTTCCCCTACGAGGTGTGTTAAAATGTTTCCTTGGTTATTTGCAATACAGTCATTCCTCGGTATCCATGGGGGATTTGTTCCAGGAATCCCCTTGGATATCAAATTTCCCAGATGCTGAAGGCCCATATATATAAAATGGTAGTATTTGAGCATATCTTGTGTAATCCTCCTGTGTACTTTAAATCATCTCTAGATTACTTATAATACCTAACACAATATAAATAGCATGTAAATAGCTGTAATACTATGTTGCTTAGAAATAATAACAAGAAAAAAGTTTGTACATGTGCAGTACAAATGTAACTGATTTTATTTCTCTAAATATTTTTGATTGATAGTTGATTGAATCCATGGGTCTGGAGTCTATGGCTACAGTGAGTTGACAGTATATGCTCATAATTGCCACATAGCATATTATACATTATTAAAATATTAATTATTCATTAATAACTACATATTTGTATTTTACTATTAAATAAATACTTTTATAAACAATATATCAATCTGTAATTCACTACTTATTTTCTTAGGATAAATTCCTAGATGTGAAATTTCTGGTTCAAAATGTATCAACAATTTCAGAGATTTTGATAGCTATTGACAAACTTTTATAAAAATATCAGTTTATCATCCATTGGATATATGAAAAGGGCCATTTATCTCATAAACCATTCCTTGTCAACTTGTGTGTATGTATATATATGTATATATATATATATATATATATATATATATTTATTTTTTTTTTTTTTTAATTTTGTCAGAGTGTGAGTACATTCATCTACAAAAGAAGAGTGAGAGGGAAAGAGAGAGAAAGTGAGAAAGCATCCCTCATGGAGAATGATCACGCTGTAGGCCCTTTTTCTCCAGCTCTTCTTCCCTATAAGATTCTGGGCATGGACACACATGTGCTCAGTGTGTTTCCCAAGCTTCCAGATCTAGTGCTTGATGTTCATGGCTGCCCACATGGGGTCTAGCAGCCCCAACCACCATGCCACAGGCTGACCTGGAAACAATTTTTTACAAAGATCTTTAATAGGTGACAATAGATTGTTTTTACTTGCATTATTTATACAGTTGAACATTTTCTCATTTATTTAATGATTATTTGTATGGGTTTTTAATTTATGTCTGAGTTGTTTCATCATGACATTTGCTTACTTTTCTATTTCTGTGAGTAAGCTTTAGTAACTATTAATAGTAGTAATTATTTTTAAGATGTCCATAAAACTTCTCATAATAATTGATTTGAAGATTAATAAATAATTGTAGCACAATTTGTTTATATAAAAATCAAAGCAGTGCAAGAAGAAAATTGGAATCTTATGAATTTTTTTGTCACCACATTTAAAACAAGGTTCATATTATGAGTCATAAGCTTTAGAGATCAATCATTTTCTTTTAGTAAGTAAGTTTGATTTTTAAATGCTAGTCTATTTATTGGTCGTTATCTCAATATAACACATATTGGAGGTTTCCCAACTGGCAGATGCTATGAAAATTCAGAAACGGACTCTCAAGAGAAATCTCTATTTTAAAAATTTTTAAAAAATTTTTGTTTTGTTTTAAAAGACAGTAAATATTATGTTTTAAATATAAAAGGAGAGTTTTTTCTTTAATATACATGAAAATATTTACTAAATATTGTTCCAGCTTGGGTTATTTTTATTTTTAAAAAAATAATTTTATTTAGCTTTATTTATTTATTTTTATGTTTTAAATTCGACCAAAAAGGGATGGAATGAGAGAGAGAGAAAGTGAGAAAGCAAGCAGCTTTGGTCTAGGAATCAAACCATGGTTGGCCATGTCAAAAGTCCAGTGTCCTTAACCACTATGCCACCTGCCACCCCTTCAGCTTGGGTTCTTAAACTTGTTCATCTCTCTGCTTTCTATGAGAAAGAGATAAGAGCATCATTCACCACAGGTATAATTTTATTCTGCCATTACATTCATCATCTTCTTCCAGTTCTCCATGAGTTAGTCCATTTATTTATTTGTTAACTTTTTTTTTTTTTTTTCTTTTTTTGGAGAGGTATAGGGCGCGTGCGCTCGCCAGACAAAGAGAGAGACAGAGAGATAGAAAGCAGGAAATCACTATGGCTTTCTCCTCCATTCTGTCTTTTTTAAGCCACCGGGTCCGGGACTAACCGCGGTCGACTACGTGGGAGTCCAGCGACATAGCCATTACGCTAATTTATTTGTTAACTTTTTAGTATAAAAAAATCTTACTTTCATCTGTCTTTTTTATACTATTTGCCACTTTAAAAGAATCATTTTCCTTTTTTTAAGAATCATTTTATTTGCATTTATTTATTTATTTATTTAAATTTGATCACTGAGGGAGAGAGTGAGAGAGAAAGAGGGTAAGTGAGAAAGCAAGCTGCCAGGTCTGACACTTGAACTGCACTCAGCCATGTCAGAGTCCAGTACCCTTAACCACCACACCACCTGCCAGCCCCAAAATAATTATTTTCTAAAACAGTAGAAAAGGGAGTCTTGCCCTTGCACTGAAACACCTTGCATTCTCTTTCATTTTCTTTCTCTCTTCCTTCTTCTTTCTTTTCTTTCTCTTTCTTTCCTTCCTTCCTCCCTCCCTCCCTCCTCTCTCTCTTTCTTTCTTTCTTTTCTCTTTCTTTCTTTTTTCTTTCTTTATCTTTCTTTCTTTCTCTCTTTCTCTCTCTCTTCTCTCTTACTTTTTCTTTCTCTTTCTTTTCTTTCTCTCTCTCTTTCTTCTTTCTTTCTTTTTCTTTCTTAAGACTTTTGCCATAGGGTGCATGTACTTGCTAGAGAAAGACAGAAAGAAACAGAAAGAGAGAGAAAGTGAGAAATGACCCCCAAGGGGGAGTTTCCATGCTGCAATCCTTTCTCCTTCATTCTCCCTTCGGGATTTTGGACATGTGGGCCCACATGCCTTGTGTATTCTTCAAGCCACCAGATACGAGACTCAAACCTGCAGAGTTGGCCATGTGAGATCCAGTACCTCAACCACCATACCACCTGTTTGCCCCCTTGCGTGCTTTTTAAAAATAATACCTAATTCAGACCAACAGATAGCATAATGGTTACATCACTGTACTGTCACTCAGGCTTAAAACTCAGGCCAGGTACATGTGTGTGCACACCCAAAGTCTTGAGAAGAGAAAGGAGGAAAAGAAATTGCGGCATGGCCATCCCCACTGGAGGGTAATTTCCCACTTTCTGTCTCTTCATTTCTCTGGGTCATTCCGGCAAACATGCACACCCTATAGCAAAAGTCTCTCTAAAAAATGGACTCTTGGACCAGTAGGTGGTGTGGAAATAAAACACTGGAGCTCACATGTCCCACTGCATGGTTCAAGCCCCAGAGCCAACAGCTTGAAAATCGTACTGAGCACATCTGTATGCATGCCCAAGATTCCAAGAATAGAATGGAGGAGAAGATTCCCATTGAAGGTGATTTCTCACTTCTCTCTCTCTCTTTCTCTCTCTCTCATCTGCACATGTGCCCTATAGCAAACAAACAAACAAAAAAAAAAAAAAAGGCCTCTTAAAATTTTAGAATGGGCTAAATCATTCATTATAATTCAGCCAATAAAATAACTTTTTATATTCAGAGTTTGGATCTAGCCTCATGAATAAAATCACTAATGGACCCAACCCAATAGCATTACTGTAATCTCTATATCATATAAAAAATAAATCACTAGTTTTCTAGACTCTGAAGGTCAAAAAACTGTTTACCACACAACTTTAAATGAATTCCTTCTGTATTTCAATAACCAAAAATCAGCCTTGACTTTTAGCCAAAGTGAGGGGATGACATTTTGGGAGGAATGGATAGAAAGTCTTACCTTTATCACTTCTTTAAAAAGTTTGCTGTTGGGGCCAGCTGTGGTGTGGTGTTCGGGTGGCTGGATTCCTCATGCCTGATTGTGTGGTTTGGGTTCTGGACCTGAAGCTTGAGAAATACACCAGGCATGTGTGAATGCATGCACAAAATCCGCAAAGGAGGGAGAGACGGAGGACAAGGAGTTGCAGTGTGACTATGTTCCAGAGGGGTTGCTTTCTTGTCTCTCTGTAAGCCCCAATGCCCACAAAGCAAGAGCATGTGCCTTCTTTTTTTTTTTTTTTTTTTTTTTTTTTTTTTTTTTTTTTTTTGATATAAACAGACAGAGAGAGACATAGAGACAGAAAGCGAGAAATTGGTCACGCCGCAATCCCTTCTCCTCCATTCTCCTCTCGGTGGGCACGCACGCACACGCGCCCGGCGTGAGTCACTGAGACGCGAACCGCGGTTACGTTCCAGGACATAGCCATTACGCTAACTGCTGGTTCCCAGAGTGCCTTCTTATAAAAATACACAGTCATGATGAAATGAATATTAATTATAAATATACAAGTACACATGAAAAGATAAACTATGACAAATTTACCTTGAGAGAATTCATTCTAAGTTGGCTCAATCCTGAAGTCCACTTAAGGGAGAATTTATTAGTGATAGTTATTTTGCTCATAGATAACTCAAGAATCTTTTTGTAAGCTAGTTTGGCAATAAGGCAGGTCTACATTAGAATTTTTTGGACAGGCTTCTAATGAAGTGGTGGTGTCTCATGCAAGACAGAGAGGGAGAGAGAGTCTTGTAGATGTAGTCAGTAGTTCTTGGTCATTGGCAATAAGTGCGTCCTCTTAAACTGAAAATATATCCTCTTAAAGTTAAAATGAATGCTGCTCTTGACCCTGAGATTCCTTTTCTCCATCTCTTTGATCTTAATCCATTCTTCACCTGGTCCTTCATTTATGACTTATGTCCCCTAACCAGAAGGTTCTTTCCGAAAAAACCCTCATATCATTTACTTATGTTTCTTGAATATATTGCTGGAATTCTTTCTCTGACCTTCTTGTATAAACAGTACCTTATCTATCAAACTTCGTCCTTCTCTATCACCCCTCTCTACTTCATTTTTTAAAAAATATTATCTCTGACCTTTGCAGAGTACGTATTTATTTATCGTGTATATTATCTTCTAGAATGCATTCTCCATGAAGGCAAGAATTTTCATCCTGTAAAATTTTTTAATACTTAACATTTCAGTCCTTATGACAGTCCTCAACACATAATGGCCCCAAAATTAATAAGCACTAAACAGCTAAGGTGTTAATAAGTAAATGAATGAATATCTTTCTACCTGTCTAACATAGTTATAGTAAGAGTAATACCTCCAGGCCCTTCAAATACTTCAAATACTTAAAATTAAAAGTAAATCCCAATATTACCCTCAGCTTTAATCGTCTAGGAAGGAAAAGAAATATACAAGATGATTAGCTATGTACGACGTCTTCAAATGACCAATAGGTAAGGGGGACATTTTAAGGATAGTATATTTATTTACGTTTCTCTCACCTCATCTTATTCATTGACACAGTTTAGAATGAATAAGAGAATAAAATCGGTATTGAAGAAAATATAAAAATGAAAAAACAAGATTAGCAAAGAATTGCAGACAGAGTTTGCATATCTCACTAGTAAAAGTAAAAAGGAGCACAGAAAAGGTCAAGATTCACAATGTCATCCAGCTGCAGTGATGCAGGTAGCAACAGAGTGCCCCACTATGCTGAAGCCATATGGAAGGGGATCAGGTTCATATCCCAAGGTCTCCTTGAAACTCCAGGTGTACACATATATAACCATGATCCTGGCATGCTGAGGCTGGATCATACATGTAGGCCCGATTGGGAGTACTTCTCTTCCTCTCTTTCTCTCCCACTCTCTCTCTCTCTCTCTCTCATCTCTTAGAATAAATAAATAAAATTTACAGTCTCTATGAAGGCAAACAACTGATCTAAGAATTAGGATTTTTCTTCATACTGAGATGTGTTGATGAATTTCATTTACAATGCTTCTTATTTAATAACAAGAAGACTTATAAGAAAAGAGATGTTAGGAGGGCACTGTGACATTAGACAAAATATAAAATAAAATAAAATTAGGAAACCCAAGGTATATAATTTTCTATCATTCCATATTTTTCCCTTCAAAACATTGTCACACTATATGTTCTTGCATGGCTTTATGTTTCCCTTGACAATTGACATGCTCCATAATTCCTGTTTATTATACTATCCATAATGCCTGGTATATACTATGGCATTAATAAATATTGAAAAACAAAGGAATGAATGAATGAGTATTAAGATGATAAAGGCATTTTTAGACCTCAGCTGAAATAAGTGCTTATTGGAGCTAAAGTGAGTGATCCAGGATATTCAGTCCCAGGTCTGCTTTCATGGGAGTACATCTGCAAATTGCAAAGACGATAGAAATATATTGAATAAACCTCAATAAAATAACCTTCTTCTCTGCTACACGAGTTTGGCCAGCAGTTCTGGCTGAATTTCCAAAGGTCAGTGTATTGATATGGTGGACCCTTATAAAGGAATTAAACGTTAATAAGCATTGTTCTTAAATTATAGAATTATTGACCATGCTAATGTGTTCCTGTTGATGCATTCTGCCTGGCACTATAATGAGTACCTTTGGGCACAGAATGTGTGATGGTTAATTTCACGTGTCAATTTAAATGGATTAAGATATACCTAGAAAGCAGGTAAATCATGGCCTCTGGGTGTGTATGAGGAAGTTTCTAGAGGATATTGGCATGTGGACTAAATGGGAAGATCTACATTCAATATGGATGGGCGCCATCAATTAGCTAAGTGCCTGCATAAAAGAAAAAAGTTAAGAAAAATATCCCCCTTTTTTCTCTCTAGGAGCTGAGATGCTCTTCTGCCCATAGACTTAGACTTCAAAGTTCTCCATCCTTAGAATCAGAGGAGTTAAACCAATGTCTCTTTGAGTTCTCAGGTATTCAGCCTTGGACTGTGAGTTACACCATAAACGTCCCTGGTTTTGAGACTTTCAGAATTGGACAGAGCTTTACTACAAGTACCCCAAGGTTTCCAGCTTGCAGGAAGCTTCTTGCTTGACTCTCTAATTGTGGGTCTTTATAATTTTGTGAGCCAATTTTTCTAATAAATTCCCTATCATGTCGACCTCTCTGTCTGTCTATCCATTCATACTATTGGTTCTTTCTGGAGACCACTAACACAGAATTGTTCTGAAACCTAAGCCTGAATTGTGTGCTCTGCCTAGCTTGAATTTTGATAGCTTTCATTTATTATTTATTTACAGAAAACTGACTTTTTAGCAAGCATTCTCTAGATGCTTGGAACAAAGTGAAAGATAAATCTACATCCTGCCATATATAGTTTGAATTCATAGTGTAGTAGACAAATAAAACTGAAGAGCTGAAACTTTTCTACAGCTTGTGGGTAAGTGCTTGAGAAACCTAGTCGCATTCTAGCAGTTGCCACTTTACACAGACTGAGTATTTGGTTTTCCACTTTCCACTGCTAATTCAAACCAAAGGCTTACTTGCTGCTAGTTTGGTCCAAGATGTCAGGCTCTTTGGTTCTCACCTTGAGAATCAACCCTCTGTGTAACGTTTCATGAGTCCAAAGATCATTTTGGGCATTCCAGCCACTGTTCTAGTCTAGTCCATTTCCCAACAATCCTGACCTGCTTTGCTTTATTGCTGCAGTAAACTGTATGGTTTAGTGCACTAGAAAGCCAAGAAGAATTCAGCAGAACTCAGCTCTGACACTCATCAAGAATATGACCTTGCAAAATTAGTTAACCTTTCTGACTCATAGTGTGTGTGTAGGAATAATAATGCCTTTCTGTAAAGGTGTCTGTGAAGGTCAAAGTATATGCAATATTATTCTTTCCCAGTGTTTGGCATTTAAGCCCTTGTTTCCTTTCTCAGTTCTTGAGAACATTAAGTATAGCTAGCAAACTATGTCTAAGAGAAAGGAAGAGTCTAGGAAAACTGAAAAAAATTTCCCTTAATTTATGTTGGGATAATTTCCCTGGAGAGGACCCTTAAACAATCCATTGAAAGCCGTAATTTATTAGTAATGTTTGGGAGAGACTGATTTATCCCTCGGGAAATGTAGATGATGAAGTAGTTCTTATAATCATTCTTGCTTATTATCCTGTATTTATTTCAGTCTTCAAACTATGGTGGTGTAAATTCCATGTACTAACAAAATAATAAGAACTAAGAACCGCCATGATTATTGTTTTGAATTCAAATCTATCAAGGTCTTCATTAGCCTGTCTCTATGTAGAATACATATAAAATATTTAGTAATTAAATATAAAATTCAGAATAAAATTTTCCCTAAAAGAGGAAAGAATAGTTTCTCTCTCTTTTTTTGAATAATGATTATTTCTGTGCATGTGTGCATTTTTGAAAAGCACTGATGTTTGGGTTACCATTGTACTCTGTAAATACTGATTTCTGTAGAAACTCTCCAGTTGGTATAAAGTGGCAATTTAGTTATATTTTAATTCAGTCAGTCCCCCACACTTGCTCACACTTGCTGTTCTTGGGGCTATGAGCCTTTATTAAGGTTATAAAATGCTTCGACCTTCATCAAAGGCACAGTGACTTCCCTTGAGGTCCAAAGCATTAATGATGAGGTGAAATGCAAAATCATTATCTGAGGGCACCATCTCTCCTACCGCAGAAGCTATTCAAATCATCCAATTGAAAGGCAAACCTATCCAAAAGCTAATAAAGAATTCTCCCTGGCAGTTGAAATATTGGACAAATTGCTTTCAACCTATGATAGGATGTTAACTGGGTGACAGCCAAACGATGCTGCTGGTTCACTATATTCCACCTCTGTAAGCTAGGGAATTGATGGTCTTTGAGTCCAGAGGTCAACAGTTGTTGGCGAGTTTGCAATGAAAAACTTCATCGTGGCTATGGACCAGTGGTGAGCGTTTATGCCTTGCCACTGTCTCAGGCCTGCAGCCTCTAAGAGGAAAGCCATGCTCCACTCAGGGTTAGTGTCACATTTGCATTTGACTTTTCATGAAAACTTGTAAGTGCATTGGCAGAAGATTAAATACTGACAACATAAGAAAATGTGAAAAGCAGTTTATGAATACTCGGTCTTATTCTCCTCTAAAGCAAAAGAATGTGCACTTTGTTAACCAAGGTATGTAAAGACAATGGGCGATGGTGGTTATCTGCTTGTTTCATCCCAGACTTGAAAACTGTATTGAAAGAGGTGAATGTATTTGAGAGATAGAATAGGTCATGAGAGTCCATCTTGACCAGAATTTATCCTGTCCTCATATACAAACTTAGTCCTTTTGGCATAGTAAAAGAGTTCTTCATAAATACATTAGATTCAAATTCATTATTGTCAGTTAACGTATTTATAGTGAGTCAGGTGTTCTTGAGCTTCTATTAAAAACGTGATGTTATATATACTATCAGAAAGAGAAAGAACATCCTAGTTAAAAGGGATTTAAATGAACAACTAGTTTATGAGTTCTCAACTATTTCACTGATTCTATAATGGTAGAAATGTAGACTGATAATCATTTTAAACATTTCATAGAAACTTGTGAGAAATCATATATTTACTGATCAATGTAAAAATCAACTTCATTTGCTTTCGACTGGTTCAATACAACTCAGGGGACAAGTATTACTATTATCTATGGTCTTAGTATGAACAGACTGTACATTAGTACAGTAACTTAGGGGGAATACATAGAATCTGATTTTTCTGTTTAGGCTGGAGAACTAGACTTAAGCCTTGATGATTATGTAGTTGCTGATGTTGCATTTATCACACAAACTAGGCATTAGAGCACATAGAAGAACTCTGGACTGAGGAGCAAAATACCTGGCTTCTAGTAATGACTCAGCTCAGTATCTATGACAAATGATAAAAGTTGGTTTATTTGCCTTTCTTATTAGTCTCTAGTCATACCAGCTCGTCTCTTAGGCCTCTTTCATGTTTGAACTTATATGAGGAAAGTACATTCTTCATTATTAATAACAAGAAAGATGTTTAGGTGAGTATGTCCTGTAGTTATTTGCACTGAAATTTGGGGCATATAGAAGGTAGGAAATCTGCTTCCTAAAGACTGTTTCCTCATTCTTGAAGGGAATAAATATTTTTAAGGGCACAAGTGAAACAATGACTAATATGGAAAATTTTAAGGTAAATTTACTTTGGACCTAGTCAGACTATAAAGATTTAATAGAGTTAACCACATACTGAAAAGTATTTGGGCTTATCTGAAATGGCAAGTGGGAAGTAACATTGTATGAAGCCCAAGCACAATTGCATTTATCTCTGTAATAATGATAATAAGATTAAGGGAATATGTGTAATAAATGGACTTGCCACAGTGCTGGTGGCAATATAAAAAGAATGGACATTACTCTTGAGCAAACAAGAGATGATCAATGCTCAATTTCTTCAGCTATATTTCAGTTTTAGAATTATTTTCTTATAGCTTCCTTAATGGCTACTATTACTAAAGTTCTTTCTGGGAAGGGGAGAAGCAATTCAATATTATGAGGCTGAAAACCTTACTTCAGCCTCACACTCCCTTTTCTGGAAGCAGTCTCATTAAATGCTTCATTATCAAAACCCTTATATCCTAGCAGTGCACACATTTTAATTGGATGAGTTGACAAAAGATGACGAATTATCTTACAGCATATTTTTACAACTGGAAGCTCTGTAGAGTTGCTCTTCAGGCTGAGATTTTATCTTAAATATCAGAGTACTTTATCTTAAATATAAGGCTTTAAGAATATCTATTGACTAAATATATCAAAAAGTTCACAATTTTTTATTTCTAACAATTTCTATGCAGATAGTTTTCTCTCCTTAGACACATTGTATGTTGTCAAGTCCCTTTGTTGTTCATATCTCCATAAAATTTCAACTCCCATGAACAAAGGAATATGCTAGTTCTACAGGGCTAGATTTAAATTACTTTTTTCAGTCAAAAAAAAGTTTAATTATTTTATAAACATTCCTCATTTAAAACAAATTTATCCACTGTCTTTGATGCTTGCCATAAATTGCAGCCATGTTTCATTCTAATATATTCTATTACTATTTGGCTCCTCAGAAGATTTAAAGGATGCCAATTTCCTGTACAATTTATCAGAAAATATTCTGCAATTCTATTTAGAGCAAACTTATAAAAATACAACTTACAAAAGATTTATCACATTGTTTGCATTTTAACATGTTTTCAGAACTGGTAACCTAGTTCCTTCTTGCCTCTTTTTGACAACAGTAGGTTTAATATTAAATATTAACTCTCCTTCCCACAAAAAGACACAATATTATTTATTTGGGATGCATTTGTTATAAAATTATTTAGAGATTTTTATACTTTAGTGCAATGCCTAGATGACGATTATCCTTTCTTATTTGATTTGATTGTCTTTCCTCATAATTTATATTTAGTAGAGCTGTCACCTATTCCTGCCCACCACCACCAAATCCTGCAAAAAATCTTTTAAAAAGATACTCCTTTAGGTGGGAGAGAAAGGTTTTCACTTTCTTTTAGCATCATTTCCTTCGTTTCTGAGGAAAAAGATATCAAACTAATCTGTTAGATCAAATCCCAGGACATGATAGGGCCAGATACATGCAGATGTTAGGTTTCTATGTGTTGAAGGTCATTCTCTGCTGCAGTGGTTATTTTTTTTTTTAATATATATTTTTTTGCTGCAGTGGTTATTTTATTTTTTAGGTTATGTCTTTCTTCGATGAGTAAGAGAAACTGAAAGAGAGAGACAGACAGATACAAAGAGACAGAGAGACGTCATCTCCAACAAGGTATTTCAATTTCAGCAAATCCCAGATCATGGGCATATATGTGCCTGGTATAACTTGGAAAGTCTCCAGATGTAAACTCGGAACATTCTTGTGTGAATATCCTTGCAGAACATTGCATTCTATAACTGCACCACCATCCAAAGTGTCTTGTAAGGTTACTTTTATGATTCAACTTGACCAGTCCATGGTACCCAGTTATTCGGTCAAACACCAGTCTAGAATGCTGCTGTGATGTATTTTTTAGGGTTAACATTTAAATCAGTAGATTGAGTAAAGAAGATTACCTTCAGTAATATGGAAGGTACTCAGTCTATTGTTGAAAGCCTTCAAGAACAAAGATTTTCATAAGAAGGAATTTGGAACCAAGACAAGACGATGGCATCAACTTTTACTTGAATCTGCAGCCTACTAGCCTGCCTTACAGATTTCAGATTTGCTCTTCCCTATGAATCAGGTTCTCAAAAACCAATCTCTCTCTTTCATTCACTCTTGCTATGTGTATATATTCTATTGGTGGTGTTATTCTAGAGAACCCTAATGAATACACTTGCTAATGGATATCTATTTTCTCTGTTCATTTGTCTGACTCTGGAGGTTCACTATATAGGGCCAGTTATTTATATTATTTTTATCTCACCATACCACTTCCTTTCCACTTGAATAATCTACTTCTAAGGATCTGGTTTTCTCCTCAGAGGGAGAGAAGTCCAGGCCCAGAGATTTCCATATTGAATCTTATGAGTGCTTGGCTAAGATAAAATGATCTTCCTTCTAGTGTATACACCCTTGGGATCACATAAGGTATGATGAGTCACTAGCATTTTTGAATAAATCCAAATGTCATTGAGTAGAATTCTGAATTTTACCTGATCTTCAAACATATTCTAATCCTTATATCTGTTGGGGGATTAGAGATGAGAGCTCTAGGTTGCCTGAAGATGTCTAAATCTGTTTCTAATACAAGATAGAATCTCTCTGGGAAAATGACATGGAAAAGAGTAGCACAAAAATCCCATCTTTTTTGTGGTTACCAACTAAGCACTTGTTTTATTACATTGTATTTTGTTGTTTAATGTAATTAAATTTGTATCACAACCCTGTGAGGTAGACACCACCATTAAAAAACTCATGATGATGGAGCTCATATTATTGACCCAGCTTCTCAGATATCTTATAAAATGGCAGATCTTTTTCATTAGTAATCAGTTTGGTGAAGTCCTGCAGAAAACTGGGGAGTGAGATAGATGAAACTTCATAAGCATTTATAATTACCCATGACTATGACATGTTTATTTTTATGGAAAAATTATAATAGAAAGATGTCTTTCCAAGCTTACAATTTTCTCTTCCTTCATATAACAGATCAATCTGCTGTCTCAACCATACACTTAAATTTACTTTCATGATCTTGGGACAGATGACATATATTAGAAAATGTCATTCTATAGGACCAGCAGTTAAAATAATGGCTATGCCACTGGACTCCCATGTAATTTACTGCGGTTCGAGTCCTGGACCTGGTTAAACTCACACCAGGCATGTGTGCGTGCATGCCCAAGATCCTGAGAGGAGAATGCAGAAGAAGAGATTGCAGTGTGACCATCCCCACTGGGGGGTTATTTCTCGCTTTCTGTCTGTCTGTCTCTCTGTCTTTCTGGCAAGCGCATGTGCCCTATAGCAAAAACCTCTCCCCCCCCCCAAAAAAAAAAAAAAAAAAAAAGTCACTCCATCAGCCTGCCTGAATATAGATGCTCTATGTGATGATTTTTAATGTGGTGGGAAGGGAAGCAAAGTTGATCTGGCAAAATGGCAAAATCAAATGATTAACCCAATTAAAAGGTGGGAAAATGAGCTGAACAAAAGTCTCTCTAAGGAAGACATACGAATAGCCAAAAAGCATATGAGGAAATGCTCAACATCCCTCATCATAAGGGAGATGCAGATAAAAACTACAATGAGATACCACCTAACCCCTGTCAGAATGGCAAAGATTAAGAATATAAAAAGTGATAAGTGTTGGCGGGGATGTGGTGAAAAGGGAACCCTCCTACACTGTTGGTGGGAATGTAAACTAGTTCAACCACTGTGGAGAACAATATGGAGGTTCCTCAAAGATCTACAAATAGAACTACCATTCGATCCAGTAATCCCACTTCTGGGTATTTACCCAAAAGACAGGAGAACGCTCAGTCAGAAAAGTGCTTGCACATCAATGTTTATTGCAGCATTATTCACAATTGCCAAGACATGGAACCAACCTAAATGTCCACAAACTGATGAATGGATTGGAAAAGTGTGGTATATATACTCTATGGAATACTACTCAGCCATAAAAAATAACAAGGCCCTGGAATTTGATAGAAAGTGGTCAGATACGGAGGATATATTGCTGAGTGAAGTAAGCCAGGATATGAAAGAAAGATATTGTATGTATCCACTCAATATATACCGACTATCAGCATTCTATGATAGTGAAAAAAAAATTGGAGGACATAAAAGCAGTGAAGATACTTAATGAGAATAGGACAGTGTGGAATGGGGGAAGTGAAGAGAAGAGGATAGAGAAAGATAACAAATGAACAATAGAGAGGTAGGACATTAGTGAGAAACAGATATGGCTTATTAACTGTTGATGTTGACATGTATAGTATTCTCAACTGGATTTGTCTGAGAAGTATTTCATGATGGGCAAAGTATTTGTACAAGCAACATGAGAAATAGCGATGGACTGTCTTAAAAAATAATTAGAATAATAATAATGATTGGGGAAAACATAGAAAAGATATTGAATGTTGAAGCGGGGAGATTAATGTCTCTGTACTGACTGACATGCATGGCATTCCCTTTTGAAAAAGTAATGTAATACAATGTAAAGTTATATGTAATTCAATGTAATATAAAGAAGAATATGATGATAATAAAAAAAAAAAAAAAGAAAGAGGAAAAAAAAAAATGGCAAAATCAGTAGTGAGTAATTTTAGTCTTTAACTCCCACTTCATCCCAACTAAAAAATTACTCTTTAGATGTTCTACTTGTATCCATTTATGGCCCCTGAACTTTCATCTATGAAATAGAAGTTATAATTTTAAAAGATCCATTGTATCTTATTATATTTCTTTTTTTTTTTTTTTTTTTTTTGGAGAGGTTTTTGCTATAGGGCGCATGCGCTCGCCAGACAGACAGAGAGAGACAGAGAGATAGAAAGCAGGAAATCACCCCCCAGGGGGGATGGCCACGCCGCAATCCCTTCTCCTCCATTCTCCTCTCGGGATCTTGGGCATGCACGCACACGCGCCCAGCGTGAGTTTAAGCCGCCGGGTCTGGGACTCGAACCGCGGTCGACTACGTGGGAGTCCAGCGACATAGCCATTACGCTAACTGCTGGTCCCTCTTATTATATTTCTTAATACTTACTGGATTCAAGAGAAAACAAATAAAAAATCCTTCGCTTGGCTTCCAATGAGCATTATTTGACTCATTTCTTCATACCTTTAAATTGTTTTACTATTGGGTTGTCTGGAAAGTCATGACACATGTTTCCATAGAAAAATACAATAACTTTTCTGATGACCTCATATGATTTCATCATTCTCAATCCAGAGTGACCTTTTTGTTGTTAGGTTTTTGTTGTTGTCGTTTTTATTTTTAAAGCTTTAAGCACCTTTCTACTTTAACATCTTCCCACTTACTATATTCTTTGCTTCCCCCTTTTCAAGCTTCGAGTTAAGTGTTACTTCTTAAGAAGGCCTTTCCCAATTTTTTAATAAAGTTCTCTGTTATATTTAAACACTTACCAGGATTGTAATTTACTTTTGTGTTTAATATAGCTTCACATCTGTCAGTTTCTTGTAGTGAATACCGACAGTTTTGCCTGCCAAGTGTTTTTCTTCATTTTCAATGAGCAGAAGACTACTGCGGAAACTTTCTCCTTTTCACCTATGGAATCTCTCCCAGAGATGTTTTCTTTGTATAACGGTAGCCATATTCCAACTATAATTGTCTAGTAGAACCGTGGGCACTCAAATCCAAGCACCTTCCACTAGCCACAGTTCGCTGGAAAAGGGACCAGTCAGAGTTTTCTCATAGAATGTTTCACCTAGAAATGATCCCAGTTAACCTCTTCTCAATTAGAATTGTGGTACTCATAGCAGTCTTGTCCTCACATTTGGAGAAATGTAAACTGTCTACAATGGGAAAGAATAGGCTGACAGACAGAAATGTGAAGAGGATCTAAAGTGCCAACAATGTTTGAGTACCTGATTCTATTCTTCCTGAAGCCAAGATACAACACTGATCTTATAGGTTGACTGATATCATGAGAACCTCCAGTCCTTAGTTCGAGTTGAACTGCTATTCACTGAGAGTCAAGATGGCTGGTGACTAGCATGTTCTGGGAAGTATAAGCTTGACAAACTCACTACTTGCCCGTATGTCCAGCATATCCAATTGTCTCTTTTTGGAGAAGACATTTTGTTTGATTTTGTGAAGGAAAATTAAGAGCATATTAAACTACAAAGGATCCACATACAAATAATGGAATTTTTATTTTTCAAAAAATTATCTCTAAATGTTGAATGTTCATGTGAAACATTTTTGTTCTGTTTTATTTTGAAATCTGGTAAATATCCAGACTGTGGAAGATTACATAGATATCTTGTTTAAAGTCAACCATTCTAGATTTTTTTCTATCATTTCTCTTTCCTCCTACTCTTTCAAAATGTAAATTCTTATTTGGGGGACCAGCAGTAAAATATCGCTGGACTCCCAAAAAAAAACTCATTTGCGTGCCCAAAAAGGAGAATGGAGGAGAAGGGATTGCGGCGTGGCCATCCCCCCTGGGGGGTGAAATATGTTTTAATTCTGAGTAGTAGTTTTAAAACTTTCTAAGTGCTGTCTAGGTATTGGTGGAATGAGAAGAAACTGCACTGTTTTGATACTTTTTCCTGAGATTATCTTGCTACCGAAGACTTCATGGAGCGACTGAGTGATGTAAAATGAAGCTTCCTCTGTTTCTCAAAATTTCCATCCTGGGATCATACCTTTGCCACCTCACCATATGTTTAGAATATCTCAGAGAGTAAAGACAAATTGAACCACACTTCCTGCTGTTTAACCATGATTGTTTGCCTAACAGATGCAGGCAATCCATCTATGCCAGGGGAAACTAAGGAACCTGCTCTCATGACTACAGACAACAAAACACAATCCAAAAATGTGCTCTGAAAAACAAAAAAAAAATAGAGTATCATTTTGACCCTTTTAAAATAATCACATCATTAATATTAACTTATTTAAAGAATCCATTTTGAGGTAGAGTAAGCATAGCCTATGGAAGTAAATACTGGATAATCAAACAGGAGAAACAAAAGCGATCACAACTATAAAACTTATGACTAATTCTTGTTTTTCACTTTACTTATTCTATGAGAAAGAGAGAGAGAAAAAGAGAGACACAGAAAGAACTTTTGATAGGGACTCCATGCCACAATCCACCCCATTTTAGCTAGCCCCAGATCATGGGCACTCTTATGCCTGACATACTTAAGGCCTCCAGACACAAGCCCAGTACCTCCTTACGTGACTCATCCTCACAAAGTATGTTGTTTTACCACTGCATCACTGTCTGTTCCCAATATGTGACTAACTGTAGGTTATAAAACACTTCCTGAGCAAATATATGCATTGAATGTGTTTCAAAAATGAGGAAAATGAAATTTAGTTAAGAAAAATGGTAAGCTATTGAACTAGTATCATACAAAATACAAGACATTCAATTACATTTGAATTTCAGACAAAAATTATTTAGATTGAATATATCACAAATATTGTATGCTATCCGAAATTTGAATTCAGCTGGGTGTCCTGCATTTTGTTTTCTAAATCTGGTAACCTTAGGTAAAGTAGGGTCACAATATTAGTAATTATCAAAGCAGGTGAGCTTTAGCAACCAAAGAAGAAGATGGTGGTTAACATGAACTTTGAAAACTTCTTTTTTAAAATATATATTTTAATTTAATTTAATTTTTTTATACATTCAATCACATTCATCACTTGGCTTGAAAAGCAAATGTTCCAACCAGTACAGTTGGGAATACCATACACATTATCATCAACAAAATAATAACCCATTTTTTTGTCCCATAAACTTCTTGTCTCTCTATTTTCCTCCTTAATGTCTTACCTAAGATTCTTCTCCTTCTCTCACCTTCTTCCCACACTGTATCTGATATCTATATAACCATTTTCTATGTTTCTATATTCTCTAGTCTTTCAGTTTTGGCCATAACTTCTAATGTGCACTAAAATGGAATTATTATCATTGGTAGGACATCATATGGGCTAAAATTTCTTCACATCCCAAATTGCCAGGTCAAAAGCAAATCTCAAATCTCCCGTGAATGGATACATATTCTGTTGTACCTCTTTGAAATGTGTGGGATGTGTTTACCTACAAAGGACCAAACATTAATTGGGAAAATTTCTTTAGGGACTTCCTACCACACCCACTGATCCCTAAGGGTGAAAGATCTCTGAGAGCAATGTTATTCTTGAATATTTATGAAGAACTAGCTCATGATCAAACTTAAAAAATGGATTTCATATTTCAGTGTGTCCCTCTAGATAGATCCTAAAAGAGATGCTTTATAAAACAGAGAAACCTGACCCTTTAGATTCTTGAGTCCCTCAGGCATCAGTGTGGGAAGTTCATGAAGCTATGAACTAGTGGGATTCTTGACCCAATCTTTAAGGCAAAGTTTTATAGATTCTACTAAGTCCTACGTATTTTTTCACTAATGACAGTTTTTAAACATCTAAAGCTATATACAAATGTAAAGATAAACAGGGAAGATCTTATAGCTTTTATCAGAGATTTTATCAAATTCTTCATTCTTAGTTCTAAAGAAGTAATCATAGAGAAATTCTACAAACATACATATGGAATTTCTTTCCCAATGTAAAGTAACAAAAATTCTGGAATTAGCTCCCAACTATCATCAAGCTAGACATAATTGGGCAGTGGTAGCTGCTTGGGTAATTTGAGTATTTATGAGTTAGATATCATACAAGAAAGAGGATAGCTACTGATGATGGCAATAGTAAGAGTAACAGTTTCCTACCTCTGGAAAGTAGTTATGTGTGTCTTGAGTGGATATTTCAGGTGAAGTAGTGATCAGAGAATTATGTTTAAAAAAAAGGCAGGGCATACAAGCACACAGAACAGGGAAATTAAGGGTGCGAGGGGATATTTTGTGCCTACTTATAAATAAACATTGTAAATAAACACTATGAGACAAAATGTGTCTATGATTGGTTCTCAATGAAATGCTGATTGAAAGGTTATGAGGAGAACTAACGATCATAGAGCTTCACATGTTTTAGTGGGTCTTACTGTAGCCCTCAAGTATCACAGGAATTAGGCATGTTCAAATTGGCTTGAGTCCATTTCTAATGCTTAGGAATGATAAATTTTAATGGTGTCTTAAGACTTGAGCTGGCAAAATGGAGAGAGATTTGGGGGAAGTGATTGAGTATTCCTGTTATTTAATTAGAAGCAGTCTCCTAAGGCTTGTACCCCAAACCTGAGACCTGTACTCTCAAAGCATATGCAGAGCTCACACTGAAAAGTTACCTTTCTGGGGGCACCATAACCATTCCTTGTGGTTAAAGGAATTAGATCCCACATGGCCTACCACAGTTCAAATCCTGTCCTGGAGACTTGAAAAATATGCCTGGTACATGTGTGCTTGCCCAAAATCATGACAGAAAAGAAAAATAGAAGTGATGGGGTTGATTGTAGTCTGAGCACACCCCGTTGGGGGATGCTTTCTTTCTCTTCTTCTTTCTCTGTCTCTGTCTCTCTCTTTGGTGAACACATGTACCCTCTGGCAATTAAGAACAATGAAGCTATCTTTCTTCCATAAATATGCAGAACTGAAGGTAGAAAATCTAAGGGAATGCCATTAAATGATTATATGAACTTGAGGGGGTAACAGTGAAGTATTTTTGAAGCACTTTTGAGGAACTCCTTTTTTGGAGGAGGAATATCAACACCTGGGAAGATGACATTAAATATATAACGCTGCCGAAGACACATCAGGAGCTTCGATGTGCTATGAGCACAGATATGCAGAGCTGAATTAATGAGGACATCTTGTATTAAATCATTTGACAACTTGGATACTATTTGTCACTGAAACGTAAATTAATACATGTTTTATATGCTATAAAATGCTCACCTTCAGATAGAGTGTATTACAATGTGAATATATATATGCATGTGGATGTGTGTATTTTTCTCAACCTAATTATCTATGGAACTGGATGCTATTAGAAGGATGCACTGCTTGGATGTTGGTCAGGGAGAGCAGAAAAATTACAGGGCTCCTGCAATGGCACCTGGCAAACTGCTAAAGAATTCTTACCAGTGGGAAGTCTGGAGGGCTCCTTTTGTAGAATACGAAAGCATTTTACTTAGTCCCTCCTCTCTACCTGTCCATATGTACACTGGTTACAGATTCATCATCCTCAATCTTCAAATTTATCATGTCCTCTTCAATTTATAACCTGTGAACAGTTACCTGTTTCTCATAAAAGAATTCTGAATGCCTTCAATTGGAGTTCAAACCCCTTATAGGCTGTAGTCTATGGAAAACGTTTTTTCTGACTAATCGGAGGATTTTGTGTTTGTCACACTTACCTTAAGCTTGTTTGACTGGGCTTTTCTTGAGCACTTTCACTCTGCTGGTTTTGTAAAATTTCATTCTGAAAGAATCAAAGATTTTGTGCTTGTAAAAAGAAAAAAGAAAAAAAAAAAAAATGATGAGTGTGATTTTCTGTCCCCACTTTCTATAAGTATTTCTAGGGAAAAAGCAAAACAAAACCTTAAAAATATTTTTTTTTTTTTCTGTGAGAAAAATTAGCTTGCCCACCAACACTGTCAAGACAGTCATAATGATATACATATCCAAGGATATACATATCATTGGATTCCAAATATCTCTGTACTCTATTATATTAGATAAAAAATTTTGTGAAATACAAATTCCTTTGGTTCTCTCAATTTCTTTTTAATGGTTAGGGAAAAGCTCTCTTTCCCTTACACATAAAGAGGATATTCTAGCAACACAGATATGTCAGTGTACCAAAGAAAGGACTTGTAATTTGTCCCTCTTGAAATAATCAATTAATTATCCAGGGCAGAGTTTTGACACTATAATGAGAGGCAATTTAAAGAAAAAATTAAGAGAGAGGAGGACAGGTTTGGTGGTTCAGTAGTTACATTCTGCTCAAAGGAAGCTAGGTATCCATGGAGGATCTTGGGTTTAGTTCCCTGATCAGTCTATACACATTGGGGGCACATTCCCATGATCCTGAGCAGGTGTTTGTGTAGTAGAAGGTCTAAAAGGAAAATATTACTATTCATTGACATGAAGCTACTAATTGAAGTCAAACTCTAGGTCATGTTTAGCATAGAGACTTGGGTGAAGCAAAAAGGGCTGAATATACCAAACTATTTTACATAATTATTTTTAAGAGCTATATTGAGGTATAATGCAAGTTGTTCATGTTTAAAATGTACATGTTAATAAGTTTGGACATAGGTATACAACCATGAAACATTATGTCAGTCAAGATATTGAACTTATCATTAGCTCAAATAATCTTTTTGTACATTAAAAAAAGAATTATTTATTTAAACTTTCTTTTTTAATTTAAACTTTTTTTTTTGAGAGGTTTCTGCTACATGGTGTGTGTGCTTGCCAGAGAGACAGAGAGAGACAGAGAGACAGAGAAATCACTCCTCCCCAGGGGGGTTGGCCATACCACAATCTCTTCTCCTCCATTCTCCTCTTGGGATCTTGGGCACGCACGCACATACACCCATTGTGAGTTTAAGCCACCGGGTCTGGGACTTGAACCGTGGTCCACTACATGGGAGTCCAGTGACATAGCTATTACGCTAGCTGCTGGTCCCAATTTAGTAATATGATGAATTCTATTGGTTAATTTTCAAATGTTCAACCATAGCTGCATTCCTGGGATAAATTTTACTTATTTTTTAATTAATTAATCAATTAATCATTATTATCATTATTTTTAAATTTCATTTTAACTTTTTTTAATATATTCAAGCACTTAGCTTGCAAAGAGAATGTTCTAATATGAATAAATTTGTCACCAGTTCAGTTGGGGATATGATTCATGTTATCAACAGATAATAACCCATTTCTACTTCCTTTTCACTTTTTAATACACGTCTTACATACTATACTCATTACGCCAGCTGCTGGTCCTGATATTGTTGTACTCAAATTATAAAATTTTCTTTGGAATTTTTTTCCATATAATGGGGGATACAGGTCTATAATTTTCTTTTATATAATGATTTTGTCTAATTTTGTATCAAGTTGCAGTGGACTGAAAGGTAGTCCCCAAAACATGTAACTACATTCTAATACCCAGACCCTGTGAATATTATGTCATATAGTGAAAGAGTGAATAGCAGATTATTTGGAAAAATATGTGATTAAATTAAGAATCTTGAGAGGTACAGCTTCTCATGCATTATCTGGTGGCTTCAAATCTAATTATAACTGTCTTTACAAGACAGAGTGCAAAAAAAAAAAAAAAGGAAATTTGAAACAGAAGTGGTGAAGACACCAGCAAAGAAGAAGGGAAGACACTACCCACAAAAGCAGAGACTGGAGTGAGGTAATCATAAGCCAAAGAACATCTGGACACACCAGAATTTGAAAGAACAAACGATATCGCAGTCCCTTAGTGCAATAGTTGAATCTTGTATATTATGCATCAGATCCCACCAGGCTGACTATGGTTCAAATCTTAGCCCTGGTAATTTGAAAAATCCAATTCTTATGTGTGTGCACCAAATCCTGATGGGAGAGAGAAATAAAGGAAAAAAAGGGTTGCAGTGTAACTACATTCCACTGGTGGGTGTTCTCTCTTTCTCTAAAGTACATGCACTTTATGGCAATAATTTTAAAAAATAAAGTAGTATAAAAAAAGCAATGAAGGAATTTCCCCTACAGGCTTTGGAGGAAGCATAGCACTGCTGACACCTACATTTCAAACTCCTTGGCTTTTAGATCTGGGAGAGAATAAATTACTGTCATTTTAATCTGCCCAGCATGTAATAATTTGTTACACAGCTCTAAGAAACTAACATACAAGGTAATTCTGGTCTCACAGAATAAATTTATACAAAAGTTTATAGAATTAATATTATTTTAAAATATTTCATTAGACATCATCAGTGAAGCCATCTGGGTCTGGGCTTTTCTTTGTGGATGTTTTCCCTCTATAAATTCAATTTCTGCAATGGATATAAGGCTAATCAAGTTACCTATTTCTATAAGTAAGCTCTGATAGTGGTGTCTTCCCGAGAATTCAACCACTTTCTTTAAGTTGTCAAATGTATTGAGTTGTTCTGATATCACCGACTGTTTCATATGTTTTGTTTGAGGGATCGAATTGTGTTCTACTTGCCACTCTCCTCCACCCACAAAAAGAGCTTATACATTGAAGTCCTATCTCTCAGCATCTCAGAATGTGACCGTAGTTGGACATAGGACCCTTGCAGATGTTATTAGTTAAGGTTATCTGGAGGCTGGGTTCTAATATAAAATGACTGAAGTCCTTATAAGAAAGAGACATTTGTCCTTATAAGAAAGAGAAATTTGACAGAGAAAGTCATGTGAAGATAAAGGCAGAGATCCGGGCAATGTAGCAGATGCTAAGGAACACCAAAGACTGTCTGTTAATCACCAAAAGTGAAGAAAGAGGAACAATTTTTCTTTACAGCCCTCAGAAGGAACCGACATGCTGACAACTTCCTCTTGGGTAGCTATCCTCCATAACTATGAAAGAATACTTTTCTGTTACTTAGGCTACCCAGTTTGGGATCCTTATCATAGCAGCCCTAGAAAACAAAAACATAAAGTGGAATCCAGTCCTTGTTGATGTATCTTGGTCAGAAGCAAGTTCATAATTACTTCTCATTCAAAACACACAAATGGTATACATTTTAAAAACCGTGTGTAATTTATAAAATTAGCAAATAAAGATTAGCTATCAGACTCCATTTGGGGAAAATGCCATATCAAGGGTCAATAATTCCATCATTGTACACAGCACTTCACAGGTTCTGCCTGCACCTGTGTGTCTAATGTCAGAAACATTGGAATTAAGTCTAACTAAAGGAAGTTCAAAGAGCAGCCCTATGGACTGTAAAGATGACCCAGGTAGAAATAGAAGAGAATGGCTGCAAAATGCAAGGGAAAAAAATAGATAAATCACCACCCCATTTAGAATAGGGTTAGGACACTAAATTCTAAGTAAGAAAATGCAAGTTAGAAACAAAGAAAATGGAAATAACTTATACCAAGAAAGGGTCCTGGATGTGGCAATGATTAGCTGATTTGTCCTTCCTATTCCGGTAGACAATCATCATTCTCCCACTATAAAGAAAGGTGTGCAATGTAAGGAATGTAAGGATGGTGGCCGATCTGTAAATCATGAACTCATAATCCTAGACCAGGAACCGAGGAAAAATTCACCTACAAGATTATTTACATCATTTTTTACAATCAATTCCTTTTGCAAATGATTTCTACCACTATCTAGGACTTTGCAAAGCAGCTAACCCAAGAAGTTTAAAAAATTAACTAGTCAAATGAAAGAAATAAACACGTAAAAATGAACCATTTCTTCAAACTTGTGGTAATTCTGTAGCTAATTGTTCACAGACCCTCCTTTGGTTTTCTTTATGCTACATAGTCCATGGCTAATTAGCTTAAACCCCCTTTCCTTCAATTATCTTTTGTTGTTATGCATTTTCAATATTTAGCTAATGGAATATTAAGCATGTGATGAAAGACCAAGAAAGAAAACTTTACCTTGAAAAATGGATCTATTGCAAGTAAATTGCTACCCCCAAATTCTTAGAACTGGAGGTTTAATTCCCTGAAAATACCAACTTTATAGGTTAAAAATAGTGAGCCTCAGGAAACGTTAATTTTACTTTCCTTATATTTTAGCTAATTGAAGCAAATGACCGAAGTGTAGAATTTGCCAGTAGCATAGGTTTTATTTAATATAAAAACCATTCTTATCTATACAGAACAGCAAAGAGAGCCTTTGGCACACACATTTGTCTATGAAGCAGTTGTATTTTCATAGACCTTGTGCTATGGGGAGGAAAAAAAGGCAGAATAAAGAATAGTCATCTTGAATTTTGAATAGGTACACACTTAGTTGCAATTGTAGGTCACCGACAGGCAATGCGTCTCTAATCCTTTTCCCTTACAATTCTAATTTGTCCTTCTGGGATTAGAAAAAAGGGGGGATTAATGAACATTTTCAGGGAAGGAGACTAGACATACTTCCTTAGCACCCTCCCTTGACATCTCTCATCATCTTTCTCATATTTAATAGATAATTTAAAATGGCTATCTTTACTAAGGGCAAATCCTCCTGGGGAAAAATGCAAATTAAAGGTCAGAGCTCTCTCTACTTTGTTGTAAAGGCATTTTTGTGTTTAATCGTTTTTGGGAGTTCTTGATATTCTCTTGTATTTAGGTGTTTAAGTTTTTAATTTTTGTGAATTTCCAAAGGGAATGTATGGTTTACAGTCAACATTACAAACATTTATTAAGTATTTAGGTGCACCAGACATGTACAAGATCCTGGAAATATGAGAATAAATAAAACATAATTAATTCCCTCAAGGGGTGTTCATCCTAATTAAGGTGACAGATATGTTTACTGTTACCATAATGCACATAGAAAAAGCTGTGTACGTGGCATAAAAATCTGCTGTGGAATCCCAGAGAAAGAAGCATCTTTTCTTTGTAGCCTTTGTATTCCAGTTCCCCACCACTTACAACAAAAAGCAATGTCGTAAAAATAATGAACTTGAATGCAAAAGACAGCTTTGCAAAGCCAGCTGACAGTTCATAACTTGCCCTAGGAAAGTTCCCTGTGTTTGATTCAGCCATATTTTGGAGATAGAGTCAGGTCAACCTTGAAGGATGCCATAGGGCAAGAACGGTGGGAATCTGAAGTTAGCCCCATTCCAGGCTGAAACACTTTATTCTGCACACATCTTTACACATACGAACTTTATACAACTTTAGAAAATTTATTATCTGGACATTATCAGTGTTGCTCTGGGAAGGGGTTTACTATGAGTTTTTGAGAGAAGGCGATATCACAACTGATGACAAATGACTAGAGAAAAGATTTTAATCTACTTTATTTGTTTCTTATATACCCTTTGGAGATGGTTACATGAGTAAAAATGCAGGTGAGCAAACATACTTTTTCTGACGTTCCTTCAGGTTTATTGATTTTTTTTTAAAAAAAGAAACAAACACAGCAATCCATGGCTAGCTAGTGAGTATTTGTTTCTTAAAGATGCCCGTGCATACTACTTTTATTTATATAAATTTAATTTAGATTTAAAATAGTGGTAATTTTTAATATAATGATATGGAATTTATCAGTGAGTTGGGGGGCAGGTTAGAGTTTGGGAAGGTATCAGAATAACGATTCAAGGTATGTTACCAATTTTTAACTTACTTCTCAAAACGGGCTTTTTCACTGTTTAGTGTTGTGGAGTCAACTTAAAAAAAAAACAGAATTAAATGGCACAGAACAGATTCTTGGAGAAATGGTTGACTACAAAACTAAGGCACAAAACAATAGTAGAGCATCAAGAAGAAATTGTACCAACTAATTCAGAAAATCATGGGTATATGCCTAAAATACCAAGGAGCCAGGATTGGAATATTTACATACATACATACATACATACACCTATACATATACATATATGCACACATGTTAGTAGTTTCACATTACAAATATATTTTGAGGACATCACATTTATGCTAGGTGAGATGAACAGACATATCAATATTTTTTTTCATTTTGAGATCATCAAAAATCAAAATTACTCATATCATGGAGCTCTGGAAAAGGTAAAAAAAAAAAGGAGCCTAAAAACTTCCCTTTGGATTGAAAAGAGTTTTATTTGATCAATATTTCTGGAAGAATTTCTGATAATACTCATTAAAAATTAAAATATGCATATTTATTGACTTTGTAAATCAACTTGTAACTTTTTTTAATAAGATAATAGAATAAATTCAGCAGGTGGCATAATGATTAAGATGCTGGACTACCACATGGGCCACCAGGGTTCAAGCCCTAGACCCAGCAGTATGAAAATCAGGTTAGGAGTGTGTGTGTGCATGCCCAACATCCCAATAGGATAATGGAGGAAAAGGAATTGCAGTGTGGCCATTATCTCTGGGGGGATAATTTTTCACTTTCTCTCTCTCTGTCTTCTACTCTATGTCTTCAACAAAAGTACACATGCACTATAGAAAAAAAAACGATTAAATAAAATACTAAATAAATTAATCAAATAATAGAAGAAATTCTCAGAATCATTTACATTAGAAACATCACTATATTAGTAGAGATACAATGAAAACTATTAAACTAAATTACTTTAATGGAATATTATGCAGCCACTAAAATGATGACAAGAATCTATCTATATAATTTTGTAATATATGCATCATATACATCTAAGAGAAAGAGTAACAATAAACTAAAACCAAGAAAAAAAAAAACAAAGAAAATCATAAAGTATGTATTTGAAAACACTCTTGACCTGCCCTATAGCTTAATGGTTAAGGGAGCTGGATTTTCCATGGTTAACCACCATTCTAGTACTGGCTCCCTTAGCTTGAAAAAAATATGTCAGGTACATACTTATGTGTACAGACAGAATGAAGAAATGCAGGCAAAGGATTATGGCATGACCATCCCCCATTGAGGAGCCCTTTCTTCTTCTCTTTCATTTTCTCTATTTCTTTGTCTCTCTCTGGTGCTGCATGCAACGTCTAGCAATTAAAAAGAAGAAAGGAAGAAAGAAAGGGAAAGAAAGTGGAAGAAACAAGAAAAAAGAGAAAGAAACTCTTAGTCTTAATCAACTCATTAGCAAGAGTTGTAAGATGTTGGGCCTGCCAGAGGAATGATGGCTAAGGAGGTTAGATCTCACATGGCCAACTATACAGTTTGATTGCTGGACCTGGGGACTTAAAAAACATGGCAGGCATGTAATTGTGCATTTCCATATCCCTAAAGGAGAAAAGGAGAAGAAGGGATTGCAGCATGACCATCGCCATGGGGGTGCTTTCTCCTGTCTCGCTTCTCTCTACCTCTCCCTCTCTCTGTGTCTTTCTCCAGCAAGTGTATGTGCCCTCTAGCAAATTAAAAAAGAAGTATCAGTAAAATTTAAGACTTGTAAAAGTCTTTTAATTTTTGAGAGACATTTTTGCTATAGCAAAAAGACTTGTGTGCCTGCCAGAAAGACAGAAAGTGAGAAATCACCCCTCATGGGAGAAGGCCACACTACAGTCACTTCTCCATTCTTTTCTTGGGTTTAGGGCACACATGTGCACATGCCCATTGTAAGTTCTAAACACCAGGGCCAGGACTCAAACAGCAGGTGACCATATGAAAGTCTGGTGCCATAACCACTATGCCATCTGCTGGTCCTGAGAGTCATAAAAATGTTAAGGGACTTGTAAACAAAATATAATTTCACAAATAAAGAATAAAATTTAAAATATAGTAAAATATGTGATAATAAATTTTCCCAGAAGAATGAGAAGTAGATATTTCTAAAATATGTTTACATGTTAAGTTGGCTCATGAAGAACTGAAAAATGAATAGATCGATAACTTTTAATGATGGTAAATGTTAAATTCAAAAAAGTTCCTTTTCTTTTATGCCCAAATATAAAAAATATTTAACTTAAATAAAATTTAAGTATTCTTTTCTGAAGCGTTTAAAGAAATCGATACTTTTTATTTTATACAGTATTTTCCAGAAAATAAAAAAGAAAAATGATTAGTTATTTTGAGGCTTGTAAAAATTGTAGCCCCAATCATATCTAAATTGTATAAATAAAAACATCCAATATAACTTTAGTTAATAACATCAAATAGGGCAATATAAATACATACATAATGATTAACAAGGATTTATGCCAGTGTTCAGTATTGTTAATTAAAAAAAAGAAAAATGACCATAGAAACTCCTGATCATGGCCTAAAAATCTCACATGATCCAGACCCACATAATCATTCCAATCTATTTTGTGTCTCTCTCCATTATTACTGGATTCTTGCCAAACAGATTTCTATCTCTTCTGATTTAGTATCAAGTTCTTTCCTGGTTCACAGTCCTTGTGCTTGTAATTTCCCTCTTCTGGAATTCTTTTTTTTTTTGAGAGAATTTTTTGCTATAGGGCACGTGCACTTGCCAGAAATAGAGAGACAGAAAGCAAGAAATCATCCCCTAGGGGGAATGGCCATGCCACAATCCATTCTCCTCCATTCTCTCAGGATCTTGGGCACACACATTCACGTGCCTGGAGTGAGTTTAAGCCACTGGGTCTGGGACTCAAACCGTGGTCAGCTATATGGGAGTCCAGACACATAGCTAGTACTCCAACTGCTGGTACAGTCTTCTGGAATTCTTTTTCAGTGAAGTTTCTATCAGTTTTCTCTTCTGTTCTCATCTCGGGTAAATATTTTCTCCTCAGAGTGACCTTTCTTGACCACCCTTTGTCAGAGGAACCCCCATCTACCCTCCCCTCTAGCAATCTCTATCTCTTTTTAGAAATTATCATCATGCATTGTTCTTTCATTACATTTATCATTATCTCAAGTATTTTGCCTGCCATTTGTTCATGTAAGCTTTAACACTCCCTTTTGAAGTGCAGGCTGCCTGAGTACAGAGCCTTGTTTGAAGTAATGCTGAGTCATAAGATAATCTATGCAAGTTTACATAAACTTCATAAATAATGAAAGCATCATAAAAACGTAATTTGGTACCTCAGTTTCCTTATCTATTTCTTGGGCTAATCATCAAGGGCCTAATTATCTCAAAGGATCTTAATGAGAAATAAGTAATACACAGAAATACCAAAGTCTATTTTGACAATAGAATGATGATTTTTATTAGTATTCTCTCTCTAATCATCATCTGTTATTATAATTTTTGCAAAACCAATTTAAGTAAAAAAAAAAAAAGCAGTAGTTTTCTTAGTTCTTGTGAGCATTACTTTACAAGGTGGGTCATGTGGCAGCTGGATGCTGTAATCGCTTCTAATGTTCTGTCTTTGGGGATATAGTTGCACCATTCACTACTTGCCTGAAAACCAAGATTATTACTATCATATTTTCCCACCATTGAGCTGTACCAAAGATGTTTATGTGTGTTTTGTTGCCTTGTAAACAGATGCACAAGATCCAGTAGGAGCACTGCAGTGGCTTTGCTGAGATGAAGGGCTGGCTTGATTTTGTAAAAGCCATCAATAAGAATTATGGGGCAGCATGAGATCTGGTTGTAAATGGAAGACATCTGAGGCAGGAGCAATCTGTCCATGAATGAGACTAGCTCCCATAAACTGGCAATAAGAAGAATGAGTGTGAGGCACAGGAGACGCACAAAGACATTAACTTTTAAGAAAGTTGCAATAATCTGATCTATAAAAAAGAACCAGGTTTGGGATTTTTCTCCAACTTTTCTGTTTGGCCAACACTGCATGTTTTTCTTATTGATCAGTTACTTATTTATTCATTTAAGTAGCAAGACTAGGGAGCACTTACTAGATGCCAATCCCTGTTTTAGGTGTTTTTGAGATCACAAGAAGAATCAGTCGTATTTTGAGTATCATGTATGGAAGAGAGCATAAATTGTTTGCATGTACTTTTAAGTACTCTGCAGCTTACAGAGTGGTTTTGTATGTAATTATTTTATATGTATTATCTTATTTGACTCCCAAAACAAATTCTGGAAGTATATAGGATAATAAAATCAAAGCTATCCAGGCAACATGACTTCTCCAAAGTCGTTCAATTAGCACATGGTATAGCCTGGATGTAATCCAGGTCATCTGCTTCCCAGCCCAGCATTCTTCCTGCTCTAATACAAAAGTGCATGTTGTCTCAAGGTGGGGAGGAATAGCTATTAATGCAGAGCATGAAGTAATAATGTTTGTCATGTGGAAAAAATGCTTACTTGATGGAATGAAAAATGAGATTATCTGCACATCTAGAAGACACGGCATTTCAACAAAGACCAAGCACATAGAACAGGTTCTGTCAAACAGGAACTCATGAACTTGTTGGTGCTTATGATCTTTCATTGCAGAGTCGGCAGCACAAACAAGCAGTGTGAACACAGAAAATAAGGCATTATCCTAGGAAGTATCAAATGAGACTAACACTTAATAAGTAAAGAAGAAAAAGTAGGCTAGATCCATGCACAGGAAGCCTTTATGGCACTGGACCTTGAAGAACTAGAGATTTGGATAGGTGGGTAGTTGGCAATACAGAATGAGCAGCAGCATAGAGGCTGAAAGGGGAATGTTCTTGGGGTGAGCCGGGGCCTCAGTGGAGCAAAAACTAGGTTGAAGAATAACAACAGATATTTCTTTCAGAATCATTTGTGAGGGCCAGCAGGTGGCATGGTAGTTGAGAGCGCTGGACTCTTATATGGCTGACAATGGTTAGAGGAGGCTTGCTTTTTCACGTTTTTTCTCTCTCTCTCCCTCTCTCTCTCTCTGCACTCTATCCCTGTCTGGTCAAATTAAAATGAATAAAAAGATAAATAAATAAAGTTAAATATAATAATTATTTTTTTTAAAAAAAATCAGTCATTCAGTTTCTATTTAAATAACCAAGCTAGGGGCCAGCAGGTGGCATGGTGGTTAAGGGTGCTGGACTCCTACATGGCCAACTACAGTTCAAGTTCTAGACCTGGTGGCTCTCTTTGTTTCTCTCTCTCTCTCTCTCTCTCTCTCTCTCTTTTATTCTGTTCCTCTCTGGTCAAATTCAATTAAATAAATACACAAAGTTAAATCAAATAATTCTTTAAAAAAATAACCAGGCTAAAAAGAATGAACCAACTGAACTTTATAATGCTCCCATTTGAGGCCAGAGTTAATTAGTGCACTTTAACGGCAGTTCGCTTTGACAGTGAGCTCAGGATGGCTTGAGAGCAGTGAAGTGAGAATTTATGGTGAATAAGGCAATCTGGTGTTGTTAAGGTTTCCCAAAAACATCACTACCTAAATGGCTATTTAAATAAGGACTATCACTCGTTCAGAATCTAAAACATTTTTTTTTTTGTCCATTTGATAGAAAGCAGACTAAAAAATGTTTAAATTCTGTAGAGAACAACTGTAGATATTACAGACAGTGTAGGAGGATGATGGGTAATGGGGGTGGTGGTAGAGGGAGGAAATCAAAGAGAAAAAATAGCAAAACATTTAACAGACACAAAAATAAAAAAAAATATTTTGATGATGGTGTGTATGGAAATATCTTTGACTGGACTAATATGCAGTGCTTTCATGCTAAGAAAGTTCATTTTGTATGATGTAAAGATGAATAGTGATTAAAGGTAAAAAAAGAAGAAAAAGAAAGGAACCTTTTTTATCTAAAAATAAGAAAAATAGATCCCAATTGTATTAAGATAATTCATATGTTAAATTCTAGATATGTAATCCACTGCTAAAATTTAATTAATTAATTATTTATTAATTAGGAGAGGTTTTCGCTATAGGGTGCATGTGTTCGCCAGACAGAGAGAGACAGAGAGACAAGAAGCGAGAAATCAGTCCCCGGGGGTATGGCCATGCTGCAATCCCTTCTCCTCCATTCTCCTCTTGGGATCTTGGGCACACATGCACACGTGCCCAGCGTGAGTTTTAAGCCACCGGGTTCGGGACACGAACTGCAGTTGACTACATGGGAGTCCAGCGACATAGCCATTATGCTAACTGCTGGTCCCAAAATTTTATTTATTTTTTAAGGGTACAAACTGTGGTTTAATATTTGTATATGTGTATAATAAGCGTGCATGTATATTGGTTATATATGGACACATGTAGTTGAAATCACAATATATAAAATTAATGTATGGAATAATTATTAGCTATCTATCTATACAGAGATAAAATCATATTTTCTTAAATTGTGATCACATTATGTATTATATATAATTTTGTGTCCTGCTTTATCTCTCACTTACCAATTACAAAAATTAAAGTGTTTTCGAATCCTCTGCTCATCTCACCTCTTTCAAGGGTTACCACCTTCTTATAGACATGTATGCAAAGGAGAATGTGCCAGGCAACTGTCCTTGAGTTGTTTCATTTTGCAGTTGCTGCTTCTTGCATATGATTGCTGCTTCCCTGGTGCCTCAGTCTCCTCTGCCGAGGCTCAGCAACTGGAGACCCAAGGCAAATTTTCCTTGACCCAGTGTAGCCACATCTGCCCTGCCATTACCAAAAGGTTGTGCAGAGAAAGCCCCATCTATGAATCTATTTAAATATCACAAAAAGAAGACTTTATATGTGTCAGCCACTTTATTGAAACATGAGAATAACCAAAGATAATTAAACTTTGGGGGATATGGGATAACCCGGAAAAGGTTGCCTGGATGCTCAATCTGGCAATTTCTGAATTCTAAGACAAAGAAAGGAAGAATTACACTTTCTCACATTCAGTATTTCTTTTGTTCTCTTAAGGTGTGCTCTGTCTGACCTTTCCACTCCCCGAAATAGACACAATCTTGTAGGCATCGTATTTCCTGAAGTCTGAGTTATCTATTTGTTTTCAGAAATACCCACCCAGAGGTAGGGTGCAGGGTGGCCAGATAGAGCAACACCAGTGTATGTTTCTCAGAAGGCCAGTCCAGCCTGAGGACAGTGCGGCTCCAGACATGGTCTCTTGTGCGGTCTCTGCCAGTGTCAAGAGAAAATCTGCCTTCTAATTTCTCAGTTTCCCCAGTCCTCTTAAGGACAACTATTAGGTGAAAAACATAAATTGGTCTGTATTTATGCATGTCAACTCTCACACACATGCACACACTCAGTGCAAATAATAATTCTCAAATAAAAGACCACCTAGGACCAGACTTGTAGCCTATTGAACTGGATCCTACATGGATGACCATGATTCAAACATCAGCAGCTTGAAAAACGTGTCTGACACTGCATATCATAAATCCTGACAAAATGGAAAAATGGGGGAGAAGGGGTTGTGGCATGACTAAGCCTTATAGTGGGGTGCTCACTCCCTTTCTGTCTCAGTAAGCACATGTGCCCTCTGTTAATTAAAGTAAGTAAATAAATAAATAAATAAATAAATATCTAAATCTATTCTATGGGAAGATTTTTTCTTTTTCTCTCTTTTTTTTTTTTTTAAATTTGGTAGAGGGTGCATGTGCTTGCTGGAGAGAGCAAGAGAGAAAGATAGAGACAGAAACAGAGAAAGAACTGCCCCCACCCCCTTAGAAGATGTTTAAGCCACAAACCCTTCACCTCCATTTCTCCTTTTAGGATTTTCAGCCCCTACATGCAGGCACTAGTGTGTTTCTCAACTTAGTAGGTCCAGGACTCAAACCATGCTGTTAATCATGTGAGATCCAGCCACCCTAACCAGAATGACTTTTGTTGACCTGAAAATGTTTTCTTTATGTAAATAATTCACTAGGTTTCCCTTGCTCATGAGGTAGACTGAACTTGGCATAATTCTGAAGAAAAATATCAGATATCCTTTCCTCTTTGCAGACCCTCCTCTTCGTCAAAGCAAGTAGAGTGCTTAAAAAACACAGACTAATAAGGATTGTTTTGTGAAGTTCTTTCCTCCTCAGGAGGGTAGGTCAAACTTTGGGGAGTTAGAAGAAAACGGGTGGCACTTTTGAGTGTGACCAAATGTTATTTAGTTGGCTGAGTTCAGTGAGTTCACAGAGCTCTGGTAGCGTTCACAGAGCACTTCCTCCCTCTTGGAGCTTGTAACACACAAAGAGAAGACTCACAGAGCACTTCCTCTTAGGGCTCGCAGAATGAAACTGAGCCAAGCCAAGTCCACCAGGACTGAGCTAGCTGAACCAAGGTAGAGCTGAGCAGAGCTAGCTAGCTGGCTCTCCAGGTGCTCCATTTTGCTTAAAGGGGCTGCAGAAAATAGTGGCTCATTACCAAAACCAAACTGTCACACACCTGCATGTGTGTTACATGCAGTGGCATAAAAGAGCAAAGTCAAATTATAAAACAAGTGTGCAAATGCACTACAACTAATAACATGAGTTATTTAACCTGTGGTCTTCAAATATGACAAGATAGGAAGTTAAGGAGCTGGATTAAACCACCCTGATTCCATTTTTCTACAACTCTACTATTGAAAGAACAGATCATCTCACCTAAATTACAATTTTTTTTTTACTTTGAAGTAGATTTTTTTATAGTAATTATGATAATTTTCTAGAGTACCAATATTTACTTATTTAAACTAAGACATTGCTGATAGTTATTGCTTAATAACTACACTTTTCTCTGTCTGGTTTATGAACATAATCCTTAAGGATTTTTCATTAGCTTTGCATTGGAAACAGGTTTGTAAGACTTACTAATAAGGTAAGTTGTGACAATAATGAGCAAAGTTTCAAAAGACTTAGATTCTCATCTTTATTGTTTCATTAACTACATGAGGAATGATGGACAAATGAATTAGATTCTGATTTTTTTTAGTGCAAAATTATAGTGATGAGCAAAGCAATTTTTAATGTTCTCTTCAAATTCTAGTCTATGCATATAAAATACTTAAAACAGTAATTCTTTAATTTTTATAATTACTTTATTTAATTTGATTTATAATTTTTACTACTTTTTAATTTGGTAGATAGAAATGGAGAGAAAGCGAGAGAGAGAGAGAGATAGAGAGAGAGAGAGAGAGAGAGAGAGAGAGAGAGAGAGAGAAAGAAAGTGGGAAGGCAAGGTGCCAGGTCTGAGACTTGAACTGGTTGACCATGTGTGAATCCACCACCTTAACTATCAATTCTTAGCCCCGAGCTAAGTTATTTCCAAATAACTTAACTGTCAATGATATCAATCAAGTAATTGTCAGCAGTGAGACTAATTATCCACAATTTAAAGTAGAATCTTATCATAGTTATTTAATACGATCAATAATTGTTTAAAATCAATGCAAGGTAGATAACCAGAGACTAGCTTCTTCACCCGGATCATTATGCAGGCCTTCTTCACACTTTCATCACCTAATTTTCATTATTAAGCTCCTGTTATCAGCTAGGACCTGTCTTAAGCACTAGGGATCTGGCGGCACACAAAACATAAAGGTCTGTACCTCAGAGACTTTACACTCTAGATTTATAAAATCATTGTGGAATAAATTAAAAGGCACGAAAACACCAAGGGCAAGAAAGTATGTATGCCATGGCATGTTTGTAGTGTGAGAGTTTGGTCTTTATATGAAGTCTGGGGGAGGATTGTATCAAAAAAGTTTCTGTTGAATTGTAGAAATACATCATGTATTTTTCTATGCAAAATGCATCACGACTTTTCCAATAACCCGAGTATAACAAAAGCCTTTTTGGCCCTAGTCTCAATATCTTTTCTACATTTTGCTCCATTGTAGGCAAGCATTTGGCCTGAGTCTTCTCAACTATTTAGACACCTCTGTATTACTGAGTTTTTTGTCTATATCCTGAATGCTGACAAGTGAATTTTGGCCTCTTTACTGTTCCTTAAAAGTCTTATGACTATATCTCAAATTTCGTTCTGAGACAGTTAGGAACCAAGTTCCTCCAACAATACTAATATTCATTATTGGTTCATAATTTTACCCCTAATCTTTGCTGATGCAGAAGTTACATAAATATGGTATTCATGTTGAGATACTGGCTGCAGTATATGCTCCAAACTGAAGCTCAACATGCTATACCTTTCATTGAAAATTGAATCATTTCCAGACCATCATTGTCCTCAGCAAAAATGGCACAGAGAAAACTATAGGAGCAACAAGGTAAACTTAAAAGAATTTAGGTAAGAATTGAGAAAGATGAAAGAGAAATTGATGGTATATATATATATATATATATATATATATATGTATATATGTGTGTGTGTGTGTGTGAGTGTGTGTGTGTGTGTGTGTTTATACACCACCATTATAAAATACTATATATATAATATATATATATAAAAATACTATATACATATTATAATTTTAATATATATATATTATATATATATATATATATATACAGCATTTTAATATAGTTAAATGGGAACAGAGACAGATCCAGTTTCTAATAGCTAGTCAGCTCTCTGCACTGCAAGTTAGGTAATTCACGTTACATCTTTGAGCTTTAGTATCTTCAGCCATGATATGAAACACTTGGACAGAAAATCTCTATTATCTGAAAATATCTTACCGATAAGGTTTAAGCAGTCTTATTAAGAGCAGATAATCCCAAAACTTCTCCATAGAGTATAATATATATAATAACGATATATATATATATATATATATATATATATATATATATATATTAATTATATATAAATTATATAATCCACCATGATTAGATAATTTATATTTCTATGGGATGTTTTTATCCTAGAGACAAGAAAGTTAAGATGTGACATAATCACTTTATTTTTAAAGACAAGTGCCCATAAAGAATAAATAAATTTTTTTCAACAAGTGGTTGAACATAGAATATGTGGTCTAAACTTTTGAAGTAGAAATGTCTTAACTGTGAGAAAGATGATGACTACTAAGAGGAGCTGGTAAGGGGCTAAGTCAGTGGTGAAGGGGTAACATGCTGCTCACGTGTTGCTGGATCCATACGGGAGACTGTGAATCTGACTCCTAGCCAACCTGCACATGCCAGGCACACCATACCCTGCTCATGGCTGGCTGGACAGGCTAAAGGTAGGGATGTTGTGACATGAGACACTGTTGAGGGTACTTATCTTTCTCTCTGTCACAAAAGATATAAACAACAACATTTTTTTGGAAAAAAAAGGGGGGGAAGTTAAGATAATAGAAAAATATTTGAATAGTTACTATTCATCTAATCCAGGGCAAGTAGATCATACTGGTTAAAAAATATATCCACAAATTATTATTACCTTTACCCTCAACAATAGAATGTGGCAGGATTTATGGTGTATTTTTACCGAAAACAAACTTTTTAAAAGAAGAGCCTTTTTCTCTCTCTCTCTTTCTCTCCCATCACTCATTTTGAGGGAAGCCAGCTCCTATGTAAAAAGCTATGGGGGTCAGCAGGTGGCATAGTGGTTAAGGCACTGGACTCCCACATGGCTGACCATGGTTCAAGTTCCAGATATGGTGGCTTAAAAATTACGCAGGGTGTGTGTGTGTGTATGTGTGTGTGTGTGCGTGCCTGCATGCTCAAAATCTGAGGAAGGGAATGGAAAAGATGGTTTGCAGGGTGGCCATCCCCTCCTGGGGGTGATTTCTCCCTTTCCCTCTCACTGTCCCTCTCTGTTTGTCTCTGGAAAGTGCACACACCCTATAACAAAAACCTAAAAAAAAATGCTGAACTATTCAGAGGTTTTTATGAGAAAGTACTAAAGATATCTCTGGCCAATAGGCAGTGAGAAACTCAGGCCTTCAGTTCAAGATCTGGCAAGGAAGTAGGCCCATATACCAATAGGCACTTGACTGAGATTGGAGGAAAATTATTCTCTAGTCAAACTGTCAGCTGAAATTTCATCTGCAGCTGATAGCTTGACTACAGCCTTATGAATGACCTTGCCTATAATCACCTATCTCAGCCACTTGCAAATCCTCCCAAGAAAATGGGAAGTAAATCACTTTATTTTGAAGTGCAAAGTTGTTAAGCCATTCTTCATATAGCAATACATACTAATGCAGAAGAGATCATAGTGCCTCTCAAATGTGCCGTTCATGTCATGGTACTTAAATCTGCTAAAAAGTTAAAATACAGTACTTCAAGTCTGATCTTCAGAGTCCATTTCAACTTATTTTTCCAAGCTTGTAATACTTTTGCGTACATACCCTAGTTCGTTACAGCTTACCTGAAACTAGATTCTTTGGTGGAATTTTGCCTTTGGGCTGTTGAGGCTTTTCCCTGGGAAGAAAAGTAAATAAGTAAATAAATAACTAAATAAACTTTCTATTAAACTATCTCGAGTTCAAAGCATATCTCATATTGAGATTTTAAAAACATTGCCTGTCTCAAATGAAACGAAATTCTCACTCTGCTCGTTTCCTAATCTCAGGCAAGTTAGAATCCCACCTCTGAAAATGTGGATAATACTTATCTACCTCAAATAATTGACAGGTATATTAAAAAAGAGTGCATGAAAACATAATATATATTTATATATTTTTCATATATTTTCCTCTTTTTTTCTCCATATGTCTTTCTTGAATTAAGTTGTTCATGCTTTTTTAAAATAATTTTTAAACATCGTATTTTTCAAAATGTCTCTGAAAATAAGACCACTCTAGTTTCATACATATTTTCATATTCATAAGCCTCTGTTACGAGATGTTTCTATTATTATCAGAGAAATGAGCCTCTGAGTTCTATCATAGCTTCTAATCTAATTGCTTGGCAAGTCAGGTCATCCGCTCACTTGAGCTCAGTTTCTTCGAATTTTGTTTTAAGTGAAGATGTTTTAATTCCCTTTCAGTTCTAACTTCTGAAAGTCACACTTTCCTCACGTGTCATCCATCTTTTTCTTAGGTTTAATCTGCGGGTAGACAAAGAGATTGGCTTTTTAGTACTCCAGTCATCTTGGTCCTTTCTGGTCTGTGTTACAAGAAATCATTTCCTTGTGGGCCAAATAAAATTGACTTTTTAAAATGCTCAGTTTGGTCCCTTTCCTTTGATTTTACAACGCGAGCAGCCTGACATGGGAATTTAATGATTCAGATAAAATCTTGGCGTATTCACACAAAAACTACTTTTATATGTGTTCTAGCTCCGGAGAAGA
The DNA here is from genome assembly GCA_026018925.1 of Tupaia tana. Taxonomy (NCBI): domain Eukaryota; kingdom Metazoa; phylum Chordata; class Mammalia; order Scandentia; family Tupaiidae; genus Tupaia; species Tupaia tana. The sequence continues at coordinate 35,254,952 of JAKSZU010000007.1, read as the reverse complement.
CTGAAAGTTTATGTGCTAGTCTGAGAAACAAAGAGAGAAATGGCAATTTGAGAAGTAGTAAAGGTTTATTTTATGTCCTAGTCTCATTTATCCCACTAGCTGTGATTACCTTAAAATCTTTACATATATATGATGATAAAAAACAAAGAAAAAAATGCCTTTGTCTCTAGCAAGTTGTGCTGTTTACTAGCCACATAGGTATATTGAGAGAATCTATTAAAATCATAAATCTTTTGAACTGGCAGAGTGCTTAGGGATTATCTCATCTAGTGATTCCAAATACGGTGTTCCTGAAGAGATTGTTTCAATGATTTTTAAAGCCAAATATAAATTATACATTGATCTATGATATGACTAACCAAAAAATTTTTGCACCCAAAGAATAAATCAGACGAATGGGGTGGAAATAATAATAGCAGGTGTTTAGGCTGGTATTTTTCTTTCCTGTCCTTTAGTAAAACCAAAATGATTTGATAATATTTTCAGAATGTCTTAAGAGGCTGGTGTTGAGACGACTCTTAACCCACATCTGACTCCCATACCACGTTCTTTTCACCTTACCTGCTAACATCCATCTTCAGATGGAATGAATTCTTTACGGTCATGTTAAGTGTGTGAAAGTATGACTACTCGTGAGGCAGATACCCAAGTAAAGACATTGAGAGAACTGGAGTCTCATTATAGTCGCTTGCCTCACAATGCCGTGTTAGTAACTCTCTGATGATCACCGCATCCGCATTTTGTCCTGACTTCATTAGATCTCTGTGTTAAGCATTGGCTTTCTGTGCAATTAGAACCTGTCTATTCCCACTTTCAAGGCTACCATTATTAATGTCATTATTGTAAAAATAACATATTTATTGAGCATCTACCATGCAAAAGCCATTTTATTCAATACCTCAGGGACATACTTTATTCAAAGTTATTAACAACTTCATGAGATTCCAGAAAGTAAGACATATTATTTAAATGACTTCACAGAAAGTGTCTTATCTTCTGAGAATCTGCTTCAGTTATTAAAGCCTTCTCAGTCCAAAATGTAAACAACTTGGATGTGTAAAAATTATTTTTTTCTTATATAATTAAGATCAAGTTTGTCAAAATTATCAAATAGATACTATTTTGGTCACTCTCCCACTCTTTCTCACTTTACTTACCAAATGTTGCATGGGATGTGATACATTGTATTAAAAAATAAATATAACTCTTAGCAGCTAGTCTGCTTACCTTGGAAAGAATTTAGGGAGTTGAGGTTAAACTATTGTTATATTATGTAATGTTATACTATGGTATTAATGCATTCATTCTCTGTCTCAGAATTGTTTTTGACTGTTACTTAGATACATTCTCACCAGATAATTGGGGAAAAAGAGAAAAAGTATTCTAGTCAATCTCTAGAGAAGGATAAGAGTTTATTTGTCTAGAAGTCTATCCACCAACTTCAGGATATCCATGAACTCCATAAGACCATAAATGTTCATGTATCTGTAGGTGTAGTTGTAAGCACAGGCATATGTGTTGGTGTTTCTGTAGGCAGATTTGGATATGAGTATGACTAGATAAATATTGTTACATGTGTTTTTCTTGACACTCCATAGCCATCAACACTCCCCAAAATAATCTAGAACACAAAAAAAATGTACTCCCTTATATTTAGCATTGTTCGTTTCCATGATGACTACATCTATAGCCAGGTAAATCCTGACTTTATTCTAAGGCTTTCTAATGATTCTTCTAGAAACTTCTGGAAGTGCAGCATATATTCGGGATATCTCACAGGTGCATTTTTATTAGATTCAGAGCTCATTGTGAAAAATAAATGTCATTCTTGCAATTTTGCTTATTTTTCCTTCTTATTTATTCCATGTGATATCTGAAAATTTTATTATTTTTTCCCTTCTTCCTCTCCGTATCAAAATTAATAATCAGGGATTATTATTTACATTAATTAGAATATCCAAATTAGTCCTATCAAAATCTCTGCCTTGATTGCATGTTTCTTCTGTAATAATAATCTCTTCTGTGTTTTCTTGTATGCTTCTCCACCGGGAACTAGCTCCTACTTCCCCACTCACATTAAACTCCTAACAATTTATATTAATTTAGGAATAATACGCTAATTCTCCCTAAGAAGATAATTTTATTTTATTATTTAATCTTATATTCATTATCTGAATTGATACAATAGGGAGTTTAGTAGAGTTCACCATTTCTAATTTTTTTTTTTTTTTTGGAGAGATTTTTGCTATAGGGTGCATGCCCTCGCCAGAAAGACAGAGAGAGACAGAGACAGAAAGCAAGAAATCACCCCCCAGGGGGGATGGCCATGCCGCAATCCCTTCTCCTCCATTCTTATCTCAGGATTCTGGGCAAGCATGCACACGCGCCCAGCATGAATTTAAGCCACTGGGTCCGGCACTCGAGCTACAGTTGACTACATGGGAGTCCAGCGACGACATAGCCATTACGCTAACGGCTGGTCCCAATTTTTTTTTTTTTTTTTTTTTTTTTGAGAGGGAGATTTTTGGTATAGGGCATGTATGCTTGCTGTAGAGACAGAGAGAGACAGAAAGACAGAAACAAGAAACCACTCCCAAAGGGGGATAGCCACACTACAATTCCTTCTTCTCCATTCTCCTCTCGGGATTGGGGGCACGCACGCACATGTGCCTGGCATGAGTTTTAAGCTGCACAGTCCAGGACTTGAGCCAAAGTTGACAATGTGGGAGTCCAGCAATGTAACCATTACCCCACCTGCTAGTCCCCACCATTTACATTTCTAAAATGAGAAGAAAGTGCCCAGAGAAATGTAAAATGTTTTCATGATCTAAAAACTCAGTTACATGTATACCTGAGAATATACCTACGTGTCATAATGTTAATCTAAGCCTAACTACAGGCCTCTACTTGGTTTAATTACTGGGTCAAACCAAGAAAAGACAAGGTGCTTGTAATAAGAGAACCTAGATTTAAGTCGTAGCATTGCTCCTTGCTAGATGTGAGACTTTATTTAAAGTTTTCTTCTCTGAATCTCAGTTTCCTCATTTTTTTTTTAAAAAAATACATAAATAAAACAGGAGAGGAAAAAGGGTCATGTTTGATTTTCTCTTTGTCTTTCTGCCATAATACCTTTCATAGTCTGTTATTCATTACTCTCTGGCTGGACAAAAGGTGATAATAATCATTCAAGAAGTGTGAATAACTCCATCTTGCTTTCTGGTGTTGTGGGTAAGAAAGAGCACTTGCACTTGCTTCAAAAGAAAGAGAAACAGGAACGTCCCCTGCAGAATGTGTTGCTAGGCCCAGTTCTAGCCTCAGGCTCAAATGACCCTAAATATAACAGCATTCAGCCTCGTAAAGAGCAAAGCAAACTGAAAGATTCGAAGCAGGATTTTGACATGCCTGTCTTCGCCAATCCCTGCTAAACTGCTGATGCTGTTACTCCTCGTGACTCAGTCCACATGCACTCAATTGTGCCATCACCAACTGCTCTTGTTGGCAGGGCCCTCTGCGGGCTTCACAGGCCGCTGCTTGTGGCTCAGTGCCAAATGGATTGTGGGATGGATGATTGACGATCAAATAAGCATCCTGCCTTGTGGCAACACAAAACATAACTGTTATTATTACTTATGGAGCCTTTCAAAGCACCATGTTAAATAGCCCATGTGAAAGGAAATTAACACTAAATTACATTAGGAACTACTTTTAAAACAGATGAATGGAGGGACCAAGGATACTCACTCCTAATCAATCATCCAGGTTTTTCTCATTTCTAATGTTTTCATGCTTAGTTCCGTTACTTATCATTTTGCCATTAACTTGCTGCAAGAATCTATTAACTGGACCTTTTACTTGCAGTCTTGTCCATTTCAACCCATTTTCCATATTACTGCATCTTTCTAAAAAAGTTCCCTATATTTTTCACAATGAAATCCAGTTATGCTTGGCATTACATAAAGTGTCTTTCCTGAAGTGGGTCCTTCCAGCTGCTCCAGCTTTATCTCTTGCTCCATACCAGTGTTCACCTTACACGCAATACTGACAGACTATGGGTAGTTCTTTCAATGTATGCAAGTTTCTATTAACAATGAATATCAAAATGCCAATTTTTAATGAAAATATTTACTTTGCAGAATCACAAGTTAGGTATTCTCAGGAGAGTTAATTTTTGATTAACACTGAATGTGTGCAGTTGGTCCTGAGTGTCGAGCACAGCTCATAGAGAACTCATGAATATTAAACACTGCATTGGGTTGAATGACTTCCCCTCAAAAGCTATGTCCATGTCCTGTCCCTGCAACTTGTGACTATTACCTCATTGCATAAGAGTAAATATTCCTGTTTGTCTCAGTCAATTTGGGCTGCTAACATAGGACAAAATAGATGAGATGGCTTAAATAGAAGAAATTTATTTTTCACAGTTCTGGAGGCTGGAGAGTTCAAGATCAGGTTGCTGGCAGATTGTGTCTTATGAGGGCATTCTCCCTTGTGAGTAGAGATGGCCATCTTCTCACTGTGTTCTCATGTGCAAGAAAGCAGAGAAAGATTAGCAATCTCTTGTATCTTTCTTATAAAAGCACTGATATGGTCTGACTGGTTGCATTTCCCCAATTTCACGTATCACCAAAGTGATGGTGTTTGAAGGTAGGCCTTTGAAGAGATGATTAGGTCAAGGGGGCAAAGCCCTCATGAATGGGATCAGTTCCCTTATAACAGACACTCCACAGAGCTGCCTTTACCCTTTCTCCATGTGGCCATGCTCTGTAGATGAGGAAACAGGTCTTCACAAGACAGCAAATCTGTTGGCAATTTGCTCTTGGACTTTCTAGCCTCCAGAATTGTGAAAACACAATATCTCTTATCTAAAAACTACTCAAACTGACTCAGGGTGGTATGCACTGTTAACACACTGTTTCACAGACTGGAACAAAATGAGAAGCTCAGCTTTTATTTTCAGCCCTACTGAAATCTGAATGCAGTGGCATGTACTTGTAATCCCAGCTACAAGGCTATTGTAGGAGCATCATGACATAGTAAGATCATATCTTTAAAAAAAAAAAAAAACCTAATCTATGGCATTTTGTTATAGTAGCTTAGACTAACACAGACACTAAGCATACTCATGAGAGCTTCATCTTAATGACCTCTGAAAGGCCTTACCTCCTAATACCATTACATTGGGTGTTAGGATTTCAACACGCAACTTTACACCTTTTAGGGAATACAACATATCGTTTGAACCAAGATTCAAAGAGTGGTCATCCATATGAGATTTGGTTCCTAATGGAGTGTTTAACCACTGTACTACAGGGTCAGTCCTTTCATACATTTTGTTTTTATTTTATTTTATTATATTTTTTGACTGAGTACATTCTATTTATTTTTGTTACTTTATTTTATACATTCAATCAGTGTACATAACTATAGCTCGTAAAATAAATTTACCCAACATGAATGCAACTCATACCAGTCCAATTGAAGAGATCATATACGTTGTCAACAGCAGACATATATCCATTTCTGTGTCCTTCAAATGTCTTATCTATGTTCTCCTTGATTCCCTTCCTCTCATCGTTTTTAAATTTTAAAGAATAATCATTGTGTTCATGTTCTTCAGGTACTATTCAGGAGACCTGACACAGACACCTTTTGTTAATTAAGGATTGATTAAGTTGGGAGTTTGGACTGATGGCTACTACAAGTAAATAACAATGATAAAAAACAAAAAAGAAGTAACAAAGCATAAACAAAGAGTAAACAACAAAGAAGAATAAATATGGCAACAGATGAAAGAAGGGAATGAAGACGTACTGGCGAGAAGATGGCAAGTTTAAGGATGGACCTATTATATTAGTTGTTATAATAGTTGACTGCATTCCATGATTTGTGTTGCCATTATTCATTCCCACAAATAGATCATTTTTAAGGCACAAAATTTTTCTAAATCAGATCTCAGAAGAGACAGTCTGTAGAATAACCAGACAACATAGCCTACATGGCTAGGAGAAAAGCCTTGCACTAAAATTGGAGCCAGCTGCTGAAGTCTGATGAAGATAGGCTTACTAGGAAAGGCATTCCTAGTAATGGGAGTGAAGAGTCAGGAGGTATTTGAGCTGAAAACAGGAAAGAATTCAGTCAAGAGCCAAAGGTAAGAGATCTATGTCTACATCTGTGGAAACTTCAATCCTTGTACTCCCCTCTGGCCTTAGAAATTCAGTGAGGTTACTTGTTTAGCAAGAGTTGAGTTTTTTGTTTTTTTGTTTTTGTTTTTGTTTTTTTTTGAGAGGTTTTTACTATAGGGCATGTGCACTTGCCAGACAGACAGAGAGAGACAGAGAGACAGAAAGCGAGAAATCACCCCCCAGGGGGGATGGCCACGCCGCAATCCCTTTTCCTCCATTCTCCTCTCGGGATTTTGGGCACGCACACACGTGCCTGGCGTGAGTTTTAAGCCACCGGGTCTGGGACGCGAACCGCAGTTGACTACGTGGGAGTCCAGCGACATAGCCATTATGCTAACTGCTGGTCCCAAGAGTTGAGTTTTTAACATAAAGGAAAAAGGAATCAAAAACAGTCCAGTTTGAAACTAGAATGATGAAAAATCTAATCTTTCTTTAGAAATTACTGATGCTGTATATCTTGCTGTGTTGCAAGTTCTAGTTGTACTTATAGCTAACATAAGTCATTATTCATAGCACATTTTGGGGAGTATAGATTGATATACTCTTTCTGGAAAACAGTTTGGCACATTTAGCAATTTGTCTTAAAATCTTGAGGAAATAATTTGAAAGGCAGACAAAAATTGTGTGTAAATATGCCATCTCTGTGATATTTATAATATTAAAAACTCAGAAACAAATTAAATGTCCAAAATTAGATGAATGAATGAGTAATATATAGAACTTACATATGATAGGTTATTCTGCAATCATTAGAATCATGTTTATAAAGAATTTAGAGAAAAAAGTTTAATGGTACATAAAATATGTTAACTATATGTAATTTTAGACATACATACACATATATATAGAAAATACTTTGAAAAATGTATTTCATTCTGAACAAGCTACTTTTCAAGAACATAACTGTCTAGTAAGATATATCACTAATCTAATAAGCATTTTTCTTCTTACAAAGTAATGGATATCTTATTTTTTCTTATTGAAAGTTCGAATTATATTGAACATAAATATACAAACTAATTAGAAAAAAAGCGAAAGAGAAAACAAGCATCAAAACAACAAATTTTCTTTATTTATTTTAAAAGAAGGACATATACCTATAGACCTCACTTGTTTCCTCTTCATTTTAGCATCACATTGCCTATTTCAGCATAGTAGTAAATGATTGTCTATAGGCAATTTTTTAAATGCTAAGGTAGTCCTTTGTAGTTTTAAATCCTAAAAGAGAAAAAATATAAAATGCAAAAAAAATCTTTGTTTTCAGTTTCAGAGGAATACTTTAACCTTTTCACACAAAGTGGGGAAGAGTTAAAATAAAAACACCAATATTGAGGCCAGGCAGTAAAATTTGATGTTCCATGGGGCAATTTCTTATGGGAAGGTTCCTAGTTTAAGTCTGGAAATATCCCTGAGTATGCTTGGCACCTGTGTGCCCACGATCTGGGGCTGGCTGAAGGCCGGATGTAGATTCCGGCATCAAGGCCCTGATTTGGAGTGCTTTCTCTCTCTCTCTCTCTCTCTCTCTCTCTGTATCTCCTCCCTATTTTATGGAAGAAATAAATACATAAACTTAATGAAAGAAAAAAGAAGCACAAACATTGTCATTTTCCACATTTCAAATGATGGTTTTCTATCTTTCCCATCTCACGGGGTCTACCAGGCTAGCCAGAAACTACCTGGGATGTAGGAAGTGTTTCTGTCATTATTAATGGCCTTCTCAAAAGCCATACTCTCCACTTGCCTCCCTCACATAAGTGCTTCCCTGGAAAGAGAACTCTCATTTTGTGAAATAATCTCTCTTTTCTCCAAAGCTATTTGCTTAGGAAAGACTGACCCAGAAGGCAAATCTTGATTAGCCCAAATCAATCATTATTATAACTTTCCCCTTACCAGTGACATGTGACTCAATTCTGATCAATGAGATGTGAGGTTAAGTGTGCAAATGTTGCTTCTGGGCAGTTTCTCAGCTCTTAAAGTGACAAGAAAGGAATAGTCCCTCTTCTTTCTTTCAGTTAGGGATATGGATATGGGGAAATGTGATACCATGCTTCCAACTGGGAGGAAGGTAGTCAAATATTAAGGTTGTCAGAGTAAAAGCTCCAAAGTATTAAGGATACTTGGATATCCTTCCCAATGCTTGAGATCCTGAATTAATCAACCAAGAGTGTATCTGGAACCATCCTATCTTGTGTTGGTTATATGAGAAAATGAAACTCTTTTATGGTTTAAGTTCTTCTGAGTTGGGTTTTTCTGTTTATTGAGAGGTAAAATTTCAGTTGATATAGAAGGTTTAAAAAAAAGTGTTTGTTGAACTGAATTTATTTAAAAGTAATATCTTAGATCTGTTGTCAATAAATAGACACAAAAGACTGGAAGACAAGTGAGGAGAGAATCAGGGGCTGGATCATGCTGTAATTTAGGATCTGCATCAAAACTGTCAATGAAGAGACTCGTTAAATTGTTTTGAACAAGAAAGTGTTAAAATGCAATTTTGTTATGTTTAACTTATTTTTATTTGTCCTTCCAAAAAATTGTTTTCTCTAGCCTATTTGGAGTTATATAATAAAACTGTTTTACTTCCATTCTTCTTCTTCTTTTTTTTTTTTTTTTCTTAGCCATCTGTCTTTTTATTGATCTTCTACAAGTCTCATTATCTTAACTCTAATGCTATTAATTCAGCTCTAGTCTTCTGACCTTATTTCTCTTCTGTTCTTTCTTCTCTTTGCCCCTTGTCCTGGGTATGATTTTCAAGACTTTTAGTTTCCCCAGATATAAATGTATGGGGTCACGGGGAAAGCAGCATATACCAAAGTGAATATGAACATAATTGAAGGGTCTCTTTACAAAGTTAATGGACTTGAATTATATATTTTTTTTCCACAAATTGAATTTCCATACTTAGAATCAACTTTTGGAAAGGCCAGCCTACAAATGAATATGTTGTTTCCTATTTCAAGGTTTTTTTTTTTTTTTTTTTTTTTTTTCCCACTTTTTGTTCATAATGTGGAGTTCTTATTCTTTTCTGAAGACTTAACTTTGTTACTTCTTTAATTGAGTGGAATTTGGAGTTTTGGTGAAATACACTGTATTTAAAACTGAAATGCCTTTTCCTTTTACTCTTCCTTTCATTTATGCTGTGTCTTGTTACACATTCTATGGAATGTGACTGCTTAAACATTTAAACAATATTCATCAAAGACATTTTAGATTTTATTTCTTTGAATAATTAAAATAGATCATTCTGTATCAAAAGGACATTGGCTTCAGATTTCCTAGTTGTCCTAAGATATTGAATATCAATTTAATTGCTGAATAGTTAATAAGTTTATTGATGATATATTATCAGTGGGAAAAGACATGTATTTTTTGTCAAAGATTTACTTAAAAGGCAGTGACTTGGTTAAGGAATGAGACATGGGAGACAGTGACCCAGTTTTCAATGGACCTCTGTGTACCTCATGTACTCCCAAGACTTCATTTTCCTCTATCTGAGCATTATGCTTCAGCTGGGGGCTTTCTGGGCTGAAGTCACAGTGGGAGAACACTCACATCTTTTTTTAGGGTTCAGAAGGAAGAAAAAGAAAAGAAGGTCCCTTTTCTCCTATTTTAAGGGTCACAAATTGCCTTTATTATTATTTTTCTAAATTGTCTTACTCTAAGGAACCCTGTCTGACTGACTTATAGAAGGTGGAAAGGTGTTATTTGTTTACTAAACTGGCTAACGTACTCTCTACTGAAGCACACATCTATATAGTTATGGTATGATTTTCTTATTTTTTTTCTAGGGAAAGCCCAGAGTATAGTTGTGTGGCTTACACAATGATAAGTACACTGTTCATTTACTTACTTACTCACTTAGTATTCACTGTACAAGACCCTGTGGTGTATTCTAATGTACATGATTTTATTTATTCTTCACACAAACTTGTGAAACAGTTTTCATTATTACTCCTATTTTACAGATTAAGAAATCAAGGTTCAGAACTAAGAAATATTGCCGTTTACCTAACATTGTACTATTTGGCTGTTTAAGACCATTCATTCTGAAACCAGTGAGCATCAAGTAATAGACAGTATGAGCGAACAAAATTAGGGGCTTGTTCAATAGGACTAAAAGAATAGAGGAAACACACAAAGTAGAGGAGGGCGAGAAGTCCCCGAGAACATTGATTTTATTACATTGCCAGGCCCTGAAAACATAAAGCAGATTTTTCCAAGAACCAGCCTTCATGCAGTCTTTTCTTCTGCTGAGAGATAAAGCTGTTACTTGAAAATCCACATATACAACTTATACTTTCCTCTTCCATGCTACCACCTTCTACCACAATTGCCCAACTTAGTACCCAGGTTGTAGATGCTACTAGTTTCATTTTTTCCAAAATTTTTTCACTCTTATCTCAACCCATCTTGCCAAATAAAGTCATTCCAAATCAAATATCCAGGATGCTGCCCATTCCCTTGACTTCTAAGTATTGTATTATTTGTTTCAGATTCTCTTTATTGTGTTGTATTTTCTTACTTGAGCTACCCTGTTATTTAATCATCAATTAGTGTGTTTTCATTTTGCCTAAACAGTGTTCCGAAATTCTTGTACCACTTGGATACCCAAACTTGTTCATCTGACTGTCCCTTCAGATTTGGTCCTGGGTCAGTTTCCCCAAGATCTTTGTCCCTTTGCACCACAATCTGATAAGAATGTGTTTCACTACTAAATTGTTGCCACTCTTTCTCTCTACTGAATATTGTTTTTATAATTTTAAAACATTATTTATTTAATTTAATTTTTTATTATTTATTTTTCAGTTTTATTAGAGAGAGAAAGAGAAAGTAAGAAAGCAAGCCACCAGGTTGAGGACTTGAACTGTGGTCAGACATGTGGGAGTACAGTGCCCTAACCACGATGCCACCTGCTAGTCCCCTGAATCATCGTTTTAAAATAACCAGAAATTATCACCATTTACCATAATTTATGGTTAAGATATTTCTTGTGTTGTGTTCCTAAGAATTTGCATGATCTTGGTCATTTTACTTTTTTTTCCCATTTTTTTTCCTTTTTTTTTTGAGAGGATTTTGCTATAGGGCACGTGCTCTCATCATAAAGACAGAGAGAGACAGAAAGCAAGAATTCACCCACCAGGGGGGATGGCCACGCCACAGTCCCTTCTCCTCCATTCTCCTTTTGGGATCTTGAGCACATATGCACACGCGCCCGTCATGAGTTTAAGCCACTGGGTCTGGGACTCAAACTGCGGTCGACTCCATCGGAGTACAACGACATAGCCATTACGCTAATTGCTGGTCCCATTGGTCATTTTACTTTTTAACTACAATATATATTTTGGCAAACCTCATTTAAAAAATAATTATTTATTTATTTTAAATTAATACTATTATTATCATTATTATTCTTTAATTTGACCAGAAAGATAGATGGAAAGTGAGAAAGCCAGCCTGCAGGTCTGGGTCTTGAACTGTGGTTGGCCATGTGGGAGTCCAGTGCCTTAATTACCACATCATCTGCTGTCACCAAACCTCATTTAAAAATTTTTTTTAAGTGAGATTTTTACTATAGGGTGTATAAACTCAACGGAGAGACAGAGAAAGACAGATAGGGGACCAGCAGTTGGTGTAATGGCTATGTCGCTGGACTCCCACGTAGTTAACTGCAGTTCGAGTCCAGACTTGGTGGCTTAAACTCAACGCCAGGCACATGTGTGTGCGTGCCCAAGATCCCAAGAGGAGAATGGAAGAGAAGGGATTGTGGCATGGCCATCCCCTCGGGGGATGATTTCTTCCTTTCTCTCTGTCTCTTTCTGTATTTTTGGTGATCGCATGTGCCCTATATCAAAAACCTCTCCAAAAAAAAAAAAAAAAAAAAAAGAGAGAGTGAGATAGACAGATAGGAAGTGAGAAATCCCCCCCACACACAAACAGGGGCGATGGCCACATTGCAATCTCTTCTCCTCTATTCTTCTCAAGGTCTTGCACATGCATGCACGTATGCCCAGCATGAATTGTAAGCTGCCAGGTCTGGGACTTGAACCATGGTCGACTATGTGGGAGTCCAGTAACATAACCATTATGCCATCTGCAGGCCCCCCTAAACCTCATTCTTATTTAGAATTTATTTCAGTCTCATATCCATTAAGATTTGTGCTCACGTATGTACTATTATTTCTCTAGTGTCAGCAACATCTCTTTTTACATAATCAGTGCAAAAACAGTCATATATTCAAAACAATACAAAGTCCTTCATTTTACACTCTGTTGTATTGGTTCATCTTTCTCAAGTTATACATGTACTCATTTATGTCTGTGTCTATAGCTATAACAATTTTATCACGTAGATAGTTATGCATTACCATCAAAATCTATACCATTCACATCAGATTCCCTCACACTACTTCTTTGTAGACCTTCTCAGTTCCATTCCAAACATCCCTAAACCCTGGCAACCACAAACTTAATCTCTATCTCTATGTGTGATTTCATAAATATTACATAAATTAAATTATGAAATACATATCCTTTTAAAATTAGCATTTTTCTTTCAGAATAATTCTGTGCAAGGTCATCTGAGTTTTTGCTTAAATCAGTAGTTTGTTCATCCTTTTGCTAAGTAATATTTCACACTATGGGTGTACCACAGTTTATTTAACCATACACTTTTTGAAGGATATTTGGATAGTTCCAGGTTTTTAACTCTAAGAAATGAGGCTGCTGGCCTTGGAAAAATTTTTTTTTAATTATTTTTATTTAATTTTGTTTTAGTCATGATAAAGCATGTGTAGTGTATGAATGAGAGAAAGAGAATGAGAGAGGAAGAGGGACACATCTTCTACAGGGTTCTGTCATGTTAGATCCCCTTTCTCTAGTCCTCCAACATGCCAGGATCCTGGCCTGCACACATGTACCTGACATATTTTCAAGCTGACTGGGCTGGAAACCCAAACCATGGTCAGAATGTAGTAGCCCACCAAATATGCCATAGAGTCTGGGACCGGAAAAAAAAAAAAAAAAAGTTTTCTTAATATATATGTGAATGGTTTCATTCATTGTGTTGAATTTAGAGGGTTAAATATACAATACACTGTGTAGAGTGTATTGAACAAAAAGGGGTGAAAATATTATGTAATTATTGGAATAAATGAACATTGAATTGTTTGTGTTTGAACTATTTTTTTTGTGAATTTGTGGATTATCTGTCATTTTAGTTTGACTTTTGGGACCAGGCATTTATTATTATAGAATTTCTTTCCATTGATAGCTGAAAGAATACAAATAATTTCTGTTATTATCCTGTCAAAACATAATAAGAGGATATGCTGTAAAATAAATTATACTCTGCATTTCAAAAGCCAAACTAAACCATCCCCAGAATGTTCATCTTTTTGCATCCTTGTCTCATCTCCACTTCTTATAGAAACCTACTTAGTGCTACTTAGTGCTCAGAAGATGAAGGTCTTGAGTGACCCAAAGTCACAGAGTTTGTCTTATTCAGGTATGATGTGATCATAAAGTTCTTAAATCTATAATTCATAGTTATTTTGAGCTTTCCAGATATCTTCAGTGTATTGGCATGTTGATAATTCTTTTTTTTACCTTCTTTACCCCTTCTACACATAAATATACTGTCTATAAATATAATGCTTAGCACCAAAGATAAATTAAAAACTTTTGGCTAATTCTCATTAATTGATGCTTTCACCCCCTTGTCTAATGAGATATCTCGGAGAGAGTGACTTAAAATAGCATTGCTTTTAGCATCCAATTTTTTTTAGTCAGAAAAAGAGGTAAACAGTCCTCATATTTTCTATACTTTAAGGCAACACTATGGATCTAGTCCAGGAGTCATATATTTTAATTTCATTTATTAGATACTTTGTAATTACATCTCTAGAGAAAGTTGAATGGCTCCTAAATTGCCACACAGACTTTCACAGAATAAATAATTATGATTTGACTGGCATGCTGGGTGCATCAGAAAAAGAAAATTTCCATCTTATTTTGAGATAGTTCTTTCTAAAAGTGAAAAATGACTAGCCTAAATTCATTTTAGCAAAGTTTGGTATTTGGAACTCCTCACATTTCACATGCCTGATGTTGTCCAATGTCTTCTTCCTGTCTGCCTTGAGAGACGATGGAATACCAACTGGCCAACATGCCACTGGGATTTTTACACTGGTTTTGGCTTGTTAAGTTTCTAAGTGCCAAGGAGAGGTTCTTAAGGGAGTATCCCAATGAAGATGAGGTGGCCTGACTACCCTTGGGTGCCTGAAAGCTTGTTTTTCCTCTGATTCTCAGTGTCTTCATCTATAGGAGGGACAGGGTTATCATAGTTTATATAGGTTCTTAACACAGTGTTTATTTATTTATCAACTATTTTTAAGCTATAAGGTGAATTACCATGGAATATTTAAAAAGTGAATCAGGTACAAATCACACCAACATCATTCAAACTTTATGCCAGTTTTTTACAAGGTTTTAATGGTGATTTATTGTACTTTTTTCCATAAAATTTATGACCAGGCTCAGCATTTTTGAAGGGAGACAGGTACCTCAGTTTATATCTATCTATTAACTTATTGCCTATTTACCTATCTAAAATGGAGACTTGAAGGCAGGATGGACTGAAGAAAAAGGATAAAATAGGATAAACTATATCCCTGTGTAGTTTGCTTTATATATTTCACTTATGATCCTGGTCAGTATCACTTTCTTCCATTTAGTAATGCTTTCATTCTGTGGTCTCTCTTTTTCTTGTGTTTGTTCTATTCTCTAAGTCTAGAGTTACCAGGTAACTTAGGCTGTCTTTCAAAATAATTCATGGTTTAGGTCCCTCTTTTTGCCATCAAAATTTATGTATTTTTATCCCTTTCACATAGGCCACTTTGCTCTATAGCAGCTAGATCATGTGACAAACATATATATGTTGTTGGCATTTTAATAAGATGCTAAATTTTCTACTTTATTATGTTTATATTTAGCGATGGATAAATGGCCTAGAAGAATGGCTGTCCATTTCCCATCTTACCTCGAAATGAAACTCTAGTGGGAAAACTTAAGAGTAAGTGGGAGAGTTTAAGTGCAAGTTGAAAATAGAAAGGATTTATGTCAGGTAGAATTTAGGTCTCCATCATATATCTTGTAAAGAACTAAACCATAAGAACTACAACTTTTTAATAGAATCATTACATTTTGAAATATTTTTAGATCTATTTTCCTATTTTGAAATTTTTCTTGACCCATGGGTTTACATCATAAACAAAAGATAAACAATGTTACTGAGATGGACTTTCTATCTTTTGAAGCAATACATTTTGCTGCTTAGTGGAAGAATAGAAGCCACCTAAAACAAGGAATTATTTGACATCGTTATCAAAATCTGGTTTGTCGGTTGGTTGGTTTCCTATGGGTGCCAGTACATTGTAATAGGATTACATAAAAGAAAAATTATGTAGCATGCTTTCCTCCGGCAGAAGGCATTAGAAGAGAGACAGTAATAAAGCAAATAGGTCTCTCACCAGGATACCCTTCCTATTCCCCTATCCCAGGCCCTTTAAGCTCAATATTACTGTGAGGTTGCTTATTTACAACCATCAAGAAGTTTAAGAACACTGAGTGTACTGAAACCTCCTCACAGCCATGGGCACACTTGAGTTTGTAGCTATCTTCATTCTAATTGTTCTGTGCTATATCACTTTTGCCAAGGAATACTAGGAGTGAGCTGGACTCCTTGGGGCATCCTCATGTGAGCTAAACAGAGGTAAGGACAGAGAACTGGAACAACTCCATTTTGGCAGTGCACAAAGTACCTCTGGCCTCTGTGTGCCACGCAAAGGGAGGGGAGTTAGGGGTGTTGGTAGAGGTGGACTGGATGAACCTGGAGTAAGAATAAAGAGACTGTGTTGAGAAGAACCTTGAGAGCCAAAGGACCCTTCCACATCTGTAAGCTCCAAAAGGTAACAACTTTATCATGGCCTATCTTCCTATACTCGACATGCCTGAGTCAACAAGTTCAATAAATAGAATCAGGCCAGACACTGGCTTAAAAAGATCTCAGAAGGTACAGAGGATAACAAAGGACTTAGAAAATGAAAGGAAAAGTAGTTATGACTATGAGATCACATAGCGATTTAGCCACCTCAATTAGAAAATTCAGCCATCTTAATTAGAAAATTTAGCAATCTTATTATATTGCCAACACACACACACACACACACACACACACACACACACACACACACATGTTTGTCACATGATCTAGTTGCTATAGAGCACAGTGGCCTGTGTGAAAGGAACAAAAGCACATACATTTTAAAGGCAAAAAGAGGTTCCTAAACCATGAATTATTTTCACTCACACTTTGATGCAATTTTGAAAAGGATAGTAAATAGGGCAGAACTTTGAATTAATAATTAAACGTTGACCTAAGTGGACCAAGCAGAGGTTGTGTCAACCAAAGGGGTATCTTAAATCATTGCCTCTAATTAGCACTAAGTTACTGGACTTAACTAAAATTGAGCTCTACCTTCTACCAGCTACCCATTATTCAGGAGTTCATGAGAAAGAATGGATGAGAAATAAAACTGCTCTCTCCTCTTTGCACATCTGGGCCTGATGCAAACGATGTTTAGTCCATTTTTCTCATTGATATTTTTTATAGAAGTTTCCAGTCTTAACTAGTGCCTTCTCTGCACGAAATATGGTACCTCACTGCTATTTGTTTTGATCTGACAAATTTTTAATTATTTAAATCTACAGGGTAAGTTAATAAAAAATACATTAAAACAGGTAGATGATACATTTCCAGAGGACAGAAACCATATTCACAGTTGCCTTGTGCTTTCCCATCAAACACACACACACACACACACACACACTCACATATGTGGTATCTAGAAAAGTGTTTGGTGCACAGCAGGCATTTATCCCTATCTGATAAATTGTGTTTAGTGACAACATGCTAGCCTAGAATGGCATGGATGCACATTGGTCAAAAGTTTCTTGACACTTACTTTGCAGTGCAGACATTTGTATATTCTAGTTCTCTGAGCTATTAGTAATTACTTTGATGTTCTAAGTCTGGTTGGAAATTTTCACAGATGATGATCAGAAACAAGATCCTGACATTTTGGTCTCATACCGAAGAGGCGATTCAATAGCCCTTGGGCAGAAATATCTAGGTTTTATTATAGAAAATTTCCTTTTGATCCAGACTACTGGAAGAATTGTTTTAAAATGATGTTTGAGGGACCAGCAGATGGCATAGTGGTTATGTCCCTGGACTCCCACAAGACTGGCTGTGATTTGAGTCCTGGACCTGGTGGCTTGAAACTCACACTGGGTGCATGTATGTGTATGTCCAAGATCCCAGGAAGAGAATGGAGGATAAAGGATTGCAGCATGACCATCCCCCCTGTGGGGGTGATTTCTTACTTTCCTTCTCATTGTCTGTTTCTCTCCCTCCATTGAGTGCACACGCCCTAAGGCAAAAACCTCTACAAACAATAATAATAATAATAATAATAATACTTGGAATCCTCTTCTCTCTCTGATGGTGATAATTATCTCAAATTCTTTTAACTTGTCAGTAATAATTTATAGACCTCCTTTGCACTACAGAATGAGATGGTTGGACTTGGTAACTATTACCTAATTTAAATCTCACTGAGAATTTCTAAGATTTGTAAATTATTTACCAGAACTCAAGGAGTCTAAAGAAAAAAATGCAGTAAGAGAGAAACGAGATACCTAAATTTTAGAGTCAAAGGTAGAAAAGTTGAAGTTTAAAGAAAAAAAAGTAAAATTAACAAGGAGTCAGACAGTGGCTCAGTGGTTGAAAGGTCTGTCAAGCTGACTTGCATGGAAAGATTACCAGGTGGTGTCCAGAGACTCTGAATACACTGGGCACACTGTATCTCTGATCAGGTTGAAGCTGGAGTATAGATCATAGCATCCAGTCTCTGTCAGAGGTGCTATAGCTGTACCCTCTTTAACTGTGTCTCTCTTCCTCATGGAATAAATAAATTAACATTAAAAATTAAGTAAAATTTACAAAAATAATAATAATAATAATAATTATTATTATTATTATTCCAAGTATTATTTACACTGTTATTTATGAAAAGGACAATCACTAGATTTTTTTTTTTTTCAGTCACTAGATTTTTAAATATATAGAGTCCTCATGAGAAAATAAGTGCCAATCACCCTGTTTCGTAGGTTGCGTCTTTTGACAGGAGATTTCCTGATAGACAGCAACATTCACCAGGCCTTCCCAGACTTGGAAGTATTCTGGGAGTCAGGACCTATGAGAGGGAGAGAATGTACTAAAAGTGAAGGTACCAATTTAATGGAGCAAAAGTAGAGTTTTATGCATTTTAAATGAAAATAAGGAGAAAACAAAGACCAATGCTAAGACTTTGCAAATCCTGCTATTTTTATATTGTCTCCACGTTTGTTCTTTTTTCCTTTGTTTTGGATTTTGTTCCTAATTATGAAGGAATTTGAGTGAATGGGTGTGCTGAATTTTGCTTCAGGAGTTCTGTGAGATGGTGAAAATTGATTAGTTTATGTCTATCCCATGAAATACATGGTTTGTGAACAACCCTGTGGGACAGAGTGGCAGCAATTACTAGTTAAAAACTGCACAACGAGGGTCTTGACCCCAGATTCTGGGAGAACAGTGGTGTCTATGTGGATGTGAGGTCCTTGTCCTTAGGAAGTTAAAGACCAACAATTACAATATTCTGAAAGGCTAATTTTCAGTCCAATGGCTAAAAATTGATAATCTCTAAATTCCCTTCCAGTTGTGTATCATTATGCACAACGTGTCATCTTCTCGTCTCAGAATTTATAATCCCACTGTTTTTTCAGTTGAGTGAATCTTCCAGGTAAATGTTAAGCTACAGGAAGTCAGGGACCATGTATGAGTGATTCATTTCTGCATTCTCAGAGTTTAGCAAGTGCCAGAGGCATTGTGAATAACAGAAGAGCAAGTGATTGAATACTGAATGATAACTATGCCCCTCATCCCTCCTGCTCTCTAATTTATAATTAAAAACTTTCCCCAGCCCATAAAAGTTGGTTTGATGAATTCTATCTCATGCTTTATGGTTTTTCTCTTAACACCTGTCTCTTAAACATTCAGAAGTGTCCTTTCTGATTGTGAGCTTTCTGAGTTTGAATTTAAATACCCCAATTCGCACGACGGGGAAAATGAAAAATGAACCATTTCATTTTACACGATAACCAAATTGTAAAACAAACAAGAGAAAAAACACTGACTAGTGGCATTTTATGGCATTTCATGAAACGGGATATAGAAGATTTTGGCAATATAAGGGGTACAGAGGATCTTGGGCGTCCTCAAGCCTCATGTCTTGCAGATGGTCCTAAGGCAGGTGAAGCAGTTCTCAGAGGGTCTTTCACTAATACATAGCAGGGTGCCCTTTTGTGATTCTATCAACCACTAAATTCATAGTAGCAGCTCTCTTCCCTTTACAGAGAAAATATACTTGTGCCACAGCCCAGTGACTTCACTGTGATAATTTTGCCAAAGCTTAACAGGGGTAGAGCATTATAAATATGAGGATATTTCATTTCAGTTCTTCAATGACCCACAACCAGCTCCTATAATTAATAATTCCTCTAAAGTTCATCTCTGGAGCATTCAAGAAAAAGCACCATGATTTCTACACTTAAGGAAAGACCAGGCTGCAGACTGTTTTGAATGATTTCCTGAGCTTCTTTATAATTTACTGAGATTCCTGAAACGCAAACAACCAGAGTGTTATCAGGCAAAGGCAGATCCCCTGAGTCTTTTATCATTCTGGCTGCAATTTTGCATATTTCCTTTATAACCAGACAGCATACCAAATGAAGCTAGACTCTTTAAAGGGAAATGAGGCAATTGGAATGTCAATTTTATTTAGTAATATATTGTAAAAACTAAACAGCATATCCGGCTGATTGACAAAATCCATCCAACTGTTAAAGGCAAAACAAAACTATCTCAAGAGGTACAGTTATGCAGATCTTGCTTTTACCTACAGGCAGATATTTAAAGACAGAAAGACAGAGACAGAGAACACCGAAGCAGAATGCTACATCTGCAATCGTCCAACTGATAAAATTTAGAAAGAGAATGAAGGACACAAAAGCACGGCTATTATGTCATATTCTCTCTCTTCTTCTTCAATGAGCCTTTTAGCTTCTTCCACAGGCTGTCTTTTCTCTTCAGTTTCTTTTCCATCAAGGATGGTGCGGACTCTTTCTTGCGGATTTCCCTCACTAAACCATGAAAGGCGTCATCAATACAGAATCGGAGGGCTGCAGAGGTCTCAAAAAAAGCACAATTATATTCTCGGGCCAGACTCAAGCCTTCTTCTGTAGAAACCTATGGGAAAAATAAGTGATATTAACAAGAGAGGATGAGAGAGACTCTTTAATCAAAATTGTGTTCTTTACTAGGGTTGTGGGCCTTAGTTGCATTAAAAAAATAAAAAAAAAAGTCAGGGGCCAGGAAGTGGTGTGGAGATTAAGGTGACTGTGTGGTTTGAGTCCTAGACCCAAGCACATGTTTCCTAAATCCCTAGAGGAGAATAGAGGAGAAAGGATTGTGGCATAACTATTCCCCTTGGGAATGAGGGTGCTTTTTCACTTTCCCTCTCCCTGTCTCTCTCTTCAGCAAACACATGTGTCCTATAGCAAAAACTAAAAGGAAAAAAAAATGAGATTACCTATAAAAGGTGCATGAATGTGCTGAGCATGTGTTTAAAGCTCTAACAAATATTAGCTACTAATATAATAGAGAGCATCTATGTATTTATGTATCTATGTATTTATTTTTTGAGAGATTTTTGCTATAGAACATGTGTGCTCACCAGAGAGACAGAGAGACAGAGACAAAAAGTAAGAAATCACTCCCTGGAGAGATGGTCACGCTGCAATCCCTTTTCCACAATTCTCTTTTTGGGATTTTGGGCATGTATGCACACACATATTCCATGAGTTTTAAGACATTGGGTACGGGACTTGAACTATGGTCGACTACATGGGAGTCCAGCAATGTAACTATTACACCATCTGCTCTTCCCTAGAGCTTTTATTTAAGAATAAATGACAGGGACCAGCAGTTAGCGTAATGGCTATGTCGCTGGACTCCCATGTAGTCGACTGCGGTTCGCGTCCCGGACCCGGTGGCTTAAAGTCACGCCGGGCGCGTGTGCGTGAGTGCCCAAGATCCCAAGAGGAGAATGGAGGAGAAGGGCTTGCGGCGTGGCCATCCCCCCTGGGGGGTGATTTCTCGCTTTCTGTTTGCTATAGGGCGCGTGCGCTCGCCAGACAGACAGAGAGAGACAGAGAGACAGAAAGCGAGAAATCACCCCCCAGGGGGGATGGCCACGCTGCAGGCCCTTCTCCTCCATTGTCCTCTTGGGATCTTGTTCACGCACGCACACGCGCCCGGCGTGACTTTAAGCCACTGGGTCCGGGACGCGAACCGCAGTCGACTACGTGGGAGTCCAGCGACATAGCCATTACGCTAACTGTTGGTTCCCATCATGAAACTTTTAAAACCAATCTTTATGAAAAAGAAAACAAAAATCAAAACACTACCATTATGATAGATAAACCTTTTTCTAGTCTTGCAGTTTAGAGCAGGCATAAAGCTTCAGGACTCATTGTAGCTTGTCACCACACTGTGGTTCATGCTCCTGTAGAGATTATAAACTGACTGAGGTCAAGAACTGCTTTATTTATCTTCCTTTTAGTACCTACTACAGGTCCTGGTGCCTACATTTACCATTGGCAGTATTAGAGGAGTTAAAAGAATATTAGTAAAATTACTCAGGCTTTAATAAACATTAAGTAAGCAATACTGTGAACCACTATTTAAACAGTGGATTAAATATTCCTGTAATTGAGTTCTAACACTTCTCTGGAGGAGAAGGGATTGTGGCATGGCCATCCCTCCTGGGGTGGGGGGCTGATTTCTGACATTTTGTATTTCTGTCTCTCTGTCTTTCTGGCGAGCACTCATGCCCTATAGCAAAAACCTCTCAAAATAAATAAATAAATAAATAAAATTAGCACACCCAAAATTATAGTGAAAGATTTTAACAAACCTCTCTCAGCAATTGAAAGAATAGTAGGCAAAATTATTAAGGAGATAGAAAATTTGAACAAAACAATGGACATGGTTGATCTAATTTACACAGAAGACACTTTGAAAAGTTGATGGGAAAATGAAAATAAAAGTGTAAATCTGCTTTGGTTCAAATACTTTTGAGTCATACAGATTTTTTAGAATATCATTTCTCATGAACTTTTATTTTGTTTTCTTTTGCTATAGGAAATGTTCATTGACTTGAGAGATACAGAGACAGGGAAAGTGAATGTTCATTCACTTGAGAGAGACAGAGACAGAGAAAGTGAGAAATCAATACCCAAGGGAGACGGCCATACCACAATATCTTCTCCATTCTCCTCTCAGAATTTTGGGCATACACGCGCACATACCCAGCGTGATTTTTCAAGCCACTGGGTGTGGGACTCAATCTTTATTGTGGCACTATTCACAATTGCTAAGTCATGGAACCAACACAAATGCCTACGAACAGATGAATGGATAGAAAAACTGTGGCACATATACTCTATAGAATACTATTCAGACATAAAAAACAACAAAACTCTGGCTTTTGAAAGGAAGTGGAAGAATATGGAAGATTTACTACTGAGCGAAGCAAGCCAGGCTATGAAGGAGAGACATTATATATCCCCACTTAATATATACCGAGTATCCACACTCTATGACTGAAACTGATTGACTAAAGGATATAGAAACACAGTAAATGGATGTAGATACTAGATATAGTGTGGATGTAGATACCATATATACTGTGTGTAAAAGAGTAGGGTCTGAGGAAGGACATTTAGAAGAAAAATGGAGGCAAAGCATAATGGGACAAAGAAATGTGGTATTATCGGCTGAAGATTTTTTATAGTTTTATCAACTTGACTAGGGAAAAATGTTCACCTGTTGAAATATTTATTTTGTAAGCTAAATAATGTGATTGAATGTATAAAATAAAATGAAATGAAAAAGTGAAAAAAAAAATGCAGTTGGTCATGCAGGAATCCAGTGACTTAGTCACCATGCCACCTATTGGCACCGCTCATGAACTTTTTGAAGACCCCTTTTATATAAGATGCCATATCCAACAAGTGAGAACATCATATGCTCTTTGAGTAAACATGAAACATTTATAGAAATAGACTTCATGCCACACCAAGTCTCAAAACATTACAAAAAATTAAAATCATAGCTTACTTTCAAATGGAATTTAACAAATTGTAAGTAGAAAATCCACAAGTATTGGGTCATTAGAAAAGTCATGACACATTTTTGCATAGACAAGCATAGAAAAAAGTCATAACTTTTTCTGACAACCTATTATTTAGGGAAAATATGCTTCTAATAATCAATAACTCAAACATAAAAATTAGAAGATATTTGAAACTGAACAATAATGAAATTGTAACAGATAAAAACTAGTGTGGTTACTAAAGAACTGTTCAGAATGCTGTTTATAATATTACGTGCATGCTTAGAAAAGTTTATACATTAAAATTTCTCTTTTCTTTTTTTTTTTTTTTTTGAGAGATTTTTGCAATAGGGCACATGTGCTTGCCAGAGAGATAGAGACAGACAGAGAGATAGGAAGTAAGAAATCACCCACCCAGGGGAGATGGCCATGCCACAATTCCTTCTCCTCCATTCTTTTCTCTGGATCTTGGGCACATAAACACATGTGCCTGGTATGAGTTTTAAGCCACCAGGTGTGGGACTTGAATCATGATTGACTATATGGGATTCCAGCAACATAACCATTATACCATCTGCTGGCCCCTATACTTTCAAATTTAATGATCAAATTATAATCTCAAAATACAACCAAAAAGGCCTAGCAAATTGAACTTAAAGAAAGAAAAGAAAAGACAAAAACAGACAGAAAGAAAATCACAAAATAAAGAAATTAAATCTAACATAAAAGTTTTTGTAAAGATGTCAAAGTTGGTAAATCCCAGGCTAAGTGAAAAAAAGAAAAAGAAGGCACAAATAAACAATATTAGGAGCAACAAAGTGCACATCACTACACATCTTACAAACAAAAAGTAAGAAAACATTTTGGAAAAATATTTTTTAAAGTTTATTTTTTTTTAATTATTATTATTATTATTATTTGCCATAGGACACATGCCCTCACTAAAGAGACAGAAAGACAGCGAGAGGGAAAGTGAGAAATCACCTCCCAGGCAGGATGGCCACACACCACAATTCCTTGTCCTGGGGTTTTGGGCACACACACAATATATGCCCAGTGTGAGTTTCAAACAGCTGGGTTTGGGACTTGAACTGAGGTCAGTCATGTGGGAGTCCAGCTCCTTAACCACCAAGCCACATGTTGGCCCCCTGTTTTTCATGAGGAAGAAAGAAACAAAGAGAAAAATAGAGAGCAAGGCACTCTAACAGCTTCTTCACTCCTTTGCTTCATGATCCACCCTCTGTCTCTGTCAGCCCAGAGCAGGGATGTGCACATGCACTGAGAGTTCAGGGACATCTCAAGACACAAACCTAGGACCTTTCTCATGCAGATTCAACTGCATTACCACTACTCTACTACCTGGTGCCAAAAATTCCGACAAACTAAATGATGGAGAAAATTTTAATGAAACAATATTTGCAAAAGATTTCACAGAAAAAATAAAAAATCTAAATTGTCTGAGACCTTAAATAAATAATTTAAATATGTAATTAAAACATTTCATAATTTAGTCTCTATGAGTAGAGGCATTCTTTGATGAATATGTATACATACACACACCAAAAAGTCATGTAAAAAATTCGTAGTGGCATTATCTGCAATAGTGAAAAAAAAGAGTAAAATACTCTGAAATCAACATAAATGATTTCATAAGTATATAAATGAACACAAATGATTTCATAAGTATATTTGGACTACTGTTCAATGAAGATAAATAAAATACTATATGTTTAACTTAGATAAATCCTAAAAAAGAATGTCGACTGAAAAAAATTCAGATCTGGGACCAGCAGTTAGCGTAATGGCTATGTCACTGGACTCCCATGTAGTCGACCGGGGTTTGAGTCCTGGACCCGGTGACGTAAACTCACGCTGGGTGCGTGTGCATGCGTGCCCAAGATCCCGAGAGGAGAATGGAGGAAAAGGGATTGTGGCATGGCCATCTCCTCTGTGGGGGTTATTTCTCGCTTTCTATCTCTCTGTCTCTCTCTGTCTGTCTGGCGAGCGCATGCACCCTATAGCAGAAATCTCTCCAAAAAAAAAAAAAAAAAAAATTCAGATCTCAGTATTATTGTTAATAAACTTTGTATTTTAGTGTAAGTACAGATTTACAGAATGTGGTAATAGATGGTTCTCATATACACTACATTCAGTTTCCTGTATCATTATGTCAAAATGGCCCATGATTACATGTCTATGGAGTTTACAATCTGCAAATTCACTCTTCAGTGTTGGAAGTCGATATAGTGTCCTTTGAGAGGAGATACAAGGGAATTTTCTAAGTACTTTGATTTATTTTCCATTAGCTCTATGGAGATTTCAGGTAGGTTCATGTTATTGTAATTTATAAAATTCTGTAGACACAATTCACATATTACATAAAATATTTCAATGCAATACACAAACAACTGCATTGTATAAAATGCTGTACCTTTTTGAGAGTGTAAATACAGTAATATTTCTGTAGTTAAATAGTTGAATATTCATAGTAAATTGGAAGTGTGTAAGATTTCTAAATAGAATCAGATCATATCGGAACTCGTCTTATCACAAAATGAACTGGGTCTGATCAGGTTTTGCAATTAAATATATTAAGAAAAAATGTTTGCTTTTCATTTTATTTTATATTTCTGCAACTAGATAGCAGATTCTGGACTTAGTTTCTGGTGGAAAGTTTCTATAGCGTAATGATTACAAGCCATCCCAAATTAGTGTATAATTTCAAGCAAATACATCCAAAACCTACAAACTTTTGAAACATGGAATGTCATACAGAAATACTAAAATTCATAGAAAAGAGTAAGGCAAAAATAGAAAAAAAAATTGATATCTAGTAAGGAGGTGGGGAGGAGTAACAAAAATGTCGGACTGATTAACCTGATCAAGGCTCTCTGTAAGCCATTGAAGTTTAGGCAGTGGAGCATTAAGAGCTAGACAAGTCATACAATACAATGTAATAGAAAACCTAGAAAGAAGATCGACACACATACATGTGGGAGTCTGATGTATTATTGATTTAGACACCAGCAGGAAAATAAAGGTGCCATCAATGGTGCCCTAACATTGTGTTGTCATTTTCAATTATTTTTGACCAAGATGTAGTGAGGTTATTTTCACCAGCACAGAAAGGTAAGTTTGCTTTGGGGAAAGTAGAAGTAGGCAGAGAATGGAGTATTCACTATAGCTAAGACATGGAATCAACTTCAATACCCAGCAACTGATAAATGGATTGGGAAAATATGGCACATATACACAATAAAATACTCCTTAGCCATAAAGAAAAACAAAATCCAAAATCCACAAAAACAGAGAGTAATGTTAGGTACCAGAAAGTGTTGGGGAGGAACACTGGGGATGATTTTGAGAAAACTTATAATGGAGGGACCATTAGTTAGTGTAATGGCTATGTTGCTGGACTCCCACGTAGTCAACTATGGTTCGAGTCCTGGATCCGGTGGCTTAAACTCAGGCCGGGCACATGTGCGTGCGTGCCCAAGATCCCCAGAGGAGACTGGAGGAGAAGGGATTGCAGCATGGCCATCCCCCCTGGGGGGTGATTTCTCGCTTTCTGTCTCTCTGTCTCTCTCTGTCTGTCTGGCACACGCCCTATAGCAAAAAACCTCTCAAAAAAAAAAAAAAAAGAAAACTTATAATGGTTACAAAAAATGCATGTAAACAGGGGAAGAGGCATGTGGATGGTATACTACAACAGAGTTAAAAAAAATTATTGACAAAATTATGTTAGGTACTTGTGTATTTGAGCCCAAATTCCCCAGAAGAGAATGGAGAAGGGATTATAATGTGACCACCTTCCACTAAGGGTGATTTTCCCCTTTTTCTCACTCTGTATTTATCTGTGTCGCTGGCAAGCACACATACCCAATAGCAAAACTGTGGGGAAAAAGGCAAAATAAATCTATAATGTACCCCAAAAGGATATAGAATGAATATATTTAAACCAGAAATAATAAAGTAAATAAATAAATAAATAATAGCAAAAAAATGAATAGGAGAGAAGTTTGTAGTTAAATCTACATTTTTTGCACATTAAAAAGATTGTGTTTCTGTATATATGTATGTTACATATGTAAAAAACATATATAAATATGCATATGCACATTGCTCTTACATGCATATATTTAAGAAATGTTTCTAATTATAAAAATGTAAGCATCACAAATAAATCATTACTGTCATTAAACTTCAGTCAAAAGTTTAATGCAATAATCAAACTGAATTTGAAATCAAATTAGAACACAGATTCTATGCAAAGATTCTTATTAGAAACATATATAGAATAACAAAACTTTATCATTCTTTATAGCAGGCTGAAGTATGAGGGGACTTGAAAATGTTCATGGAAAATAGAATTAAAATACATTTATTTTGGTGCAAAAACATTGAAATCCACAGTTTTTTTTTATTGTACACATTTTTCCATGAACTTTTCCAGAATCCCCTAGTATACTTAAATGTGTGGCTATGCAAAACTTTGAAATGTAATGTAAAAATCACAATACTACTATCTGAAAGCATGAAATGTAGTAGCATATGTTGTTAGATTCATTATCAGAATATGAATTCCATGTTATCTAACTGAAGACTAACTTACTTATTTTTTACATTCGTTATGATGAAATCTAAATAAAAAGTCCACCTAGTAAAATATTTGGTCTCTTCTATATTTCCTTAAAATACATTTTTATGAGATCAGAGACCTAAAGGTCTTGTTTAAAAACAATACTAAATGGATTCATGTACCTACTATTTGAACAGAATACTAACCTGTTTCTAGGCCTTAAGTTTCAAGGAAATATCCTTACCAGCTCAAAACTGCTTTTCTTGAAACCATCAGCTGAACTTGCTATTGTAAGTAGTTAGATTACTTATGATATTGTGTGATCAACGAAATGTTGGGGGAAAAGGAATTGAAGACAACTGTAGACAGCAGAGATAGTGTAATAAGAGAGTGGAATAGGGCAGAGGGTCAGAGATGGGGTAAAAAACATACATATATGAAAGTAGAAATGGAACATTATGGATGATAACGTGCATGATTAAGCCACTATCCAGTTTATTCTAGATGGGAAACCACATTTTGTATGTTGTGATGATGCTCAGAGAATGAATGTAAATTAATAAAAAAATTTTTCAGAAGAAAAAAAAAAGGCATTAAAAATACCTATCTGATGTCTGCAGTAAGCTATATAGCCCTAAGTAGGTGCTACTTTATAGTATATTCATTCTATTCACTGAGGTTTATGCCTAAAGTCAGACTTGTGTTCGTGGATATGTATATTTCAGCTGTGCTTGCTATTGAAAATATTTAGATTTATTAAGATATTTAGTGAAACAATAAAATGGGGGAGGCAGAGAAAGCAACAATAGATACCAGACACAATGTGGGAGGAGGGTGGGAGATGGCAGAGGGTGGGATAGGGAATCAAGGATGGAAAAAAAGGCAAAATATACAGAAAACAAGAAATGAAAAATTATGTGTTGACAATAACACATATGTTGATATGCTTGATTGAGCCAATATACAGTGTACTGTGAATGGAAAAATCTCATTTTGTATTCTATAATGATGTACAGTGAATGAATGTAAATAAATAAAAATAAAAAAAAATCTCCCTGGCAAAAGCAAAAAAAAAAAAAAATACTAAAGTGAAAGCATAAAGATACATTTCCACATTTCAATAAAATTCCATCTCAACTCAGTACTGACCAACAAAACATTTGTCACAATTACCTTTAACCTTGAAATTTCAGTCAAAGAATTTGAGTCCAAATACAGAAGGAAAAACAAGCCCAGGGACCAGCAGTTGGCATAATGGCTATGTTGCTGGACTCCCATGTAGTTGACCATGGTTCAAGTCCTGGACCAGGTGGCTTAAACTCATGCTGGGCACATGTGCATGCATGTCCAAGATCCCAAGAGGAGAATGGAGAAGAAATTGTGCATGGCCATCCCCTCTGGGGGATGATTTCTCACTTTCTGTCTCTCTGTCTTTCTGGTGAGCACAAGCGCTCTATAGCAAAAATCTCTCTCAAAAAAAATAAAATAGAGAAAAAAAAAACAAGCCAAATAACCATTAATTTCACTTATTTTATGTTTTATACTTAGTAACTGGTTAGTATGAAGGCCATAAATATTATAACAATGTTGTAGAGCATAATTTTTAGGACCACAGCAATCCATAGTGATATTCTGACTGGCTCAGAATCAGAGTGATTGACAAGAATTCAAAGCAGTAACACTTCATACTACATTTAAAACAGGACAATTACCATATATTATATGTTGCCTATACAAATAGGAAGCAAAATTAAGCATTTTTAAGTCATTAGTATTCATCTATAGCATACAGTAAATAAATTTTCTTTTTCTTTTTTTTTTCCTAGAGATTTTTACTGCAGGGTGCATGAATTATCAGAGACACAGAGAGAGAGAGAAAGTGAGAAATCACCCTCCATGGTGGATGGCCACACCACTATCCCTTCTCCATTATCCTCTTGGAATTTTGGGTACTGACACGCATATTCCTTGCATGAGTTTCAAACCACCAGTTTCGGAACTCGAACTGCAGTTGACCATATGAGAATCCAGCACTACCACCACTATGCCACCTGCTGGCCCCGAGAATTAAATTTTCTTATATTTCAAATGGGAATTTTTAAACTAAGGACAGTTAAACAACACTTAAGAAATTGTTTGAGGTCATACTTCAATTAAGAAAAACATCCATAAAGTTCTACTTTCTTTCATGAAGCATTGCTTTCAATCCTTGCTATTTCTCATAGTGGATATTTCTGGCTCCTTTCAAAAGGCTTTAAAACTTAAGATGCGTCTTAAAATATTAAGTGGTATCAATATGTTTCAAGAAGAGTAAGCTTTAAACAAACAGAAACATTGAGGAAAATAAGTATTGCAGAAATATTTTGGAGATGGGAAACAATTGGTGCTAATACCATTATTACCAGCCATTAAAGCCCCATGCCCCTTAATTGAAAAGACAAGAAGTTTGTGATATAATGTGCCATCAGGAGGCTTTAGCAAGCAGTTGCAGAAAAAAAAAAGAGAATAAAGAAAAATGTTTTATACAAGTAATAGAAAATTCCAATAACCCAGGGGGGCCATCATTTTAATATATATGACCTTTTTCACCAAGGAAGATCACCGTGTAATAAGCCAGTGACTCCCTGAAATGCCATTTCCCATCTGCCAGTGGAGGCATTAGAACACAGCCACAGCTGCATGGGGGGTTGATAAGGCTACTGGGGTACAAGGAAAGCAGAGCCTGTTCTAGTCCAGGACCAGCTGCTAGTGGGAAATGACAAGCATGCCAGCCAATTAGAGTTCCAGTCCTAACAATCTGCTGACTTCAGGAGCTTCTAAGGCTTTTTATATTCTTTACCTGAGCTCAGTAAAAAAGAAAATAGTACAAATTAAGTTAAATTATTGTAAAGGTAGTCAGAGTAAGGGTGGTTGTCTAGGAAGCTATATAATTTTTAATGGTACAAAATGAAACTTTGATACTGATCTGCTATAATTGCTAACCTAGAGTGAGGAGAGACTGGCAGAAAAATGGTTCTGGCTCTTCCAGCAGAAGCTTCTCAAGTACAATGTCTTTGTGGTTAAGCCTACCGAGCACTATTAAAACATCTAGTGCCCAGAGCAAACTCCTTGGAATTTGTTTTATATTCTTCAATGTCTCCTCATCAGTGTTGTACTCCATTCTTGCCAATAGAGCTATCAATTTTATTAAACAGTCTACATCATCAAGGTAGCAGAAATTAGAGTTTCCTGGGAAATTTGGGACCAAAATATCTTACTTATTAATTTGAAGAAAAAACAATCCACACTAATACCATTTTCATTTTGTTTAGTTGTATATTGATTTTGATCAATTTTAATGATCAGTAGTTTTGCCAGTTTCCTTAAGCAGCTCCAGTGAAAGTGTTTTGACTTTTTGAAACTGATTGATTACATATTTAAGCTGGGAGCTACTTAAAAATTTAAATTTGTTTATTTCTTCCACAATGAGAAAGAGAGACAGAGAAACTGTCTCCTCATCCCAACAGAGTCCTGAGGAAGGATCCACCCACAGGGGCAGTCACCTCCAGTCATACACACACCTGTGCCTGGAAGATCTTCATACACAAACCAGGTATCTTCCCATGTGAGAAAACCTTCAGAGCATTACAATCCAACCTCCGAAAAGATCACTTTTTATTTAAGGATAAGAGCAAAGATCTCACCTTAAATTTCTTAGAGGAAAACCAGAACCAAGCAAAAGCACAGACAGGATGTCTCACTCTTCACTGCAGTCACTCACATGGAGAAACTCAACAAATCAGAGTGGGTTAACAGGACGTTCCATTGCAGTGTGCCCTTTCCTCCCTGCTATTTTTCTCCAATTCTCTTGTCTTGATGGGTGATCAAGATCAGGTCTGTGACCCAAGCAGAAACCCAACTAGAGAAGAGATATCAGTCTCTTTTTAGTAGGCTAACTTTAAAGTGTGATTATGTTGTAGTCTCTTTGTTCTGTCTTGTCAAGTAGGAGAGAGCATTGGGACCAGCAGTTAGCGTAATGGCTATGTCGCTGGACTCTCACGTAGTCGACTGCTGTTTGTGTCCCTGACCCGGTGTCTTAAACTCACGCCGGGCACGTGTGCATGCGTGCCCAAGATCCTGAGAGGAGAATGGAGGAGAAGGGATTGCGTCGTGGCCATCCACCCTGGGGGGTGATTTCTCGCTTTCTGTCTGTCTGTCTGGCGAGCGCATGTGCCCTATAGCAAAAAAAAAAAAAAAAAAACTCTTAAAAAAAAGAAAAAGAAAAAAAAAGTAGGAGAGAGCATTTATCATTTTCATTATGCAATGAAAGTTAACTAGTCTAATTTTGGGCTGCATTTCCTTCAAGTTAGTAAATAAGATATTTTGGGAGAAGAATAAACACTCCATGACTTGAATTCAAGAACCCAGATTCCCTCTTGGGTTCTTAGATTGGAAAGGGATGGGAATTAGGAAAGATGAGGAGGAGTCATTGGGAGACATTAGATTGCAATTTGTCTGTTTCTCTCTTTAGAATATGGAGTGTCTATTACACTTTCAGGCTACCACTCCTCTACACAAATCTTTTTATTTTCATACTTTCACATGTCGCTTTTTTTTAACCCGCTTAGGAAGTCTTCCCATTTTTTCCTTCTTTACCTCTTCTAAACATAGTCAAGTCTTGCGGAGCAACTCAGTCTATGGAGATGTTGGTAGCTTCTGTTTTTCTATATAACTTTTCATTCATGAGGGGAGTTTATTGGCATTGCTATTTAAATATTTTATCTCACAAGCCAAACTGTAAGGTGGCTCAATAGAAACTGTATTTTGTCCTTTTATAATCTTCATTGTGATTAGCTCTAAATTTTGCAGGTGGAAGATGTTCATTAAATATTTTATCTTGATGATGTTGATAATGATGTCCCATAAACAGCAACTGGAAATCAGAGTTAATTATAATTAGTCCAACAAACTATCATTCCAAAAGTCAGGACATTACTTCCAGAATTTATTTTTCTATAGTGTGGACTTTAGAAAATAATCTGACAAAGACTGGTCATAATGGGTAAGAATACAGATGCTGAAATCAGACTTCCAGGATCCAAGCTATATCATTTCCTAGCTCTGGGTTTTGGGAATGTCTTAGACTTTCTGTCCTTCAATGTCCTTATCTATAAAATCTTACCTCACAGGGGGCCAGCAGATGGTGAAGTGGTTACATCACTGTACTCCCACATGGCCAACCATGGTTTGAGTACTGGACCCTGTGGCTTGAAAATCACATCAGGCATGTGTGCATGTGTGCCCATGATCCCATAAGAAGAATGGAAGAGAAGGAATTACAGCATGGCCATTCCCCCTGGGAGGTGATTTCTCACTTTCCCTCTCACTATCTCTGTCTCTCTCTATCTCTCTAGCCAGCACATGTGCCCTACGGCAACAACCTCTTAAAAACAAAAAGCAAACAAACAAATATTACCTCATAGAATTATTAATAAGCTTCAATGAACTATTATACAGAAAACTCTTAGCAAAATTCCTGTACTGTGTATATCCAATAAATGCTATTTTTTATTCCAATGTCTGTGAAGAAGTTCAGAGGAAATTTTTAACACCTTGAGATCATATCTGACCCTATTTAAATATTTTTCTACTTCTCATCATGCCCTTCAAACCTTCCATGATGTGACCCCTGTTTATTTCTCCAAGTCAAGTTCATGCCACTCTCCCATAATTCATTACTCTATACCATATATTTACACATATATCCAATGTAATCCTCTTGCCTTCAAATATTTGCACATATTGTTTTCCCCTGCCTGGAATGTTCTTCCCCTAGGTCTCCTGCTGGCATTTTAAATTTTTCTCCTAGCTCTTGCATCACTTCCACCAAGATGCCTTGTGTAACCATCCTCTACAAAGTATTCTTGCATATCCCAGGAATCTCATGATTCTGCCTTATTCCTTTTTAGGCATTTAACTACTTTCTGAAGTCATCTTACTACTTTGTATGTTTATTTTCCATCTTGCTCCAATATGGAATAGGCTCAGTTTTGCTGGACATTGTCTCTGTTGTTCACTGGTGTTCCTGGTCTTCAGCACAGTGACTGCATACAGCAGGCATCCATTATTTATAATATAGTATCATCAAAATTTAAGCCATGGGGTTAGAGTTAGGGGTTACAATAAACAGATGAACTAGTTGTCAATTCAGACACTTGAAGAGTTAACAGAAAATTTTATGTCAATGACAGTAGCCAACACAGGGCACTGTGGTGGCATTTATAAGTAATACCTGTCCCTATCTTAGTGGTTCTTATCCTGGAGATGGGAACCTTACTCTGAAATCTGAGTGACAAGTAGTAATGATACTGACTGGTAGGGAGAGGTAGGATTTTGAAGGAAGAGGAAGAAGTCTCTGGTAGAGGAACTAACAAAAGCCTAAGGAAGAGATGATACTAGTGCTTTTGTGTAATCATCAATAGTTAATATGGTCCAGACCAGAGCATGAAGGAGGAAGGAGTGAATGAGAACGCAATCAAAAGAAATTAGTGTGCTTAAATATCTAAGTTAGGAAATTTGGGGGGAAAATGGAGAGGTAAGACACTTGTGAGACACAGATAAGGCGTATTATCTGTTGATGAGGATGTGTATGGTGGTCGCAACTGGGCTGGCCTGAGGTGTATATCATGCTGGGTAAGGTCTCTTCACAATCTAAATGATGTATAGCAATTTAATGCATGAATAATAATAACAATTTTAAAAAATTTTTAAAAAGAGAAAAAAGCGTTTATGGTAATGTCTTCGACTAGACCAACATTCAGTGTTTCATGATACTAAGATTCATTTGATATGTTGTAATGATACCTAGTGAATAAATGTGTAATAAAAAATACATTAAATTAAAATTAAAATAAATAAATAAATAAATATCTAAGTTATTTAAATCCATGTGAAATTTGTTAGGAACACATCAACAGAGTAATCTCCTAGTCAAAAGTCTATTTCTTGAATACCTATTCTGTATAAGGAAATGTAATAGGTTTTTCTCTCCTGCTGTTCTGGAGAGTTATTGACTGAATGGAGAGAAAAGCAAGATGTAATGAATGGTGTGCCCAGCCATTCTGAGGCATTGGATGATAATGGCTCTAGGGTAGAGGGTTTAGACAGCTTTGTATAAGAGACATTAGAAATCTCCAAGGCCTTGTGCTTTTCATGGAGAAGCTCTTGTGTGCTGGGAGGGAAGGTTGCCATGGCAGCCAGTAGTTGCTATAAAGGGATAAAGAGATGGCTAATGTGAAATATTTTGCTAACAGCAATATCTGGCATGTGCTTTGAATTTTTCTCCCAAGGTCTTTATTTTTAAAATACCTTGATAAAATTATAAACCAATAGACTTAGGCAGTATGTGTATTATATATGATATATATGCAGCAATATGTTATGTATATGTTAAGTATACATATATGTATGTACATGCCTGAGGATGTCTTCATACATTTATACTAAATGTATGTATTTGATGGATATTAAATCTACAGTTCTCCTGAACCTCCAAGGAATGTTGGATAACTGTTAGAATAGCTGAGTTTTCCATAGTATAATGGTTACATTGTTGGATTCCTATGTGGTAGACCGCTATTTGAGTCCCTGACCTAGCAGCTTAAAACTTATGCAGGGAACATGTGCATGCATGCTCAAAATCCTGAGAAGAGAATGAAGAAGAAGGTATTGTGGCATGGCCATCCCTCCTATGGGGCGATTTCTCACTTTCTGTCTCTCTGTTTCTTTCTATCTCTCCAGTGTGCGCACACACTCCATAACAAAAATTTCTCTAAGAACAAAAAAAGTGGCCAAAAAATTTACCCTTTAAGCACCAAAAAAAATTTCAATTGTGAATTTATTACACTACTAAATTTGTATTAGGTTAAAGTAGAAAGAGGGAAGATATGTGAATACTATAACACCTATAATAATAATAATAATAATTAAGTAATAAATTATCTAACCATGTAATATTTGGATTCCCTGCAGAATATAAGACCACAAGGGAAAGGGTCGTTGTATTCCCAGCAACACCTCAGTGCTTTGCACATGAACCATGATCAATGAACATTTTTCTTATCTCTTCAAGGAATGAATGAATGACTGAATGAATAGAAAGAAAGGTGACCAAGGATCAACCAATCAATTACTACAGTGGAAACTCTCCATGAGGCAATAGAGAACTTAGATGCTGAAATCTCACTTGAATTGCTGAAGATTTTGAGTTCTTTCTATTAAAAAACTCTTGACACTCATTCTGAGTGTCACAAATATCTGATTACATATGCTGTCAGTATAGAACACATGTCCTACAGAATCTTTAGCCAGGAAAAAAGAAGACAGGGTCATGATGCTTACATGAATGAATTCTAGGGATTACAGCTGTAGATGGACCTCATGAGATCCAAAGGAAAGCTCAAGGCTTTTCAGAGTCATCAATGTTTCTCCAAGTTCACAGTCATCCTATGTATCTTTTTGGATTGTACTTGAATAAGGCATACCAAGAAAAGGATGTACTTGAACAAAACAAGTCTGATAAAAGTTCTTATCTTGACATCTACATAAGGCAAAAATGAAACAATGTTTCTTATTTTATGATCTCAAATACAGGGAGCTGGGCATTTTTAAAAAATGTATATGACCGTGCTTACTGGTAGCACTATAAATATAATTTTTCATCTTAGCAGAGTCATCAATGGTCTTATTAATACTTTTACTTATTATTATCCAGTGCCCTTTCCTATTTCTCATTCAGTTCTTAAAACCTTCACTTTTTATCTTAGGTCTCTAACCTTGTCCTCATTTTCAACAGATGCTGTTGCCCTCTTTCTTCACCTCATCCCAAAAGATTGACTCTAACAATGTGGATGAACATGTAGAAACTCATCTTGATCATTAGACATCTATTCTTACTCTTTCAAGTCTCAGACAAAGAGAAGTTATTGACATCTGTCAAGTCTAACACTTGCATCTGGGCTCTGTGCCCCTTTCATATCTACTTAGATCCCGCACCATTAGTTGTCTTTTCTCTGTATCCTATGATCAGCTTTCCTTGCTAATAGTCCATTTGTTTCACAAAAACGTGCAACTTTTACAAATTTTAAAAGTCTAATTTTAGATTCTTTTTTATATCTGTCCTTTCATTTATCATCAAATAGATTATCCAGGAAAAATAGTTCTACAAAGTTAAAAAAGAAAGATAAGACAGAGGCATGGGCACAATTGTGACAAAGCTCTACAATTTCAAAATAAAATACTTGGTATGTTTGTATGCTGGTTTTTCCCCAAACATGTCTGATTTGCACAACAATATTCACAACCTATATTCTGTTCCCCCTCATTCTCCTAAGATTGTTTGAAAAGGTAAGATCAACATCTTTGCTGCCAAACTCACAGATGTTTTTAAATAATCTTTCACCGTCTGCAACATTTGATCATTCCACTACTCCCTTCTTTAGAGTCTTCACTTTTGAATCAGTGACCTCCTTCTTTCTTCTTTTTCTAACCTCTTTCTGATTACCCTTTCTGCATATTCTGTCTAGATAGCCTGATAAACTACTCTTCCCTCACTCTTCTAATAATGATCTACTCATAGATTTTGTTCTTGACTCTGTTTCTATGCTCATTTGACATTTTCTCCTTATCTACCCTTACTCCTTAGATTTAATCATCAGCAGAGTTCTTATCAGTTTCAGACTAATGTCTTCAAACCTCACCCCTCAGTTCAAGTCCAGAATCTCATATACAAATGCCAGCTGAGGAGTTCCTCTGGAATGTTCCATAGCACTTCAAAATCAATATCATAAAATTCAACTAATTTTTTTCTTCCCCAAATTTTCATTTTGGTTAATGGCACCAATATTCCCCATAATGCAGGGGAGACATTTTGAAAATCTCTGTCTCTTGTATCCCTAAATCAAATTGCTAATAAAGACATTTCTTTCCTCTTATTGTGTGTTTCCATCTTCCCTTTCCATTTTCATTAATTTTCTATTCTTGCTCATTTATCCCCTAAAATATTTCTCCACTATTAAATTTGTTCCCCCAACTCTATTCTTTATACTCTAGCCAGAAGAAGATTTCTATAACATGAAAGTAAATCTTTTGTCCTCAAATTTAAATTACTTCTGTGATTCTTCACCAACTGTTATATAGTGGACAAAAAATGCTCAAAAATACTGATATTATTCTTACAGTTAGTACTATAAAGTTAGATTCACCTCTTACTTTGGATAAATAATTTTACTTCTCGAGATTTTCCTTGTTAAAGATTTAAAAAATCTCTCCTTCACAAGGTTTTCATTCAGAGTACAGCAGATTTTTTAGTAATATGATCAGTAACTTTCCCAGAATGCATAACATATTGAGTTGTCAGAAAAGTCATGCATGTTTTTCTATGCAAAAATGTGTCATGGCTTTTCTGACAACCCAATACTTAATAAATGTGTACTTAGTTATACTTACTAATGAAACAGTCAGGGTCCTTTTAAAAATAAAGATGAACAATTGAGCTAATAGCATTAAAAGGATTTGGAATCTCCTTGTGATAAATAATTTTATATGTCAACTCTACTTAGACAAGGGATGTCTAGGTATCCCATATAATACTATTTCCAGGTATGTTTGTGAAGGTGTTCCCAGCAGACATTACTGTTTGAATAAGTAGACTAATAAAGATTATCCTCACCAATGAAGAAGGATATCATCCAACTCATTATGGACCCAAATAAAATAAAAAGGTGATGGCTTTCAATTTGAGCTAAGATATTCGTCTTCTCCAGCCTGAGGCTGGTAACTTACACCACCAGCTTTCCCAATTGTCAGCGCTTTGAGTTTGGACTGAGACCACCCCACTGGTTCCTGGCTCCCCATCTTACAGTTGGAAGACTGGGACTTCTCAGTTTTCATGGTCATATGAACCAATTCCTCTTAATAAGTCTCTTTCTATGTGTTTGAATATTTATATTTTGTTCTGTTTCTCTGGAGACTCCTGATTAATAGCATCTTAAAATCAAAGTCAGTCAGGATTACAATAGCGTTTAGGGCTATCATCAGGCCACCAAGTTATTACCTAGGTCTCTTCCACAACATCTCTACCAAAGATTAGCTAGTTTTTGCTGGGACACACTCACTGGACATCACTGTGTAAAATAATCCTTTCTGTCAACGTTTCTTACTTTTAGTCAGAAGAAAAATTAAATTTCAGAGCAGCAATTGTTCCCACACATTCTGCACTCCAAATTCTGTCTTATATGAACTAAATAAAAATGTTTGGGAATACCTAAATGTCCAAAATAATACAGTTTTTCAGTATTGGAGTTGACATTAAAAGTCAGGAGTCTTTTTATTTTTATTTTTTTAAACCACCTTATCTACCTTTGCCTATTAAACAGTGGTAATGGGGGCTGGAAGAAAACAAACGGTGCATGGGACAAGCTCATGTTTCCAAAACCACTGTGGACTAAAAGGTTCTGAGAAGAGGCTTCCTGAAGTGATCAGGCTTGCTTTGAGCTGGGGGACGGAGGAATTAGAGCCAGCAACCACTTGCTTCTGTTTAGTCATAGAGCAGTTGAGAACTCTAGACATCTGGAGATGCAGCTTTCACGTTGTTAAATTCACATTTATATTTTAAAGTGGTATAGTCTTTAAATTCCTTTTCTATTAAAATGTATGTGTGCAAGTTTCCATCCCTTTGGATTTGAAAGACATTATATATAGACTCAAATGGCTGCACAGATGACAGCTTTTAACTGTTACAGGAAATGCCTCTGCGGCCTTCAAAACTTCTATTTGTTGCTTCCCAAGCCAAGTTGTCCAATCATTCCCCAGGTGAAGAAAATGACTTGCCTCAATGGCTGGGCACACAATATGCCAGCATAAGGAAGGTAATCTTGACAAGTCTGTTAAGAGGCAGCAGCCCGAGACTGCATCTCCAAGTCAGTGACACCTGTTTTACTTCCAGATTCTGGTCATGTCAGAGCACCTGGCAAACAACACTATCATTGCAATGACTTGTCAGCTCACTGACATTATCTTGCTCTATCCCACGCAGAAGCAGGTGAGAACATAGTGTGCGTTAGTCAAAACAGCAGGTCTCACTGAGATGCAAAGGAGAAATATCCTATTTAAGAGGACGGTTTCCGAAATCAAATGTCCTTGGTTCTAATCCTGGCTTGGCCACCTAATAAGCTGAGTGATTTTAACTGAGTTAGTTAACCTCTCTAATACACAAAGTCTTCATTTTAAAATGAAGTTGACAGAGATAGGATTAATAAAATAAACAGAGAGATTTTTGCTTATTACGTATTCAATATCTTATTTTACTGTTTTGTTTATTCATTTAATATAGGTGACTGAGCTGTCTCCATGCATAAATCATGCATTCTGATGTGAGTGAGGTTTTGATGGTCTTTATTATTACCACCAGAGAGTGGGTAGGGTAGGGGATTTTCTATATCTGATATTCTGATACAATTGACTTCATTACCATGTCTGTTCTCATACTCACCAAATCCTCTTTTTGGGTACATTTTATTGAATGAGACAGTAAAACATATTGCTAAAATCACGTCTCTTTGCAAAAGCAATTAGTACTGTTTAAATGATGCAGGCTGGAATCACTTTTTTCCTTAGTCTATTGAAAGCCAGGGATACTATTTCAGATCCCCTGCTATTGTTTTCCCTCACTATTCTCCTGAATATCAGTTTAAATTTCTTGTTTTCCTCCATTATTATTTTTTATTCCTTTACCTTTTCTTTTTACTCTTCTTGTCTTTTTTTTTTTTTATATCTTACTGATCAATATTCTACTAGTCACTATGACTTTTCTAAAATAATTCCTAGGCTCTACATCATCAAGTGTTTGTTGATTTTCCCCAGACTGTATAAAATGTCTCCCTCTTTTCCTTTTTTAAAGTTTATTTTTTTAAATTTATCCCATGAGCAAAAGAGAGACAGGTTTTGTTTGTTTATTTCTTTTATAACTTTATTTGAAAATCAGGCACTAGCAGTTGGTGTAATGGCTATGTCGCTGGACTCCCATGTAGTCAACCACGGTTCAAGTCCCTGACCCACGTATGCGTGCATGTCCAAGATCCCAAGAGGAGAATGGAGAAGGGATTGCAGTGTGGCCATCCTGGGGTAGGGGGTAATTTCTCACTTTCTGTCTCTCTGTCTCTCTCTGCCTTTCTGGTGAGCGCACGTGCCCTATAGCAATAACCTCTCAAATAAATAAATAAATAAATAAAACCAGCAGTTATTTCTCATCCACATTGACTGTCTGTATTTTTGTTTGGAAAGAATTATTTTATTTAAGCTTATTTATTTATTTTTTTAAAATTTGACCAGAGAGAGACAGAGAAAGAGGGAGAGAGAAAGAGGGAAAGTGAGAAATTAAGCCACCAGATCCAGGACTTGAACTGCAGTCAGTCATGTGGGAGTCCAGTGCCCTTAATCACCATGCCACCTGCTGACTCAGGCTGTAGATTTTTGAAAGGGGTAGTAAGGGAACCAGCAGGTGGCACATTGTTTATATGGCTGGACTCCCACTTAGTCAACTGGGTACTTGTTTGTGCATGCCCAAAATCCCAAAAAGAGAATAGAGAAGAAGGGATTGTGGTATGGTTTTCCCCCTGAGGGGGTGATTTTTCACTTTGTCTCTCTGTCTCTGACTCTCTGGCGAGCTCATGAGCCCTATAGTAAAAATCTCCCTCTAAAAACAAACAAACAAAAAAAGAAAGTGGTAACGGACATAGGTCACCAGGGTATAGACCTTGTTGGGTGAATATTCATCCTCATTATGTTTTCTGGACAACCACATAGAGACACTGTATGAAACAGTCCTTATTCCTTCAAATCCAGACAGGTTTGTTAAGCCTGGTATCAATGCACACATCTAGAGTCCCCATTTCCTTGCTGGCAAATTTTCAGATCTCTTTAAGTGCCCAAGGACCTAATTTCTAGAAACTTACACCATGGATGTACTTGCGAATGTTGGTGTATTCCTGGGCTACCACCTCGTTGATGGCAGAATGTCCCTTGGTTTCACCACCCTTCTTTGCAGGAGCCATTCTAAGACATGAGTCTTGATCTCATGATCCACCCCTCAGCCTTCAATCAAGGCTCAAGATCACAGGCAAGCATGAGCCCAGTGTAGAGAAGCAGACCTCTAAACTTGAACTGAAAACCTTCCCATGTAGGAGTGCTTCACACGCATTTCATTTCTACCACTGGGTCACCATCTAGCCTCTCGATCTTTTTGAATTCCTAAGCCTTTTTTTTTTTTTAAACACATAATTAATGCATTTCTTACAGCATTTATAATTAATGCTTTTCTTCCCTTCTTCATATCCCTCTATATAACCCTTCTAATACAGGAAAAACATACATCACGTCTTCTGCTCATACATTCTTTTACTACTGAATTGTGTTCAGAAGATAGCTCTGTCTTATTTTCAGAAAACAATCATCCTGCAGAATCTTAAATGGAAATAAGAAAAACCCAGAGGCAAGAAAAAAGGAGTACATGGCTCCATTTTTGCTTGTTATAATAGATAATATGATATCAAAAAAATGTATTTAAAGGGGCCAGCAGGTGGTGTAGTGGTTAAGGTGCTAGACTGTGCCATGTCCAACTGCAATTTGAGTCCTGGACCTGGTGGCTTGCTGACTCACTTTCCCTCTCTCTCTGTTTCTCTCGGGTAAGCACATATGTCCTATGGCAAATTTAAAAAGTGGTAATAATAATAAGCAAAATTAAATGAATCATTGTTAAGAAAAGAATATATCTATAAACCAAATAAATATCAGCAACAACAAGGAAATTTTGGTTGGAAGATTATTACTTTTCCTGCTATATACAATGCATAATTACATGACCATACCAGATATCAAGGGTTTTCTAAACAAT
Source organism: Tupaia tana (assembly GCA_026018925.1). Taxonomy (NCBI): domain Eukaryota; kingdom Metazoa; phylum Chordata; class Mammalia; order Scandentia; family Tupaiidae; genus Tupaia; species Tupaia tana. The sequence goes on along the minus strand of JAKSZU010000007.1, from coordinate 35,211,932 downwards.
AATCACTAGTCCCAAATTAGGATAAGAGTAGAGTCACTGCAATTTAATTTATTTGTTAAATACAAAAGAAAGATTATCGCAGACTGAAATACATACCTTGGGAATATGATGATTAGCACTGTCTGCTTTGTAAGAAATAGCATCCTTAATGACTTGCTCCAAGTACATTCTTTAGTATGTAGCCTTTTATAGGCATTGACAATGTTTTCATTGATTTCAAAACAACCAACACATATGCTGTACATAATAGGTCCTCAGTAAATATTAACTAAAGTGGGATAGTCTAGATGAATATTAGCAAGATGAGTCCCATTATGTGTCTGCTTTTGATATGTAAGGTGCACAATACTAAATTGCTGGAAGAAAAGGAAGATGGTCTGGATCAAATGAATAGTAATTCAGGGAAGAGGAAGCCAATGGAACTCAGAAATTACTTTTACACGTGAATTTCATTCTAAAGGAAGTGAGCTAAGTTGGTATTGTAAAAGCAATGCCATGATCATACTGATTAGGGCACCAGTTCCTTTATCAATAAAATCAAGAGAGAAAAACTAAATGATACCTAAGATTATTTTTACTCCCAGCTTTAATGATTTTTAAACCTATTATTCCTTGTGTCTCTCCAAGCTTGCCTACCTTCTCTTTTTGAATCAGTTTTCCTTTTATGTTCCATATCCAAGAGTAGAACCAACACTTACCCAAGTGTTGTCCATTCTTCACTCTTCATCTTCTATATTCCATATACTTAAAAGTATTCACAATAGATACTTAAAAGTACTAGCACATTCCAGAATTCATCATTTTTCCTAGACCCATTTTCCAGAAATTTACTCATCCTTTAAAATTTTAACATCCATTGTCTTTGAAGTGAAGCATTATATTTACACATTCATCATTGCAAGTACTATGTAGATGTTTCTTTTTCACCATGAATAGCACTTCCTGAGCATAGAAACTAACATGTTTGTTTATTCATTTATTTATTTATTTATTTATTTATGGAGAGGTTTTTGCTATAGGGCGCGTATGCTCACCAGACAGACAGAGAGAGACAGAGACAGAAAGTGAGAAATCACCCCCCAGGGAAGATGGCCACGCCACAATCCCTTCTCCATTCTCCTCTCGAGATCTTGGGCACGCATGCACAAGTGCCCGGCGTGAGTTTTAAGCCGCCGGGTCCGGGACTCGAACCACGGTCGACTACATGGGAGTCCAGCGACATAGCAATTACGCTAACTGCTGGTCCCTAACATGTTTATTTTTATCCTCAGTTTAATCATAGCAGAGATTAGTAAATATTGTTGAATGAATTGGATTCACAAATAAATTCACATTGTCACTGCATTACTAATGTTACTCTATCATCTGCAGGCTTGTTACAAAGGATTGCCAGTAAAATTTTCTACTAACCTTATTTCACTAAGTATGTGCCATTTCTGACAAAGCTATGAAGTATTAACATAAATAATTAAAACAAAACATCACTTACCAAACTAATTTGTGATGCAGTCTTATTTAGTTTATAGTATTTACTTGCTAGCTGGTTTGAGAAATTTGAGAGTCCATTTATCTAGCTATCTTGAAAAGTCATTATTACCTTAATATTTAGTGGCAGTCAGTCCAGCCTTCATCAGTAAGCATCCCTGAGCCTATATTTTCTTCTCAATAGGGGCTTGGAATATCCATTAATTTTGCCATTAGTTTCTGTATCTGATGCTTGGAATGCATAATGAGTGCATTTGCAAATTAGTGGGGTGAATATTTTGCAATTATAGAAGTAATTAATATTTTGGTTGTGTCAGTAGAAAAAAAATCTTTCAAGAATCAGGCATCCCATAATAAGAAATATATGCCAGTGGCTAAGCTGTAACTATAGATAGAATTATTTCAGAACCGTAATGCAAATGATTCAATTCAAGAACAATTTAAGTCCAATAAACTTTAACTGGGAACATGTCTTCATCTTCTCAGCAACTAGTTGACATACAGGTTGTCCTCATAAAAAAGGAAATATTTACTGTCTCCATAGGTATTTTACAACATTAAAATTCTGTTTGTGGCTTTTGTAAACCTCCCCTGGAAAATTACAAGTGAGATTAAAAGGAACTCCGACAGCCTGGGGAGGAATTGATAGATGGCCTGCCATATTTAAGACAGCCGACTTTCTGCTAAGGTCAGCCCTCACACGCTGAGAGGACAAAAGCAAAACACAAGGTCTGGGGGGAGCAGGGAAGAAGCGGAAAGTACAAAGTGTGTCAAACTTAAGTGATCTCCAGCTCTAACCAAAGGGAAAAGGCTATTCCTTCCTGTAAGTGTGTGTATGTGTGTGAATGTGTGTGTATGTAGATGCATATATGATTTTTACATATATATATCTTATATATACAGTCATAATGTATGTATTAGATAGCATACAAAAAATAGATAACATACAGTATGTGTCTAAATATAATCTCATGAGGGTAAAAAGAAATTCATTCAGTACAAAAAACACATACACATTCATGTTTATTGCAGCATCATTTACAATTGCTAATATATTGAATCAACCTGAGCACCCAAGAACTGATGACTGAATTGAAAAAAAAGAAATGCGGCACATGTTCACTATGGAATATCGCTCAGCATTGAGGAACAATGGGACCCTCACATCTGATACAAAGTGAGTGAATATATATAATGTAACGCTAAAAGAAGTAGACCAGACTATGAAAGACAAATATTGTTTATGCCAGTGCAAAATATACCATATATCTGCACTCTATAGCAGAAATGGAAATAGCCAAAGATATAATAGTAGGGAGGATAAGTGCAGATACTAGAGACTGTATGTCAGCAGGATAGACAGTAGAGGGTGGGTGAAAGTTGCTTAGGGAAGAAATGCTTAGTAAACACGAGACTGTAAAACTCTCCATTGAAAATGACATATATGGTAATATCTTTGATTTGATTGTCATATAGTGCATGCAGACTTTGAAAAACCATGTTGAGTGCTATAGAAATGCACAATGGTTAAATATGAATAAGAAATATTTTTTAAAAAGGCAAAAAAATGCAGTGATTATTCCATGTCCTTGATTTATCTTTACAGGAGCTTTTTTTTTTTTTTTTTTTTTTTTTTTTTTTTTTTTTTTTGTTCCTCTTGCTGATCTAAGACACAAACTATCTAGTTAGTATATTAGAGGGAATGTAAGTGTAAGCGACAGAGAAAGAGAAGTAAGAGAACTCCTAACAGGGTCATCACATCGTGTTCCTCCTCTAGCCCCGCAGTCTGCCAGAATCATGGGCACGCCCACAAGTAAAGAGCTTTCCCACTTGACCGCCAGCATCATGCTGCAGTGCCCTCTTGAGAAACCACCACCACGGGTGGTCTGTATTTTCACTTTTCTGAATGAGTTTGTCAGAATGATCTGGACTCATTCCATGATAGATTTTGGTGGGGAGTTGCCCCTGACAAAGTTATTTTAATCAGAATGCAGGCCCAAGTGCTGGCCTCGAGACAGCCTAGCAATAAATAGCCCTTTGGGTCCCTGAACCTGCCAACTACCAGTCATTAGGAGTTCAAGGTTTCCATGGATACTTCATCCTGGGCACAGGCGAAATGATAACTCATCAGAAAGTTTGCACAAACACAAGGTCTGGGAGTTCAGTTGAGGTTAGCCCAGTTAGTTACTGGAGGGAAAGAGGTTTCTGTCAATGACTTTCCAAAGACCACTGTAATTAAAGAACTAAAAGGGATGAAGAAGTGAATTTATGAAAGGCAATAAAGTTTTAAAATTCATATATGACTTTATTGCTCCTCTAGTGCTAATTGACCAATTCTCTGTTGCCTAAAACAGAAATTTCCGGATTTCTGTTTTTCATGGTACTTTTAAAAATAGAGGGTGAATTGGGTTGGGTTCTACAGACATTTCAGTGATAGAAATCTAGTGTTTTCTTGTCTAGAAAGCCTTCTCCTATTTTTTGATAAAATATCCTAATTTCCTTTGAAAAAGTTTTTTTTCCCCCATTTATCAGATTAATTTTTTTAAGAGGTTTTAGCTACAGGGCACGCACACTCACCAGAAAGACAGACAGAGACAGAGAGACAGAAAGCAATAAATCACCCCGCTAGAGGGGATGGCCATGTCACAATTCCTTCTCGTCCATTTTCCTCTTAGGATCTTGGGCACACACACCCACGCACCTGGCGTGAGTTTAAGCCACTAGGTCCAGGACTCTATCCGCAGTCAACTACATGTGAGTCCAGCAACATAGCCATTAGGCCAACTGCTGGTTCCTCAGATGAATAGTTTTTATAATGTTGATCCTATTTCTAACTTCAGGAATAGACAAGTAACCCATGCTTGTCTATGCAAAGAATGACATCTGTCTATCTAAGTTTTAATTGTGAGATTAGCATATGACTTAACAAACAAAGGAGACCCCTCTCTAGAAATTTTGATAGCACTCTTGGGAAACAATCATATTTCTTGATAGGAATAGCAAAGTTTGTGAAGTGTTAAGTGTCTACCTAAGAATATAACCAATAGGTTAGAAAAGCAATGAGACAGAAATATTGTTAGGGGTTCTGAATTTTCTTATGCCTTAAGCTGATGAAATCAAATTTCTGAGTTGGATGAGTTAATAAATTTATGTTATATTTTTCTTTTCTTTAATATATATGGGGCTCTGCAACTGAATACATACTGACTAATGTAGTTGCCAAATTTTAATTTCAGTAAATATTATACAATGCTATAAACCAGGCCTGAGACTCCTTTCCAATTCTGTAGGATAGATAACTGTTATAGGAATTACTGTGTAGGAATTACAGTTAGAAACAAAGAACATAAATTTTAAATGGCCAGGTTCAACGGGAACCTGATTCCTAGTGCTTGATCTTTGTTTGCATCACATTTTAAAAACTAAGTAGACATCATTTTGTTAAAAAGTATTATTTATTCAATTTTACTTATTCATTCATTTATTTTTAATTTGACCAAGGAGAAACAGAGAGAAGAAAAGGGAAAGTGAGAAAAGCAAGCCCCCAGGTCCAGGACTCAAACTGTGGTCAGCCATATAAAAGAGACAGAGAAAGAGAGGTAAGAGAACCCCTGCCAGGTCATTATATGACCCTGTGGGAGTATCCAGTGCCTTAACTACCACACCACCTGCTGGTCCCAACCAGGTAGACTTTATTTCAGTCATGCAATTGTGCAAAACCATAAATGTAATACATCATATTAATGTAAAGAAAGATGAAAATCATATGATCATATCAATCAATGTAGAAAAAGCATTTGATAAAATACGATATCCTTTCATGATTAATACTCTCAGCAAAATTGGTATAGAAGGGACATTTCTCAACACAATGAAAGCCATACATGAAAAACCCATAGCTAACAATACACTGAATATACAAACTGGTATGACACAAGGCTGCCCATTTTTTTCACTCCTTTCTTTTTTAAATTTTAAATTTATTTATTTACATTCATTCACTATACATCATTACAGTGTACAAAATGAGATTTTTCCATCCAGAATACACTATATATTGACTCAGTCAAGGATATTACCTTATGTGTTATCATCAACAAATAATTTTCCATTTCTTGTTTCTTATATATTTTGCTTCTCCCTCCCCACCCCTTGATTTCCTGTCTTTCACCCTCTGCCATTTCCCACCCTCATCCCACATTGTCTCTGGTATCTACATTTTCTATGTCTTTTTACCCCACATTTTATTGATTCACTAAAGATCTTAATTAATCTAAATACTTTCAATAGCAAGTGCAGGGAATGTATACATATCCATGAACACATGTCTGACTTTAGGCATAAACCTCAGTGAGTAGAATGAACATACTATAAAGTAGCACCTAACTGGGGCTATAAAGCAAACTGTTGTCTTTAAATAGGTATATTAATGCGCTTTTTAATTTCAAGAAAAACAGTTTTAGTTTTAATAGATCAAAATAAAGAATGTTAAGAGAAATTAACTTAAGACTTAAAGCCAGGAAAATGTTAGGAGTCAGTTTTAACAGTAGGTAGATGAACCTATCAATAGTTTAAGAAAAGACAAAAATCCTTAAATCTGGACAACAAATCTATAAGAAAACCAGTAAAGTTTTAGTCAAAATCTTAAAATTCTACTTTACCAGTTCAGTCTCCTGTAATTAATCTTTCTCTTAAATTTGCAGTGTTACTGTGGTCTGATCTTTCCATTTAAATTCTGGGAGTTAACATTCAAAGTTATTATTGATCTTTCTGGACTTGTCCCTACCATTAAATTGGCCATACTCTTGGTTGCTTTATGCATTCTTATTTCTGTGTGTCTGAATTTAGTTTTCCTGGTATAGCACTCCCTTCAGAACTTTTTGGAGAGCTGGTCTAGTGTTAGTAAATTTGTTCAGGTTTTGTTTGTCTGAGAATGTATTTATCTTTTCTTCCCATATGAAGCATAATCTTGCCAGGTATAGTATTCTTGGTTGAAATTATTTTTTTTGTAAAAATAATTTTTGTAATTTCTCCACTTTGAATATATTTTCCCATTATTTCTTGCTTGCATTGTTTCCGATGAGAGGTCCAAAATTAGCCTGATGGGATATCCTTTTAAATTAACTTGAAGTTTCTCTCTTGCCAATTTTAGAATCTTGTCTCTGTTTGTAAATTTGGCCAATCATGCTATGATGTGCCTTCAAGAAGATATTCTTGGGTTGATTCTATGTGGGGTCCTTTGTATTTATCGGGTTTCGATATTCAAATGCCTCTCTAGGTTTGGAAAGTTTTCTTCCAGGATTTTATGGAATAGATTATCAGTGTCATTATTTTCTTCACCTTCTGGGTTACTGATTATCCATTTGGGCATTCAATCGTATCTAGTATTACTTGTATATTATTCTCATTTTTATGGGTTATATTCTCAGTTTTTTTGGTGAATTTTTCTAGGTCAGAGGTTCTATCTTGTACACCTGAGATTCAATCTTCTGCATGATCTAATATGCTTTTAATACTTTGAAGGGAGGATTTGATTTCCTGTAGTAGAGCCTTCATCTCTAACAATTGTTTGATTCTTATTTACGATTTGTATTTCCTCTTTCAAATCCTGCAAGAACTTCCTTACTTCCTGGAACATGTTCCTTTTCTCTTGTATCTTCTGGAGATTGTTGTCTCTTCTCTTGCATCTCTGTTAGCTTTGTCATTATGACTATTCTAAATTCTTTATCTGACATTTCCATGAATTTCCCTGTACTGTCTGTGGAGGATGTGGAGTTTTTCTTTTCCCTTGTGGCAGAGATATTTTTTTGACTTCTCATATTTCTTGTGCCTCAATGATGGTTTCTGGTCATCTCATAGGTAATACATTTTTTCGTAATCTTTGGAGTAAAATGTGAGAGTTCAGAAGCACACAGGAGAAGGTGATCTGCAATCACTAAGCAGTACCTTTTTTCTCCCTTTGTGCAGCAGAACCTATGGAATATGAGTATTACTCTGACCATGGCTAGATCTAGGGGGCAGGGTGGTGAAGTCTGGGAAGAGAGCCTTCAATTGTCCTAATCCTAAGTAGTCATCATTTTAAAAGAAATGTTTTAAAATAGGCTAAAAGGAAATAAAATAAATGATTTTCTTGGCACACCAGAAATTGGTGAATAAGATAGTATTATTTCTTCTCTCCATCTCTTGTGCTTCAGAGAGCCAGTCTAGCCAGGACTGCGTATAAAACACAAACACATCTGTGAGAAGGGTATCCTATTTCCTAGCCAGAAATTGGGTATCTTCTGAACTGCACTATATGCCACCAAGTCCAGATCCACTAGACTATGGTGAATGGAACTTAGAAAAAGGCAGAGGGACACAGTGAGTTGAGAGATCTCCAATAATGTTTTCCACAGGTCCAAAGTAGTCAAGGCTGAACTTCCTGGGCTTTATTGTATCCTAGGCTAGGTTTTGGTAAAAAGTACAGTGTCTTGTTGAACATGAAGAGATTGCCCCAGAAGTCAAAGATTGGTGTCTCATGTGTACACAAAGATGATTAGATGAATAAAGAAAGTGAATTTTCTCCATAGATCTTCAGTGTTAGACATCTATGAGCTACCTAAGCATTAATACAACACAAACTAATATAACACAAGTTCATGCTATTGTCAACACAAAGACTCTCCAGGAGAGCGTTCAATAAGCATCTAAATCCAGCAGAAAAATCACAGTGACCTAGAAACAAAGCTCCCTTTTGGATAGAAACAAGTAATAATCCCTTTTCCAAACTCTCCTCCATCTTGACATAATATAAGCATGCAACTTCTACTGTGCAAGGTTGATGAAACAGGAAGGAAGAGAGTGAGAGGAAGGCAAATTAGCAATCTTTTCCTTTGGCATGAATCTCATATTACAGCCACTTTTCAATTTAACATACTTGTTTACAACCATTTGGACTTAACAACCAGTTCTCCAGTATAGGGAATCCCCTTTCTCAGTGTTTGTATTGGTCCACCTTCAGGTGGTATACACTACATGAAGCATTTGCAATCATGCATGACTTCATATTTTGTTTATAAATTTGTACTTATTATGCATCCATAGTAGTATTCAGAACAAATAAAAACAATTATGTAGGAGTTATGCTATTGCATCATAGTGTGTCTTGTTGCTTTCTGATGCTTATCACATTTACACTTTTTATTTGCATAGAATTACATTATTCTAGTGTAGTGTCACATCATAGGTATTGAAAAATACATACCCAATATTTCCATAACACACCACAAGACATCCTCCTTTAAATTCCTCACTTATTGACGAGTTCATTTAATGACTTAGTTATAGGAGTAGAACTCAGAAGTTAGGAGTACTTGAAGTTCGGTGAAAGCTCAGCCCAAGTTCTTGAAATAATAACACCTAGACATAGCTAAATATTTAGCAGAAATAAGATAGCCTCAGGTTAAATAAGACTAAAAAATTTAAGATTGATATTCTTTGAAAGGGATGGAGTTATTGCTAACTGGCCAAATTATGTTTCCTACTTTCCCATTTTAGTTCACTATTGCTAGGCATTTTTTTTCTATTGGTAGGAACTTGTAATGGAAAAATAGATTTCAGTTACATCTATGAGTTGAAGCTGCTCAATATAATCTCCCTATCCAAGTACAGATAATCAAAGGGGAAACGAGGAAGGAAAGATGGGGGAAAAAGGAAAGATTCAATCTATCACTATCATCAGCTTATAAAAAAGGTCATTTTTGAGGCCAGTAGGTGGCATGGTGGTTAAAGCCACTGGATTCCCATGTGGCTGACTGCAGTTTGAGTCCTGGACCTGATGGGGTTTTTTCTCACTTTCTCACTCTCTCTCTCTCTCACCCTATTGCTCTCTGGTCAAATTAAAATGAATAACTAACTAAATAAATAAAGTTAAATAAAATAATTCTTAAAAAAGGTCATTTTCAAAGTGAAATATCAAATGAAGAAAGAGCTATATTAAAACATTTCATATGTTTTTGAATGTAAATGTGAGAAGTCATTTACATTGTTCATTTTTTTCCTATTTCATGGCAAAATGGTGCAAATTTCACTGTAGACGGGCATCTGAACACAGAACACAAACTTTGCTTGACAGCTATATGCCCTTCACTTATTGGCCTTTTTAGGATGCCGTCCCACTTTACCCCTGGCCTCAGCTCAAATTGTATCAAACCATAACGTTTTATTTCAGTGTGTTTGCTTGTTTTTATTTCTCCATTATTTCTGTATATACTCTTACCTTAGCTATAATTATCTTTTTTTCCCTTATAGTCCTAAACTAATAATCATATCTCAGGACAGATATAAAACATCACTTTTATTTTGACATTATTCTTGACCTCTCCAAGATGAATTAGATGCTTTTGCTTATGTATCTTATGCATTCTTATTCTTTTTAAATCACATTTCTTTTTAATATTTGTTTTTGTCTTTACTTCTTTAACTTGAAATTAAGCTCTCTGAGGGAATAGAAGAAACATTTGTAATGGTTAAAGCACGAATTCTTATGCTTAAGAATTTTGAGTAAAATGCTTATGAGCATGAATTTAAATCCTTCTTTAAATGCTGGTCAGCCACTTAGTAATCATGTGGTATTAGGTAAACGACTTTTTTGAGCTTCAGTTTGGCTATTATTTTTTAATCTATTTTTACCCAGAATTTAGTATTACTAACCAGCATATATTTTGGATACATCTGTGATTATTAAAATCATAAGTAAACTGGGAACCAGCAGTTAGCGTAATGGCTATGTCACTGGACTCCCATGTAGTCAACCGTGGTTCGCATCCCGGACCCGGTGGCTTAAAACTTATGCCAGGCGCGTGTGCGTGCATGCCCAAGATGCTGAAAGGAGAATGGAGGAGGAGGGATTGTGGCATGACCATGCCCCTGGGGGGTGATTTCTTGCTTTCTGTCTCTCTGTCTCTCTCTGTCTGTCTGGCGAGCGCACACACCCTATAGCGAAAACCTCTAAAAAAAATCATAAGTAAACTGATTGAACAAAGACATTGAAGGTGTTAAGATGGCTTTCATTTTACATAAGAAGTCACTAAGCCTTGGAATTTCTTCTTATTTCTTTTCCAAATGGAATTATGTTATACCTGTTAGAATGTAACCTAATTAAAAGACTTGGGTGCTTTTTTGATAGCAATTTTTAATTCAGGGTGTATTTCCTCCTTCAAATATAAACATTATGAAGTGTAAAAAAAATTGCATTGACCTTTTAAGTGAGGTGGGAATTAGAAATATTGACACATTGCCCTTTGCAGCCTTTTTGATGGCTGCCACACTATGTATGACTTGTTGATATGACATTTATCCTGGACCCAAAAAGATATAAAATAGTTTGACAAGATCACTGAATAAAAGCTATTTAAAGCTGCTTCTTGAATTACTAAGGGAGTTAGTAAAAGAATAAACTGAGGGGAAGCTGGAAGTTATCCAGTCTAGGGATCTCCTCAAGTTAAGTGACTCACTATAGGTCATACAGTAAATTAATGACAGCACTAACATGAGCCTCCAAATCTTCTGGCACCATGTTCAATGCTTGATGGGCTGTTAGAGTAACATGGCATTTCCTCTTCCTTCAATATTGCTTCTTAGAAGTCAATGTGTTTGGATGTAGAAACATCTGGCACTGGCACAAACATGCTCACTGTCCTCAACGGTTTTTTTTTTTTTTTTTTTTTTTTTTTATCTTAATCCAAAGCAAATATCTTCGCCTAGAATTTAGTTTCTTCCATTCCAAGCATGAATCTCTTGCTTAACTATGTGAAAAACTCCCTCAGCATCATCTTCAACTTTCTAATCTGTGTCCTTTAATGCATAAATACAATAACTCCTGAGACTTATTAAAGTATATGAATTCTTCTTGTGATATTGTGACATAATATAAATACATATTTGGTCTCTGACCTCAGTTCCTGGTCCAGATCTCCGAAAGTCCTTGTAATTTCCTAGGCAATTGGAGTGCTAGGTACATTTTTTTTGTCCTACTATTTAAACTTTGATTCTGGTTCCTAAAACCATGCTCCTATGGAATTTCTTGAGTTATAGGAGTATTTCTTGCTGTGATGAGCCAACTCTTGGTAGGCTCATGGATGGGGCTCATCATTGGGAAGACCATAATTATTAGAAGCTAGGACCTTTTATCCTTTCACCTGTCATCTGGAGGGGGAAAATGAGTGGAGTAGTTGGAAATGGTGCTTGTCTTTGGATATATCTCTAAACATGCTGCTGCCACACATTAGATCTAGTGAGAAATTGAAGAGCCATGGGAGAAGGGTCAGGATGGATAATAAACATATGTATACTGAAAATTTTCATCTGGTTTAAGATATCTTACCCTCCAAGGAGAGCCACAGTCTTAAGCAGTATTAAAAAGGCCAGTTTCTTTATACATTGTTAATATCCATACAAGGAAAAGTAACGTTGTTTTTAACCCTCTCTGTGAAAGAAAATATATTGGTATTCTCTTAATAAATATTTATGTGCATGTAATAAAGTAAAAAAATTAAAAACTCCTGATATTCATGAACTGATCATAAGGTTTGATGTAGAACTGACATTTTTGACTTACTGAGAATAACAGATTGATAGGAAATCAATTCAAACCAAAAGGCATGGTAAGGGGCTTTTGGGATATGCTTGGAAAAAACAAAAGAAGAGTAACAACATTGGGAAACAACTTTAAATAAGAATATCAAGAATATAAACTGATAAATAGGAAAATAATTTCTTTTCTCAATCTTGGGTATGGTAAGTTAAGGAAGTAATTGCAGTGAATTTGAATAGTTAGCTCATCCAAAGACCAGCAGGCTGAAATATACTCTTGTTTAAGCAAATGTAAGTATTTACTTGGTGCCAGATTTCTACTGTTTGCTGGGTGAACAAAACCAAATATAGCCCCCCCCCCTTTTTTTTTTCTGAGAGGTTTTTGCTATAGGGCGCGTGCGTTCACCAGACAGACAGACAGAGAGAGACAGAGAGATAGAAAGCGAGAAATCACCCCCCAGGGGGGATGGCCACACTGCATTCCTTTCTTCTCCATTCTCCTCTCGGGATCTTGGGCATGCACGCACATGTACCCGGCATGAGTTTTAAGCCACTGGGTCTGGGACTCAAACCACGGTTGGCTACATGGGAGTTCAGCAACATAGCCATTACGCTAACTGCTGGTCCCTATAGCCCCTTTCTTAAAGGTGTATATTTTAATAGTAAATCATAGAGTAATTATTCAATTCAATATGAAATAACAACCACAATAAATGCTATGAAGGATAATTGCATGAAGCATGAATAAACTTAAAATTTTGAATGTAGGGAGGGTCCATTAGGTGGTGTGGTGGTTAAGGCACTGTATCCCCCACAGCTAACTTCATGGTTTGAGTCCTGGATTGAGTGGCTTGAAAATTATGCCAAGTGTGTGTGTGCATGAATGCTCAAAATCCTGAGAGGAGAATGTTGAAGAAGGGATAGTGTTGTGGCCATTCCCCCTGGGGGTGATTTCTAACTACTTTTTTAACTTTCTCTCTCTGACTCTATCCAGTGAGTGCAGAGAAATCTAAAAAAAAGAAAAGAAAAGAATCGTTGAGTGTATTGTCAATTAAGTCAGGATCCTTAGTTGAACAGAGATGGCAGAAAAATTCACATTAACAATGTTTACCATGTCTACATTCATAACACAATGACTTGACTGTATATTTTATTCTTTAAAATAACTATCAATATTATGCAAAATGGCCTTCAGAAAATACCCCTCTCTTTCATTTTGCTTGTTTTTTCTCTAAGTTCTAAGAGTGACACAAAAGAATCTGTAGAAAATCTGTAGAAAATGTTATACTTGGCATGAATGAGAGTAATGGAATTGACAATTTTACCAATGCTGTGAAAAGCAATTAATCAGTGTCAGTGGGAGCCAGTAGGTTAGTTAACATTTCCTTTAAGCAAAGTTAAAAAGATATTTCTAAAGCTATGAAAATTAAAAAAAAATCAACTGGGGACATTTACAAAATGTTTTCTCTCTTTTAAGTTTCAGTTAGGTACCAATTTTTATTTTAATGTCTGCATATTTAAAGTCATAGACTCAATAGCATCTTTTTTCGCTTTTTAAAATTTTTTCCTTTATTTTTCTCTCTCCCCTCCTTCTAACTATTCTAACTACATGAGTAACTTAGCAGGGTCTTTTTTTTTTTTCTTTCTTTTCTTTTTTTTTTGCTATAGGATGCGTGCACTCGCCAGAAAGACAGAAAGAGAGAAAGCGAGAAATCACCCCCTGGGGGGGATGGCCACACCACAATCCCTTCTCCATTCCCCTCTGGGATCTTGGGCACACACACCCAGCATGAGTTTAAGCCACCAGTCCAGGACTCGAACCATGGTTGACTACATGGGAGTCCAGCACGTAGCTATTACGCCATCTGCAGGTCCCCAGGGTCGTTTTTTTAAAAACAGTGTTTAGTAATTTGCCTGTAGGTGAAAAAATATCTGAGAAGCCAGAAAGAGGTTTTTCTGTTCTCTTCCTTAGAGAGTACCATACTCTCTCTTTCCCACAAGTTGATACATCAGTCTTTTTTCTGTTAAAGACTTGTCCTCAGCTAAAAAGTAAGATAAAGCATAGCGAGAGCACAATTATCTTTTCTCCAGGTAGTAGCTACATGGCAAAGAGATAGCTGATCAATCAGGTAACTAGATATATTCTCTGCAGAGTAACAAGTGTTCAGATTCACTAGATTTTAAAAAATCAAACCAAATGAACAATTTAACACTATAGATTCTTAGCCAACTTATTTTTCTATGTTCAACATCCCTATTGTCCTGAAATATTAGAAAGAAAACTAGATGTCTTTTATTCTTATCTTAGTTTTCCCATAAGCAAAACATTTCTGAATGGCTTAGAGTATGTTGCAAAATTCTATGATTTTTAAAATGTAGTGATAGAAACAAAAGCACCATGACTATATATATATATATATATATATACATATATATGTATATATATATACATATATATGTTCTTCTACTTATAGCATATGTTATGCAAAAGTATGATAGCAGAATTTTATACATAAAATTGTATTATGTTTTTGAGCATATAGCATGTTATAATTAATACTTTTCTCATTATAAAAGAGAAAAGTAGGAAATGATATTTTTGTTGAGAAAATCAACTTAGCTAAGACAGCATAGACCAGTTTATGTTGAAGTAATGAAGACTTCAAATTTCAGTGGCACAACAGGACAATGATTTGTTTCTTACATATACAGTCCATTCCAGATTGGCTGAAGGCTCTGTTCATTGTAGCTTCTCATGGGCTCAGTGTGTTGGAACAATCACCAACTCTCTTAAAGTTAGTAAAATGCTAGACATTCTGGAGGGCCTCATAGCAACAATGAAATGCTTTGGCCTAAAAATAACACTTTTACCATTTATTGGCCAGAATTGATCACATGGCCCCACACACTCAAAAAAACTATGAAGGCAAGTCTTCGATGTATCTAGAAGGCAGAGAGTCAGGTGCATTTTAGATACACTGTCAGAGAACACCCAACCCTCTTAGGACTAAACAGTGATTCCAGGACCAAAATAGATTTCTTACAGCAATCTATGGATTTCCTCTTTGCTAGATATTCCAAATCCAGTTCCACAGGCAGAAGAAACTACACACACACACACACACACACACACACTCACACACCACAAATATATATAAATATACACACACTTTCATATTTTATTTTATCCTATATAGTACTATTCATTAAAATAAATAAATGAGATAATTATAACACACAAAGCAATACATTAATAAGATGAGACTATGAGAGGTACTGAGCCAGTTGGATGGCATGTTGGTTAAGGCTGCTCTTTCCCATGGTTCAAATGCCAGATCTGACGACTTGAAAAGCACAATGGACACATGTGTGTACATGCCTAAAATCTTGAGAGGAGATAAAGGAGAAGAGATTGTGGTGTGGTGTGGCCATGCCCCCTGGGGTGTGCTTTCTCACTTTCTCTCTGTCTTTCTCTCTCCAGTAAGGCATGTGCCCTGTAGCAAAAAAAAAAAAAAAAAAAAAAAAGAGAGATGGATGCTCTAAAAACTCAAAGATGGGACTAGGTGGAAGTGTAGAGTTAACATAACAGTCTGTGATGTTGGACTCACATGGGAACGTGCTGGATTTTTGTCTCAAGATCTCCCTGTCCCTTCTGACACACATGCACATACTTGTGATCCAGCCTGGCTCAGGCTAGGGGGTCAACTTGTAGCACACTATTAGGCACCCTATTAGGAGTGCCTTTCTCTCTCTCTCAGAAGACATAAACTGTACAGAAAAAGATGGTTTAACTTGCATTTGTAATAAATATATAGTTGCCTGTGTTCTGGCTTTTGGGTCTAGAATAAAATGCTATAGGAAAAGGGCATAAACACAGAGAAAAGACACAGCATTAGGCAAAACAGGTTCTGAAAAGGGTATTTCCAGGTCTTAGGCAAAAGTTAATGTGCAAACAGTTGAAACGAAATTTAAAAGGGCAAAAACACCTGAGGATAAGGATAGCCAGGGACCAACTTCTGGTGGGGCTACAACATGTCAGAGGGCAGGATCTTGAGTAGAATGGCTGGCCATAGTTTCTCCTTGCTCTGATTTGTTTTCATGTGGCTTCTGTCTGTGTCATTTCCTCTCCCAGAATGTAACCATGGAGACCCTGCCCAAATGCCTTATCTAACCTAAGGGTTCTATCTTGGGACACCATGAAGGAATTAAGTCTTTACTTAACACCTTTACAATACAATCAAATCCCAGTACTAGAAACCTGCAGGGACATCCAGCCATCACCCACCAAGACCAAACTCACATGCATGAAACTTTGAGGGGAAAAACCATTATTCAAACCAGAACAAAAATGTGAAATGCATTTCATAAAATGATCACTAACACATAAAAAAAAAAAAACAAAAAACAAAAAACAGTGGCATTATTCTAACTCCAACTTCACATTCTATTTCTCTTATTGATTCAGAATACCTTCATTAATCTATCTGCTGTTATATAGTTACCCTCGGGAACTTTGATATTCAAACCCCTCATGCTGCCTGTGTCTGTGCCTTTAGAGCAAAGACTCAGACAAGGGCTGATAGACACATGTATTCTAAAACTATATCATTAAGCCCCTCAGTAAATTAGGTCTGGACTGTTCTCTTCTGCAGTCAAAACAGGAATTATGTGCTCATTTCCTCTCTCATAGTGTCACCAAAAGAAAAAAAATTCTTTACAGAAAATATGGCAGCTCCAGATGGTGACTTTCCATCAATTAAAGAACAGAAAATTTAGTTAACCCTTGGAAATCTTGCTGTCAATCATTTCTCCCCTTCCTTTATGCTATTAACTTGTGAAAGATCTTAACATAGGATCACTAACTATTAATTATGTACAAATACCTATTAGTTTTTTTAATAAGGAGTTTTTACAAATATAAGCTTACACTGATATAAAATTGACACATAAGAAAGACCAAACTACTTTCCGGTTGAACACTTTAAATTTTGAAAGAAAAATCACAACCCGTGCACATTTATAACCCCCTGTCATTTTTAGAATCTTAACCTATGGCTTCCCACATCAGTACCTGGTCCGTGAGTCCTCATTACTCTCGCTGCTACCCTCCAGCTGATGCCTATATTCCTTCTCTAGCGGCCTACATGCTAAAGTTTCCTTGCAGACTGAAACGTTTTCAGTGTCTACATCTGACTAGCCAATTTCTTATTTAATGTTTTTTTTTTAGCTGTTCATGAGTATCTTAATGCTCTTGAAAACTTCTGCCAGATCATTGGCAAAGACAATACAACAAACAGAAAGAGGTAATACACTTGAGCGCTTGTCAGTTGCAGCACTGATAAAAACTGTTTTCCCTGGGGACAAGAGACTGGTTATGATTCATTAAACTCTGACTTAGCTATAAATTCTTTTGACTTCCATATGTAATCCCCTCCCTCATGAAAAAAATTAATTGAGATAAAGCACATTGTAAAAATGAAAACGTCTGACTAATACATCCTTTTAATTCCAATAAATAAATTTAGTGATGATGCCATCAGGTTGATCAAGATTTCCAGCTTTCCCCTCAGCTTGATTAAACTTTAGACAGATTTTTTTCTTGCATATAGGCCCCAATCTCTCTTTTTTTAGGGTATTTTTTAGAAAATTTGTAATTGGAAATTTTTTCTTTGCTCCTTTGAGATGCTTCTACAACCCAGGAATGTCATTCTCAGACTTGTATCCTTCTGAATGTAATTATCAAAAATATAGGGTCCCTGTCTTCTCATAGCTGTGGGTATGTAGCAGCTTAACTTGTTAATCCCTTGGGATCTTGGAAAAGAACCTAGATTCATCAGGTAAACCAGGAGGTCTGGGACTAGAACCACGGGTCAACTATGTGGGAGTCCAGTGACGTAAGCATTATACCATCTGTTGGTCCCTACTTAAGCAAATATTAACACAGTTTAAATCAGGCAGTTGTCCCCAGATTTCTGGACAATTCCGGCTAGCCATGTGGCCCAGTAGTATTTAAGTTCTGGAAAAGGAAAGTGACATGCATGGAAACAGGAACATGACATATAAAATTGAAAGTGAAAGAATGAGGTAGGGAAACAATTTAGGTTGGTTAAATTTGAAGGTTTGTCTGCATTAATGCAGTTTAAAAGGCAGGATGCCTATAATTGATTGAAGCCTAGCTGCTATGATTGGCTGTAGTCTAGCAAGAAAGAAATAATGAGGTCAGAGTTTGTTTACTGATGCCAAGCAGGAATACAGAGGGTTTTTGATATTCTTTAACAGTTCCATTAACAGAAATTAAGATAAACAATTAGTGCAAAATTAAACATAATAGAGGTTCTATGACAGAAGTTATTATGATTTGGAAGGGTGTAAACTTGCTTTCTCATTTTCCACTCTTTTTATCTCTCCCTCTGTTTTTTTTTGGTCAAATTAAAATAATAATAATAATAATGATAATAACAAATCAAATTAAATAAAGAAGTAATTAAAAACAAAAAGAAAAGCAGGTGAACTAGAGTGAACATTTAAACACTATACTTTATGGCTTACTTCACTAAAATAAGGATATGAAGATTTTTAAAAATATATCAAAAATAAGATAAATATGGGAACCAGCAGTTAGCGTAATGGCTATGTCGCTGGACTCCCACGTAGTCGACCGCGGTTCGCGTCTCGGACCCGGTGGCTTACAATTCACGCCAGGCGCGTGTGCGTGCGTGCCCAAGATCCCGAGAGGAGAATGGAGGAGAAGGGATTGCAGCGTGACCATCCCCCCTGGGGGATGATTTCTCGCATTCTGTCTCTATGTCTCTCTCTGTCTGTCTGGCGAGCGCACGCGCCCTATAGTGAATAAAAACCTCTCCAAAAAAAGAAAAAAAAAATAAGATAAATATAAAAAGAAATAAATGTCTGTCCTGAAAAAAAAAAATAGTTGACTTCTGAAATTCTGACTTTATACATTCTTGTATGTGGGGAATAATAAATTCTTTTTTTCTGATCTTCCTTCCAGTCTAAACATTCTAAAACATCAAAAATGTGTCACCCTCCTTCCTACTTTCTTGAAAACTGCTTAAATACCTATGTTCCCAGATCAGAAGCATAATTTGTTGATGAATACTTTTCTTCATAGTGTTAAGGAGGACAGATGGAAATTTGTGCCTTCTCTGTATTGAAAGCAAGGGAGAGAAAACCTGAGAGCTTTGAACCTTTCTTTTTGCTTTACTGCCTGACCACCTGCCTTTAGCAGCCTCTCTGATCTCTCCCAGGGAGCCTCAGCGGCAGTTATTCTGAAGGTCAGTTCTACAACCCAGACATCTGTCACTATATTCCTCATGATTTTTAGGCATCAGTACCCAAAGAGATCATAGAATGGAGCTAGATTATTGATAAATATTGGTAGAGATACGTGAAAATATACTATTGCATATAAACTAGTTCTGCTATTTTTAGATTACTTTTCACTTGAATTTCCTCTTTCTTACCTATAGCTTTTCAGTTATTTGCATACTTATTAACAAATATCTCATAAGACGAGGAAGAACAAGGAGAGTTATATAAACTGAAATGAACCCCTTCAGTTACAGTTGTAGCAAAGGTCTAATGAGACAAAATTAGAAATGTCAGAGATCTGCCGTTTGACTTTTGGTCATGAGACAATAGGTGATTTTCTCCTCTTCTTTGCATTGTTTGGTTCTTGGCATTTTGTTTTTTCCCAATAAGCAATGGTAGATAAATAAATATTTATAATACTGAAAATATATTAAATATTAACATTGACTTTCAGAAAAGCATTAACTGTTTAATATCTTTCAGAACACAGGGAAAATAGGCAGTTTCTTTGCATATTCAAAATTGGTTTTATCTGGATGCAAAGATTGGATCAATCCTAGGAGTCTGGAAGACAGTCATTTAACCATCCACTTAATAGACGTTAGGTTGGGCTGTTAAATATTGTCACTTGCTTCTATAGTTTACTAGTTGCATGAATAGGAATTTTTACACATGAATTTTTGAATACATTAATTGAACTCCTACTATGATCCAGAGTGTTCTTTAATGTGTTAATGTTTTATTTGGCTCTATCGAGATTGTAACACCAGAAAGAATAGATAGCAAGATGGCTCTTTTTTCAATAAATTTGGACATTCATTAAATATAATTTTACGTATATGTGTGTATATACATACATATGTGTGTGTGTGTGTGTGTGTGTGTGTGTGTGTGTGTATTTGGCTGGCAAGATGATTGATAGATGCAATATGAGATAATAGTGCTGTGTAAGTGTAAAAGAATACACAATATTAGGCTAGACAATAAATTTTCTAAGAACATTCTAAGGGACTAGCTAGTGGCATGGTAATTAAGGCAGCCAAATCCAACATGGCTAATTATGTGGCTCAATTTCTGGATCTGGTAGCTTAAAATACAAGCTGAGCATGTGTGCATGTATGCTCAAAATTCCTAGAGGAGAATGGAGAAGGGATTGCAGAGTGGCCACACACCTTCCCCCAGTGGGGTGCCTTATCACATTCTCTCTCTTTCTCTCTCTTTCTCTCTCTGTCTCTGGGAGTACATGTGCCTTATATTATTTTTTTTAATTCTAAAAAAGAAATTCTAGAATTTCCAGAGATCAATTTTATAAAGGGAGTCATGAGAACTGGAAAGCAGATAAATTCCAGGAATTATGGTTTAATGTCTGAGCATAATGTGATCTCTTATAGTTTCTCTTGGAGGGAAATCCTAATGCTTCAATAGTAAGACCAGAGCCCTAAATATAGGGCATAGGGGAGGTTGAATATTATATATGCTGCGACAATTTCAAGCTCATGATAAACATAGTAAAGTTCAAGTGATAATCATAGAATGAGCAATATAATTTTTAGGGAGCCTGGAAAGATAATGATCTTAAGGAGTGAATAATGGAAGAAGGTCAGAAGCAGGGAAGTCATTTTGGGTAACATCACATATGAGCAATCATTGGCCAATGGACCAGCAAGTATATTCCTGGAACTCAATTTGTACATAAAAAGTCTACAGATGCTGTGTTTGAAAAATACTTGCAAATCCTATTTCTTACATTCTCAATAGTGCTTGCCACACAAATGCTTGTGTAGATTCTGACATTGTAAAAAGAATCAATTTTGTGATAAATGTAAATATCACTCAAAAAATGAAGAAATTGAGCTAAAAATCAACATAGAGAGGGCTGGAAAAGGCTTCTTTAAGAAAATGAAATCTGAGTTAGTTGCTATTAAATGGATGGGCAGGGAGTATTAAAGGAGAAATTATGGCAAGGAGAATTACAGGTATGGCGTAGAACAAATAGCGAGAGGGTTCTGCTAAGCTTTGTATAATGGGTTTATCTCTCAAAGATTCATATATTCAAATTTGGTCCACAGTGTAATGACATTAGGATATAGTGAGACATTTAAGAGGTGAAGAGTATTGGGTGATGACTGGATCATGAGGGACATCACCCTAATGATTGAATTAATGTGATCTTGTGAGACCAGGTTCAGCTGTCATGAACTGCTGTTAGTTCTTTTGAGAGTAGATTGTTATAAAAGGAAGAGGGCTACCTCCAGGTCTCTTTTTCTACATGCACCCACCACCTTCTCTGCTTCTATCAACCCTGTTGTCACATAAACCAGCCTGATGCCAGCCCCATGCCTTTGGATTTTCCAGCTACTGGAATCATGAGTCAATAAACCTCTATTTAGAAATTATCCATTGTCAGATATTTCTGTTACCAGTACAAAGGTGTACTAAAACAGGGTGCTAAAATAAGTAGAAGAAAATAAATACTTTTATGTGAGCTGATCCAAATTATATATGGCCTGTGCAATTTTAAATGCATTTTGGAACACTAACTTCAAGAATAACAAAAAATATGTGGTTTTCCAACTAAAATGACTAATTTTTATTTCTTCTTTTAGGGAGGTTATAATTTTTTTTAAAAAATAGTGAATTTAGACAGGTCACAATGGAGTACACACCCTGGGAGAGACCTGCATGTTAATATCCATGCCCATAGCCACCTAGAACTCTGCTTAATGCTGCCTACAGCATTCATGTGCAATTGTGAGGAGTGAGTGAGCAAAAGAGAGACATTAAAATTATTTCAATAGAAATTAAAATAAATTTACTGAATAAAATATATGCAAAACTATTAAAGCACACAGATATTGAAGTATAGATGTATACTTATTTAAACAACTTTGACTTTGGAACCAGCAAATGGCATAATGGTTATGTTGCTGGACTCTCACATAGTTGACCACGGTTTGAGTCCTGGACCTGGCGGCTTACAATTCACATCAGGTGCGTGCGGATGAGTGCCCAAAATCCCAAGAGGAGAAGGAAGGAGAAGGGATTGTGGCATAGTCAGCCCCCCCCCCCCCCCAGGGGGTGATTTCTTTCTTTCTATCACTCAATCTCTGGCAAGCAAACAAGACCTGTCACAAAAATATCTCTAAAAAAAAAAAGCCTTTTACTGCTAGTTTACGTATCACAATTTGGAGCTATTTTGCCCAGATTTTCTCAAACATTAGGCAAATATCAGGGAACATAACACCGTATGTGTTGACTTCATATTAAAAAGAATTTATTTGTGAACATTTGGTGGTCAGAGATATTCAAGCTGGATTATAATTATTTATTCATT
The DNA here is from genome assembly GCA_026018925.1 of Tupaia tana. Lineage (NCBI taxonomy): Eukaryota > Metazoa > Chordata > Mammalia > Scandentia > Tupaiidae > Tupaia > Tupaia tana. Next base: position 35,189,212 of record JAKSZU010000007.1, on the reverse strand, counting down.
TATTATTTTATGTTTTTGCCATGAGGCATGTGTGCTTGCCAGGGAGAGGAAGGGAAACTGAGAAACACTTCCCAAGGAGGATGGCCATGCTGTAATTCCTTCTTTTCCATTATCATCTCAGGATTTTGGGCACATGTGCATATTTGCCCAGTGTGATTTTCAAGCTACCAGTTCTGGGACTTGAACCACAGTCAGTCATGTGAGAGTCCAGTGCCTTAACCACTGCATCACCTGCTAGTGTCTGAGCTAGCTTGTAATTTTAACAATCTGATAGAAGATAAAATATATGCCATATATTATGGCAAGATTATTCATTATTAAGTAATAAAATATGGATATTTGGTCTTTGAATCCTTGGTGAATCACCAGAACTCAACATGCACATACTTTTAAATGTTTTTTTTTTTTTTTTTTTTTTTTTTTTTTTGGAGAGGTTTTTGCTATAGGATGTGTTTTGCTCGCCAGACAGACAGAGGGAGACAGAGAGACAGAAAGCGAGAAATCACCCCCCAGGGAGGATGGCCACACCGCAATCCCTTCTCCTCCATTCCCTTCTCGGGATCTTGGGCACGCACGCACACACACACACACACACACACACACACGGCGTGAGTTTAAGCCACTGGGTCCGGGACTTGAACCACGGTTGACTACATGGGAGTCCAGCGACACAGCCATTACGCTAACTGCTGGTCCCCCATACTTTTAAATGTTTAAGGAAAACTTTCAGTATAGCAAAAATCCAAGAAATTAGCAACAGCAAAGTCCTGCTTTCCGTTTGCTTTCAATTGGGTTGAGTGTGGCTATACACGTACTCACTTTCCTACCACACACAGTTCTTCCATAGTCATCTCTTTCATTCTCATTCTATTATTATTATTATTATCATTTTTTTTTTTTTCATATGGTACATGTGTTCACTGGAGAGAGATAGAGAGAAACAGAGAGATGAGAAGTGAGAAATCACCCCCCACCCCAGGGGGATGATCACTCTGCAATCCCTTCTTTCTCATTCTCTTCCTGGGATTTTGGGCACCCATGCACATGTGCCTGGCATGATTTTCAAGCTGCCATGTCCGGACTCCCACATGGACAATGTGGGAGTCCAGCACCTTAAACACCATGTCACTTGCTAGCCCCTTTATTTTCATTATTTTATCTATTTGTTTCCTTTTTGCCAATATGTATTGTGCATATCTTTCAAGACCAAGCTCAAAACATCATCCCTGCATAAAACTGTCCTCTTATTTATTTCTCCCACTTACATTTTTTTCCTTTTTACCATAAAATGGAAAGAAAGAAAAGCAGCAGAGTACTGTAGTCTATGAACTCATGTGGTGGACTGGATTGATTTGGGTTTGGGCAACTGTCCTGTTATTTTCTGTAAGTTATCAGGCTAATCATATCATCTCCCTTATCTTCACTTTTTAGAACGAGAGCAATAGTCGTCTTCAGGGTTGTTACATGAACTGGTAACATGCCTAGACCACTTTGCATCCTTCATACACTTTAGAATCAGAAAGAGCCACAGACATCAACAAAAATTACTGGTTATCAGATACCTTTCCAAAGGCAGTTCAGCCCAAATGAGAACACAGATTTCCAGCCTCTGTACACAGTTTATCTTTGAGTAGGCAACTAAAAATGTCTTTTTAAAAATATTAAATGTATGATGCATGAAAGGGAATGAATGGTTCTTGTGATTTAACTATCTAGGAGATCTAGTACATTGACAGCTATCTTATCCAATTAAGACTTGTGGTTTGATGGTTGATTGATTCATGTTAGTGTGAGTTTAATTTTTCCAGTACACAAAGGATCTGAATTTATCCTAAACAGCTTCCATCTTTCTAATGAAAAGAGTTCATTAATTAAACTTGCCTAATTAGATATCTATTTTTCATGTTTACTATTATTTACTTATGACACTTAAAAGCTGACTTATTGTTATTCTTGAAGTAAATATATTTATATAATAATTTTATGTCACAACCATTATACTTTTGTAACTACTTGAAATACTCATTTCTAACAGAAATTAAAATAAATTTGCTCATTTACATTTATATTCAACTATTACAAATCATATATATGGAAATATAAAAGTATACTTATTTAAATGACCTTGTCTTTCACTACTAGTTCAGATAGCACAACTTGGAGCACAGTTTGGCAGTTAGGCAATTTTACGTCTCAGGACTGACAATCATCCTGTTTCATCTTATTATCCCAGTGGTATTTATCTCTATCTTCTATGTGAACTCTTTGTTCCAGTCAGACAGAGCTCCTCATTTCCACCCACAAACCCTACATAATAATTCTCAATGCTATGACTTTGTGTCACTGGAAAAACCCATCACCTTTCTTTCCATCGATCAAAACTTGTCTCTTGTTCAGATCCAGTTTTATTGTTCCCAGTCCTACACTGTTTTGTCCTCATCTTGTTCAGAATTTCTATAGCTCCAATTTACCAGACCATCCTAGAATTTCAGCGGCAACCCAAGGGCTAATTAAATATATAGAAAGGAAGAAAGGAGCTTCATAGGGCAAAATAAAGTTTCCAGGTGAGAAAGGGAAAATGACATCTGTATGATTCCAGCATAATGAAGAGCTTTCTCATGGAGAGTCCAGTGACATAGTAAATACTGAATATACAGGAGAGTGGATAGAGAGATTTGATGAATGGATATGAAATTATAGTTGGATAAGAGGAACAAGTTCTAGTATTATATAGGAGAGCAATTAGTTCACAATAATTCATGGTATATTTTATATCAGCTAAAAGTCAAGAGTTTAAATGTTCTCAACACTAAGTAATGGCAAATGTTTGCAATAAAGATATGCTAATTACTCTGATTTGATCAATACATAGTGTATTCAAGTATTGAAAAATTACTATGTGTTCCACAAATTTGTACACATACCATTGCATCAACTAAAAATAAAATATAAATAAAAATAAATAAATATTAAATACACAAAATAATGGAATACATAACACTGGTTATTTACAAGACAACTGTAAAAATATGACTCAAGATAGTTCTGTTATTTTTTCAAACATGACTTAGTAGCAAAGGAAACAAATGCAGAGCTATTCACTTCATGTTGTTATTTTCTGCCACATATTATTAATTATTAATATGGGTATATCCTGTCTACCCAAAAGTTATGGACTTGTAGGAAACAAATACTATGTCTTTCTTCAGCTATCTTTACTATTTTCATAACTGAACACTCAGTAAAATATTTTAGAATTATTAAACACATAGACTAAAAACATAGTAGCTAAATGGACAATACAAGAGTTTCCTTTTTTTTTAAAAAAAGAATGATTTTATTTCAATTTATTTACTTATTTATTTTAATTTGATCAGAGAGGGTTAGAGTGAGAGAGAGCCAAAGAGAGAGAAAGAAAGTGAGAAAGCAAGTTGCCAGGTCCAGGACTTGAACTATGGTTAGCCATGTGGGAGTCCAGCGCCCTTAACCATCACGCCACCTGCTGGCCTCAATATCAGTGTTTCCTGAGAGGAGAAGGAAGGAAGTAGATCAATTCATCAGATAAGTCAAGAGCTGCATGGAATGTAGAACATAAATGACATGATATGGGCCTGCCTCACTAGAATGATCGGGTAAAACCTTACTCACTGTATTTGCTGGCTTGGACAATGGTTTGAATAAGAAAGAAATAATCAGGAAAATTATATCAGTCTTCAATTTCTTGAAGGTTTGCCATTACATGTACAAGTTTTGGTGTGAGAATTTTACTCTTAAATGCATTTTTTCATTTTGAATGAAAGAATTTTGTTTCTACTTCCTTTAAGTTCAGAGACAGAGAATTGTTATATATGTCCCAAGAAAAGTAAAGAGTAGTTATGGTTCTAGAGGTTTACTAGGTTTGTAAGCCATAATAATGAAATATTACACATTTTCTGTTTCTATTAAAATCCTTTCACATAGAGTAATCTCTTTACTATTTACAAATCCATAATTTCATATATCTTAGCCAAACACCAACAAGTTAGTAATTTTCCTAAATTTAAGAGCCCTCAATTTAGACATTCTGAAACATCCATCACCTTCCCTTTCATGTTTCCTATTTGAATAATATCCAGCTGAACACATAGATCAATTATCATGTGACCTTTGCCCATAGACACGGGCATCTCCTTCTCATTTTAAGGATGCAGAGCTGTCTAAGCAGAAAAGGTAAATCAGATCATAAGACCAACTTGTATCAAAATAGGTTAATTTTTTTCTCACTAATTTGTAAACTTTTATTTATTTCCTGAGAGAGAGGAACTCTCAGAAGGTTTTCACACCATGATCTCCACCAGCCTTCCCAGTGAGCCAGGACCACAGGCATATATTTGCACACCTGAGTGAGCAGATTGACCTGGAAACTGAACCTCAATACTCCGTATGACCTTCAGTACTGTGGAGTGTTGCACTACCACTGCATCACCATGCTGGACAATTTATTAATATTTTGAGGATTTCTAATTCATTTTATTTTAATAACTTGTCTAGAGGCAAAATAGATAAGCAATATATACTTATTTTATAGATGATCAAAGAATTTGAGAACTGGTTGACTATTCTACCTGCCCCTTGAAGCTTGCCCAACCTTCAAAGGTAACCATAACAATGGGGAAAATACTCCCAAAAGCTTCTTGAGTGATTCCATTCTCGGTTAACCATATTGCACAGGAATCTAGGGAGTAACTATCCAACTTTTCTTGGCCTAAGAGTTCCCTCCATACATACCTTTTATTGATAAAAGGAAATCATCCAATGTGGTAATAAATTTACATTCATGATTAATTAAATTGACTTGAGAGTGTCAGAGGGAGAAGCAACAGAACTGTAAGATCTCAAAAATGATTAAATATGCATATTTGGGGGACCAGAAGGTGGCGTAATGGTGGCATCACTGAACTCCCATGTAGTCAACCACTATTCAAGTCCCAGACCCGGTGGCTTAAAACTCACATCGGGTGCGTGTGCATGCCCAAAATCCTAAGAGGAGACTGGAAGAGAAGGCATAGCAGCGTGGCCATCCCCTCAGGGGTGATTTCTCACTTTCTGTCTCTCTGTCTCTGTCTTTCTCTGTCTCTCCAGAAAGTGCACATGCCCTATAGCAAATATCTCTCTACCAAAAAAATGCATATTTGGATTAAAATATTTACAGTATATAAGATAACCCACCTATTTCTTAATTTTTTCAAACTACGTACAGTTCTTGATTCAGTATGTCTGTCAACTATTAACCCCTGGTAAATCCCATAGTGCTACCTTGACTAAAATCAGCTTTGTAACCTCAACTCTTTGTTTTACTATTTTGTCAATATATGGAGAGCAATTATTTGTCCTGGACTACTTTTGGAGGTGCTTAGTAGCTATCTCTTCTTTGTCAGTAACCTTAATACTATTTTTCTTGTATGTGAATGAAGCCATATTATAATTAAAAAAACTGCAAAAATTATTTACTTTGTGAAATAGCTTATTGCCATCTGTTGATGTCTCATTGACCTTCTTCCTTGTATTGTGTCAACACGTTTTTTATTGCATCAACACATTTTTGCAGAGAAAAATAGAAAAATACAACAGGACTTTTCCAGTGACCCAGTAGTTCCATTGTATTTGTATTCTTGGTGATAGATGGTGAACAAGTCTGTTTTTCTGAGATACTTATTTATATGTTCATTTATTTTTAGACAGAATTGTACTATGTTGTAATCTTCCTGCCTCAGCATCCTGAGTAGCCAGGACTACAGTCATGCATCACAGTACCTGGCTTTTTAGGGTGAGCTGGGAAACTAACTCAAACTCCCATGTGGCTTAAGCCTCCAGAATGGCATTGTTTACCAACATGTACCACTGTGGTTGTGACAAAAATTGTTAAATTTAAGTTGCAAAATGTTAGACGATACTTAGAATATACAAGTGCACTTTATTGGCAATTTGAATTCTAAATACACTCTGGAGGTAAACGGTTTCTAATAGCTGCTATTTTTATTTATCCCTGTTTCTTTTCTTTAGTAGAACTAGATTTTCCTGAATGGTTCAATCTTCCTTCTGTGCTTGGCCTATGTTATAGTGCTGTTAATTCCAGTCCTGATTCCAGTGGTGCTCATTTGACACTGGCATGACCAATCAGAGTACTACCTTCCAATGGCCACAGTAATTTGTTCAAGATGAGATGTGTCCCCATCATAGCTAATAAAACACCATGAGGAGTTTGATGGACTGTTGGGGAAGAAGGATGTGTTCTTTTTACTGGCCATGAACTTGGAAGCATGAGACTACTATGGATCTATTTTACTTTTCTTGACAGCATGATGAGAAAATGTATCTGAAGATGGGGCCATGATGTAGAAAGTAGCAACAGACAGAGAGAAAATAATTCTTGGTGATATATATTTAACCTTCGATGAAGCACTAGAGGAAAAAAGAAAAACATGCACATCCCTATGTCTACATCTTTCACCTATTAAGTCAATGAATTCATCTCTCTCACTTATTTCCCTTTTAACCCGACTTCATGTGGGTTGCTCTTTGATTTGCAGCTGTAACAATGCACATATGGAGAAACTGTGGTAGTAGTCCTGACATAAAAGCTTAATGGAAACAAAGTTTAGTTCAAGGGGAAAGAACTGAATGACAATTTAGTTGATTTAATTAACAGCTTGCTCTTTACATTTGTGCTCTCCATATAACTCAGCACAATATTCTGTTGCTATTTTTTTTCAGTCTACCCCAGGCTACTCAGACACAATATTATCTATAATAATAGTAGTAACTAAAATTCCATCTTCCATTTGCCTCATGTTTTACTTAAGTCAACCTCTTTTGATAGTCATTATCTTCCACTGATGATTCAATTACATAGGGCAGACAGCATTTACATTTTAAAATTGAGAATAATAAGAAATGTATAGATTACATGATATATATAAATTCATGTACTGAATTCCTGAAGCTAAGCAAAACCACATTTCTAGTTAAGGATCCTTTTCATTATAATTCCCTACTCTACACACTGACCTTTCTGTTTAACAATAAATGAATTTGTATAATAAATACCAACACATCACAAATAAAGTCCTTATTAGTATTATGACATTGAACAATTGTCTTATTTATATTAGCTTTATGAAATGGTTTAATTCAACCCTTTCTGCCCTCCGTGAAAAATTATAGTGAGTCATATTTTATTAGCTCTATTATTCTCTGTAAACTAATAGATAATTTTGTGCATTTTAACCCAGACACCATGAGAAATGGTGAAGCTTAGAAAATGATTTTTCTTATAGGCACCCCTCACAGTTCACTTTGAGCCCAAAAAATGGTATGTTTTAATCCCCATGTTTTAGTTAGTTTCCAACTCCTCCTTGAAATGGCTTGAATTGACTCTAGTATCAATTCAACTAGAACTAATACAAATGATTGTTTTATAAGTGTAAGAAGTAGGAGAGAGTAGCTACATACACAAGTTCATCTCTTGAGTTTAATTTTATCTATACAATTATCCTAATTGAACATTTTTAGCTCTTTTACTGTTTCTGCCTAATACTTTCTATTTAAACTTGATGATTGTTGTACTTCTTGTCACCTTGAATAAAACTAGACATTTTTAAGTATTCCCCATACACTACACATACCACTTGTCTCTGAAAATCTACTCCATCTTTAAATACCAGCCAAAATCCTACACAGCTGCTCTATGACTGTTCTATAGCTGATCCTGACTTTTCAAAATCTAGTCATCATTTTTATCTGGACTCTGTTCTTATTTAAGGAAGAGGTCACATCTAGGAAATAAATTTGGGAACCTCAGCATATTGGTGCTAAGCATAGTCATGAAATCAAGTGAGCTCACCTAATAATAGAGTGAAGCTAGAAAAAAATAAAAGGAAAGAAAGAACAAAAAGCTGGAAGGACTGAGACCTGAAGCATTTGGAAAGGTAAGGAGAAAACAAATGAATAAAGATTAAGAATAAGAAAAGTTCAAAGTAAAACTCAAGTAAAAGAAGAAACTATTCCAAGGAAGAAAGAGGGACCAACTGTGTGCATCACCACTGGTGACCGGTGATTCTATTTTACTTGCTTTTTTTTTTTTTTGTTACTTGATATAGGAAAAAAGGTATAGAGATTAAACAGAAGGTATGTGGATTTTTATCTTTTAACACCTTTTTCTGGAGTAGCTTGGTTACATTGTGGGGAAGCCCTTTCTCATATTTAAGCCCATTTGAATTCCTCAGTAGTAACCAATAATTAGCACCTTTTATAAAACCCATATAGTTAAGTTTTCTATGCTCTCAAATTTAGCAATTAACTACAGTGCAAGAAAGGACACTGCCATCTCTTAAACACATATTCTAGTTCCCTCCCAGAAAACAGTTAACTGTTTGCCATGAAGGTGAAGATGGGCACTTCTTTTTCTTTTCTTTCTCCTTCCAAAATAGTGTCCATTTGAGTACTAAGCACCACACACCACCCATGTAAGGACTGCATCAGGTCTATGGAGAGCAGTGTTGTCACCTTCGCCCTCACATGACGTGTGAAGAGCAAGTAAGTCAAACTCACTTGATCTTTTTAATATTGGAATCTTAATTTTATTAAAAAGATTTTTGTCAAAGGGTGTGTGCACTTGCCAGAGCAAGAGACAGAGACCTAGAGACAGAAAGCAAGAAATCAGCCCCAAGGAGGGATGACCATGCCAAAATTCCTTCACGATTTTTTTTTTTTTTCAGGATTTTTGTCATGCACACACACATGCCTGGCATGACTTTTAAGCTGCTGGGTCTGGGACTCAAACTGAGGTCAACTAAGTGAGAATCCAGTGATGTAACCATTATGCCATCTACTAGTCTTGAAATCTTTACTTTTTTAAAAATTCATTGGGACCGGGACCAGCAGTTAGCGTAATGGCTATGTTGCTGGACTCCCACGTAGTCGACCGCGGTTTGAGTCCCGGACCCGGTGGCTTAAACTCACACCGGGCGCGTGTGCGTGCGTGCCCAAGATCCCGAGAGGAGAATGGAGGAGAAGAGATTGCAGTGTGGCCATCCCCCCTGGGGGGTGATTTCTCGCTTTCTATCTCTCTGTCTCTCTCTGTCTGTCTGGCGAGCGCACGCACCCTATAGCAAAAACCTCTCCAAAAAAAGAAAAAAAATATGTATTGGGACCAGTAGTTGGCATAATGGGTATGTTGCTGGATGCCTATATAGTCGACTGTGGTTTGAGTCCCAGACTCAGTGGCTAAAACTCTCGCCGGGCACATGTGCATGCATGCCCAAGATCCCAAGAGGAGAATGGAGGAGAAGGGATTGTGGTGTGTCCATTTTCCCTGAGGGGTGATTTCTCACTTTCTGTCTCTCTGTCACTCTCTGTCTTTCTGGCGAGTGCATGCTCCCTATAGCAAAAACCTATCCCCCATAATAAAGTGTATTTATTGGGGCCTGGCTGCACAGTGAGCAGCAGGGAGACCGAGTTGGAGAGAGAGCATGGCTTACCTCTTCCCAAACACCATTGAACTTTCAGGTGCATTTATTGGGACTTGGAAAGTTACTCCTTTCCCTACCCGCCATACCACTGAGACTTCCACCCCAGCAAGAATGGGCCTGGCTGCACGATAAGTGGCAGGAAAAATGAATTGCAGAGAGACCATGGCTTATCTCCTTCCAAATGCCATTGAACTTTCAGATTTCATCTTTTCCTGAAGTGGAGGTGAATAATGCATGCTGCAGAAATCCTACCATCTTTCTCAGTTGAAACTCAGCAGTTCAGCCCCAGGTTTACCTGTTCTCAAGAAACTGGGAAGCCTTTCAATTATCCCATCCCAGGGATGAAAGTGCAGCTTGCTACATAAGCATCAGGTAGATAGAGCTGCAGAAAGATCGTGAATCATCTCCTCCCGCACACCTTTGAATGCTTAGAATTAACTCCAAGAAATAAGGAAGAAACATATAATCCATCAGATGACCAGAACCACTGCAGAGGCACAAGAAGTGTGAGAAAACAAGAAAAAATCTCTTTCCCCAAGGGAAAAGATCAATTCCTCATCATTGACAGACAGTTAGTAGAACTTGTGGAAATGTCAGATAAACAATTCAAAATATTCATAGTGACAAAACTAAACAAGAAGCAAGATAAATGAGACAACAAACTCCAGAAGAAGCAAGAGAAAAGAGATATTTAGTTCCAGGAGATGAGAAAGTCCTTCCACAATTTGAAAAAAGAATTCACATCATAAAAAAGAATCAAATGGAATTGTTAGAGATGAAAGCTGTAATACAGGAAATCAAAACCTCCCTTGAAAGCATTAAAAGCAAATTAGATCATGCAGATGATTGCATCTCAGATGCAGAAGATAAAACCTCTTACCGAGTAAAAATTGTCAAAAAGACTGAGAAAAAAAATGATGATAATATACAAGAAATACTAAATGCCATTAATTGCTCAAAATCTGGATAATTGGTATCCCAAAGGGTGAAGAAACTAGTAAGGGCATTAATAAACTATTCTATGAAATCCTGGAAGAAAACTTTCCAAACCTACCGAAGTATTCAAATATCCATACCAAAAACGTATGAAGGAGCCCAAATAGAATCAACCCAAGATCTCTGTGGTACATCATAGCCAGATTGGCCAAAACCACAGACAAAGACAAGATACTAAAATTATCGAGAGAAACATCAAGTCACTTACAAAGGTTATCCCATCAAGCTAACATTGGACCTCTTTTTTTTTTTTTTTTTTTTTGAGAGGTTTTTGCTATAGGGCGCGTGCGCTCACCAGACAGACAGAGAGAGACAGAGAGATAGAAAGCAGGAAATCACCCCCCAGGGGGGATGGCCACGCCGCAATCCCTTCTCCTCCATTCTCCTCTCGGGATCTTGGGCACGCACGCACACGCGCCCGGCGTGAGTTTAAGCCGCCGGGTCCGGGACTCGAACCGCGGTCGACTACGTGGGAGTCCAGCGACATAGCCATTACGCTAACTGCTGTTCCCAACATTGGACCTCTTAAGGGGAACAATGCAAGCAAGGAAAAAATGGGAAAATATACTCGAAGTGTTAAAACAATTTCAACTAGGATAACTATACCTGACAAGATCACCCTTCAAATGGGAAGAAAAGATAAAGCACATTCTCAGAAAAATAAAAACTTAAATAATTTAGCAACTCCAGACAAGCTCTTCAAGAAGTTCTAAAGGGAGTGCTATACCAAGAAAACTAAAGACAGACAGAAATAAGAGACCCAGAAAATGGCCAACTTAATGGTAGGGACAAGTCTAGAAATATCAATAATAGCATTGGCAGTTAATAGCTTAAATTTTCCAATCAAGAGACATAGACTTGCTGAAGGGATTAGAACCAAACAAACAAACAACCAGAAACCCTCTGTCTGTTGCCTATAAGAAACCTACCTCACGGATGAAGACATACATAGACAAAAGTAAAGGGCTGGAAAAAGGTATTCCATGCAAATGAAAACCAAAAATGAGTGGGAGTCGCAATACGAATTTCAGACAAAATAGACTTTAAGACAAAAACTTTAAGAAGAGATAAAGAAGGGCATTATATAATAGTAAAGGTGCTAATTCATCAAGAACATATAATGTGTATAAATACCTATGCACCCAACTCAGGAGCACTCAAATATGTGAAGGAAAAGACTGTTAGATGTAAAAAGAGAGATAGACTGCAATTTACTAATTTGGGGGGATCTCAACACCCCTTAGACAGATCAACTAGACAAAAAAATAACCAAAGAGATACAGGACCTAAATCATTCCATAAATCAAATGGACTTAACAGATATCTACAGAACTTCCCACCCAAAACCCACATACATGCACATTTTTCTCACCCCCACATGGTACCTTTTTGAAGACTGACCATATGATAAGGCACAAATTCAATGCTTTTACAGATTCACAGGCATAGAAACTATATCCAGTATATTCTCCAACCATGATGGACTAAAACTTGATTACAATTTCAGGAGAAAAACACTTCAAAAGACACAAACACATGGTAAACTAAATTACCTACTCTTGAATGACTTCACAACTATAGAATAGATTAAAACTGAAATAAAAAGATTCATGGGAACCAAGGATAAGGAGTGCATGAGTTTGTATAATCTATGGGACACTGCAAAACAGTCATAAGAGAGAAATTCTTAGCAATTCTTGCATAGAAGAAAATGATGGAAAAGTGGCAAATGAACAACTTGACATCATACCTCAAAGAACTGGAAAAACAACAACAAAAAAGTCCAAAATATGCTAGGAGAAAAATAATGAAGTTTCTAGCAGAAATAAATGAAATAGGAAAAAAAAAAAAAAAAAAACTATGCAGAAAACAAATGAAAGCAAAAGCTGGTTCTTTGAATAGATAAAAAAGATTGACACACCATTAGCTAGAATAATTAAGAAGACAAGAGAAAGGAATAGGACAAATCCAATTCATAATGAAACAAACAATATTACACCAGACATAATAGAAATACAAAACATCAGAGGGTATTATGAGTGACTATACACCAACAAACAGGTAAACCTAGATGAAATGGACAAATTCCTGGACTTAAGTAATATACCAAGATTGACTCAGGAGGACATAGAAAGCCTGAATAGACCCATAACAAGCAGTGAAATTGAATCAGTAATTAATAACTTCCAACAAAGAAAAACCCAGGTCTCTGAAGGCTTCACTTCTGAATTCTGCAAAACTTAAAGAAGAGTTAATCCCCATTCTACTCAAATTATCTAAAGATCCAAAAGGAAGAAACTCTTCTGAATTCATTTTATGAAACCTCCAAAACCCTCATTCCTAAAAAAGATAAGTTCTCGACAAGAAAGAAAAACTACAGACCAATATTTCTGATGAATATAAATGCAAAAATTCTCAACAAGATACTAGCAAACCATATCCAACCACATATAAAAAAGATCATCTATCATGTCCCAGTAGGCTTTATTCCAGGGATGCAAGCATGGTTCAACATATGCAAAATCATAAATGTAATACACCATGTTAATAAGAAGTAAGATAAAAAACCATATGATCATTTCAATTGATGCAGAAAAACTATTCAACAAATAAAACAGCCCTTCATGATTAAGACTCAGCAAAATTGTCATAGGAGGATCATATCTCAGGATAAGTCATGTATGAAAAGCCTATATCTAACATTATGCTGAATGGGGAAAAGCTCAAATCTTTTTTAACTAAAATCTGGTACAATACAAGGCTGCCCACTTTAGCCACTCTTTTTCAATGTAGTGCTGGAAGTCCTAGACAATGCAAGAGAATAAAATAAAAGCATTCAAATAGGGAAAGAAGAGTTGACATTATCTCTATGTGCAGATGACGTGATTGTATACATAGAAGATCCAAAGATATCTATAAAAATATTCTCAAATAATAAAAGAATACAGTAAAATGGTAGGATACAAAAATCAACTTACAAAAATCTATAGCATTTCTATATGCATCTAACAAGCAGACAGAGGTAGAACTGAAGAAAATAATTCCATTTAACATTGCCACAAAAAGCATATAAGATACGTAGGAATAAATCTAACCAAGGAAGTCAAGGACCTCTACAAGTAAAACTATGAAAATCTTTTAAAAAAATATTGAAAATGATATAAAAAAGTGGAAGCCCATCCCATATTTTGGATTGGAAGAATTAATATAATCAAAACGGCAATTCTACACAAATTAATCTACATATTTAATGCAATCCCTATCAAATTGCCAGAGACATTCTTCACAGATCTAGAAATGAAAATATAGAAGTTGTCTGGAATTATAAAAAATCCTTTATTGTGAAAGCAATCTTGGGCAAGAAGAGTGGCAGGGGCAACAACTCACTTCCAGACCCCAAAATATATTACAAAGCTATAATAATCAAAACAGCATGGTATTGGCATAAAAACACATTGTGGACCAATGGAACAGAATAGAGACCCCAGAAAGCACTCCCAAAACATACAGCAAACTGATTTTGACAAAGGGTACCAGTCAATTCAGGGGAAAAAGAAAAACCTCTTTAGCAAATAGTGCTGGAAGAACTGGTACTCATCTGAAGAAAGATTAATCTGAACCCTTATCTCTCACCATTAATAAAAATAAACTCAAAGTGGATCAAAGATCTAAATCTAAGATCTCAAACTATAAAACTACTTGTCTACTGGTGGATAATAATATTGCAGAAACTGTGGGAGACATTGGAGTAAGCAAAGACTTTTTAAATTAGACCCCCAAAGCTCAGGCAATAATCCCAAAAATAGAAAAATGGGATTACATCAGATTAATGAATTTCTGCACAGCAAAAGACACAGTAATTGGTGTAAATTGATGACCTTAGAAATGGGAGAATATTTTTGTAAACTATGCCTCAAAAAAGGGACTGATAAGCAGAATACACAGGGAACTCAAGGCGCTTACTGGAAAAGAAATGATTAACCCAATTAAAAGAGGGGCAAATGAGCTGAACAAACAACTTTCAAAGGAAGACATATAAACAGTCAGAAAGCATATGAGGAAATGCTCAACATTCCTCATAATAAGGGAGATGTAGATGAAAACCACAAGGAAATACTACCTAACCCCAGTAAGAATGGAGAAAATTAAAATAAAACAGTAAATGGTAAGTGCTGGTGGGGATGTGGTGAAAGGCGAACTCTCCTACACTGCTGGTGGGAATGTAAATTGGTCCAGCCACTATAGAGAAAAATATTGAAGGTTCCTCAAATACCTACAAATAGAACTATCGTATGGTCTAACAATTTCACTCCTGGATATCTACACAAAGGGTACAAGAATGCTCAGTTGGAAAAGTGCTTGCACATCTATCTTTATTGCAGCATAATTCACAATTGCTAAGATATACAACCAACCCAAATGTCCATGAACAGCTGAATGAATTGAAAAAGTATGGCACATATACTCTATGGAACACGACTCTGCCATTAAAAACAAACAAACAAACAAACAAACAAAAAAAACAAAACAAAAAACAAGACCCTGGCATTTTATAGGAAGTAAAGAAACGTGGAAGATTTACTGCTGAGTGAAGCAAGCTAGTCTATGAAAGAGAGACATTATATATCTACCAAATGTCTGCCATAGGGCAGGCGCCACCATGCCCCGAAATGTCTGCACTCTATGGTAGAAGCTGAAAGATGAGAGAACACAGAAACATTGGAAATGATTATGGATACTGATGACAATGTAGAAAGAGGATGGCAGAAGGGAGGCAGTGTAAGGAAAGAAATTAAGGAGAATAATAGAGGTAAGCCATTTATGGGATGCAGAAATAGATTATTATCTGTTGATTATAATGTGTTTTGTATCCTCAACTGGATTGGTGTGAAGTGCATTTGTGTTGGGTAAATTCAATTTACAAGCTAAGTGATGTGACTGAATGTACAAAATAATTCAAAATAAATATTTAAAAATTCATCTATTTATTTTATGGGGTAAATAAGGAAAAATAGGCATTCCTGGCTAGACCTTCATATTCCAATCCAGCCCTAGTCCTAGCTGGCCTGCATCACAAGAATGCACATGCATGCCCAGAATGTACAGGGAAACCTCAGAATGTGAACCCTGAAGACTTCCCAGGTGGCCTTAGCATTGCAAAGAGATACATTATTGCTTCACCACTACAGCTGGTCTGATATTCTCTTTTTTATTATTGTTCTTTTTTATTATTGTTCTTTTAGTTTATGTCTTTCATGTGAATGAAAAGAGAAATGGAGAGAGAGAAAGACAGACATCCCCAACAAAGTCTCATGTTGCAATCCATTCCATGCCACCTCCAGCACTTCCAGTAATCAGGATTGTGGGTACAGGTATCTGCTGTGTACAGTAGACCAGGAACTGAACCCACAGTCTTTCATATGGATCCAGCATTGCTTGAGCAGCACTTTACTGCTGCAAAACGGAGTCTGCTAAGGACAACTCATTTATTTATTTATTTGGAGAGGTTTTTGCTACAGGGCGTGTGTGCTTGCCAGAGAGACAGAGAGACAGAGAGACAGAAAGTGAGAAATCACTCCCCAGTGGGGGATGGCCATGCCGCAATCCCTTCTCCTTCCATTCTCCTCTTGGGATCTTGGGCACGCACTCACGCCCTGCATGAGTCCAAGCCACCAGGTCCGGAACTTGAATCGCGGTCGACTACATGGGAGTTCAGCGACATAGCCATTACACTAACTGCTGGTCCCAGGACATCTCATTTTTAAAGCAGGAATATTTATCGAGGCCAAATTGAGTAAGTCATTTATGTAATATCGCATTGAAAAGTATTGATCATCGAATAATCTTATGTATGAAAGCAATGAGTTTGACTAATTATCTAGTCAGTTTTGCATTAATTACAAAGCTTCTTTTTCATTTCTCTTTCCAAAATCTTCCTAACAATTCTTCTGATCACAAAGGATAAAAACTTGAACTATAACGGAGCCAGTAGGTAGTGTGGAGGTTAAGGCACTGGATTCCACATGGCCAGCTGCGCAGTTTAATTATTAGACCTGGAAGCTTGAAAATTACTCTGGGCATGTGTACGTGCATACCCAAAATACCCAGAGGAGAATAGAGAAGAAGGGAGAGTGGTGTGGCCATCCTCACTGGGGGTGATTTTTCACTTCCTCTCTGTATTTTTCCATCTCTCTCTGGTGAGTGCATGTGCCTTATAGTAAAAAATCAAAACTTAGGGTAGGCTTGCTTTTTTATTTATTTTTCTTAAAGTTTAAAATATTTAGTTAGATCTTAGAGACACAGTTTATATCTCTGATCTCAACCTGTGATTAAAAAAAAATTCACATAGATGTCTGTGTGCAAGCAGCTAAAATATAAAAACCCAAATCCAATAAATATGATGGAATTGTTGTATGGTGCATTTTTATTATAGGAAACAGTTCATATTGCGCAGTAAAAGCTGATTCATATCATGGTATTTATCAAGAAAGGAATGATAACTCTTTGAGCCCTGTCTTGCTAACTGGGGAGGGGAAAATTGTGCTTTCAACCTTATGAGAAATAATACATAATGAAAAATTTTGAAAATAACTGTCAAGTAAGTTGACACTGGTGAGAGCCATGGACCATTAACCTATGGTATTTCTTTTCCACAGAACAATGTTTAATATGTCAAAGGCAGTAGAAAAGTCGACGTTAGCATTTTAAATGTTTTCCTTTCCTTGAAACCAAGGAGAGGAGCAGGTAAGAGGAGGACCCGCATCTGCTCCTGACCATAGCAAATGATGCTGTGTGTGTGTGGTTTCCCAAGGACTTTCCTAGGTGCCCTCTCTCAGAAGGCACGTCCTAGTGGTGGAAACGCCATTTTTCTCCTTTCCCACGGAGGAGACTGAGTTCATACAGTGAGTGTGTCACTAGATTTTAACCCAATTAGAAAATATGTCCGTCTCTTTTTATTTTTAATGTGCCACCCCTTTTTATATTACAAAAACTTGGATTAATGTTATCACATTTTTTTTTCTTTTTTTTGGAGAGGTTTTTGCTATAGGGCGCGTGTGCTTGCCAGACAGACAGAGAGAGACAGAGAGATAGAAAGCAGGAAATCACCCCCCAGGGGGGATGGCCACGCCGCAATCCCTTCTCCTCCATTCTCCTCTCGGGATCTTGGGCACGCACGCACACGCGCCCGGCGTGAGTTTAAGCTGCCGGGTCCGGGACTCGAACCGCGGTCGACTACGTGGGAGTTCAGCGACATAGCCATTACGCTAACTGCTGGTCCCAATGTTATCACATTTTTCAATTTTATTTTATTTTTCTCTAACACATGAGTATTCCCTAACCCCCTCTAAACTGAACTCATAATCCTTAAAACTTGTCTGTCTTCCTGGTTCCTTAACTAGTTAACAGAACAAGTATCCCATTAGGTCTCTTAGAATCCTCTTGAATAACTTTTCCTCATAATTTTACACTGGATTCTGATAAAGATTCTGTGCTCGGCTAAACTTTACTCTGGCTCCTGTATCTTCAACTTTTCATATTTATGTCCTTGCTTATAAAATCCAGTTATAGAAAGAATCCAGATACATCAGTTTAGTGAGACTCTCCCATCTTCCATGTTTAATCACTCTCCATGTCTAATTAGGTTCCTCACCCAGGTGATATCTCAGGTGATACTGAACATGGATAGCCTTTTTGTTATTCTTGTCATTATTCCCCAAAGAAATTGTACAATCGTTTACATCGTTATTACATAGCATTTACATCATATTAGGTATTATAAGTAACCTAGAGATGATTTGAAGCATGTGGAAGGATGTATATCTAAATATTGAGGCATTTTATATAAGAGACTTGAGTATACCCATTGTGGGGATGGTGAGAGTGGTGGTAGGGGAAAACTTTATCCTTTCTTTATAGCATATATACATTGAGACTGTTGTTGTATTTTCTTTTACCATTCACCATTGAGTACACACTATGTGCCAAGAACCATTCTGAACTTAGAAAGTCCAGAACAATGTGACCAGCAGTTGGTGTAATGGCCATGTCACTGGACTCCCAAGTAGTCAACCGTCGATCGAGTCCCGGACCCAGTGGCTTAAACTCACACCGGCCACGGGTGCGTGCGTGCCCAAGATCCTGAGAGGAGAAGGAAGGAAAAGGGATTGCAGCATGGCCATCCCCCACTAGGGGGTGATTTCTCACTTTCTGTCTCTGTCTATCTCTGTCTTTCTGGCGAGCACATGTGCCCTATAGAAAAACACCTATCAAAAAGAAAGTCCAAAACAATGATCTCAAGATGTTTTTATTCAGATCTATTACTATTAATTCTGAGAAAATAAACCCCAGTCTTACATTTTGCACTTAATGTGAGGGACATTTTCACCTTAAATAACAATGTTAAAATTGAAATCATGGGGGACCAGCATTGGCGTAATGGCTATGTTGCTGGACTCCCACATAATCGACTTAGGTTTGAGTCCCGGAACCAGTGGCTTAAACTCATGCCGGGTGTGTGTGGTGCGTGCCCAAGATCCCGAGAGGAGAATGGAGAAGAAGAGATTGTGGTGTGGCCATCCCCTCTGGGGGGTGATTTCTTCCTTTCTATCTCTCTGTCTCTGTCTTTTTGGCCAGCACACATGCTCTATAGCAAAAACCTCTGACAAAAAGAAAACTAAATTACTTCTGGCAAAGAAAATTCTTCTCTTATTTTTTAAGCATTGGAATTGTGTATATTTGATGAAAGCTAATTTACTTTAATTCAGTTTTCAATAGTTTATAATAATATTGGTTTTCCTTCCCTGAAGTGTATTGAGTTAAAATAAAGTATTACCAAAATAAATAGAATACAGCACACAACCAATAGACACTAAATTAGAAAGATAATTACAGATTTTCAATCAGACTTTGCCTTCCTATGGGATTATAGGAAAGCAAATTTGTCAAGGGACGTTAAATTGTGCCTTATGTTCCATTCTGGCAAATGTTCTCCCTAACCCCTTTCCTCCACCATTGGCACCTGGCCAATTAATGGCTACACTGCATTTTGGAAATTAGGTTGCCACTGATTTCCAGACAATTGCTTCAGAAAAGGGTTTTGTCTTTATTCATAAGAACTTAATTGAAAATCTCCTGTCCCTCTGTTAGAGGGAGCCTGGTGATAACTCAGATGCAGATGGAGCCATAAAGAACCCTCCCCTCAGGATCTCAGCATGCTGGAGAATCTTTCTGGAGGATTTTCACAGGTCTTTAATCATGATCAACCCAAGGAAACGCAGCCAGTCTCACTGTATAAATTGTTTATTTTAGTTTTAGTGTTTGTTTGTAATTACTTGTTATCCTCCACTACTGTCACACTGTCAACATATTAAATTCAGCAGTTATCAGGAGGGAATTAAGTATTCTGAAAAAAATAAATAAATAGGGCACTTCTGTCAAGACTTCAGAGGTAAAAAAAAAATCACAAAAGTAGAGTGAACCAAATTAAATTCTACTCCTCTCCCTCAGCCCACAGTGGAGTCAGGACAATGGATTTGAAGGCAATCCTTCTTTTATGGAATTTCATTAAAAGTAGTTTATAAAGGTGCTACAGAATAATAAGACCATAGAATTTCTTAAGATAGGGTTTAGAAATAATCTAGTGAAACCCTTTATTCAAAACAGAATTTCTCATTGTTGCATTTCTTATAATCATCTTTCATGTCCATTTGAACATGAAAATAAGTCTAAAAATTTACTGAATTCATCTTCATTGTCACCATTATAGCCCAAGCTACCAAATTTTCCCAATTGAATCATTGCAATAACCTCTCAGTTGTCACTGCCTTTTTCTTTCTCAGTCCCTTAAAATAAATCAACATATGTCACCTTCTTTTTTTATGACCACTTTTTGATACTATAATAAAAACTAAAATCGCCTAGAATTCCACATGATCTGGATCCTGCAAAGCTGTCTAGGTTCCATCTAAGAACACTTTCTCCATTTTTTACATCTCCATCCATACTGACTCTTCAAAAACTTGTCTGCAATAAGCAAAATTTGTTAATGAGTTTCTCTGCTCACGCACTTCTTTATCTTTTTATCTTACAATCAGAGCAAGCACTTGAAGCAACCTTTCAGAGTCTTGCAGACAAACCTAATTCTCCTACTGGGTATTATTTCAATCTTGTACTTATCTTTCATTGAGGTTATTAGAAGAAAAATTTAAATAATTATTTTGATATGTGTGTTATATTCTTTGTCCCCACTGGACAACAGGCTCTATTGAATTAGGAAATGTGCCTGTCTCAGTCACCTTTACTGAGAAATAATCCCTGGCACTATGGAAAGTAGTCTGGCTCAATAAACATTGATTAATCAAAAGAGAAGATGAAAAAGTGCATTCATTTTTAAAAAATTACTACCAACTACTATTTTGCAAAATAGCTTATCTCTTTAATGGGAGTACAAGTTTAATTCTTTCTTAGGTTGATTCTTTGGAGCTATATATAACTGGTTCCATGTGTATTTGAAAATCGCACTTTCTAGGTAAGCATTTATCATTATTCCTTAAGCTAACTTTATCCACTTTACATTGCATCTGGTTTCATTACCTAGCTGTTCTCCTCTGGATTTCTGGATTTCTACATTACGTTAAGAGTTTGTAGTAAATGGTTATGCACCCGTTTTAATTGATTGTGAAGGCAAACTTTAGAACAGGTCCACTCTTTTTTTTTTTTTTTTTTTTTTTTTTTTTTTTTAAGAGAGGTTTTTGCTATAGGGTGCGTGCACTCGCCAAACAGACAGAGAAAGAGAGATAGAAAGCAAGAAATCACCCCCCGGGGGGATGGCCATGCCGCAATCCCTTCTCATCCATTCTCTTGGGATCTTGGGCATGCACGCACACGTGCCCGGCGTGTGTTTAAGCCACTGGGTCTGGGACTTGAACCACGGTTGACTACATCAGAGTCCAGCGACATAGCCATTATGCTAACTGCTGGTCCTAGAACAGGTCCACTCTTACGGTAACTGTTCCTCCATAAAATTAACTCTTTGGATGTGTTTCTCATGATGGCCTACTTTAAAGCATGCAAAAATGTTAACTGGATGCCAGTGCTATTATGCATAGTTGTAGTTTGTTAAACAATGTACACATAGACTGGGACACTGGGCCTGTGCTCCATGTTAATTTGGATATTAAAATGTCAGAAGTCGCAGGCTTAGGCAGAAGCCATAAGCTTATTTCTTTCTTTATTTAGGAGGTTATTATTTTAATTTTTTTAAAAGAACTTACTATAAAGTGTGTGCTCTCGCCAGACTCAGAAAGTGAGAATGTAACTCTCAGGGGGGATGCCATGATACAATACTTTCTCCTCCTTCCCCCTTTGGAATTTTGGGCATGCATGCCTAAGAGTCCAATGTTTTTCAAACCACTGAGTGGTTTGAGACTCAAACAGTGCACGTGGTCATGTGAAATCAAGGTGCTTTAAGAAAAATGCCACCAGCTGGCCCTAATAATTTTTAGCAGACACGTAAATAAATCAGAAAGTCTAAATGCAGACTATATGGGTTATCAGAGTCAGAAGCAGATAGACTTGAAAATAGGGTCAGAACTGAAAGCCTGTTATTATAATTAAATGATGAAAAAATGCAAAGATGTTTGTAATCTTATTTAAACATCAGTTACCAGAAGGAGGGAACAATTTATTAGACTTATGTTCAGTATCCTCAAACAGTGTTATAATTTACAAAAAGTAATTGCAATTTTAGGCTGAATTAAAAAAAGAAAACTAAAAATAGGAAGATCAACAATTGTTCTAGGCACTGGTAGGATAACATCACAGTCTTATGTACAGTTTTGAGCATCGTGTTTTAGGATCATTTTCTATTTGCACATTGACAAGATAAAAATGGAAAACTTTTCTAAAAGTTATGGATTGGGCTAGCAGGTGGAGTGGTAGTTAAGGCGCTGAATTCCCATATGGCCAACTGTGGTTTGAGTCACAGACCTAGCAGCTGGCAAATCACAAAAACTAAATAGAAAAATAAGTTATTTTTATTATTTTTTTTCAAAAAAGATATGGGTTAAAAGCTTATAAGCATTGAGGCCAGCAGGTGCCATGGTGGTTAGTGCTGGACTCCCATGTGACTGACCGCAGTTCAAGTCCCTGATCTGAGAACTTGATACTCATGCCAAGTGCGTAGGTGTGCCCAAAATCTTAAGAGGGGAATGGAAGAGAAGGGACTGTGGCCTGGCCATCCCCTGGGGGTGGGTGGGGGGGATTTCTTGCTTTCTGTGTCTCTGTCTCTTTTGCCCTACAGCAAAAATCTCTCTCTGAAAAATTTATGTAAGCATTACTTTGTAAACATTTCCTAGGACCTCAGAAATAATTGTTCATAAAGTGTATCTTCAAACCACATATAGGGTGTTCTTGCTATAGCATCTTTCAGTTTATTCACGCTCAAAATAGGGTATACTTACACTTTGATAAGATAGACACTTCCTTTCTCCCTCATTTTCTCTTTCTCTCTGGGTGTTCTAGAATCCCTAAACCAAGATTTTGAATTGGAAATGTATGTCCCTTCTGTTTACAAAATAATAAAAAAATCTAATATATTTCATTTTAACCATTTTGTGTGTGTGTGTGTGTGTGTGTGTGTGTGTGGCAATTTACTATATGCTTTGGAGTAAAATAGCCCTCAGGGGATAATAGCCATGCCACCAACCAGCACTCTGACTTTAGGCAAGGTATTTGACTTGCTAAATTCTAGTTTCCTAACCTGAAGATGGAGATTATAGTGTCGCTTGTCCCTTCATTCATATATATTTTTAATTAAATTTTATTAACTTCTACTCTAGACATTGTACATCTATTTAGTATTCAATAAAGATGAAGTGATCTGCTTATCATAAGTAAATTCCAGTTATTTGTCATCTCCAGCTATTCTTTATCCAAATACATGCTTCTTTGGATACATTAAACTGAATATGCCAAATTGTAGCCATCTCACATTATCCAAAGAAAGGAACAGTAACTCATATTATTTAATACTAAAATAGATTGAGAACATGAATGGAAGGACTTGTTATTTTGTGAATCCACAAACATTGAAATGTTTTGATTCACAGAGACCTAATTTCTACCTCTTAAATGACTTTCTAAAAAAGTTTTTCATAGACTATTTGTACTTACCAAGAGAGACAGAAAAAGAGAGAAAAACAATGAGAAAGCAACCCCTGAGGGGATGGCCAAGCTGCAATCCTTTCTCCTTCATTCTCCTCTCATGATTTTGGGCACATACACACAGGTGCCTCGTCTGTTTTTCAAACCACTGGGTCAGAACTTGAACTGCGTTATGGGCCATGTGAAATCCAGCGCCTTAAACACCAGGTTACCCATCGGGCTGACCCCTAAAGGGCCCTTTCCTAATTATGCCTCGTATTTACTTATGAATAATGTAGCAGTGTACAAGTTGTAATACTGGCTTAGTAGGATATTTTCTTTTTTTTTAATTCTCTGTACCTCTTCATTGTAGCATTGAAACATTACCTCCGAAGTATCCCCCTTTTCTGGTAATATTATTAGAACGTAGATCCTGAAAGATACACTCTGACAGACTCTGGACTCTAGTAGTAGCTTTCATTATGTAGATTGGTGATGGGCAGTGGTAGAAAGTAAATTATGAGTCCATATTGGTTAAAATAGTATAAAAACAGTTTTGCAGGCAACTGAGTTCAATGGTGTTATAATTTATCATATTAATGTTATGTAAAAGTAAAAGCAGATCAGTAAATTAACAAAAATTAACATCTGGCTAAAAACAGAAACATCTATTAATTTTCAGTGGACATTTGATAGAAATGATTACCTTAGTTAGAGTAGCTAACCTGGTTTGGTCTCCACATAATATAGTTTGTTACTGAATAGTGGAGGGTAGTGTGTGTTTGCAAAGGATTACAAACAACAAGAGGTCTTCCTCTCTGCACAACTTTCCTGCTAGCTTTCTGTAAATGGAGCAGGAATTTAATATGCATTCTTTTAGTCATTGTGGTATTATAGGATGCAAAGGTTGCCTTAACGATTCCACCTAATTTAAGCAATATAAACGCCACCTAATTTAAGCAATACAACATAATGGAACATGTTTTATGGAGCAATTAAAATTACGTGTTTTGGTACATTTCAACCTTATGCTATTTGCTGCTCAAGGTATTTATTAATAGTTCTATAAACCATTTTGCAAACGCCATTGATTTGATAAAAATGAAAACATTAATTTTAAAAATTCAATTTCAGTAAGAACTCTATTTTAATTACTTTTCTAGATGTGTTTCCACTTTTAAAAAATAGAATCTGTGATATTAGCTTTCACAGTGTAAGATCCTGAAGAGGACAGAGTACAGGTAATTGTTAAGGTGTGCTGCTTTGAAGAAAACAGACTGTTTATATCACACTTTTTTTTTTTTTTTTTTGAGAGGTTTTCGCTATAGGGCGCGTGCGCTCGCCAGACAGACAGAGAGAGACATAGAGACAGAAAGCGAGAAATCACCCCCCAGGGGGGATGGTCACGCCGCAATCCCTTCTCCTCCATTCTCCTCTCGGGATCTTGGGCACGCACACACACGCGTCTGGCATGAGTCTTAAGCCACCGGGTGTGGGACGCGAACCACGGTCGACTACATGGGAGTCCAGCGACATAGCCATTACGCTAACTGCTGGTTCCCTATATCACAATTTTTGTTACATTCTGGACTAAAAAGAAAACATGAGCCAGAGGGGCTTGATACATTCTGATTAACAAATGAATCAAGCCACCTGTAAGTGGATTGAAGAATCCTGTTACAGCTGGTAGGTTACATGTCACAAGAAATGAGAATAAGCTTTTAAAGTCAGGATGCCTCAAGGGAACTTTTTACAAAATATTAGCATTTTCAGGATAACAAAATATAGATCAAACACAAATAGCACAAAAAGGGCAATTCACCTCAACATTGACTAAGAATTCTATTCCTAGGAAATTAAAAGCAAATGCCTGTATCCTCAAACTTTCACTCATACCTTTAAGATATACATGATTATTATATGACCTTCATCTTCAGCTCTCACAATCCACTGTGACCTGTGTCAATTGCCTCTAATATTTTGAGGTTCTTTGGCGTTATCAGCTGAGCAGAGCAGGTGACCTGTAATTTCTATTTTAATTGCCATATAGGGATGAAGTTATAAACTTGGAACTTAGAACCAACTGATTGGAATGGTGGTTAAGGCAACTGGTTCCCACATGACCAACTATGGCTTAAAAAATACTCTGGTCATGTGCTTCAAATGTGGAGAGGACAATGGAGGATAAGGGATTGTGGCACAGCCATCCCCCTGAAAGTTGCTGTCTCACTTTTGCCACTGCTGCCTCTGTTGCGTCTCTGGTGAGTGCACGGCTATGTAACAAATTATAAACAAACAAATCAAACCAAAGCAAAAGACAAAACTTGGTCTTTGTAATTTTCTGTTTTCCTAGAGGTGTCCCAACAAGGAAAGGGTGTGTGTAGGGTTCTGGGCAGGAAGGACATCAAAAAGAGCAGCATGCGCGGTTCGCGTCTCGGACCCGGTGGCTTACAACTCACGCTGGGCGCGTGTGCAGTGCGTGCCCAAGATCCCGAGAGGAGAATGGAGGAGAAGGGATTGCGGCGTGACCATCCCCCCTGGGGGGGATTTCTCACTTTCTGTCTCTATGTTTCAAAAAAAAAAAAAAAAAAAAAAAAAAAAAAAAGAGCAGCATGGGTTGTTAATAGAGAGGCTTGAGGATTTTTAAGTCTCTTTTCACTAACACAGATTTTTCTTAAAAAAAGCAAAAGCAAAACAAGAACAAAAGAATACATCCACCTTTCTCTGAATATAGAAGTGTGAAACTAAAAGGACCAGCAGTTGGCGTAATGGCTATGTCGCTGGACTCCCATGTAGTCAACTGCGGTTCGAATCCTGAACCCGGTGGCTTAAACTCACGCCCGGTGCATGTGCATGCGTGCCCAAGATCCCTAGAGAAGAATGGAGGAGAAAGGATTGCTGTGTACTGTGCATCAGTCTTTCTGGTGAGCGCACGCGCCCTGTAGCAAAAACCTCTTAAATAAATAAAAAAATAAATAAAAAAACAAAATAAATAGAAGTGTGAGACTATAAAGAAATTAAAACTAAGACTTTTTTTTTTTTTTTTTTCCTATAGGGCATGTGTGCTTGCCAGAAAGACAGAAAGACAGGAAGTGAGAAGTCACCCTCCTCAGGGGGGATGGCCACATCACAATCCCTTCTCCTCCATTCTCTTCTCAGGATCTTGGGCACGCATGCACACGCGCCCAGCGTGAGTTTAAGCCACCGGCTCCAAGACTTGAACCGCGGTCAACTACATGGGAGTCCAGCGACATAGCCATTACATTAACTGCTGATCCTAAAACTAAGACCTTTTAATCATATTTATTAATTCATTTTAAATAACGATAAATCCATTACATGTTAACATAAATAACTTTTTTAAAACAGTCTTATTTCAAAAAGAAACAAATTTATGAATACAATATCAGTCTTAAAACAAAGCAAATTTATGAGAACAACGTTTCTACAAATGTCATTCCTGTTTGGCCATACATAAGAGAGTCAGAGCCCAATATCTGTTTTTGCATTTAATATAATACATTCTCTAGTTGACATACATGGAGACTATTTGGGCTTTGGAATGTGAAAAAATGGAAGATTATTTCAATAGCTTTCCCGAATAACTGTGGATGTTCTTCTTTGCTTTTATACAAAACTTGACTAAAGTTGGTTGCAATGTAAAAGCTTATATATATATATATATATATATATATATATATATATGTCATGCATTCTCTTCCACTTAAATCTATTTGTCTATCATACATTTCAAATGGATCTTGTACTCATTCTGATTTTGTAACATCATGCATCAATCATTTGGAAAATATTGGTTCACTGAGCTGTGTTGATCCTACAAATGTTAGCACATTGATTATACAATATGTAAAGAATCACACTGATTGGTATCATTGCCTAGCACAAAGAGAAGTATAAATATACATACAGGGCAGCTGCAAAGTCAGGCACATACAAGCTTTCAAAATTTCTCTCTGTCTCTTATTTAAATATTATTGACCACAAATACTGTCAGTGCTTTTCTTTAAATGGATACATTTGTTTTATATATTTTTGACAAATTGCCTACCAGCTTTCCAAGTCTTCATATTTACTTTGTTTGTGAGACATCCTTTCAGATAAAAACAATGTCTCATAAAAAAACAGTCACTGGGATTCATATCTTAATCAAAAAAGTGCTTATCCTCAAGACTCTACTTCATTTCACAGAGGTGTCTCGTGTGGGTTTTTTGTTTCATCAACAGAGTATTAAAGAGTTCCTTGGGACTCAAGGATGGAGATTTAATAAAATTACCACTTTTTTGTTCTGATCGATCAACTGTGTTTTTAAGTGAAACTGACTTTTTAAAATGTACTTTTACCAGTTATTTATTATTATTATTATTATTATTATTATTATTATTCTTTTTTTTTTTCCTACCTGCATGGCCATGAAAGACACAAAGACAACTAATGTGTTTTGTGCCATTGCTTTGATTTGTGTTAAAGGTTCGGGAGCTTTACTCACAATTGCCTTTACATCATCAGTGTAAATGTCAACTCAGGGAAGCACCAATAGCAACCTAGTATTCTTATGAAATAATATTGACTTCCTAAGGTCTCAGGAGTCTGTGGACCAGTTCGATTGCAACTATTCTAGATTACTGCTTTGCAGAGTAATTTCCTTAGATTTCCTTGACTTTAGAAAGTAAATGACTACTGCATTTGCAAATGTAATAGCTATAAAATTTTTAATATTTCTCTAATAGGGGAGCCATGTTAAGAAATCCTAATGGCGTGAAGGATAGTTCACTGTAAGCAGGTATTTATAATAGACTGAGCAAGTGGAAAGAATTTTTCTTTAATGGAAATAATTTTCTATCATGCTTATTCTAAAGGATGATTTCTGTGATGCACTTATAAAGAGTATGTGGCTTTAAATTATATATCATATTGGTTGCAATTATTTATATTTTCTTTCTTTTTGTGTTGAGTTCATTATCCCTCTGGTATTGGCCTTTCAAATTATGTGCAGCTGAGTTTTTCAATTTATAAATTTGTTACCTTAAATTAAAAAACTAAAGCCATTCACTCTAGGTGTGTCATTTCTCCTTTACAATTTTCTTGACAAGACACAGACCTTAGGCTCTTCTGTTGTCTTTGAGACTGGGTCATGCATTTCATACATTTTAAGCAGCTTTGAACAAAGTGTTTGTATTCTAGCACTGCTAATGTTTTAAAGCACAGTATCTGAAAACTGTGTCATAGATCTGAGTGAATATAAAAAAATAAAACATTTCTAGCCCTGGGCCTTTTTCTATTTATGTAAACTATTGTCCCTTGTAAGCACAAAGCCTGGAGGCACCATTATTTTAATACAAAGTGTGTATATATATACACACACACACACACACACACACACACACAATCTTATATATAGAAAGAAAATGAATTAGATGTGAGTTTACTTAGGAACTTCAGCAGTTATTGGTATAGGTTACAATCAATGCTAAAGATGTTAAGGAAAGGCTTTTGATTATTTTGGCTTAGAGAGATGAAAAGTGATTCAAGGCTGGTTTTTGGCATATGTGGATGATGTGTTCAAAAACGCTCAGCAGACTCTAATGAGCTGTTGGCTGGCCAGCTAGTCAGAATTCTCAGTATGCCAGAATAAATACGAACAAAGGATTAATGAATTCCTGGAAGACTTAGCATGGCATCTCTCAAGGTTGTTTTGCTCAATGGAGCAAAAGCAAAATCATTTAGCATCTATTCTCTAGCCTTAGAGTTGCATGAGCAAACCGAATAGAGTGAGTTACTGCTGGGAAGAACTGAAATATTAACGTGAAGGCCTGCATCACAGATGCTGGGTATTTAGCATGCTTGGAGGCTTGCATTTTGCTAAAATACATCAAGAGAATCTGGAAAATGACGTCCTTCATAGGAAAGATTATGCACTCAAGCAAAGACGACACTTAAAGGGCATGTAAAGTCATAATTTTCCATGGAGAATTTCCTCTCCATATTATTGCTAAAGGGAAGAGTTATGGTTCTTTTTTTAAAAAAGAGAGAATGGTTTTATATCTTATTTCAGTATAGATGCCATGATGAAAGCATACATATTTAAATAAACTTAAGTACACATCATTCAAATTGACAACTTACAAAGATGAAGAAAAAAAGAGCATCCAGTATCTTTTTACTTATGAATAAAAGGCAAAGAGATAGTTAACAAACTTCTAGTTAAAAGTTTTATTAAACTGTAAAACTAGGTCATCTTGTTTAATAGAGTTCCCTCTTCCAACTACTTTTTGCCCTATTTTCCCTATTTTGTAAATACAAAAAAGAATGGTAGGATGTAATTTGTTCATGTAAATTATAACTATGTGTAAAAATTCATCAAAGACTAAGCTCAATAACTAATTTTAATAACTCCAGCAATAACCAGAATATGATTCTACTGTTCTATTTAGGCAGACTCTATGAGTACCAGTAATTATGCTTAAAATGATAGTGATGCTATCAGAAATGCTAGACTCAAGCTTTACAGTACAAGATCTGGGTTTTCTAAGCTTTATAGCAATCTCATTGCAATGAGAAGAAGCTATGGTTTATGATACTTTAGCAGTGGAGGTAATTTTAGATTTGATCTGATCTTGTTTTTAAGGATTTTATATTAGTGTTGAGGTACGGTAGGCAAGTCAAAAAGCAAAGGTCACATATACTCATTGCACTAGATGATTAATATTAGCATTAAATTCAAGAAATACTTCTGACTATATTGTTTTTTGAAAGTCATCTCATTTGAGTCATAAAATTATATGCTAAAAAAAATTGAAAGAAAACTTTAGTCTTTTATTCAGATTTAAAAAGTAGGCACAAGAATATGAGACTTGATCATAGTTCTGCAACTAGAAATAGACTTCAACCTATGTCTCCTAAATCTCGGGATTACCTTCTCTTCATCATGGCATACCCAAAGACATGTTGTGTGGACTTTTGTCAACCAAGACTTCATTTTGAGCCATAAAACTAGAAATTTTAAACACATTCAAAAGCCTTATTGAATTACTTTCTTAGTCATTATGAGATAATTCTGAGTGAAATTCAGCAAATCTCAAATACTGGGACAATTATTCATCCTTGTCCATCTCACTTGCATAAGGCCACTTTGTAAACCTGAACACTACTAGTCCTGAGAAAAGTTTGGCATGAATCCATGTGTAATAGAATAATTGCCTAAAGAAAGTGGAAGAGAAAAGAGTCGTGAGTAACTTTTAATAAGCTGTTTTAGGGTCATATTAATAGATAATGCAGTTCATTGTTGTGAGTTTTTAAAAATACTCCTATCAAAATTACTAACTCACAGAAAAGAAATCATTGCTTGCTTTTATAGCCCAACTCTTCTGGTACGCTTGCAAAGTAATCTAAGGAGACGTGCTCATTAGTGGCTCATTACTTAGCAGGATAATTGCTGTTCATATCAGCAACACAAATCACAGGAAAAACTTATTAAAGAAACCTATTAATTTTTTTCCTGACAAGCTTCATTATACAGTATCTTCTCCTAATTAATGTAATCAGTACCATAAAGATCCAAGATGAAAGAGAACTATTAGGTCACCTGCATCCAACTACCTGCAAGTAGAGAGGCTATTCTATGCAATGACCAGTCCATTAATCTCAAGACAGGAATCTCATCATCTACACTATAAATAACAGCTTCCTTTTTAAACGCTCTACCTATGACATTATATCTCTTTATTCCTTAGAAAATTCCTTGGGTTTCTTTAAGAAGAGAACAGGGGTGATAGTTCAGATCAGTTTAATGGCTTCTCACTGACTACATTATAAAGCCCCAATACTTAAAATATGAAATCTAAAGTTCTTCCTTTTCGTGTTCTCAAATATTGTGGCACCAACCTAGTTTTCTAGTTTCAGCTTCCTAGCACTACATGCTCTCATATATTTGAATCCCAAGTTTCAGATAAATCTTCATTGCTATCTGTCTAAGAGGTTTTACAATTTTCTCTGGCTTTGCCTTAGTTCCTGCCATTCTCTCAGTCTGGAAGGCTGGACATACTCCCTTCAACTTTAGGAGCAGGCAGGAAATTTCAAACTTTAGCGGGAAAGTTAGAGTAGATGACCTCAAAATCCTCCTTTAATTCCCATAGATGGCTATTTATTTATTAACCCCTGAAGGGTCCCTTGGCATTAAGATACAAACCAAGTATAAAGATCTACAAAGCTGTTATTACCATAGTGTCTAAATAGCATAAAAAGACATATGGGAGATATATAAAGATGTAAGGACATGTAAACACAAAAATTGTTAAGCAGACCACACCCAGAATTAATGTTAAATGACTCTATAAATGCTTGTGACTAGAAATAACAATGTGTTAGCAATCCAGAAATGTCACTCAGGTTTTAAAAAATTTGATAGGAGAACAAAAAGTTATATACAGACAAACATTTAAACTGTTGAACTTAACTTCCTAAATAATAAGATCTGAACAATCTCATTTAAAACTTCTGGTAAACCAGAAATTTAAAAATAGGCAAAATAATAAATATTCAACTAGGAAAAGAAAGCATTATTTCAAAATAAAAACATTGCTAAGCTTTTGTTAAGAAATGTATCTAGAAAGAAATGATTCATCTGGAACACATGCAACAATTGCTACAATTTTGGATAGCCAATCACATATGTAATATCGGTGGTATAAAATATCAAGGATACATATACACAATTATTTAGGACAAAACAAACATACATTATAAAAACCAAATTATCCACAGAGTGCCAGTATCCAGATTTTATTCCAAGAAAAAACAGAATAAATAAAGTCAATTCAAGGTGCTTCTGGGTATTGGAAGTCATGGGCCTATAGGCATGTAAGGAAGATACTAGCAAGCAAAAGCCTTAGAGACCAAGAAATACGCAAGGTAGCATAGTAAATGTGATAGCTGCAACTTTTCGTAGCATACTGTGTTGGTGCAGAAATTATTAATGCTGTTCACCAAGGATTACACATCCTGTCCACCATTGAAGTTAGCTATGACCTGTGGCTTGTTTTGGCCAATGAGATGTGAATAGAAGTTTTCAGAACTAGTGTTAAAAGTTTCCATAATCTCATTTCCCTGCTTTAGCAATCATGTAAATGTAAATACTAAGTATCCCTCAGCTTGGATCCCTTAATGAAAACCATAAGAAGTAGATCTGGGGGTTAGTAGATGGCATAGTGGTTGTGGAACTGGACTCCCACATGGCCCAACGTGGTTTGAGTCTCAGACGTGATGGCTGAAACCCAGGCACACCTGCGTGAGTGTCCAAATCCTGAGAGGACAGTGGAGGAGAAGGGATTGACTTGTGGCTATTCCCCCAGGGGGTGATTTCTCACTTTCTCTCTCTGGCTCTCTTTGTCTCCAGTGAATACACTTACCCTATAGCAAAAATCTCCCTTAAAAAAGGGAGAGGAGACCATCCCCCCTGGGGGGAGTGATTTCTCGCTTTATGTCTCTATGTCTCTCTCTGTCTGTCTGGCGAGCGCAAGCACCCTATAGCGAAAAACCACTCCAAAAAACAAAAAAAAAAAAAAGGGAGAGGAGACCAGCAGATGGCTTTATCATTATGTTGCTGGACTCGCACGTGGTAAAACATGGTACGAGTCCTAGACCCTGTGGCTTAAGACTCAAGGCAGGTATGTGTACATGCATGCCCAAGATCCCAAGAGGAGAATGGAAGAAAAAGGGATTGTGTTGTGGCCAACCCCCCTGGGGGGCAATTTCTTACTTTCTGTCTCCCTCTGTCTCTCTGGCAAGTGCACATTCTTTATAGCAAAAATCTCTCTAACAAAAAGAAAAAAGAAAAAAAAAAGTAGAAATTTTGGCACGTTAACATTAACCACAATGTGAATAGGAAGTAAAGTTTTCTTGTCTTAAATTATTGAAATTAGATTAATTTTTAGTTAATTAAGTTCATCTTGAATGATGAAAATCATGTATTTGGTCTAAGAAAAAGTTTTTTAGAATGTCTCTATTTCTTAGCTCTATTATATAAAAAATAGGAAAGTGATCATGAGTGCTCTATTGCAAAAAAACTATCTCAAGGAAGGATGTATATCTTTATTATTTTATTTCCCTAAAGTCTAACACAATATTTGAAATTTAGTAACATCTAATACTTTTGTTTTTAGAAAGAGAAAGAAAGAAAAAGGAAAAGTGAAGGAAGTAAAAATTGATTCAAATCTTTCAGGCTTATTGCATAGACTGATTTATTTCAGAGGGGTTTTTGTTTCCTTTTTGTTTGTTTTCTTATTTTTGGATTTTTTTTAGGTTTTTGCTATAGGGCATATGTACTCATCAGAGAGAGAGAAAGAGAGAGAGGGAGGGAGGGAGGGAGAGAGAGAGAGAGAGAGAGAGAGAGAGAGAGAGAGAGAGAAGAAAGTGATAAATCACTCCCTATGATCACACCACATTCACTTCTCCAGTCTCCTCTCAGGATTTTGGGCACTTATGCACAGATGCCCAGCAAGTTTTTCAAGTTGCCAGATCCAGGACTCAAACTAGAGTCAACCATCTGGGATCCAGCACCTTAACCACCATGTCATCTGCTGGCCCATGCCTTGTTTTTAATTGCCAGAGTTTGTGTGAACTTGCAAAATAAAAATAGAGAAAGGGGGACCAACAGTTAGCGTAATGGCTGTGTCATTGGACTCCCATGTAGTTGACTGCGGTTCAAGTCCCAGACCCAATGGCTTAAACTCACACTGGGCGCAGGTGCATGTGTGCCGAAGATCCCGAGAGGAGAATGGAGGAGAAGGGACTGCGGCTTGGCCATCCCCCCTCCCCACCGTGGTGGGGGGTGATTTCTAGCTTTCTGTCTCTCTCTGTCTCTCTGGCGAGTGCACATGCCCTATAGCAAAAACCCCTCAAAAAAAAATAGAGAAAGGAAAAAGGAGAAATCACCCCAATGGGGCATGATCATGCTATAATCCTCTGCTTCTCTATCACGTCAGGACTTTGAATACACGTGCACAGGCACCCTCAATGTTGAGATTCAACCATGATTAGCAAGTGGGACCTAGCCTGTTTAATCTATAGGCTATGGGTCCTACCCATGTCCCAGAGGATTTATAACTAATATTTAGCCCTCCCAACGCTGAATTCACTATTAAAAATCTCTCTAAAACTTTTATACTGCACTCACACAGGGAGTATTGCTCAAAAAGTGCATTTTGTAAACCTTTTACTCTGTTCACAAGTTACACAACAACTATAAAAATTTTAAAGTTTTCGATGGATGTTGCTATGTGTTAGAAAACATCTTCTGTTTATTTGCTTATGTGTTTGTTTTCCCAAATAGCTATTTCAGTTAATATTAAGTCTTGAAGTTAGGTTCATATTGTAAATGACCTTTGGCCACACAAAAGCTAAGTGAAATCACAGAAAACAGTACAATATAAGGTAGAACATAAAGGGAAACTCTTTTTTGCATATATAAACGCAAAATAATTCAGTTAGTGGAGTAGTAAAAGTCATAACTAGAGGTTATTTTTATGTACTCAGTATTTTGTTTTGTAGGTGCATATTTAATTGGTTTCCTCATTGACATAATGGTCATGGGTAAAACTGACTTTACTGAAAACAAGAAAGATTTAAAAAAAATCATCAAAATAATTTGAATAGTAGACTATGTACTTTAAAAGAAAAAAAT
This sequence comes from Tupaia tana, assembly GCA_026018925.1. NCBI lineage: Eukaryota > Metazoa > Chordata > Mammalia > Scandentia > Tupaiidae > Tupaia > Tupaia tana. Next base: position 35,153,866 of record JAKSZU010000007.1, on the reverse strand, counting down.
AATGGAGTCTCATCTGTGAATTTATTTTTCTAATGTTAACAGATTTTTACTAAGTATTGCATATATTATCTTGAATGTTCTTGACATTACAGTTTAATGGAATGAATTATTTTAGGATTGATAATACTAGACCTTGAAAAATAGAAATTTATACCTAAATTTATATTTGTCACATTTTCTTTTCTTTTCTTTGCTTTTTTTTTTTTCTAATGTTGTAGAGGGCACATATACTTGCCAGAGAGAGAGAGAGAGAAAGGGAGTGAGAGAAATTGAGAAAATACCTCCCATGGGAAATGATCATGCCATAGTCTCTTCTCCTCATTATCTCCCTTTTAGGATTTTTGGCATGCATGCACATATTCTTTGTATGTTTCCTCAAGCCGCTGGGTCTGGGGCTCAAACAGTGCAGTTGGTCATATGGAATCTAGCCATCTTAACCAGTGCTCCACTTGCTGGTCCCATATTTTCAGCAACATTGAAAACAGGCATTTGAGTCAATACTGAATATCCAAAAATACAGTCTCCCTTTGAAAGCATGCTATGTGCTATTTAAGTTTGACAGAAGCTGTTTAATAAAAGGGAGAAACTTATTTCTAATCATCTGGTGGAGTTAACTCCTTTTCTCCAAAGTAGCAGTGAATTGTACTTCACTGAGAAGATGGCATGCCAAGACTGTAACTTGAAAAGGAGAAAGCACTGGTACTAGATGAGAGGAAAAGAAGTGAGAGAGAAAATATGATGGGAAAATGAATATCAGGGAGTATTTTAGCAATATCTTTTAGTGGGAAATTTTGGAAAAAGGGAAAACTTTTAACATTAACAAGTGCCTTTTCTGTTCCAGGGATTTTTCTAAATCCTAGAGAGATAGCAAAGAACAATCAAATAAAACCCTTCCCTATAGATTTTATATTCTAGTGTTGAGTGGAGAGAGACAAATAACTAAGTATAATACTTAGTATTGTCGATGGTGTTAAAACTCTTTTGAGGGACCAGCAGTTAGCGTAATGGCTATGTCGCTGGACTCCCACGTGGTCGACCGTGGTTTGAGTCCTGGACCCGGCGGCTTAAACTCACGCCGGGCGTGTGTGCGTGCGTGCCCAAGATCCCGAGAAGGGAATGGAGGAGAAGGGATTGTGGCGTGGCCATCCCCTCTGGGGGGTGATTTCTCGCTTTCTATCTCTCTATCTCTCTCTGTCTGTCTGGCGAGCGCATTCGCCCTATAGCAAAAACCTCTCCAAAAAAAAAGAAAAAAAAAAAAAACTCTTTTGAAAGAAAAAAATAAAACCAAGAAAGAGAAAGGAGGGAATGATGGGAGAGATGAATCAATTTTTAGGTGTCTAAGAGTAGATTCACCAACAAGGTGACATTTGAGTAATGAATTGAAGGAAGTAAGGGAATGAGTCACAAAATATCTGCAAAAAGCATTCCAAGTAGCAAAATAGCCAGATAAAGAGGTTAAAGCTGGATGGTAATGGATGTGTTTCCACAAATAGCAAGAGGGTGAGGTTGAAGCACAGACCTTAGATGGATGTTAGCCAGATGAAGACAAAGAGATACTGATTTCATGTAGTGCTTTATCAATCCCTCATAAAACTTTGAATTTTAGTCTTAATGGAATGAGAAACATTAGAGACTTTTGAAGGTGCAGTGAAATGGTCTGTGGCTTATATTTTTACACGGCAATTCTTCACACTCACTTGAGAAAAGACTGGAAGGAGAAAGCAAGAGAAGAAGCAAAGAAGAATCCAAGAGGCTGTGACAGTAATTCAGGTGAGAGATAATGGATTGGATCAAGGTGGTAGAAGTGAAGGTGCTAAGAAACTTCAATTCAGTGTGTATTGTGAGATCATAGACAAGAAATTTGATAAAGTATCATGTGGAATATAAGAAATGAGTTAAGAATTACTTCATGAGTTTTGCTTGAACTACTGGTAGGATGGAGTTGCCATTAACTGAGTTAGAAACTTATGGAATGAGTTTAGGTAAGGAGCAATTTAAGCAGAAGTTCAGATTTGGATATTTTTGTTTTGAGATGGTTACTATGTGCCCAAGAGGAAATTTTGAAAAATGGCTGAATATAACTCTATAGATTTTAATGGAATTACAGCAATTTTATTTTTGTTTGTTTGTTTCTTTTAAGCAAGTTTTCCATCTAATAAATCCACAGTTCTCCCCCTTTACAAAAACTTAGATTAAAGAAATATTACTCCTAAAATTATGCTGTATTTGTGAGTACAGTTTAATTTTTTAATTTTTAAATTATTTTTAGTGCATTAACACGAAGTAGTTTTCAAGACGTTCTGCCTTTGCAGTTATATTTGGGTTAAAATCTATTTGTTTTTCCCTCAATCTCTGTAGTGGGATGGTACTACCAATAGATTCTTGAAGTGGCACCTCACAAATCACACTATTTGTGTGGTTTTTTCTTTCAGCTAAGGAGTGAGATGACTCTAAGACAAAAATGTAAAAAGAATACAAACAAACATAAAACAAAAAATAGGACTTGATTGATGTACTGCAAGTCAAGGTTGTAGGCACCAGCAACCTTGGGTCAAGGTAAACAACTTTACTGTCATAATTTTCTCTTGTCACCTGGGACAACAAACTTAAAGTATGAGAGCAGTCAGGTTTTACCTCTAAAATGCCATTGTAGGCAATCAATGCTTTGTGACTTAGGCAGAATTACAAAGCTATACAACTGCAAATTGGTCCTATCTCTTGAATATCTAAGGGAAAAGTTGATGATGTTTTTCTTGCACTGAATATCAGGCTACAATGCCCTAGCAATAAGGCCTTATTAGAATACCATCTTTGGCCCAGGGTGGCATGAGCTGCTAAGACAATGTGATCTTTCAGGCTGGGGCAACATGGGAGACCAGGGACCTTAAAGACTGGGTGTAGTTGTATGCACCTGTGATCTCACTGACTCTGGAGGCGGAGGTACTAGGATTGTGAAGTAATGAGACACTATCATGAGAAACAGTACTATTTAATCAACTTGAAATTCCACTGATCAGAGGTTTGAATTAGAGCCTTTTCGTAGTCTTGGCTTACTATAAAATGGAACTCAAAATATCATTGTAAATGAATGGTGATTCCTTATCAATATCTTTATGATATCAGGGGTAGCACAGAAAGGCCAAAGTAGACCATACACATTAAGTAGCATTGCTGAATGGTAGAAGTCAGCTGAAAGAATTGCCTTTGAGAATATGGTATATGAAAGCATAACAACAGAATCCCTTTCCAAGAACTTTCTCAATATTTTTCCTGGAATCATTTAAAATCTCTTTTGGAAGTAACAATCGAAATAATAACAATCAGGACCAGGATATACTGTTATGTACTTAATAGTTAGATCATCAGGAGGAGAAATGATTTGTCATGTTAGATATCCAGAGTTTGCCAGTTTTCATGGTATAAATACACCCAACATGGCTGATTTCAAATAACCATCATGATGTCAGTGAAGAAAGGGTTAGGAAGTGATGTTTTTGCACAATGAGCTCTTAGGAGTTGATGCAAGGGCATTCCCCCACCCCACTTAGGGCCATATATGTATACCCTCCTTTGTCTAAAAGTATTCACCAACTAGTCTGTCTAGAACAGCTGGATAATACCACAATGTTCAAATAATGCTATTATTGAAGCACACATAGAAACAATGGAAATAGCAGGAAATAAAAGATTTAGAGTCAAGAGATGCATTATCTAGTCTTTATCCCACCAGTCACTAGCTATGGTACTTGAGCATTTCTTCTTAATTCTTTGGGTCTCAGTTTCTTAAGTGTAAATGAAAGACCTAAATAGCTTTGTTCCTAAGAGCTCTTGCTATTCAAAAATACTGTAATCCTGTATAATAGCATGATGTGAGTAGCAGAACATGGACCTAGAGTTACCGTAACCAAGTTAACACAGGGATAATAGTACATTTTATAGCTATTTTCAAGAAGGAGCTATGTGCCAACTTTATTGTAAAATCAACAACATGCAAACAGTAAACTCTTATTTAACTAAGAAAAAGAGGAAGAGTTAACATTGTCCCTTGGTTCCAACGCACACCTCACAGTAGACAGTAGTGTCTCGTGTACTATGATATACATAAAAGTGACTTGGGAATCTTGTAAAAATGCATATTTTGGATGAGACAGTCTGTAGTGGGGTTTGAGAATTTATATGGACAATAAACTTTCAAAAAGTTCTCTGGCATGAAGGCTAAATTTTGAATAGCAAAGGTCTAGATTTAATTTTTTTTGTTTGTTTGTTTCTCAGATATCTGACTCTGAAGAGAAAAAAATAAAACACTGGTAAATTGAACTACCTATTCAAACTTAAACGGGGCTAGAGGTAGCATGATGGTAAAGGTGCTAGGCTCCCATATGGCTGACAGTGGTTCCAGTCCTGGACCTGGCAGCTTGGTTTCTTACTTTGCTGTTCTCTCTCTCTCTCCCTTCTTCTCTATTTCTCTAGTGAGCTCACATGTCCTTAGCAAATTAAAACAAACAAATAAACAAACAAAAAACACAAAAGTAATAATAATAATGATAAATAAAATTAAACAAAGAATTCTTAAAAAGAAAAAAGAAAACCTTAGTCAAGCTGACATTACTCAGCCAGACCATTGCACAAATTTCTGACAGCAGCATAGATGGCATTTCTGAACTCACATAGGCAGTACACAGGAAGAGAAAGATTTGAATCCATCTGCTGTTATAAAACAGGTCTTGAACTCACTTTGGTAGGTACAGCATTCACAATTCAGTTGAGGCTAAATTGTCCATTTGAATCACTGTGTTATAGAAGTTGATTCTCTTTTTATACTTTTTAATCTAGTTAAATGGTTTCATGGAATGAAAGAAATCAGATTAGATTTACAAAGTTTTGTTGGTATAATGGAAAAGAAAATCCATTTTGTGACCAGTTTGATCTGTAATAATTAGTTTCACAATTATTATCCAACAATGTCTTTGAATAATTAATTGGATAATGTTCATGTAGGTTTGAAATTACTTCCATCAAAAGATTAACATTTATTAGATGTCATAATTATGATAGGTACTAAAGGAGTTTAAAATAACATATTAGCATAGCTTTTGAAGGCAATTGCAGTATAATAGAAATAAAACTGGATTAAAATTCAAAGTCTGTCTACATTGGGTCAGTTCATGAGTGTTGCTTATCTTTAAATGAAGATCAGATTTGGAGCTTGGTCCTAGAGAAAGACAAAGAACTCTAGAGCCACAGAATCTGGGGTTGAGGTTTTGTTAGGTCAAGTTTTGATTGTATGAACTGAGACAAGCCATGAAATTTCTCTGATTATCAGTTGACTTATAAAATAGTGAAAATAATGACTGTCTTTCTGGACTATTGCAAAATTAAGAGATAATGTTTTACTTTATTTTTTTTTTTTAATATGCCAGAGGGCACACACATGCTCAGTGGAGAGAGACAGTGAGAAAGAGAGGGAAAGTGAGAAACACCATCCCTTGGGTAATGGCAAAAGTGCAATCTTGTTTCTTCCATTTCTCCTTTTATTCAGGATGTTGGACATGTAGGTACATGTGCCCAGAATGTTACTCAAGCTGCTGGGTCTCTAGAACTCAAACTGCACAGCCAGCCACATAGGATCCATCCACCTTAACCACTACACCATAGGTTGACCCATGAAATACTGTTTATTAATATAATGTAACTAATAGAGTGTACACACAAAGCAATAAGTTTTATAGTTCCTTATATTAATCATTTTAATAGTTATGAAAAAGTTTACATTATTTCTCATGCTACATTTTCTTCAATACAATACCAAATATAAGCGTTTTACTTAAATATGAAATTTTATTTATTTGCAACATATGTTAGAGTATATATTATTATTGTACTATATTTGTCATGTTAACTTGGATATTTCACAAGAAGTTTTATTAAAAAGAGCAATCATTACTACTAATGAAATGCATGCTCAGTTGTTAAGAGAAAATAAAATATTATATACAAAACTTTTTAAAAAATATCAAGTATGATATAAAAGTGAGTTATTAACTTTCAGCAAGGACCCTCATGAATTGAGGGTCCAGCAGGTGGCATGGTGGTTGAGGCACTGGATTCCCGCATGACTGTCGATGGTTCAAATTCCAGATTGGGTAGCTTGAAAATCATGATAAATACATACATACATAATTAAAAAAATGAATTGGTCATGTATTACCTGATATACATTCAAGATACTGATGCTCAGAATGGATAAACCAGGTAAACTGAATCTATGAAGAAACTTTATTATTTTTGTCATTGATGTTCCATATTATACATGGTACTATGAGAATTATGTTAAAAGCTTAAAAGGTGATCCTTTTTCCCTGAGTAATTAAATGATAGGACTGGCACATGAAGCAATTAGACTCATAGATGGTGAAACTAACTCATTGTATATCAGAATCACCAAATAAGTCTGTGGAGGTCATACATTCTAATTTTGACCTTGACTGTTAAGCTGATTTTCAAAAAGATTTTGCAAGTGGTAATAGATCATGTTCACTTAGCTGAGGATGTAGAAAAGCACAGACACAGAGCAATGATCAATAAGCACCTAACATTGTACACATGTGAGCAATTGTAATGAAAAGTGGTGCTTCGGAAGACATGGTCAATTTGGATGGATTAATAGGAAGGAGCACACTATGGAGCATCTGGACTGGAATACAGCAGCTTATGGGAGCGCGGTGGGTAAGGTGCTGGACTCCCATATGGCCGACTGCAGTTCGAGTCTCAGACCCAGTTACTTGAAAAAGCAGGCCAGGCACGTGCTGCTCATAACACAAAGAGAAGAAGGGAGGAGAAGGGACTATGGGTGGCCATCCACCAAGGTAGGTGCTTTCTCACATTCCCTTCCTCTGTATCTCTCTTTCTCTGGTGAGCACATGTGGTCTGTGGCAAAAAATATTTTTTAATTTTAATTTCATGAATAATTAGGATGGCTATCTCAGAAAGGTTATAACAGAGAAAAATTCAGGTCAGAAAGGATATAGAAGCCACCAAAAAAATTTATTAATTTTTTTAATGTTTTAATTTCTTACCTCTATCTTAACTGCTAAGTAATATGAAAATATTACACAGAATTTAGGAGAGAACAGAGAACTATATCAATGATAAACAAATTTTTAGATCAGAAAATTAATTTGTTGAAACTGAAGTACAAATAAAGATAAAGATAGAAGTAGTAAAAAATTCAACTTGTAAACAAAAATACGATACTCTTAGTGAAAACAAATGTTTATCTTTCCTTTTTTTTGGAAAGGCTTTTGCTATAGGGGGTGTGCACTCACCAGAATGACAGAGATACAGAAAGCAAGAAATCACCCCCCAGGGGGGATGGCCATTCTCCTCCACTCTCCTCTCAGGATCTTGGGCAGGCATGCACACGTGCCTGTCATGAGTTTAAGCCACTGTATCTGGGACTCTAACCATGATCGACTACATGGGAGTCCAGCAACATAGCCATCATGCCAACTGTTGGTCCCTATTTTTCCTTTCTTATGATAAGACAATGTAGTTAAAATTGGAGGAGCCGGTAGCATCCAAATCATTGTAGTTACCAAATTTGTATTCACCAAGTAATATGACTATGCAAAAACAATGTAAATGTCTCAATTTTTGTATTTGTATTCTAACATGAAATGCTGAAAATCCTTAGCTGGGTTTCATTAAAATCACCAGAGACTTGAAATATCATGTAAGCAATATGTCAAACATAGAAAATATGACAATTCATAAACTGTTTATTTCCAAAGAGTATCTTATTGAATCTTTTATTATGTTAGGTATGGTTTTGTTGTTATTATTCTTCTAAGACTATCCTGCTGTATCTTTATGTTATATTCTCCAGCAAAATGATTTTTTTCATGTATTGTATTTAATTAAGTACCTCATTATGCCTAACTCATTGTATTCTACAAATAACAATTAATTCACCCTGTGCAAGTTATCCCCAGGTCTTAAAATATGTATCAGTTGTACATTACATCGGATAATCGGGACTTTATGAACATGTACAAATGGCATGTCTGAATTCATTGCCCAATTCCATCGACCTGTCCAACTCATTCAAGTTAGCAGAAGATTAGGTAAGAACAGCAATAAAAAAATAGAACAAAAATCTATGAACATGACAAATGACAAACTTCAAGTGACTATTTGGGTCATTAATTTTTTTTCATATAAATTATCTGAAAAGTTCAATGACATTAGATGTTTTCTATATAATTACAATATGACTACTTAATTACCTTTCCTTTTACCACTGGCATTCACTTTTAGTTCAGAATTAATAAACAAATATTCATTTGTTTATTCATTATGTTTTAAACATGACACTTTCTTAGAGCTAGAAATTTAGATGAGCATCCTTATGACCATAGCATTGAACAGAAACTGAGTATTGATGCAGAAAAGCAGAACCAAGCCACTTTAAGACATGATGGCAACTTCTGAAGGTTTAGAAAAGAAAAGAAAAAGAATGTTTGGAGGGGCTATAAACGCATTTAAGAGTGAAGGATGGAGGAGTCAAGCTATACAGCAATAGTAACACAACTGGATAAAAATGGGAAAGCCCTAAGCTTGCCTCCTGAGACCTCCCTGAGCACACTGGATATGAATGCATACGCCCTTGATCTGGGTGGCTAAGATTGGGCATGAGTCATGGCATGAAGACCCTGTGGGAGCGACTATTTCTCTCTTTCACAAGAGATATAAATAAATGACCTTTAAAAAAAAAGAGTAAAGGTGCCAGCTGGTGACACTATAGTTAAGGTGCCTGGATCCCATTTGGTGAACTGTGCAATTTGGGTTCCCAGACCCAGTGGCTTGAAAAACATGCCAGGTGATTGTGTGTGGGGGCCCAAAATTGTAAAGGAGAGATGGAAGAGAAGAGATTGTGGCATGACCATTCCCTGAACGGGTGTAGGGGTGGTACTTTTTTACTTTGCCTTCTCTCTTTGCCTCTCTCAATCTGATGAGTGCACTAAAAAACAAACAAACAAACAAAAAACATGAAGGAATCAGAGAAGCCCTTTTTAGAATAGTTGACCCTTTAGCTTCTTGTAGGACAAGTTAAGAGATTTACTTATGGGTATCTGTTAGACATTTTAGGAAGCAGAAATGGCATAAGCAAAGGAGTGAAAGAATGAGCAAGTCTAGTATGCCTGTAAAAATTAAAGAAATGAAGTTAGAAAACAGCGAAGTGCAAGTCGAGAAAAAAATTAGACAAATGTGATTGTTAGAGGGAAAATTGTGTGTGTTTGGGGGGGGGCAAGAAACTAGTTTAAAACTATTTGTGCAACAGAGGGCCATGATAAAATGATCTATTTTAAAAGATCAAATGTGCGGGACCAGCTGAAAGCATAATGGCTATGTCGCTGAACTCCCGTGTAGTCGACCATGGTTTGAGTCTCTGACCTGGTGGCTTAGTGGCTTAAACTCATGCTGGGCGCATGTGCATGTGTGCCCAAGATCTCAAGAGGAGAATGGAGGAGAAGGGATTGCAGCATGGCCATCCCCCCTGGGGGTGCTTCCTTGCTTTCTCTCTCTCTGTCCCTCTCTGTCTTTCTGGTGAGCGCTTGCACCCTATAGCAAAAAAAAAAAAAAAAACAAAAACAAAAACAAAAAAACAAAAACAAAAAACCTCTAAAAAAAAAAAAAAAGATCAAATGAGCCAATATGAAGACTGAATGGGAGAAAGATGACAGTGAAGGATAAACGTTAACGAGTTTTTAAGGTTTTGTATACCTCAGTCATGTAGATTTTATTTAGCACAGCATGTTTAGAGACTTGGTGACTCATCACAAGATGTGTTGATATTTTACTCATTCACCCCTCACTTCCTCCCATGGATGACATTCAGCTAGGTTAGAACTTTCTCTCTTTTGGTACCTGGGCACCCAAACTATTGGGTTGTTGGAAAAGTCACGACTTTTTAAAAATGTTTTTCTATGCAAAAATATGTCAGATCGCTAAATATTTTACAGTATCATCCCTGCTCACGTTCTCATTTATACATGTTTCTACCTTGTTCTTGACCTTTGACGCTTGCTATAGTTTGTCATCTTGATATTTTATCTTTGGAAGTGGTATTTGCATTATGTCTCTTGAGTTACTGATTTGTTAGCTTTACCTCATGATCTAACTTGTAATCATTTGACATTTTCTCCCTGTTTTGGACTAACTTGTTATTACAATTGACTTCATAAAACCCACATCCAAGATGTGACTTTGAAATGAAAGAATACATTCCAGCCAATTCTGAATACTCAAAAGTTGGAGGTTTCTGACAATAAGAAATGCAAAGATGCCCAAGTTTAACTTAGAGTACCTGTCAAACACATTTAAAATCTGCTAAAAAGATGAACTACAACAGATTTGGAATCAAGTAGACATAGATCATTTAAAAGGCAAAATCGGTATGATATTGACTACTAGAATTATTTTGAGGGTTTTGGTTTTGATGAAACACAGGTATACATTACTATCATTTTTTCTTTTCTTTTTTTCTTTTGAGGCATTTTGCTAATGGGTGCATGAACTCACCAGAGAGACAGAGAGACAGTAAGTGAGAAATCACCCAGGGGGAATGGCCACTCTCTATACTCCTCTTGGGATTTTGGGCTCACACATACACGTGCCCAACATACGTTTTAAGCCACCGGGTCCAGGACTCAAAACTATGTGGGAGTCCAGTGATGTAACCATTACACCAAACTGTTGGTCCTAACATTTGACACAGAGAAGCCAGGTGAAAATTCTATTTTGAGAAGGAAGAAAGAAAATAAGTTTAATTATGAACAAATTTAGTTGAATGATCTGTAAGACATAAACAAACTTATTGAGTGGCCTTCCCTACAAACTCTTTGTTTTGTCAGGTTTTTGTAACCATTCCATGTCTATCCCATCAGCATAAGGATAGTAACAACTGTGAGATACTGTGCAATTTTTTTTTACACTCTGTCATCTTTGAATACCATCATTTTTTTCCCCTCAACTGAGTGTGCTCTCTGTTTCCTGCTAGGTGCTTGACTGTTCAGAAAATTTTCTGTAGCTGATGGGAATTAGCGACAGAGAATTTGACAAAAATGAGGTAGAATGAGAAGGAGATTTAAAGAAGAGGCAATAAAAATAATAATAGTACCTTAAACTATGACATCAGGACGGTCTAAAGTAGATGTATATGACTGTAAGTAGGTTAGTTTTGATAGAATAGACGAGTTTGTGCTGTGAAAATGTAGAAAATAAGGCTGTCACTGTTACTTTAAAGAAACGCTTGCCAATCAGGTATGATTTTCCCTGAGGGGACATCTGGCAATGTCTGGAGACATGTGTGGTTGTCAAGAGTGAAGTGGAGAGGAGGAGATTGCAGGAATACTACTGGTGTGTTGAAGTCAAGGCACTGGTAAACACCCTAGATTCACAGGGAGTTCCCCAGGATAAAGAACATTGGCAGTGACAAGGTTGAGAGACTGTATCCAACAGTCAGTTTTGGAGTGCATTCAGAATTCTTTGACTTCTTGCCTTTTCCATAAAAATTTAGGTAGGCAGGAAAGGTGAACACATTCATTCAGCAAATGCTTACTGATGGTTTATCATGTGCACAGCACTGCTTGAGCACGGTGATGTAACACCATGTAAAAAGGGACACAGTCCATAAATTCATGGAGTTTAGACTCAAATGGAGAAAGAAGATATTAATCAAATCATCACACAAGTAAAGGCAAATAGAAACTATGAGTCACGGCCATCGAACATATACGAAAAAACGGGAATGAAGGGGACACTTGTTTCACCACTGAAATCAGACAAGAATTTCTTTAACAAGACTTCAGTAGGAACTAGAAAGGCAGAAAAAAGCTGGATGCTAAGAAGAGAGCGTGTGCAGAGGTTGGAGATTGAGGAACAGGATGACTCGATCGATGTATACATTTAAAGTAAAAACCATATGATGTCCTTTAAGAGTATTTTTATTTTATGGTTGCTTTTGAATATGAAATGGTTTTCTCTGAAAATAGAAAATATGTTCTCCAGAACTAAGAACTATTCTCTATTTCTTTCAAAGCTCAAATACTTATGAGAAATGATCTCTAACTGGCCAAAATTATAATTGCCTCAATGACTAATTATAGACAAAACTCTAGACCCAAAACTTAGAGCCTGAAGTTATCTGGAAATTTTATGCCTATTAAAGGAAAATTGTGTGCAGGTTGTTGGGAACAGTAGAGGCTGGAAATTTGAAAGGGAGATGTCCCAACGCTCTCTTATTTTTTTTATAGAATTTTAAATTTTATTTTACTTATAAGTATTTTTTAATTTGACCAGAGAGAGAGAAAGGGAATGTAAGAGAGCAAGCTTCCAGGTCTAGGACTTGAACCACAGTCAGGTATGTGGAAGTCTAGAGTCCCATCCACTACATTACCTCCTGGCCCCACTCAGCTTGCTTTAGACCTAACTGTCCAGTGCATTCAATCTGCAATAGTTATTTCCAATACTTCATAGTATTATATTAATAAAGATCCCAGAGCATGCTTTCCCTATTGGGCTCCCTCACAGAAAGCAGCATAATAAGAGGCATGAGAACTGGGATCTGCCTCCAGTTGTCTCGCATTATTGCATCACATTCAGAAACTTCCTGAAACTGTGTGTCAAGTTTCTCCTGCTTAAGGTTTATCAATAACATTCCTTTTCTACATTTGTAAGGAAACAATGACACTGTGTCTTCGAAACCACATTGAAATGCATAAAATATTGCGCAAATGTAAGGATATAGGCAGTATTTTGAAAAGAATTGAGAACTCATAGTTTAAAACACACTCACATGAAATTCAAAATGCAAAGCAGGGGCCAATGTCCAAAGACTATAACAACTGCAATAAAACCAGCAGACAAGCATTTGACTTGAAAGCCCAGTGAAGATATGAGAAAGAGACTCAGTGATGTCCACCCTGGAGACAGTGCAGAGAAGGCCAATGTGAGAAGCCTACCTGTGGATCATCCCCAGAGATAATGGTAAAATAAATAAATAAATAAATAAACAGTAAGCAAGTAACAAAGTGGAATTGAAGTCCTGGTTGGGCAGAGGTATCAATACTGAAATCAGGCAGATATAGTCTGCCTTGTGACAGGTAAAGACAAGGATACTGGGAACCAGCAGTTAGCGTAATGGCTATGTCGCTGGACTCCCAGGTAGTCGACTGCGGTTCGCGTCCAGGACCCGGTGGCTTAGAACTCACCCCGGGCGCGTGTGCATGTGTGCCGAAGGTCCTGAGAGGAGAATGGAGGAGAAGGGATTGCGGCATGACCATCCCCCCTGAGGGGTGATTTCTCGCTTTCTGTCTCTATGTCTCTGTCTGTTTGGAGATTGCACGCGCCCTATAGCGAAAAAACCTCTCCAAAAAAAAAAAAAAGACAAGGATACCCACTTCCTTCTTCAGTCAGAAAAAAGCTCCTCAAGCACTCCTTTAGCTGTGGTACTTCACAAAATGAAACAGCAGAGTCAGCCAAATTCAACTGCAAGAACATTTATCAGAAAATGTCTCATGCATTTACTTCAAAATTATGGAGACAAATATGGCCAATAACTAATCCCTGGTGCAAATTTAGGCTTTACTCTTACATGGCTTGGCTAAAAAAAAAAAAAAAATCAGTAAAAGAAAATGAACTTGTTCTTTTTATGCATCTGCATTCTGTAGGCATTTATTGAATGCCTACTTTGTATAAAGAACCTTGATAAAAACTGTAGGAGCAAATATTAGGTGCCTAAATAACTGCTAATATATTTTTTAAAAACATATTTTGATATAAATAGCATTACAGGAGATCCAAGATCAAGTTTCTGTTTTTCAGTTCTGCCTGTTATGCTTGTGCCTGAGGCCGACAATGCACTTCTGTATACCTGCATTTCCTAATTAGAAAAAGAAAATGTAGTGTGCCTCTCACGCGTTGATATCATCTCAGAAGTTTCTACATTCATTATCTTATGTAATGTTCACAGAAAATATTTGAGATGGGTGTTCATATTTAATGGACGAAACAGTGAAATCAGGGAGCCAAGTTCACAATGTAAGCAAGGGGCAGAGCTGAGATTAAAGTTTATGTTCTCCTCATCAACTATCATTTCTCTGTTCTAGTATTAAGAAGTTTGTTGAACAAACACGTGTTAAACCTTACTAATATCTCAAACGACAAGAGATATACAACATAATCTCATGTCAGTTATCATCTTTTCAGGTAGTCTTTTTATTCATCCTCAGTGAGTCTCCACTTATATCCTTGCTTATTTATAGGAAATAATTATTCAATAAATTTTTGTTAAAAAAACATGAGAAAATATTACTTTTTCTATTTGGCAATGGCTCCTAGATTCCCACATGTAGTACTTGGTGAGAAGGATTTAAACTTTTAATTCTCTTCTTCAATATGTAGCATACTTTTAACCTTGAAAGTTATACTCTGAAAGAAGGGAAAGTTGAATTGATAAATTCTCTCAGTTTAATTTCCAACACTCACAACTTAAAAGCCAAAGAATGGGTGGAAGGTTGTAACTGACCCAGTAAGTACATTACACTGTTCCAGAGATTAGTCATAAACAAAGAATGAATTATGAAGATGTGTGCCACTTTCATTACCATTGTCCCTTCGTTCATGGAATTAAGTCAATATGAGGGTGCAATATTCACAGCTATTCTTGACACTACATTTACAATTGGAACGTAGACAAAAGATTCATATCCTTGCTACTTTTCAACCTTTTTTCTCAAAGATGCATAAAATTATATGGTAATCTAAGTATTAAGCTGAAGAGATAATAACTGACATTTCAGATATAATAATGCATGGTTATAAATCAGATAATTTTATATCTCTGCAGATATATTAATCTAAAAATCCATTTGAAGCAGTGGGATTTTAATAATGATATTCATATCAAATAATTCTCTGAGGCGAATATCTAGCTACCGCTAGTTTTTTTCATTATAGGGAGAAAGAACTGGGAACAATTTTGATAAGGAAGAAAAATGCAGAGCGCATACTATCACATCTTTATTTGTAAAATTTTAACAAGTTAGGTCTGTGCTTGATATAAGGTCATATTCAGAGAGTCATATTCATGAAGTTAAATTAACTCTCATGTCCAAGCTAAGAAGAAAAATATCGGATTAGACCATTTTCATCATTACATTAATTGCAGGAATTTGGCATTACGCACACACAACCCGTTCTACAATTTTGACTGAATTTGTCAGTCTCGTTTAGTCAAATAGCTTGATGATTTAGTCAAACTTCTGTTACTGAACTTAATAAAAAGTAATGATCATTTCAGGTACTTTTATAATTGATAAAAGTGGTTTCCATAAATATATATAATTTACCAATACAAAATAAACATTAATATATGTATACAGAGAAAATGGAACAAAGGAAAGAGGAAAAAAAAACACATGAAGCCAAATTCCTTTTATAATGAATGTATTAAAAATAAGCAGGAGGCATGATCATAATTTAGCTCTATACTTTCAACAGATTGTACTAATAAGGAGACATGACTGGACACATAATTTCATGTTTTTATGATAGAAAGATGTTGAGGAAAACCTAACCGTCTTGATTGCGCAATTAAAACCAAATATTCTATTTCTAGTACTGGGACCAATAAGAAATTTTTCTGAAAGAACTAGTGCAGTGAATAAAGTCCCCTAAAATATCGTTAAATATATATCATTGGTATAGAACCACATATTAGCCAGAATTTATTTCATGTAAAAAATGTAGACAAAACATTCCATAGAAATCATTACATAATCTTATTTACATAAGCAGACGTAAAAGTGTAATACAAGTATAAACAAATAAATTCTAGTAATGTATAAAATAATATCAAAAACAATAGCAAAGCTATTCAATCTTTATTTTATGTCTTGTAACTGTTCAATATGTTTTATGTTTTAATTCACACATTCTTTAGGAAAAATTATGATAGATTTTCGAATAGAACAAAAGGATTATTAGGTGTGTTCAACTGAAGACTAGGGTTTGTTTAGCATACCTTCTGAGCTTAGCCTGTTCTGTATAGTCTATGACTTTTTTTTTTTAATTATTTTGAGCTATTTTACAACTGTAACTGATATAAAACTGAAAATAATATAAGTAATTCTTGAATATAGAAATACCAATGACTTGTATCTGCTGGAATGTGACTTCTTAGTGCCCTGCATGTGGAGGCCCATTTAATATCACTTTGTAAATTAATTTTTATGTTGTTTATTGCCTATATATGTGATCATTTTAATTCTTTAAACTATTTATAATATATTTTTGGTTTTCTCACATATTAATTAATCAAAACAATTATTGACATATGTTTATTTTATATTTACATGAGAGAATTTTATCTTAAAAAAACCTCATGTGGTTTGCATATATGTAGGGTATGTGTGTGTGTATGCATATGTACTTTTATGTATTTAATCTCCAATGATGCAGACACTTTTTTGCATGTATTTTACAGAAGAAAAAGCTAAAGCATAATGATGTGAAATAACTTTCCCAACACCACCCATAAAGCAAGTGGCATGGCCAGAATCTAAACATCAGAGTTGTTAGGTTTATCCCAACATCATAATAGCCATTATTATATTTGATATAAAATGGAGTTGCAGACTGAATATTTCATAGCATTTTCATTCATACTTTCCTACAACAACCAATCAACCAACCAACCAACCAAACCCTCCTAGAAACCTGATAAAGAAAGTAGAGCAAACATCATGTTTTAAGTATGATATATTAGAATTATTCACATGAGGTGCTAGTGGCTGGCGTGGTGGTTAAGGTGCTGGACTTCCACATGGCTTATCGTAGTTAGAATTCCAGACCTAGCAGATTAAATCTCATGCTGTGTGTGTGTGTGTGTGTGTGTGTGTGTGTTCCCAAAATCCAAGGAAGAAAATGGAGGAGAAGAGATTGTGGCATGGCCAGCCCCCCACAAAGGGGGCAATTTCTTGGTTTATCTCTCTCCGTCTCTCCATGTCCCTCTAGCAAGTACATGAGCCCTATAGCAAAAATCTCTATTAAAAAAAATTATTCACATGAAAGTAAAAAGTGTCAAAATACTAAAAACCCTGTAATTTGACATCATACAGGAAGGTATAAGTAGTGAATTTAAACTATTTTTAAATTATTATTTTAAATTAAAAAATAGCTTAAACATTAAGTGGAAGAATATGGAAGATGTACTGCTGAGTGAGGCAAGCCAGGCTATGAAGGAGAGACATTGTATGTCCCCACTTAACATATACCGTTTGTCTGCATTCTATGACTGAAACTGATTAACAGTTGAACAAACACAAGAGATGGGTGTGAATGTCAGATGAGGTGTATGTGGAGGAGTGGGGCCTAACGAAAGACATTTGGAGAAGGGATACAGAGGTAGAGCATTGACAGGATGGGGAGGTGTGGTGTTATCTGTTGAAGATATTTCGATCAATGGGCTGGGGAGAAATGTTCACATATCGAAATGGTCTCATTGTAAGCCAAACAATATGATTGAAAGTATATACAAATATAATAATAATAATAATAAATAATGTGAAAAAATAAAAAATAAAAAATAAAAAAAGAGGAAAGATGAAAAAAATGTTATTTACTGATAATAAGATTATCTATACTGAATATACAAAACATTAATATAGAATTAGAAGAGTTCACCAATGTGTTAGATATAAGGTAAATTTTCAAAAATCAGTAGTATTTATATATGTAACTAGTAGAAATTAAAAAATAAAAAAAAGAAAATCTAGGATTTATGTTAGCAAAATAAAATATAACATGCTTAGAAACAAATCCACAAAAAGACTATTTGTTCAAAAAAGAACAGACTTACCCAGCAATCCCACTTCTGGGTATTTACCCGAAAGACAGGAGAACGCTCAGTCAGAAAAGTGCTTGCACATCAATGTTTATTGCAGCATTATTCACAATTGCCAAGACATGGAACCAACCTAAATGTCCACAAACTGATGAATGGATTGGAAAAGTGTGGTATATATACTCTATGGAATACTACTCAACCATAAAAAATATCAAGACCCTGGCATTTGATAGAAAGTGGTCAGATATGGAGGATCTATTGCTGAGTGAAGTAAGCCAGGCTATGAAAGAAAGATATTGTATGTATCCACTCAATATATACCGACTATCCGCACTCTATGGTACAGAGCGAAAAATTGAAGGACATAAAAGCAGTGAAGGTACTTAACGAGAATAGGACAGTGTGGAATGGGGGGGGTGAGGAGAAGAGGATAGAGAAAGATAGCAAGAGAACAATAGAGAGGTAAGACGTTAGTGAGAAACAGATATGGCTTATTACCTGTTGGTGATGATATGTATAGTATTCTCAACTGGATTGGTCTGAGAAGTATTTCATGATGAGTAAAGTCTTTTTACAAGCAAAATGAGAAATAGTGATTGACTGTTTTAAAAATAATTAGAATTGAATAATAATGATTGGAAAAAACATAGAAAAGATATTAAATGATGAAGTGGGGAGATTAATGTCTCTGTATTGACTGACATGCATGGCATTCCCTTTTGAAAAAGCAATGTAATACACTGTAAAATTATATGTAACCCAATGTAATATAAAGAAGATTATGGTGATAATAAAAAAAATAAAAAAAAAAAGAATAGACTTTAGGGTTTAGATGATGAACAACATATGGACTAAACTATACTTCAGAGAAAATATCAGAAATCGTTAAGGAAAAGAATGTTTTAATACATGTTATTGAGACTATCGGAATTCTATTAAAAAAAATGGCATTAGATTTTTTTTTCATTGAATCACATATAAAGTAAACATCAAATAGTCTAAAAACTGAAAGGATAGCACCTTAAAAGAATTGATAGAAAATATACTAACAAGGGTAGTAAGGATCTTTTAAGTCATACTCAAAGGGTAAAATGATACACAAAGTCACAAATGTATTTGCATAAAAATTAAACTTTTATAACTAAGTACTCCAACAATGAAATTAAAATGAAAAGACAAGTAAAAAACTCAGTGAAACTATTTCCAACATTAAACAAAGAAAAAGAAGGAGAATAATCAGTGAGATGACTAAACATAAAGAACTCTCACACATATCAGTAAGAAAATATGACACAACAGAAATTAGGTATGGGATATGAATGGGAAATTCACAGCAGAATAAAATAGAACTGTCATAAACATTTGAAGATGTTTTAATCTCACCAGTAATCAGAAAAATATAAAATAAAACCACAATAAGATAACATTTCATCCCCCATCAGATTAAAAAAATATTAACAATATCTATGTTGGTAAGGATATGCATATTGATTAGGAACTTTCAGACTCTGCTGGGAATACCATAATTTTTTATAACCTCTATAGATGGAAAGAGTTTGTCAACATTTAGTATATTATACATGTGTATTTATCAATTCCCTAAGCTATGTTAGCTTAGGAAATATTTAGTAAATTTTCTTTACTTATACCAGATACTAATAAACCTCACAGTTGGGTACTAACAGAATATTTCATCTTTTTTTTTTTTTTTTTTTTTTTTTTTTTTTTTTTTTTTTTTGCTATAGGGCACATGTACTTGCCAGAAAGACAGAGAGAGACAGAGAGATGGAAAGTGAGAAATCGCCCCCCCCCTCCTCCATTCTCCTCTCAGGATCTTGGGCACGCATGCACACGTGCCCAGCGTTGAGTTTAAGCCACTGGGTCCGGGACTCCAACCACGGTCGGCTACATGGGAGCTCAGTGACATAACCATTATGCTAACTGCTGGTCCCATCATCTTGAGCATTACTTATATAATCTGTTTGTAAAAGATCTACTTAGTCTACCTCAGTTTTATTTCACAGTAGATTTTTCAACTACTACCCAGATTTGCTATTTAACATAATAACTTTGCTTTTGAAATTATTGATATGTTATCTTTCATGTTTGCAGAAAGTCATTAACAAGTTCCATATTATATTAAAGGAATTAATTGGTACTATTAATATAAAGTAATCAGGTTAGATAGTGATGGGTCCAGACACTTTAAAAACAGGAAAACTGAGTCTGAGATATCTTGAAAGGAGACTCAGCATCAACTCCAAGTCAAGAAATATGGAAAGTTACACAATTGTCATCCAGACTTGGTTGGACCTTGAAGGTTTGTAGTATCTTTTTCTCTCATGGAAAGCAAATATATGACTGAAAAGGCATAGACTCAGCTTTATCATGTTTCTCATGTTGCCTAGGAACTAAATTTATGTAGTAGAAGTGAAATTAGCATCCTTTATCCTTAAGCTCATAATCAGAGTAGGTATAGGGTATCTAAAATAAATCTTGAAAAATTAAGAGGATCTTCTAGCAGAAGCACAGGTGTTCTCTATTCTGAGTCGTCCCCTCAGCCTGGTCTATTGGCAGTGAACACTGAGAGAACTCCTTGGGATTCTGCCTGGAAGTTTGGATGAACCATCTGGACAAATGGAAGTAAGTGTATTAGAGACTGGCAGGTGCCAGAAGCCTGACTCTTCTCCTCACATGGTCCTTACTCTGGAGGTCGAATTCTGTTTTGATTCTTCAGCAAAATCAAAAAAGATTCCTCTTTCAAGAGGGCCTGCTTCTTATTGTCTCGTGTTTCATGGCTTAATGTGTTTCATGGTTAGATGGAATAATTCATCTGAAATATGATATCATATACATTTTTCATAGAAAACTGGAATTAAAATATAAGTCAATTTTAGTATTATTTTTTTAAAAAAACTATGCATAGATTTTTATAATACACATTTTCCATGAATATGTATATATGAATATATAGAGATAGATATACACATTCTATGGCTTTCAAAACATGCTTTTTAAAACCAAGATTACAAAAGTAAAAGTGACATTAATACTTTAAAACACAAATCTCATGAAAAATCTATAAAGTTAGATATCATGATGTAACACTTTTACAAAAAGACTACACTATGTTACCTACACAGAGATAATTAGTCCTCATTACAGTGTTGATACACATGCTTCCTGTGCCTCTAGGTTAAGCCTAAATTGCAGGGAGATCAGAGGGACTGCAAGAGAACCACGTGTGGCTTTGAACACAAGGGAGCACGTGATGGCAGTCAAAGCCCAAGGGGCCTCTAACTATCTGTTGCTGGATTGTACACTGGAACCAAGGTCCCATTTCAGGCTATGCTTCCTAAAAGTCAGCATAAAAGGCAATTCAACTCAAGGAAACTTAAGGAAAACTGTAAAACAATAAGAAATAGAATATAAGTAGTGTGTAAAATGAGACAATGTGGATTAAAAAGTAATTAAACTTAAGTAAATAAGTAAATAGGAATTAAACTTAAATATGTTATCAGTGCCAGCAGGTGGCATGATGGTTAAGGCACTGGACTCCCAGAAGGCTAACGTCAGTTCAAGCCCTGAACCTATGGGCTTAAAAATCATGACAGGAGTGCATGTCCAAAATCTCGAGAATGGAAGTGATTGCAAGGATTGCAGGTGTAGCCATCCCACACCCACCCCTGAGGCAGGAGAGGTGTAATTGCTCACTTCCCTTCTCTCTGCCTTTTTGCGACAAGCACACATGCCCAATAGCAAAAGCCTAAAAATATAAATAAATAAATAAATAAATAAATAAAATAAATATTAAAAAGTAAACATTTATCATTTAGAGGAGTAAAAGACCAAAAGTAAATCAATGGTAAAATTCGAAAGAAAAATGTTAAGTAGAAAAATAGATGGTTTGTTACCAACTGGAGGTATGGCGGTCTGGGCAGCTGGATGTTCCCTGGCGAACTGCATGGTTTGAGCCCAGATTTGGACTGAAAGATACTATCTGTTGATGGATTGTACTCTGCCAGCGACTGCTAGAAACTCAGTTTGGTGTTGCCTGGATCATTATTTCCTATTCATAATAGTTATTTAAAATGGGAGTTTGAACTGCTCTACAGAGAAGATGGTCAACATTGTCAGGATTTCAGAACTCAGTAAAATGCATACCAGAAGAAACTCCTTCCACAGTGTCTTCACCTACATGCTAAGGAATTTTTTTAAAAAAAGTACTTTCATTAAATGCCCATGGAAAATTGTGTACCTGCCTATTTGATACACTTGCTGAGATAAAAAATATTAACCATGGGCTCATCCATGGTGACAAATGATGTAAGGTGCTGCTGCAT
This sequence comes from Tupaia tana, assembly GCA_026018925.1. Classification (NCBI taxonomy): domain Eukaryota; kingdom Metazoa; phylum Chordata; class Mammalia; order Scandentia; family Tupaiidae; genus Tupaia; species Tupaia tana. Next base: position 35,131,615 of record JAKSZU010000007.1, on the reverse strand, counting down.
AGTGCTGGAACCAACCACATGGAAGGCCTGTGTTTGGATCCTAGGTCGATCTGAACAGAGAGTGCACCTGCAGGTACCTAAGATCCTGGCCTGCAGAAATGTTGGGGAAGGATTGAGGTGTGGTGAGGCCCTAGCAGGTGTACCTCTCTCTCTTTCTCTTTCCCATGCAACAAATAAACTTAAAAAATGAATATTAGATTTTGGGTCTATAAAATGTTTATATCCAAACTCTACTGGAACTAAATAAAAAATATAAATTTGGAGACTTGCTCTATAGCCTTGTGGTTATGGAAGCCTGATCCCATATAGCCAACCCTAGTTCAAATCCTAACCCTGGAAGCTTAAAATACATGTCAGCTGGGTGTGCGTGTTTGCCTAAATCCCAACAGGATGGAGAAATGGGAAAGAAGGGATTGTAGTATGACTTATCTGATTAGGGGATGCTTTTTTCCCCCTCTCTCTCTCTTTCCCTGTCTCTCCATCTCTAGCAAAAAAAAAAAAAATGCATACTCTGGCAATTAAAGTTTGATATATTTAAAGACAGAAATTTGCTAACAAACTGGATCTTGAAACAAGGCTTCCAAATGTGATTAGAATTCTGGGGTCCTCCCATACCACCCTGCCTATCTTGTTTGACTGCCCTATGAATGTAAAAATAAGTGCTATGCAAATTGAGTTAAGATAGTGGATAAATTCTTCTTCCAACCTAGGTGAGTTTATAATAAGAGTTTTTTGAATGATAATCTGATTTTATTCATTCCAGGACCATTAAATGAGTCAACGCTCATCAAGGTCTTCACTTAAACACAAAATTATTGGGTTACCAATTTTGCTTTCTTCCAAAAAGTAATTGGTAAAAATGGATTATTCTTCCCACAGTATTTTCTAATTTACTCTTCTAAATAAGGCACAGAACAAAGACGTAGAAACTGAAAGTGCTTTTTCTCGTTGCATAATGAAATTCAAGTGTGCTGACCTCCTGACCATGATGTATAAGTCTAATGATTTTAAAATTACTTTTGCCTGCTGAGTTGTATATTCTAGCCTGGGACTAACTAATTATCATTTTAAACTGAACAGATTATGTAAATGAGTGTGTTTGATAGTTTATTCTTTTCTTTGTGTGTTCTCTGAAAGGCAGGAACAATTTCTCAAATAAAATGAATTAAACATCTGTTCTTAGGATCATCTCAGTGTTAAAGCAGTTGCTTTCTCGTAAAGGTAGTTTTATGTCTAGATAAGCAATGCTTCAGAATAGTGACTTGAAGGACAGTAGGAAGCTCCTAATTCATAAAAATAGTTCCTGCTTTTATTGACATTTTTTTCCAGATTTGTTCTTTGGATATAAGAAACTTCCTCTTTATTTACTTACCTAATTGTTTATTTAAATTTCAGACCACTGGTAGCTGGGACACATTGCCTTTGCAGTGATAGTTGGGACCAGAAGTTGGCGTAATGGCTATGTCATTGGACTCCCATGTAGTCGACCGCAGTTTGAGTCCCGGACCCGATGACTTAAACACACAGGACACATGTGCGTGCATGCCCAAGATCCCGAGAGGAGAATGGAGGAGAAGGGATTTTGGCGTGGCCATTCCCCTGGAAGTGGAGGTGATTTCTCGCTTTCTGTCTCTCTGTCTCTCTCTGTCTTTCTGGCAAGCACATGCACCCTATAGCAAAATTCTAACAAATAAATAAATAAATAAAAGCAGTGATGGTTTGTGATAGTCTTTCCTCCAATTGTCAAGAATATAGGGGTATGCTTTACATGGATAAACCTGGGGTTTCTTTGCAGTTATGAAAGAGAGTCTTCATGAGCACAAAATGTGACAGAATAAGGGAAAGGAGAGAAAACTGGAGGCAGAAAGAAACCTAATTAGGTTCGTATTTGTGAATAAAAACAAACCTTACATCTGACCTAATTCTTTTAGGTCTGTAAAACACAAACTAAACATGGAAATGGATATTCCAGAGGCTATCATTCCTATCCAATTGAACAATGTCAAACAGGCATCAACGTTGAGAAAATCACGTGAGTAAAAGAAGAAAGCTTCACAGAACCAATCAAAAGAGGAAGAATTTTACAGGAAATTATAAAAATGAGAAAAAATTAAGGAATCAAAGAAGAAGTTGTTTAAAAAGTAGCTTATGGTCTAGTATGCATCTCTGGTTAGGCACTTAATTATTTAATGTTTGGTCCAAGTAAGAATGAACCCAACCATCAAGTTTAATCTTGAGTCTGAAACAGCAACAAGCAAACAAACAAACAAACAAAATTAAATAATTATGTGATCAGTTTTAAAATAATATAAATACTAAACGAGAAATATTGATGAAATAAACTTTTATACCAGTCACTTCATCCCATCCACAGGCTAGTAAATATGGATATTCTAGGATTATTTTGCTCAAAAGCTGATTCCCAAGCAATTCCCACTGACAGGACATAGTTTAAGTGCACTTCTAATAAACAATATGGTGAGAGGTTGTGATGGTTAGTTTTAGATATCGACTTGACTGGATTAAGGAATATCTAGATTTTTTTTAAGAGAGATATTTTTATTATAGGGAATGTATGCTTGCCAGAAAGAGACAGAGAGACAGAAAAGGAGAACTCACCCACTCCCTGGGGTGGATGGTCACACTGCAATCCATTCTTTTCCATTCTCCTTCTTGGGATTTTGGGCACATACACACATGTGCCTGACATAAGGTTAAGCTGCTGGGTCTGACACTCAAATAGTGGTCAACTACGTGGGAGTCCAACAACATAACCATTACACCATTTGTTGGTCCTAAGAATATCTAGAATCTTAATAATTCATTATTTAGTGTGTATTCATGGCAATATTTTTCAGTAGAGATTAACATTTGAGTCTGGGTAGACTAGATGGAGAAGATCTTCCCTCAGTGTGGGTAGGCACAATCCAATTGATAAGGATCCTAGAGAGAATAAAATTAACCGAGTGTGGCTTGTTTAAATTAAGTGTGTTACAGAATATTTGCAATTCCACTTGTGATATACATAATGGAGGAGGGCTAAATTTTGTTATAATTCACTCTACATCATCTCTCTCTGAAACACACACATACACATACACACTATTACAATGGCTTGTGTAGGTTTCAAATTCTCTTAACAATGGAAACTGGATTATCTCTATATAATTATTTCCTAAGTAATAAAATATTGTATTATATAAATAAAAATATGTTTAAAATAGTTGAAATTTAATTATACAATTATATGGTAAAGAACTATACCATTTTTTCAAGAAAATCACATTTCCATACATATATTTAATATTTTGTCCACTTAAATATGCACCTATACAAATTAAGCTAAAAGCAGTTAATGCCACAGTGAATTCATTACATTCTTTAGAATGTTCTTGACTTGCTTGACTTAAATTAGTCCCATAATAGACATGATTGATAAACTATCTAAGCACAAAACAAAAGTCATTTAATTTTGCTGAATTGGTTGGTCATATGGGAGTCCTCAAACTGTCCTCACTCTGCTATTTGGCATAAAGAGTTAAATGATTCCATGCAAGACAATCACAAAGTTATAACCTGTAAAGCTTCAAGTTACAATTTCTTCTGTAAAACCAAATCCAACTAAAATAAAATTTTAGAAAAAATTGTTTCTGGGCAAGTTAAAAAATTTCATATGTGATATGAGGACTATAGCTAATAGCAATGTATTCTATTCAGATTTTTGTTAAGAGATTATAACTACTCTTCCCATAAGCAGAAAAGTAATAGGTAGCTATGTTAGTAGATAGGTGTGTTAATTTGTTGCACTATATTAATCATTTGAATACCTATAGGTATTTTATACCATCATATTTTATATCTTGAATATATATAATATTTACTTATTAAAAATATTTATTTATTTATTAAAAAACATTTTAGATGGAACATGACCTCACTGAAGAAAGAAAGAGATAGAAGGAAAGTGAGAAAACACATTCTATCGGGAATAGTCACACAGCAATCCCTTTTCATCAACTTTCCCCTTTAGAATCTTGGATACTCACACACATGCACCTACTGTGCTTTTCAAACCTCGAGGTTTGGGACTCAAACTGCATGATTGGCCACGTAGGATCTAGCTGCCTTAACCATCCTCCCATTAACTGGCCCAATAAAATTTACTTAAAAATATTTTTTGAAATTCCTATTATATTTTGGCCATATTCAATAAAACTGTGAGAAGATTCCCTAAAGCTTACATTAGTACTCATTCACTATTTGCTTTTATTTTATTTTTTGAGAGGTTTTTGCTATAGTGCATGTACTCACCAGAGACAGAGAAGACAGAGAGATAGAAAGCAAGAAGTCACCCCCCCCCCCCCAGAGGGAATGGCCACACCACAATCCCTTCTTGATTCTCCTCTTGGGATGCTGGACACGCACATACGCACACATGCCCAGCGTGAGTTTAAGCCACCCGGTCTGGGAATTGAACCGCAGCCAGCTACATGGGAGTTCAGCGACATAGCCATTACACCAACTGCTGGTCCCCACTATTTGCTTTTAAAAACATCCACTCCTACTTTTTTATTCAGAGGTTTCTACCCAAGTTTGAATAGACAAAACAGCATGGCATGTACAAATGTGCAAAGAAATAAACATAAAGTTAGAATTGTAGCTCAGAATGAAAACCTTTAAAGGTAAGGTTTTCTATTTAAGAGAACTAGTGCATGCAAATGTAGAAACCAATATTAGATATGAGAGTGACCGAATATTTACAAAACAATCAAAGATTAGTGAAGAGTTGTGAATTATTGCCTTGACTAGAGTATTCTTCCGTTGCTCAAGATGGCATAATTTAAGTAAAATTAATATATTTGTATTTATTCAAATATGTAACTATTTGTCTCATTATCAACAATGATACATTTAATTTGCAATGAAAGCATCAAAATAACTTCACTTTTTAGAGTTTCAATTTCCTACTTTATATAATGATGGTAGACCACTAGGTGATCTTTATGTTCTTTTTCTAGATGTGATCCTTATTTCTGACTCAGGAAATTATTTCTTACTTACTTTCCCCCCTTGTTTTAAAGTTGCAGGCAATAAGAAAGTTGGAACAATAATAATCCATAGGGAAATATGCTATACAAACATTAACCAAGCTAGAAATAAGTAAGCATCACATACTTAATTTCCTGTATTTCTCACAGGAAAGCATCTTAACCTATCTTTAAGATTTAGGGCTCCCTAGAAGTAATGATCTATAAACCCACTGTTTTAGATATAGACTGGTCAATGCTCAAGATAGGTTGATGAGAACTATAAGGAGTGGGCTAGGTAGATTTTAGCTATGTTCTCACCTCTACCTCAGGGGCCTGGATCTGTGGTCACCTCAGAGAGACCAGAGGGAGCGTGAGAGCTCTCCACATGGAAGAAAAGAATGTAAGAAGACATAAGGATCAAAAGAAGTGAAGGTGCCAAGCAGGCAGATTTTACTTTTTCAGAGCTTTATCTCATACTAATACTGAAGTAAAACTTCTTTTTGAAATTATGACTCAATTTTCCCTATTCTGAGTTAATAAATACAAAGAAAAAAATTAATCCCCATAAAAGTGATATGAACAATAATAGAGAAGAAAAATGCCACGAGTTTTGTTAGCTTCTGTTGAGGAATAGTAATGTGCTGATAATATTCACTTTATTTTGAAATTACCAAGACATTCTGAGACAATATTTTATCCTCTATCCCATTCAGCCCTCAAAAGAAACAGAGTTATGATTTGAGCATCTTTCAGTTTTTAAGGTACTTTGTGATTTGCATAAGGATTTAATCAAACCTTTCCATAATATCAAGAATATCAAGACTCTGGCTGTTCTTGCCATCATCAGACAGACCCAGGTTTGCTAATGTGATGTCTCTCAAACTATCTGTGAGGAGGGCTGTGTTTTTAAAATTTTCCTTTTTATGTTGTCATACATGAATACACAGTAATATGCATGTCTGCTATTTAGCTCAAGTGACATACAACTTAACATGAATTTAGTCACACCTAAACTAATCTAAACTCTTACTGCAGTTAGAGGATCTTCTAGAAATTCCTGCATTATAACTTGTAACGTAAATGTGTTAAGTGAAAACTTAATCCCTTCACAGTGTCCCATGGTGAGGCATTTGAGTGTGATAAGGTCATTAGAACAGGTATCTTATCATAGAATTCTGATGTGTTTATAAGAGGGTTTTCCCTCTTATAAACACCAGAATAAGAAGAAACTTATAGATAGCCACTGTGCTCAAGATCCTGCCCTACACCTTGCTGTAGACTCAAGTTGGCCTCTGGACTCAGACCTCCAAACCATGAGCTAAATAAACCTCTATTTATTCATAAATTACCCAATCTCAAGTATTTCTGTTAGCAACTCAATAAGGGACTAAGAAAACTCTCCTAAATTAAACAATTAAACTGATTACGTCCTTGAATACAATGGCAATATTGAATTGCTATAAAATTTTCTAATTATGGGACCAGCTGGTAGTGGTTAAGGCATGGACTTCCACATAGTTCACTGCAGTTCTAGTCCCACACATGGCTGCTTGCTTTCTCACTTTCCTTTTCTGTCTCTGTCTCTCTCTGATAAGCACATATGTCCTGAAGCAAATTAAAAAATAATAGCACACTGGAAATTGAGAAGAACAAAATCCCAATAAAACAAAATTAACAAAAATCAATAAAAAATAAATAATTATTTAAAACATTTCTAATTACTTCCTCTCATGTTCTATTCATATTTCCTATTACTAATTGATAGTTCTTAGACTGGCACCTTTTTAGGGTACTACTTTGAGCAGAAATGCTACTCCAAGCTGTTAGCTGATTTGCCAAAAAATCTAGCCAAACCCTTTCCTAGTAGCAAAATTATCCAGATTAGGGGAACACACCTACATGAAAGAGAGAAGAACAAAGAAAATACTGAAATTTGGGGAACATTTTTGTTTTTCTGTAGTTTCTATTTGAGTTAAGGTATCTTACCCAGACTTTGTTTATTTTTACTGACTTTCTTGTTCTTTACTTTTAAAAGGTTTTATTTGTTTTATTCCTTCAGAAAGAAAGAGAGAAAGAGGCAATCTGGACAAGGTCTCACCATGTTGTAATTCCTCCCAACCCAGGCCTTCCCATCAGCTACAATCATGGACAAAACCCAGCATGTGTTGGGTATTAGAATTCATTAAGGATCCTAACCATGATCTTCCATGTGGCTCAAACATTGCAGTGTCACCCTATTACCTATGCCACAGTCGCCGGACCTTGTTCTTATTAACCATACTTTTTTCTGAATATTCTTTTTAATTAAAATTAAATGCAGTATTTTAGAAGCAGAATATTCTAGGTGCATATTTACACAGTATCAATAAAGTTAAGCAAATGTAGGAAAATAAAAGTAAGTCATTAGGAAAATAATAAATAAAGCAAGATAGTATTTTTCAAAAAGGAAATACTTTTGGGGCAATATGGAAAGAGAGAGTTCAGATAGTAAGAATCTCAATGTATATTAAATTCTTTTCTGAAGTGCTGAAATTTCTAGAAGGTAGAACACCATCTGATTCTTGATTATACATTCTCCTGTACTACCCTTCAATAGTGCTTTCACATCCACAATATTCGGCAGCAGGTACCATTCCTAAATGACACCTGTGGCTCAGAAAGTAGTACATTTTAGCTACTTTTAAAAAAGTATATGTTAGCTGCTTTTCCTTTTCTTCAATTAGATTAAAATCTTATCAAAAGTGGGATTCATGCAATATGTTTTGTTTCTATGACTCCATAGAATTTATGTTAAATTCTGCTCTACAAGAAAGAGTATATGGTTCTAGGATACAGCCCATCCACTTTTTCAGTCCTTTTGAAAATAATTCCCAATAGTTTATTCTGTAATATCAGTTTTACTTAGAAAACATGATTTATTATAACCTCGATAGTTTTTTAAAATGACTTCTAGAAGTTCTTCATTTTATAATACTACTACCACTAATGGTTATTATTACTATTACTGCATGTTGACACAGACCCTGGGGTATATGCCTTATAATATTACCTCAAATCCCCCATGACAATTAAGAGGTGTTACATGTAAGTTTATAGATGAGAAAACCGAAATTTGAAAGTTAAATAACTTGTCTCTGTTCACATAGTTACAAAATGGTAGGTTTAGTACACAGTATTAATTCAGCTTTGTCTCAGTCAAATGCCCTTTTCTGCTACTATCTTATTTTTCTAGGTGTCATTGCTTTTATAAGCTTACAATATCTTCTTGATGAAAGACCTCCAAATTAGAAAACCAAAACCCATGGGTTTACATCAATACCCTAAAACCCATGAGTTCTGATTAAGCTCTAGAAAGTTTATTTCAGCTGTTATTTACAACCAAATAGAACAAGCATTGGGAACAGCTACATATGGTATTGAAACTGGCATGCACAACTTTCTCTCACTTGAGAAGAAGGAGCTTGCCAGACCTGGTGCTTGCCTCACCTTGTAGAGCAACTTCCGGCAACAACATGTTCAAGCCAGATGGGTCTGGCAATATCCATCATGACACCCAGTCCATAATGATAAAAGAATGCTAGCATGACAGAAAGCAGCACAGCTAGTAAACATATTAAAAAATCTTCCCTCATCACCAACTGATTCATTGCACACTGGAAATTGAGAAGAACAAAATCCCAATAAAACCAAATTAACAAAAATCAAGAAAGGGCCAAGCTCCATGTCTGACTTCAGCTGACCCCCATTAGAGGGCCATTCCTTCGGGATCAATACCCCTAATGCATAACTATAGACACCCACCAATCAATGCAAAGTGATAAAGGAAACAGAATCAATAAACATTAGGAGGGCTAGTGAGAAGGAAGAGAGAACAAAATGCAATGAGAATACTGGACTTGGTTGAAATGAAAGGTATGGGAATTGCTTGAGAGTAAGGTCTTTTCTCACTAAACTATTTTCTCCTGCTGAAGAGCTTATGCCTTGGCCTGAGTTAACGGTATGTGCAGATGGTTAATATCACAGCTTGACTTGAGAATTTGATTGACCTAAAAAGTTTCCTTAAGAAAATTTCATAGTGTGGAAGTAAATCATAAGAGATGGACTTATCACATTAAAGTATCATGTCTGCATAGGTCTTATAAAATATAAGTGCTCCTAGGAGGCTAACGCATCATGTCATTGTCACTGTAGCATTCATTATGTGTCTTCTACTGTTTAGCAAGTACTTAGTATTTTAATAAGTACTTGGTATTAGTGTAGCAAATTAGTGTAGTGTATTATTAAAATTAGTAAAATTCAGAAAACTGAGTAATATTTTGGACTGAGAGACTGAATATACATACAGCAGTCTAATCCTCTATAAAAAGAAAACTGTGACCCCAAACTTCAGCAACTTCAAGGAACCAGTTCCTTAACTACAGTACCCACCTAGAAAACCAGGCTGTTGTAAATCAGATTTGCAGAAGGGCAGAATACTCTCTCTAGTAACAATCCAGGAGGCCCAACAATAACTTTGTAACAATTGGCCCAAAAGGGTCAGGACTTGATTAGTAACTTAAAACATATCTTACTTTTGTCTCTGTTTCCAGGGACCTACTAGAAAAAGCCAAAAGTGTACCTCTTAATCACATGGAATGGCCCCCTTTTGGCTAGTCTACCTACAGCTCTTCCATTCTAGCAACTTTTTTTTCCCGCTATAAATACTTTTCAACTCCTCTGTCTGCCTTTAGTCTCCACCAAAACGCAAGTGATGGTGGCTGACTCTCTTCCTCTGAATATATAGCCTTTGCTTGTTTCATTTGTTGGTCTTCATTTATTTCTACAGAACTAATTATACTAAAATATATACTAGAAGATTATTTCTACATAGACACACACACACACATATACACACAAACCTATTTACATAGCTTATCTAAAATTTATCCTACAACATACATACACACACATACATATTTATATAGGTTATCTAAAATTAATATTTAACTGAACATTTTGTATTTTTATTTGCTAATTTTGGTAACCTTATTTATTACATGCCAAGTTCTATGAGTTACACACCCATTGCTTTTAACACTCAATATTCTGCAGTAGATATCATTCCTAAATGGCACCTGTGGCTTAGAGACATTAAGTAACTTATTTCACTGCTAGAATAAGGAATTTAAAACTGCATCTGTCAGTTGGCAGAGCTCATGTGCTTTACACCAGTCTACCTTACAAAGTTAAGACTGACATTTCCACAGTGAAGTTTACACAAAAAGTCTGCTTAAAAATAAGTGAATACTAACCTACAACCTAGAGTGCAGGCAGAAATTGATACCTTGGGATCCTAAAAGCAGAGAACACAGATGATGTGCTAGAGAGAGGAAGAAAATGGGAGTAAAGGAATGATGTCAGTGGCATGATTCAATAAATGGTCTGAGGAGAACCTCATTTTAAAAAATTCAGATTTCAAGCATGATCATTATGATAAGCATATTAGGAAAGCTCTCACACATCACTGTTTTCCTTTCTCTCCCATCCCTCTTCACTGTAAACTTGTAGAATAACTGCCTTCATTTGGCTTTATGACAACTTTCATTCATAAAGTCAAAACTAAAGAAATGTTGAGGCTTCTTTAGGAGAACATACAGTTTATAGGGGCCAGCAGATGGCATAATGGTTACCTCACCAGACTCCCACGTAGTCGACTGTGGTTTAAGTCCCAGACCTGGTGGTTTAAAACTCATTCTGGGTGCATGCGCGTGCATGCCCAAAATACCAAGAGGAGAATGGAGGAGAAGGGATCGTGGTATGGCCCTGGGGAGGGGGTTAGTTCCATCTTTTAGCAATTGTGAATAATGATGCAATAAACATGGAGGGTAGGTGCCTTTCCAACTGAGTGTTTTGCTACCCTTTGGGTAAATAACAAGGAGTGGGATTACTGGGTCATATCATAGTTCTATTTATAGGCTTTTGGGGAACGTTCATATTGTTTTCACAGAGGTTGTATTAATTTGCATTCCCACCAACAGTGTAAGAAGGTTCCCTTTTCACCACAGCCTCGCTAGCACTTGTTTGGATCCTAGCTATTCTAACTGGAATTAAATGGAATATAATTGTAATTTTTATTTGAATTTCCCTTATGACAAGACATTTTGAACATTTTTTCATATTCCTATTGACCATCTGAAGTCTTCTTTGTAAAATTGTCTATTTGATTCATTTGCTTATTTGTTAATTGGATTTTTTTCCACTGTGGGTAAGCTACTTGAATTCACTGAATATTTTGGATGTAAATCTTGTCTGAGGAATACCTTGAAAATATTTTCTTCCATTATGAGGGTTGTCTTTTCACTCTAATTATTGTTTCCTTTGCTGTGAGGAAGCTTTTTAGCTTGATATAATCCCACTTGTCTATTTGGGGGATTATCGTCTGTGCTTTAGGGGTCTTATTTAATAAATCCTTGCCTATTCCAATGTCTTCTAGAGTTTCCCCTACATTTTCTACTAACAGTTTTATAATTTGAGGTTTTATATTTAAATCTTTGATCCATTTCGAGTTGATTCTTGTTAACGGTAAAAGACAGGGGTCCAGTTTCATTTTTCTGCAGGTGAATATCCAGTTCTTCAAGCACCATTTGCTAGAAAGACTTTCTTTTCTCTACTGTTTTCTCTTTTACCTTTGTCAAATATCAGTTGGCTGTATGATTTGGAGTTTATTTCTGTAATCTATATTATGTTTCATTGGTTTATGTGTCTATTTTTATGTCAGTATCATACTGCTTTGATTACCACCACTTTGTAATATATTTTCAAGTCAGTTAGTGAGATGCCTCCTATTTTATTATTTTTGCACAATATTTCTTTGGCATTATGAGTTCTTTTATTATTCCAGGCATATTTTATAATTCTTTTTTCTATTTCTGTGAAGAATATTACAAGAAATTGCATCAGAATCACATTGAATATGTAAATTAATTTGGGTAGAACTGACATTTTGATTACATTGAGTTTTCCAATCCAAGAACATGGACTGTTCTTGGATTTGGAGATAATCTCTTCCAATATCATTCTAAAAGCAGAAAAGCCTAAAAGTAGTTCAGCAATTTAACATATTTTCTTGATTTTGAAGCCAGCGATATTTCTGGTATTATCTTTGTTCAACATACTTACCTAATTTAGCATATTTCCCTAATACCTATTATCACTAAATTTTATTCTAAGCATCAGAGACATGATGGGGAATAATGTTCAGCCTCTATAATCAAATAGCTATGACTAGAGGTCAAGACAGCTAAGTACATCATTAATGAAGACTTTATATTAATGATTACATGTCTAAAACCCATGAAATTTAAAATCTACTATCTCAGCTTTTTAAAAATCCCCAGCTGCTTACAGCTCCCTCCCACAAGCTTCTCCTATTTTCCCACTAATAATGTATCAAAAGAGAGCAATAAAATATTAATCTCAGGATAATAACTTAGAGAGTATTAAGTATTTTTAGAAAACTCTCTGATGTTCTGGTCAAAATTTCTTTCAGGGTATGTCTACCCATCTGGAAATTTGGTGTATCAAACTCAGACACATATTCACAAAAGGAAAGAACTGAAATAGGGGATTTTACATACATATACCTTCAGAGTTCCAAATTTGAAGTACAACTCTGTTAATAATTTTTTTATTGTCCTTGTTGACTTTTAAATACAGAAAACAAGCTTAGCGGTTTCCAAGTTTAGAAAGTTACTGTGACTTACACCTATAGAGCTTTGGCAAGTGTATACTTAAGACTTGGCCATTAGAAGATTGTTGAGGTTTGTAGCAATGGCTACAGAAATGGCAATCGAACAGAGTTTCTCAACTTAAGAGAAGTTTTAGAAGACAGATTCAAATTCTCCTAGGTATTGATGTCCAAAATAGAATGTGATAGACAATTTACTTCAATGAAAACAAAGAATAGGAATATTCTCTCAATATAAATATAATACCCAGAAGGGCTTGAGTGACTTAAGAATATTAAAGAGATAGGATCTAATTGATTTAAAAAGTCAGAATTACATATTAAGTATTCCATAAATATGTGATTATTAATTATATGGAAGAATAGTACATGATCAAGGGTAACATTAAGGGTTTGATGCAGAATACAGTTTTTTTTTTAATTTTCTAAAGATTTTTGTTATAGCGTGCATATGCTTGCCAGATAAACAGAGAGAGACAGAAAGTGAGAAATCATCCACAAGGTGGGATGGCTATGCCACAATCCCTTATCCTCCATCTCCTCTCGGGATTTTGGCTATGCACATACACACTCCCAGTGTGAGTTTTAAGCATTGGGTCTGGGACTGGAACCATGGTCAACTAAGTGGGAGCCGATGACGTACCATTACACCATCTGTTGGTCCCAGTAGGATACTTTACTAAGCATTGTTGACCTCGTTTGTCACAAAAATTTAAGAATGTTTGATGGCAAATTATTTTAGTTTTGAATGTCTTGAATTTGAGAGACTTGTGCAATATTAGGAAATTGCATATGTGTGATTGTAACTGTGTTAAAAAATATTTACATGGACCAGCCAGTGGTATGGTAGTTAGTTAAAGTGGCTGGACAAACAGATATGGTTTATTACCTGTTGATGATGATGTGTATAGTATCCTCAACAGAACTGATCTGAGGTGTCTATCTTGCTGGATAAAGTCTCATTACAATCTATATGATGTGTGTCAATTAAATGTATAAATAATAATAATAAATAATGATAAATGTAAAAAAATATTCTTCAAGGATACCTGCTTGTCTTTTATGAAGTTCTAGGAAGTTCCTTCATGTGGCTCAAAACAGTTAAGTCATCTGTCATTACTCAAGGCTTCAGTTCCTATAATCATGACTTCTTATCTTTTTTTTATTTTGAAGAGGTTTTTGCTTTAGGTCATGTGCACTCGCCAGACAGACAGAGAGAGACAGAGAGACAGAAAGCGAGAAATCACCCCCCAGGGGGGATGGCCATGTCGCAATCCCTTCTTCTCCATTCTCCTCTCGGAATCTTGGGCTTGCATGCACACGCGCCCGGCGTGAGTTTTAAGCCACCGGGTCTGGACACGAACCGTGGTCGACTACATGGGAGTCCAGTGACATAGCCATTATCCTAACTGCTGGTCTCATGACTTCTTATCTTTAAATAAATATTTTTACTTTATTAATGAGATTTGTTTTATGTCATATTTTAGCAATTCAAGAGACAGCTGGAATTCTTTTTATCATATTCAAGGCAGGCCTATGGAGAGAAACAACTAGAGTCTGCAGTGTAATTTTCAGTGTCCCAAGAAAAGAAATGGCATAATATGAATTATATTGAGTATTTTCAGGGTAGTCGGTTATTGAGGTAAGATAATTAACATGTCACTAGGCTATGAGATATATAAACTGAATTTTTCATGAATTTGGAATATATTGTGATAGAAATTATGATAGGCCTCCTTATACTGAAGGACATTGGTCAAATTCTAAGTCCTGGGACTTACTAGTGGGAGTGTGTTAGGCCAACAGTTAGTGTTCAGCTGTTTTGGTCACTGTCTCTCTTTGGAACTGCCTAGCCTGAGCAGATGTCCAAGCTGGTGGCCTCCATCCAAAACTGATCAATGTTGAAATATAAAGGAACTAACCTTATTGCCAATCACTAAATCTCCAAAAAGCAATGCTAGTTCCAGAGCCCTCCCCTAGATGCGATTAGCTGAAAGTGTCCTTGGGCTTGCATTCGAGCTTAAATTATCCCTCTGCTTATTCCTACTTACTTGTCCCTCTTGGATAGATGATGAGCCTAAGAACATGCTTTCAACATTGAACCTACTGAATTCCATCTCAGAGTCTACTTCCTGCAAAACAACATCTATGAAAGGGACATGGTTTTAAAAGGACTATGGTAGTATAATATGTTTAAAAATATGAGGCTTGAATGGTCTTTTAAAATGTAAGTTAAATGAGTACAGATGCTCCTCAACTTATGATGGACTTAAGCACTGGTAAATTCATTATAAGTTGAAAATATTGCAAGTGAAAATTCATTTAATACACTTAACTTACTAAGTATCATAGTTCAGCCTAGTAAAATGTGCTCAGAATACTCACATTCGCCTACAGGTAGGCAAAATCTTCTAACACAAAGTGCTTTTCACAATAAAGTATTGCATATCTCATGTCATTTATGAGTATTGTCCTGAGGGTAAAAACAGTGCTTGTATGGATACTCAACATGGTTTCTATTGAATTGTGTTCACATATTGCTTAAAACAGTCTTGTGAGGTAGGGATTATAATTATCACCATTTATTTTATAGTTGAGAAAATGGATGATGTATATGTGAAAGAAATAGCCTGGCTCACAAAGAGAAAATTGCTAATCCAGGTTCAAGTAGGCTGTCTGGTTATACAGATTTTTTCATAGAGTTCTGTTAGGATACTCTGTTTTTCATTTGCAAAAAGCATTTTATAAAAGTTTGTTAAATTGAGATACATATTTTAAACATATTGCTCTTGAAATGGTTGTTCAACTCAGTGTTAGAAGTTATTCATTGGAAATGATGATTAAAGCAACTTTCTGGTGCTGAAAATTGTCTTTTTAATTTTAAAATAAAGAAAATCATTATTATGGTTTGTCTGAGACAGGTGTGTAAACATGTGTCAATATTTGTAGGCCTTCTGTCCTCTTATAATTATAAAACTAGATTAAAACAAACCAACGGGAATAATTCTTGACTTATTGTCTGTATTTGCCAGTACATCTAAACGCATATTTTAGAGTCCAACAACCTGTAGTCAAACCCCTGTATCTCCACCTGCCAACTTTAAGATCATAGGGAAGTATACCTCAACTGAGTCTCTGTTCTCTCAGAAGCAAAAGAGGGCTCAGTTTTTAAGACTAACCATGAAGATTAACTGAGAGGATGTAAATTAGGTGTTCAGTATAGTGAATGGCATGCAGTAGGTATCCAGTAAACTTACTACGTTATTGTTAATATTTTTATTAGTACTACTGAAGCACCAAATTATCTTTGAGTGAGAAAAATTCGACAATAGAAAAACAATGAAAACCTTCTCTAATACAGAACTCTCTAAATTATACAGCAAATCATGGGACATTTGCTCATCATCATCATGTATATACTTAAGCAGGATATTATCCATATTGCCCACCTCTAATCCAATCAGGATGGTGAGACAGAAAAGAGCACAGAAGTAGGAAGTATTTT
Organism: Tupaia tana; assembly: GCA_026018925.1. Classification (NCBI taxonomy): domain Eukaryota; kingdom Metazoa; phylum Chordata; class Mammalia; order Scandentia; family Tupaiidae; genus Tupaia; species Tupaia tana. The sequence continues at coordinate 35,115,354 of JAKSZU010000007.1, read as the reverse complement.
GGGCTCTCAGCTGAGTTAGTAATGATCTGTCTGATTTGGGATGAGACCCTTTAACATACTTAGTTCTTAAATTTTTTTAAATCAATATAATTAGGACTGCATTAGATAAACTATAAGTTTCCTTTAAACTGATAGTTCATAATTCTATTGTAGTTTTCTTTCTTTTTTTTTTTTTTTTTTTTTTTTTTTTTTTTTTTTTTTTTGCTATAGAGCGTGTGTGCTCACCAGAAAGACAGAGAGAGAGAGAGACAGAAAGTGAGAAATCATCCCCTAGGGGGGATAGCAACGCTGCAATCCCTTCTCCCTTCTCCTCCATTCTCCTCTTGGGATCTTGGGCACGCATGCACACGCGCCCGGTGTGAGTTTAAGCCACTGGGTCCGGGGCTTGAACAGCAGTCAACTACATGGGAGTTCAGCAACATAGCCATTATGCTACCTGCTGGTTCCTACTACTGTAGTTTTCAAAGTAGAATTTTTATTTAACAAAAGACTCTCCATATATATGTGTATAAGTGTGTGTGTGTGTGAATAAACATCACAAGATGGATAGAATGTTAATGAACCTATGAGAGGGCCACACAGGAACATTTAGGAAGAAAAGATATCTGGCAATGATATTCTTTGGAATGCTTTCCCTTTTACCTCTTTATGTTTAATTTGCTATCAAAACAATCAGTTAACATCTGGCCAGGAAATTCAAAATGCCACCAGTTTTGAATCATTTTACCCTGGGGCATGGCTATCACTCAGTTTCACTATTACCGACATTATCTGAATTGCTTGAACATGTTTATGCACAGTTAATGGATTGTATTGTAAAGAGTAAGGTTGGTTTGGACATAAATCTGGTGGCAGACCACATTTGATGATGACTGTGTTAATAGCCTTTATGCATGAATTCCTTTTACACGTCAAGCAGATTCAGTGACAAACATTTTCCTAAAGATAGAGTGATTTTAAAGGCTTGGGGCAGATTATTGAGAATGATTGAAAAACAGTAACACTTTCATTTTTTAGATAGAAAACCAGTGTTTGCAAAAGAGTTGAAGAATATATAAAATGGACAGAAAAAACATCATGCAAGTAATATGTAGAAGATTCAGTATTTACCTCTTGATTTTCTTTTGCCTTGTTAGGAGAACAATTAAAGTTGTTTCCTTAACAACAAGGTTCACGGCCACATTTATAAATATGTGCCTACTTTATCCAGGATGTTTCCTTAACTTCCTGTTCCCATACTCGGTGATTTCCTGCATCTGAAATTACTGTCAAGACAACACATTAGGCTATGGTTGCACACTGTCACCCTCATATGCATTGCTTCCTCAACTGCTCTATAATTCAAGAACCTAGGAACCAGAAGTTATGTACTTTTTTATTTTTATTTTTTAATTTACCAGAGTGTGTGTGAGCTCCCTGAAAAGAGAGCAAGAGATAGAGAAAGAAAGCCCCATAGGGCATGTTCACACTGCAATCCCTTCTCCATTTCTTTGTATTTTCAAGATTTTGACTACATAAGCACACACTCCTAGCATATTTTACTGCCATTGTGGCTGACACTTGAACCATTCAGTTGGTGGGGATGCAGCTGCTTTAACTATCAGGGCAAGGAATGGCTTCCCCCCCACCCCCGAAGGGCACATGCACTAGCCAGAGAGAGACAGAAAGAAAGATAAAAGAAAGTGTGGGAAATGGTCACATCATAATCCCCTCTCTTTCATTTCTTCCATTCTTCAGATTTTAGCCATGCATGCATACACACCCAGAGTGTTTCTCAAGCTGTTGGGCTGCCGGGTCTGGGACTTGAACTGCACAGTTGGCCATGAGGAATCTGGCAGCCTCAACTACCAGGCCATGGAACCAGCCATTATATTGCTTTATGTCCTCCACATTGTCTCCTACAGTAGTATATACGTGCAAGGTGCTTGTGTGTGAAAAATCAAAAAAGTAAATGAGTTAATAAATTGATGAATTGGTAGTGCCCACGAACAAACAAAACTTTACCTAATCTTGTTAAATGGATTTCACTATAAAATGCAGACAATGTCAAAAACTCAGTCAATGTTTATTACTCAGATATGTATTTTTCTTTCCTACATTTTGAAAGCTACCTGGTACATTGAAGTTGTGCTTACCATTTAAATATACTTGCTTATAAAAAATTTCTTTTACTCTTCAAATTAAGCCAGTAGTGCATTTAAGAGTCCTAATTATGCCTGTAGGTTGTTTTAGAATCTGAGTGCTATAGAATAAGATATTGAAACAGTGAATTTTTTAGAAGTAAAACAAAGCAAAAATAGCAACATGGAAAAGAGTGAGTTTTCAGAAGTTGTATCATTGTACAATTCAGGGTGAATTGTATCATATTTCTAGAATGAGTCATAAGCATAGGTAAAACATTGAAAGGCAGTTGTTTTCTATGTGTTTCTTTTACCTCTTCCCTCTTTTTTTATTTTATTCAACTTTATTTACTTATTTATTTATTTATTTTAATTTGACCAGAGAGGGACAGAGTGAGAGAAAGAGAGAGAGAGAAGGACAGTTAGAAAGCAAACCGCCAGGTCTGGAACTCGAACCGCGGTCAGCCACATGGGAGTCCAGTGTCCTTAATCACTACACCTGCCCACCCCTGTTGAAAAACAGATTGGGGTCTCACAGCCAGGACTTTGAACTCTTAGGGATATTTGCTTTTTGCTGTGGCTACCGAGATGATACGGTTTAGAGGATTTCTGAGATCCTATGAATGCTTACAAAGTCATCCCTGATTTTTATTTGCTGCCAGATGTCATGACAGTGAATCTAACCTCCAGTTAGAAGTATACCACAAGGACGTAACAGGGCTGCTCACTCTCTCGCCCTCAACTCTCTACCAGGAAATTCTGTTCTCTGAATTAAGTTAGTAAGTTCTGAAGACAGCTATTAAAATACAAAGTGTACCTTATGACCGTAGCAAGTTATAATACAGTTCTCTCTCATTTATAGTTTAATACATTTGGATGAATTAGCTAATCAGGCTTCTAGATTTTGCTTTAAAATCCATGAGCAAGGCTCTAAAACTTAGAAAAGGTCAGTCTCAATAGAAAGCGAAGGCAGTAAGAAAGGCAATAATGAATTTAGAATATAGATCACAGTTAAATGTCCCAGTGAACTAAGACACAGGATAAAATATTAATAAGCACCTAAATAGATGAACTGAGGTGGCTAACTATGGGCTTTGAGAGAGTTGAAGCAATGGGAATATTACTTCATGGTGTTCAGGCTCTAGGGTTTCCTCCTTACGTCTACCCTTCATTTGCTGCTCATGATGTCCTTAAGAGGCAGGGAGTAGAGTCAAAACTAAGTGGCAATAAAAGCCTATTTCCAAATGCTCTCTTTTTCACAGAATGCCCTCTTTTTATGATTATTTGCCTTCCACATTCATGCCACCTCTACCTTTACAGTTTATAATTTACATGTCTCTTTAAAACAAAGTGACTCAACTTAATCCTCTGCTGAGACTTTCAAGAATTCTGTAATGATCTGAAATAAATTTATGATACCTGCTTTATGTATATATGCTGAAAGCTGGCTAGTTATGCCTCCAGCATAGATATGAGATCATCAAAAGTATCTATTTGCTAAGCTATTAGGGCTATTTAATGAGTTAATTTTGAGTTGTAGCAGTTGAGGCTGCTTTACTACATGTAAGAAGCTACCATATTATCTTTTTAAATTTTATTTTCTAAAAATTTGTTTTTCTTTTTGCCATAGGGTACATGCACTTTTCTAAGGGAGACAGGAACAGTGAGATGGAAAGTAAGAAATCACTCCCACCCCCCGGGGTGGTGCTACATCGCAATCCCTTCTCCTCTGTTCTCCTCCTGGGATTTTGGACACACACACACACACACACACACACACACACAGACACACACACACACACACACACACACACACACACACCCTACTGATTTTCAAGCTGCTAGGTCCAGGACTCAATCCACAGCAGTTTGGCCATGTGGGAGTCCCAGTGCCTTAACCACCTGCTGGCCCTACTACCATATTTTCTTAAATAGGACCATGTCCAAGTTAGTATCTCATCCTGGTCACTGTATAAATTCAGACTATGTCTAAGCCTAGCAAGTGAATATTCGGAATACTTTGACAAAATCTCCCTTCTTTGATTTACTAAGACTTTGTCATCAGTAGGTGGTTTCAGACCTTTGCATGTTACAAATATAAAACCTGAAGTAAAACATATATAATTCTTTTTTTTTTAAATTTTATTACCATTTATTCACGTATCTCTTTACAGTGTAACAACTTTTCTTTTTCCAGCACGAATGCCATTCATATCAGTCAAGACAATGATATGACTATATACATTATCATCAGCAAATAGCTTCTCTTTTTTTGTCAATTAAACATACTTTTATTTTTTTTCCTTCTCCTTGCCCCTCCCTCTCTCCCATACTAAACTTTTTATTTTCACCTTTATTGATTCACAAAAGATCTCAATTGAACTGAAAATATGGACAAAGCTAAAATCTAGTGACAAATGTACTGTAATTTTCTTCTGAAACATTTTTTCTCTCTTCATGCTGCCTTTTACTAAAGAAAGTTAAAAACTAACTTATTTGCAAAAAAAAAATAAGTTTAGTCTAAATTTGGTCTGTTATTTGCACAAAGCACCATAAGAATTCAATTTCTGATGCAAGTCAAGGGATACTACTGTATTATTGACCTTATGCAGCTAACCATTCTGCTACAAAATAAGAATGCTCACAAATATTTTCCAATTGCAAACATGTCAGGAAGGGAGAAAAGTTTATGTTTCAATTAAAAAAAATTAACAAATTGCTGAACCTATCAATTGCAAAAGAAAACAAGAACCCTTAAAAAATCTGGAAGACAAAGTATAGAAGAAAATCCATAATGTTTTAGTCAAAAGTCAGAATTCTATTTCGCCAGTTCAGTCTCATGTAATTAATCTCTCTTTTGTTGAATTTGTAGTGTTCCTATGGTCTGATCTTTCCATTTAAATTCTGGGTGTTAACATTCAACATTGTTATTGATATTTCCAGACTTATCCCTACCAATAAGTTGGCCATTTTCTTGGTCATTTTTTTTGTTCTCTTTTTTTCCTGTCTGTCTTTAGTTTTCCTGGTATAGCACTCACTTCAAAACTTCTTCAAGATGTGGTCTAGTGTTGGTAAATTCTTTCAGGTTTTATTTATCTGAAAATGTTTCAGGTTTTTCCTCTCATATGAAGGATAATCTTGCCAAATATAGTATTCTTGTTTGAAATTGTTTTTCACTTAACACTTTAAATATATTTTCCTATTCTTTCCTTGTTTGCATTGTTTCCAGTGAGAGGTTAGACATTAGCCTGATGGGATATCAGGAAGTAACTTGACGTTTCTCTATTGCTAGTTTTACTATCTTGCCTCTCTGTGGTTTTGGTCAATCTGGCTATGATATGCCATGGAGGAGACATTCTTGGGTTGATTCTATGTGGAGTTCTTTGTATTTCTTGGGTCTAGATATTTGAATGCCTTTCTAGGTTTGAAAAGTTTTCTTCGAGAATTTCGTGAAATAGATTATCAATACCTTTATTGGTTTCTTCACCTTCTGGAATACCAATTATTTGGATGTTTGGGCATCTAATGGTATCTAATATTATTCTTATATTATTCTCATATTTGGGGGTTATTTTCTTAGTCTTTTTGGTGAATTTTTCTAGGTCAGAGATTCTGTCTTCTATATCTGAGATTCGATATAGAATTCTGCATGATCTAATCTGCTTTTAATACTTTCAAGAGAGGTTTTGATTCCCTTCCTATAGTCTTCATCTCTAATAGTTTCATTTGATTCTCTTTATGGGGTGTAGTTCCTCTTTCACATCGTGCAAGAACTTCCTCACCTCCTGGAATTAATTGTCTCTTTTCTACTGTATCTTCTGGAGTTTGTTGTCTCTTCTCTTGCATCTCCATTAGCTTTGTCACTATGCATATTCTGAATCCTTTATCTGACATTTCCACGAATCCCATTGTATTGTCTGTGGATGATGAAGGGCTGTTATTTTTCCTTTGGAGGAGAGATACTTTCTTGGTTTTTCATATTTCTTGTGCCTCTGCAGTGGTTATATGTTTCTTTCTACTTTCTTGGAGTTAATTCTGAGCATTAGAGGTGTACAGAATTTTATACAGGTTATAAATATTGTGGGATCCATGTTCTCACCTGTAACTATTTGTTTTGACTCCTCTATTCAGATTTTAAGCTATTATTATAATTTTAGTTGTGCTTCAATAGCAAAATTTCTGGAAATTTGAAGTTCTCTCTTAGATCTGTATTTCCTGTTGAGTTTATTAAAGTCCTGTGAACATGTCAATGATTTTAATTCACTGTATGAGTTTCCCAAATATTTCTGATTGTGCAAAGATGTATCTTAAGTATTTTTCCCTAAATCTCTAACCTGTGTGTTTAAAAATAGGTTTCAATAAATACATATAGAGAAACTCTGGGTTCATACTCTGATCAAAAGATTAAAGTCAGCCTAAAGAAACTTGTTTACAATTTGTAAGATCTGTTTAATCTAGATTCATAGGAAACAACTATTCCTTTCATACCGTTTTTAATTTCATGTGACTGGCAACTCATTATATTGCTTTGGTTATATCACCAATTAATACTTTATTATATAACTTCTTCCCCCCAAAAAATTATTCTCTAAATATTTGCTCTGTCTCTACAATTAGATTGTGAACTCTTTGAAGTTAAAGGCCATGTTACCTTGGTTCCCTTCATTCCATGGCCCAGACTTAGCACAAATTGGTTGCAATGCATATACATTTATTGCTTAGTTAATAAAGATCCCAGTTCTCCCATCAGCAGATCAGCATACAAGATAATAGAACTTTCACTTGATTGACAAGGGCCTATGTATTGTTCACTATAATGTGAACAATGTAGTACCTTGCCTAGGGTTGTTAATACAAGCATTTGAAAAGTAACCAGTAACTTGTAAATCTTATAGGAAGAATGCAAATGAGTGGTAAGATGAAACTGCACCTTCCCATTCAGCACCAGGTGAGAGCACTGATATATGGGGCTGTTTCAAACTTCCTATCTTACTTAGGAAGCTTTGCTGTTAATGTGAGTCCTTATATTTTCTCTAGGGTATTCATAGTAACTGTGAACTCAAATTGATCTCTGGGACTGGAATAATATAATTTATTTTATGCAATGTTGGAATTAGGTATATTTTTTTGTCCAGGGGACAGATATGTGGCAAAATAACTGAATTACTTGCTAGAAGAAAATAGTAGAAAATATTTTCTCCTAGAAGACAAGATTGTGATCCAACCAAAATAGTGTCCTATGAAAGTTATCAGCTAGCTCATTCAAACTATATTAAGACTTTTACTTTGTTGTATACATCTGGCCAATGCTATCATATAAAAAATTCTAGATAATCCCAATCATTTATCTTCCTTACAAGACCTGCCTTAAAACTTACACAGCTGAGGCCCCAAATCCTACAACTAACTACTCTCCTCTGACTTGCTTCTTTTGAGGTATTAGTAATAGCCTGTCTAGGCATTCTCCTTTACTGCAGTAGGAAAAAAAAGAAATAAATAAAAGCTTAGATTTACCTTATAAACATGTTTTTATGGTAAAATTTTGAGAGTCAATAATTAGTAACCTTTTAGAGCTGGTAAAAAATTAGTCATCAGAATTATATATTATAAGCATTCTCTTTTCTAAACACCAGCAAATATTTCCTACAGCTAAGACATGTTTACATCAAATATTATTTTGTGAGATTTCAAAATACTTCCTGTATTCTTCAGATAACAAGGCCTGGTAGGAGCTTGCTTAGTTTGAGGTTAGATTATTATATAGAAACTTTTTTTCATCAAGGAAATACTCTCTCTTTAATACATTCACTTAAACATTATCATCTTGAAATTTATATAGAGATTAAGAGGTAAATTTTTATTCCAGAAGCAATTGGAAAGGGCAGAATAGTCACTCAAGATATACAATTATAAGAGAGGTTAACCATCTTCAGCTCACTGCTATAATTCACCAAATGTATCACACAATAAAATTCTGTGATAACTCACTTTTCCTGACAAAACCTGTAATGAGAACAGAAAATGGAATAAATTCATCTATTCACTTGACCCAATGTGTAAGTAGAGAGGGGGTAAATGCCACAGAATTATACCTTCTAAAAGTCACCATTCAGCTGTAGCCTCATGATTTTCCTTAGATTACTTAGCTATATATCTTAGATAAATCTCACTTCTTTCATTTTAACAAGTTCACAAAGTCTAGTCAGCATTGTAGACAATAGTTGCAGCATTTAACTTAGGAAAACATATTGAACCCTCTTTTTGTTCCTATTGTTTATAGCATATATCTCTTTACTTTGCTCAGTTATTATTTATATCAAAGGTTACAAAAGGAGAATGATATGGAAACATTTAGTAAATAATGAACTATATATAAATAACTCTTTCCTGAATGATAAAATTAGTGAAGTTTGGGTGTTTTTAAAAAATATATAGCATGTCTTTTCTGTCTTTATTGAAGTGATATCAGGTGGAACATCACACAGAAAGTTATAATACTCTTTTAACTGGATTTTTGCCATGAATACAGTATCACAGAGAGCAAGGTATCTAAAATCACCAACCTTCAATTTCTCTTTTGAACATTAAGATATTAGACTAAGAAAGTAGTGCTCAAATGATAGGAGAGGAGAATTTTTTCCCTTTCTATGCAAGATATTTGGTAATTCCTAGAGACATTTTTGATATTTCACAACTGGAAACTTGGGGAGGGGGTATTAACATCTAGCAGGGAGAAGCCAAGGTTGCCGCAAAACATCCTAGAATGCACAAGACTACCCTCCATAATAAAAATATTATCCCTCTCAAAATGTTGGCACAGAGAAAAGTGTCACAGTTACAGAATGCATTTCAAAGATGCCTTCAAGTGCTGGCTCTGTGGCCCCGCAGTAATGTGTTATTCATGCGAACTAGGATCCCATGAGGTCACAATGCTTTGACTCTCCAGGTCAGCCAGCCTGCAACAGAGCATACACATGAATGCCCACGATCCAGTGGGCTGGCAGACTGGAGGAAGGGGACTGCAGCATGATCGGACTCTGTACAGGTTGCTCCTCTCTCTCTCTCTTTCTCTCTCACTCTTACACACCTGTACATAGGCCCTATCATGAATAAATACATAAATTAATACAAAAAGTCTTCTTATTTATTTCTTCTAAGAGACAGAGAAAAAGAAAGAGTGAGAGACACTCCCAAGGAGATCTTTATTCCCTATCCCAACCACAGCTCTGGGCTGGACCAGGAGCCTGTGCACACACACTCAATATATATAGAGAGAGAACTTGGGATGAAAACATGGAACAATCTCATGTGGCCTCAGCACTGCAGGAGTTTGTGTTCCTGCTGTACTATCATAATAACCCACTTTAAAGTCTTTGATTACTAAGTTGAACATCAGACCTTCCTCAGACTGCTTTTATCTTGTATTTGTGTTATACTTTCTTATGTATATGCATGATTTTTGTTATTGGTACCTGGATATTTTTTTAAGAATTGTTCTATTTAACTTTATTTATTATTATTATTATTAGTGGTAGTAGTAGTGGTAGTAGTAGTAGTTTCCAGTTTGATCAGAGAAAGAGAGAGAGGGAAAGTGTGTAGCACTTTAACCACCATGCCACCTGCCAGACTCCCAGATATGTAGATGTTATAAATGATGTAATATGGAATATGTGGTAATCCTCTCCGCGGTTTGTGTTGCTGTTGTAATTTATACTACTTGCTTGCTTAATGACTTTCATGGGCTAATTGCAAAATATGCATATTCTTTATTATGCTCAGCCTCTGAAATCTGTGCTCATTTAGCTTTATGAACACATATTTTTGTAAATGACTTGAATTGACCAGAGATATCTTTGAATGACTTGAACCAAAAATTGTCCTACCCTTTTCTGTGGGGCTCTGTGTGACTTGGAACCTTCCTCAAATGTTCTGGCAGTTTGTAACTCTGCTTTAGCCTTCACTTCCTGCTCAGACAGAAACTCCATCTCAGCCACAATTTAGGGATTATAGTCTACACAGACCTTTCTTGTGCACATGCATTCATATTCTATATCTATAGGAATATGTCAGAGATTTTCGAAGCCCCTGTGGATATTTCAATTCCCAGATTTATTTTTAAATATTTTTTTGCACAACCTCTTGTTATCTCCATCCAATGTTTCTGCTTCAGGTGGTTGCATAGTTAAATAGTTTTCACTTGTTTATTTTTTACAGTTGCTTTGTGGACACATCTTTTCCTATTGAGCAGCCCCAAGTCAGAAAAATAAAGACAAATTGTATGAATGCAACATTTTCAGAGTGCACTCCGATAAGTTAGGAAGTTCTCTAGCAATTAAGTTTCTAGGGAGTTCAAAACCTACTCTTTCCTTCTCCAATGGTTGCTAAGCTATGGTTGTTCACAGATACTGATGTTCCAATGCTATTTTTTTTTTTTCAAGGCAATCACAGAGCTGAGAAAAGATAGACTGGAATTGATCAAGTTAAAATACCATACAGCTGATTGGTTGTTCTTACTGAAAGTTAGACATTTTAAAAATAATTCACATAGAATTATTGAAAGTATTTGGTTAGCTCTTAGTGTTTTCAAAAAGGTTACATATATATATATTATATATATATACACACACACACACACACACACACACACACATATATATATGTATGTATATATAAATACACACACACACACACACACACACACACATATATATATATAAGTATTCTCAATCTGTTTATGATGAAGTAAGTTTTAAGTATATTGTATTTCTTCAATAAAAGGGGAAGAAAGTGAACACCAACAGAGCTCTCATGCCATAATCTAACCCTAGTCTCATCTAGCCACATCCCAGCATGCATACACATGTCCAGTGTGTACCGGGAGGCCCTGGGATGTAAAACTGAGACGTTCCCTTGTGGGTCCAGTCGCACTACTCCGTGCCACTGTCTGGTTCGAGTGAAGTAGATTTAGGAGGGACATTTTTGATTCTGCAAGTGTGTTCTCTCCCATTAGAATTTGAGTGAAAAATAATGATTGTCTTTACAAAATGTCTAGTTATAAAGCAATAGGACAGAATAGAGTAAGAATACTCTTTTAAAAAAAGAGTGCTACCTACTTTGAAATACAAAAAAAAAAAAAAAAAAAAAAAAAAAAATTCTGCCAGTTTCTATGCAGTCCTCAGTAGGCTACAGGAGGCATTGTAATAAATCCTCTTTTTTATTCATTTTTTTTAAATGACAGCAGACAAACCTTTAGGCAGAGCCAAAAAGATATAAGAAGACCCAAAGAGGATAATGACCCCATTTTGCATGGCCATGGTCATCCATTACTAGGATAGCAAGCATCTGTGCAAGTAACACATGCTATAAGAAAGTGGAGTAAAATTTATCTAACTCTGAGAACTAATTTTTATGAAGGATACACGTACACATGTGTTTCTGTGTCACAAATGAATTCACGTTAACTCAAATGCATAGAGAAGACACAGCTTTTTGTCTATAACTAAAATGATGACGTTCTTATCTATATCCATGGTAAGGAAATAAAGTGAATATATTTAGAAAATCCTATGTAAAATTTGTAAGGAGTCAATAATTTAAAAAGACTATTTAGGTTTACATTAGACTGTTTGCTTGTCATTCTGTATTTTTCTCTCCACTTCCAACACTGGCAATGAATGCAGGAAAGAGACATGGAAAGACTTTTCATCCCTTTCATGGGTGAAATCTTCTGAGGTACACCTGTTTTTAGTTCATCTCTGGTATCCACTGGTAAGGGTCTATCATTCGTACAGTAGCCAGTATTTATCTCTTTGTTCTTTGTCAGGCCTGCCAGGTGCATCAATTTGCCCTTGCTTCTGATGCCTCTGAGTCTGAGCGCTGCTTTACACTGGGCACAGTCCTAGTCGTTTATCAAATTGCTAAACAGAAATGCCTAAGATGGGTGAATTTAATTGAGTGTTTTTTATTTGATAATTCATAATTTTGGCAGCTGGAAAATTCAGAAGTGTTGGCTTATACACAGTCAATTGGAGCACAGAAGGTGGCAGGGGAGAGCAAGATGTGGGCAGCTCTCTCTTTTTAAGAACAATTATCTCTTGGCAGATGGTTCTCTTGGTAGATCCTTCTCATGAGAGCTAGAGCTCAAGACATCATCAATCTATTCTGAGAGTGTTGCCTCCATGATGTAATCACCATGTAAACACCACCCTGCCCATTAGGAATTACAACATCAAATTCAAAAGTAATGAAACTTTGGAGAGGGAAACCACTATCCAAACCATAACAGATTGTTATTGCAGACTCTCTAATCCCTGTCTCTGTAGTGACATTACTAAGTACCCCACCATAGTATGCCTGTGGCAGGCATGTTGATTCCTAATGTTGTGTCTGTTGATTGTATAGATTAAGTCTTACAAATACAAAAGAGACTCATTCTCGGTCTAACTATATTGTTATGCCCTGTTAATAATCTGACAGTCTTCATGGTTTGGGCCAGTCATTTTGTTGAAAGAGAGCAACCTTCTTTCAGAGTTTCTAAAAGTGTGTCAAGAATCTCTTTGTTCTCCTTTTTAATTAATTTATCCAATATACATCTTCTTTTCTTAACTGGGGTCATGCTAAATGAAAACTATAGGAACTAAAGACCGTGTCACTTTTAGGGACCAGCAGTTAGTGTAATGGCTATGTTGCTGGACTCCCATGTAGTTGACCACGGTTCAAGTCCTGGATCCGGCAGCTTAAACTCACGCGTGCGTGACCAAGATTCCGAGAGGAGAATGGAGGAGAAGGGTTTGTGGCGTGGTCATCCCCCCAGGGGTGTGATTTCTCTCTTTCTGTCTCTCTGTCTTTCAGTTGAGTGCACGCGCCCTATAGCAAAAGCCTCTCAAAAAAAATAAATAAATAAAAGACCCTATCACTTTCAAAAATGGCTACTTTTGATTCTATTATTTCAGAGCATAATACCTTTTGAATTCTAGAAATTTTTCTTTTTCAGCTAATTCCATAATTTCTATCAAAATGTCCTAATCCTCATAGATCCTGCATTTATACTTTTTTTCTTTTTCTCATGACCTTCATTGTCTGCTCTGTATCATACACTGGACCTCTCAACCCAACATCCAAACTGCATGAGCTCAACTAAACATTGGTCACCTCCAGAAATTCAGTCTCTTGAGAAAGCTTCATTTTTTATTGCAGTTTAACTCTCTATTGTGAATTTATGTAATTGTCTTAATAAAATTATGAAACTTACGAAAACAGAAGATAAATCTCCTAATTCTTTATTTTCTATGACACCTAAAATTAGATCAGGATTAATGCTGTGAAGCATAAAATACATACTGAATAATCTATTAGTCCTGAAAATTATTTAGAAATCATGATGATGCCAATTTTGGATTTTGATGTTTCCCATGTTTCCATTGTTTTGGGGAGTAGGATGGGTACATCAAAAAGATGATTAAATTCAATTAATTGTGTATAAGCTTCAGTTTGGGTAACTCTAGACTAAAAGTTACACATTGTGAACATCTTCTGGGCAAGAATTACACAATTTTCTTGGTTGACATCCCTTGAAATAAACTCTCCACTTTAGCTGATAAGTTTTAGACAGGTATACCTAGTTTGGCAGAATCTTCATCTTGTGGACTTTTGGGATTCATGGATACGTGTGTACGTATTTACTTTAGACTTCTCATCATTCAAAATGCCACCTGTAAAGACATTTGTTTTGATTTGGTCATGTTCAGAGAGACTTTTGCCCATGTATGTGTCTTCACAATCCCCAGGAGTACTTATTTAAATGAAAAACCTTAGGTATCTAAAAACCTTAGTGTATCTAAAAAGATACACTAAATCAGACTGAATAGTAACAAATTCAATTTGGTGTTAATTGTTTTTTTAAATCCTTCATGGTGTTTTTTTAAACAAAGAGAAGTTTCTAGATCACTTATTAAAATACCGTGTGGTCTTTTGGGAATCTATCATATAGTTGTGGGTTTGATAAACTCTAAGAACATAAACTTCAGTCCAAGATTCTTCATAATACATACAGTGTAGGAGAAATTCAAATATCTCTCAGTGAAACTTGATAAAATTTAGGGGATCCTGAATACAAATTATCATAGCTTATTTCCATTACTATTCATTCTCCTATTAAATATGCCAATATGTAATTGTCCCTTATTCTCCTTTTGGCCTTTTGACAAATGAGAAAAAAAAATCCTTCTCTACACCTTTTTTTTCGTTTCTGTAGTTCACTAGAATAAATTTCTCTTCATGATAATGACGAATTTTACTGGACTTCTTACAGAGCAGTAAATAATATATGTTCCAAATTAAATCTGGAAGCTAAACATACTCCCTTGGAAATTCCAAGAAATAGACCCTTTGGTTCTTCCTTGAAACTCCTAGAATGTTTAGTTAATATTGAATATTATTGAGTAATAATAAAAGTGAATAAACAATATTCTGCTCTACTTATTTCTTCAGTCCTGTTTCCACTAGTCATGTGAGTTATTTTCATAGTGCAAAGAAATTGAATATGGCTGCAGAACACATAAATCTTAATTTCAGGTTTTGTCACAAGAAACTATCTAATCCTTTCTAATTGTCCACCGAAGGGCATGTGTTTCAAAATAAATCTAAATATTTTAGAAAGAAGCAGAAATAAATAAATGGTATCTATGCAATAGGAGACTAAAAGCAAAATAATTAAATCAAGTATTGGATTCATAGAACAAGAAATGGTGAAATGTTATCAAGAAATTATTCTGGAGAGCTAACAATTCTGTTCACAAATTAAATAACGAGACTGTTTAAAGACATGGAGAAAAGCTATATTAAGGTGACACTGTTAAACAGAATCAATCCATCCTTTCAATAACTTCCTGACCCAGAACATACTACGTAACACATTTTTATCAATCACTCATGCCTCCCTGCTGGTTGCCATCTCTGTCTCTCTTTTACTTGAAAATCCTAAACCATCGCAAGAGAATTTAAACCTGTATCAACACTTGAAGTACGACACCACTAATGAGATTTTCAATTTCATCTTTTTCCACATTATGCCCCTAAATAATTGGAAAAAAAGTTTTATAAATTACCAATCCACATGTATAGCCCCTGAGTACAATAGTCATTTAATTATTCAACCCGTTCTGCTGTTGTTATTATTAATGCAGTAATTGGTATTTCCACTGCATGCTCTGCACTCTGGTGTACTCTGAAGAGAAGCCAGAACTACTATTTTCATGGAAAATAGCCAGAGGTCTGTGGTTTGTCTCTGAGTAAGTGAAGTATAGGAAGAGAATTAAAGTTATTTCTTTAGCCAGTTTGACAGTCTTCAAAAAAACTCACTCACATTGAAATGTCTGCCCTTTCTAGGGGAAATGTTGTGCTATTTATACCATGCCACTCACTCTGCTATTCCATCTATTCATTGTAAAAACCATGATTCAGTCTTGCTGAGCCTGAATCTATACTACTTTTTTCATTTCTGCCTAGTTAGAAATCACAATTTCAACATACAGGTTCATCACCTTCCAGTCCTCCACTAAGCCTTGCCAATGTAGTTATTTTTTAGAAGCCTATCAGATGATGATTCCACAGACCTAGCTCAGCATGTGATCTATGTACCTACAGTCTTTGCTTTCTATAGAAATTTTTGCCTAGTATGAAGCCAAAACATCCACCTTACCTACTAGACAGATCTTAGCAGCTATTCTGGGACCTGAGCACTCCTGTGAACTTATGTATGATTGGCTTTAATCATACCTTATGACTCATTCTTATCAATTCTCATGCCCTAGAGTCTGGATTCTACTTCACACTCAGAGATGGTATCCCCTGGTTACCAAATCAACTCATCACCTGAGCCATGAGCATCATTACCTCCTCTTTCTGATGACCCTTTCATTTGACCTGGGCCCACTAATGCTAATCCTAATCTAATTCAAGTTTTGAAGATGGACTGTGCATGGGTGGCCATCTTTATGCCTCTGTGGATGTGACCTGCTCATACTCCGTCTATTTCTCTTCTTCAAAGACCGGCTGCTGAATTCCCCATGTATGTCAGAGCCAAGATCATCTGTTACTGCGATTATCAGGATATACAGATGGAAGGAAATTCCCTGACAGAATTTCTTCCTGTGACCTTCACATGGTATATTGTGACATCTCAGATAAATAGGCTGATAGAAACATATAAAACTATTACCTTGAAATTTAATATAGGAATCTCCCCAAATGTATGATACATTCTAGGCATGCAACCATTCATTCAATAATTACCTGGGTTCTCTAATAGGACAGCAAACAACAAAATAGTCAAATATTGTATTTTCAAATATATGATTTTAAAAATATATAAGAAATTAAATTTCTAAGAAGAGAAATGAAATATTTAGCTTTATGAATATTTTAGAGTTAACTGCCTGAAGTGGGGTTTATGTAGGTCTATTGGTATGACTGCTATTATGTAGAATGTAGAATTTGGAAAGACTGGGGCCAGCAGATGGCATAGCGGTTATATCACTGGACTCCCACATAGCCCACCATGGTTCAAATTCCTGACCCAGTGTCTTGAAACTCACAGTGGGTGCATGTGTGGAAATTATTCTCCCCTGGGGAACGATTTCTCATTTTTTCTCTCATTGTCTCTGTCTCTGAGCACGTGCACCCTAAGGCAAAAACCTTAAAAAAAAAAAAAAGAACTTAGACTGAATCTAACCCTGAGACTCCCCAATAACTCCTCTCATGCAATCACAATCCACTCTGCATACATTCCCAACCCCATGCAATAGACACTTTAGGAAAGTCAGATCATATATGTTTCCCAAACAGGAAGTTTTACCAAATTCTTTAAGTTGTATCCTTTGCCAGAACATTCTTCCCAATAATTTCTGGGCAACCATTTCTTCTGTGGTGCTATCAACTAAGCAAGTCTTAACAAATCTGTATCTTCAGTTTGGCAATAGCCAACACTTTCACCCATCTCCTACCCATTCTTGAAAAGCCACCTCACAATACAGTTCATGTGCAAAGCAATGCTCAGAGATTCCAGGGAATTTATGAATCTTGATTATGGTTTTGAAATAGTTGACACAAATATTTAGTTACTGAGACCAGCAGTTAGCATAATGGCTATGTCGCTGGACTCCAATGTAGTCGACCACAGTTCGCGTCCCGGACTCGGTGGCTTAAAACTCACGCCGGACGCGTGTGCGTGCGTGCCCAAGATCCCGAGAGGAGAATGGAGGAGAAGGGATTGCGGCGTGACCATCCCCCCGGGAGGTGATTTCTTGCTTTCTGTCTCTCTGTTTCTCTCTGTCTGTTTGGCGAGCGCACGTGCCCTATTGCGAAAACCTCTCAAAAAAAAAAAAAAAAAAAAAAATTAGCTGCTTTTTCCATTCTATCTCCTCCTAGTTAAAATATTCAAATTCATAGCATACAAGGAGTCTTTAAAAGTTCGTGGGAAATACATAACATAAAAATTATGGATATATTTAAAAATCACACCAGACCTTTTTTTTTTACAAATTTTTTGAAGTTCCTCATACCTCTTGAAATAACACACAACTTATTCCTTCTTCCTCAAGGAATATGTAGTGATTAAAAAGGAATGAATGTTGTGGCCAGCAGGTAGCATAGTTGTTAAGGTGTTGGACTCCCACATGGCCAACCACAGTTTGAATCCCATACCTGGTGGTTTGCTTTCTCACTTTGTCTCTCTCTCTTTCTCTATATCTGGTGAGCACATGTGTCCTATAGCAAAATGTTAATAATAATAATAATAATAATAATAATAACAATAACAAAATAATTCTTTTTTAAAAAGGAGTGAAAGTCAAGACACTTATAATACTAATATTTGTAAAACAGACAAAAAGATACTCACTCATAGACAAATGGTGTGGGATCAAATTTAATGCTGGGCTAAATTTTGAAGGAAAATAAAAGATCTTACTTCCCTCTCTTCCAGCCCCTTAGGTCTCCATTACACTATTTTCCCCATGGTCTGCTATCTCTCTGATCTATTCCATTTGCAAATAAAGCAGCTACTCCCCTATTGACCACATTTAGAATGACATGATCCTCCCCCCATTCAAGGTCTTCTTCCCTTGGGAATGGGTCAACGCATTCAAGATGAAAATTATTGACCCAGCGATGGTGGCACACTGTGCTCCATAGGCTGTGATTGAATGGAGGCTGGATTTGATTTCTGGTCTAAACTAAATGCCAAGCATCATGACATATGTCTCTGATTCCAATGACTAGAGAGACTGAGGTAGAGGGATCACAAAGTCAAGGATGGCTTGAGCAAGTCGTGGGACACTACCTAAACAAGAGCCATGTGTGGTGGTGTCTCCCGACAGCAGTCCCAGCTGGGAGGCTGAGGCAGGAGGATTGGAACATCTGTTTTCAAAACAGAGAATGGGGACCAGCAGTTAGCGTAATGGCTCTGTTGCTGGACTCCCATGTAGTCGACCGCAGTTTGAGTCCCAGACCCAGTGGCTTAAACTCATGCCAGGCACATGTGCGTGAGTGCTAAGATCCTGAGAAGAGAATGGAGGAGAAGGGATTATGGTGTGGCCATCTGCCCAGGGGGGGTGATTTCTTGCTTTCTGTCTCTCTCTAGCTTTCCAGAGAGCGCACTTGTGCTATAGCAAAAAGCATCTAAAAAAAAGGCTGTATTTTTTTTGGCAAAATTAAGTTATAATTTGTTCAATTGGAAATATGTTTTAGTGCTTCTCATAAGACAGTACCCTACCTTAATTGGAGGGATGCTTCATTCTGATCTCCCACTGACTTGCTTGTGCTATTTTTGTCTACTAACATGAAACCTTAATTAAATGTGACTGGTGACAATAGTCTTTATAGGGTTTTGTAACATTCCTATGTCATAAGTCAGCAATTCACACTTGAGAATGCATTATAATCACCTGTGCAAAATACAGCTTTCTTTTTATTATTTTTTTAATAAATATTTTATTTAACTTTATTTATTTACTTATTGATTTTAGTTTGACCAGAGAGGGTAAGATTGAGAGAGTGAGAGAAAGTGAGAAAGAATGCTGCCTGGCCCAGGACTTGAACCACGGTTGGCCATGTGGGAGTCCAGTGCCTTAACTACCACACCAGATTTTGTCCCCCAAAACACAGCTTTGTAAGCCCTAATCCAAGATTTCCAATACAGTAAGCCTGAGATTGATATAAATAGTTGTACTTACTTTTCTAAAACAATTATTTAATTAATTTTATTACTATTATTTTAATTTTTGCTATAGGGCACATACACTCACCAGAGGGAGACAGAAAGAGAAAAAGAGAGAGAGAGAGAGAGAGAGAGAGAGAGAGAGAGAGAGAGAGAGAGAGAGAGAGAGAGAGATTGAGAAAGCAAGCTACCAGGTCTAGGACTCCAATTGCTGTCTGCCGTGTGGCAGTCCAGTGTCTTAACCACCATGCCACCTGCTGCTCCCTGAATAATTGTATTTCTAATAGGCTCCCAGTAAGAGTAACTGGTCTTGGGTTACTTTGAGAACCAGAGTCCATAGAATTCAGTGTGATTAGACTCTAAGCACTTAGTCCAACAGACAATTAATATCCTAAATATGCAGATGTTTAGGGAAAACAAACAAACAAAAACCTACTAGCACTTCTTGCTCTTCTTGCTTCAGCAATAATTGTACATAGAATTATCCAAAGAGTTCTTAAACCTGTAAACCCCTAGATCAGTTTAATCAGAATGTTTAGGTTTGGAGTACAATTATTAGAAGTTTCTGAAACTTCACTGGCGACTCCAATGCTGAGTAACAGTGAGTCATTTTATTGGGTATCTTTCAACAGGCAAGTCAAAATCAGTTAGTTTCAAAGTTGGGGGACTTGATTTGTCAATTTATACTACAAGATTCACTAACCTACAAAATGACAAAATGGATAGAAGCAAATATATATATATATATGTGTGTGTGTGTGTGTGTGTGTGTGTGTATGTATGTGTATATATATATACTCTTTTAACTTCTGGCTTGGTAAACCCATCATTTTCTGTCCATTCACACACATTGATTTAAATCAATGGTTGATTCAATTGTGTATTCTTTTCTTCCTCAGTAAGAATCTTATCATTGCTTTCTAGTTTTCATATCTATACTCAATAACTTATTAAACATAACTGCTAATACTGTTCATCCCTGTGAGGTAAGATAATGAAAGGATTCTATTTCAGAAATCCAATTTTAAAGTAACTGTGGAAACTGCATCTGGTTTAATGATGTTATATAATTTGCTGAAGGTCTATGGCTAAATGACAGGTATAACAAGCATTACTTTTAATTTCACCATTCTTTTATTAAAAATACTGTTAAGTGAATGCTCATCAAATGCTAGACAGCAGTGTCAGCATTATGGATACTCTGACTACACTAAATCAATAAATATTTATTGAATGTGTTCAACTATCTGTAGGTGGAATACACATGGGAATTCATGAAGTAATAGATCAACATTTTTGTTTACATCCATACCAAAGAATCTGTCCAGTACAGACTCAAAAATGTCTTAAAGATTATCATGCACCAAGATGCAACTGTTTAATTTAATATTGGCAGTATTCAATTAGAAATTGAGATATTATTGTGTTAGGAACTTTTTTAAAAGATATTTTGCTATACAGTGCATATGCTCACCAGAGAAAAGAGAGACAGAGACAGAAAGCAAGAAATCACTCCCTAGGGGGATGGCCATGCCACAATCCCTTCTCCTCCATTCACTTCTCAGGATCTTGGCCACACATGCACACATATCCAGCGTGACTTTTAAGCTGCTGGGTCTGGGACTCAAACTGTGGTCAACTATGCTGGAGTACAACGATGTAACCATTACACTATCTGTTGGTCCCTGTGTTCGGAATTTTAATGGCTATGTTTTTCCAGCCTTTCTCCTGATTTACTCATTATGAGACATGTGACAGATCGTTCCG
Source organism: Tupaia tana (assembly GCA_026018925.1). Taxonomy (NCBI): domain Eukaryota; kingdom Metazoa; phylum Chordata; class Mammalia; order Scandentia; family Tupaiidae; genus Tupaia; species Tupaia tana. Next base: position 35,094,252 of record JAKSZU010000007.1, on the reverse strand, counting down.
TTCTGACTTAGACACTTTGAATGGAGGGGCTTTCACTTCATTGCTAGGCAGTCTGTTATATTGCTGGAGGCTCTAGTTGATGAGTTCTCTCTCACCCAGATGAAACCCAGAATATATTGACATACAGACAAACCTTTTTTTTATGATATTCTAACATCGTTTGTGAGACAGATTCATTGTTTTCTCTTATGTGACAGTGTTTCAAGTCTGGTTTCTTATATTAGGTCATTGGAAAAGTCATGACATACTTTTTTTTTTTTTTTTTTTTTTTTGGAGAGGTTTTTCGCTATAGGGCGCGTGCGCTCGCCAGACAGACAGAGAGAGACATAGAGACAGAAAGCGAGAAATCACCCCCCAGGGGGGATGGTCACGCCGCAATCCCTTCTCCTCCATTCTCCTCTTGGGATCTTGGGCACGCACGCACAAGCGCCCGGCGTGAGTTGTAAGCCACCGGGTCTGAGACGCGAACCGCGGTCGACTACGTGGGAGTCCAGCGACATAGCCATTACACTAACTGCTGGTTCCCAATGACATACTTTTATATGTTTTTTCTATGCAAAAATGTGTCATGACTCTTTTGATGACCCAGTATGACAATGGTTTAGGGACTACTTGCCTCAGTACCATGAGTATTAGAAATTACTCTTTCTCTTCATACGTTTTCCATTCATCACCTTGTCATAAATGTGTTTAATATAGTTGCTGCCTAAGCATCCATTTTTTAGGTCAGACATCAGTTGTTTGAAACTCAGTTGCACCCTGTTTTCAGACTATATAAACTTTCTCCTTTATGTGCGACCATTTGTAATATAGCCTGCTTCTTCCTAATTTCATACCCCAAACTCAGCACATCCCACACTGCTGACAACAACAAAGCTAATATCACCAGAGTTGAGTAAATAAGTTTTCCTCTTTGCATATGCTTTCATTAAATTAACCAATCCATAAGTCCTGGAAGAAAGGTTAACGGCATAGATTTAAGGGCACAGTCTCACAAGTACTCTCTTCACTCCCTATCCATCAGTTGAGCTTTCTACCCCCTCCAGATTCCTTGTAGGCCCTCATGAGCACCCCTATTCTCTCTAGGATCTTTAAGTCATACATTTTTTTTGTGTTTTATTCATTTTGGTTTTCTCTGCTCATTATGTTTTATCTGACCAACACACCAGAACCCTATTTACCTCCCAGATTAGGACTACCCTAGAGAGTGAAATATCTTGGCTTATGGTCACTCTAAGTAGAGAGACTGCAAGAATAAATTAGGCAAAAATCGTGATGCATCTGGCTTAGATTTATGTGTGGAACATGAATAACCAAATTCCTTCTTGACAGAATCAACTGAGGAGTACATAGTTGATCTGAGGATGTTGTTCCTTCTTTAATTCTTCCTTTCTAGGATTAGATTTTATTATTTAATTGTGAAACAACATTCTTCAATGTTACAAAAAACTTAGAGACAAGGACTCATCCTTCAAATTTCACTAATAAAGATCCCATACATAGAGAAATTTTGGACAGAAAAACAATCAGTAGGTGGATCAGGAAGCAAGGTCATCTCACTGTATCCCCAGGAATGGCTCCCTGTGTAGTTGGGAGATACAGCAGTGCTGCTCAGATGATAAGAAAAGAAACTCATTGATATGAACATTCAGCATAAAGTTTTGGTTTAAATCCCGAGAGTTGTTCTTTCCATGGTTTTGTCAATAAATCACTTGAATAGTTTTACAATACACAAACAACCCCTCAAGTCCTTGAAGACTTCATTTTCTCCAGAAGACTAAATATTCCACTCTTGGGGATTAACTTTCTCATCAATAGGCACAATTTTGTTATATATCACTGTTATGATGCAGCCTGCAGAGCTATTAATTACTGAGTTATGGGCTATATACTGACTGTGATGACCTACATAATACCATTGGCCATTATTGCAATAACTACCTCATGTTGGGAGACAATTATTCAGGTCATATTTGTTAAGCCTTTCTAAGATTAAGTCTTCTGTGACTGCTCCAAGTCATATCCATCACCTAACCTCTCTTACCTCTGTTGCACTAATCAGCAATACACGTTTTAGCACTTAATAGTTCTCTATCATTTCTTTGTCTAGATGATATTTCATCTTGGAAACTGTATTTTAAAGTATGCTTATAACTCTTTGTAGAAGTCATAGTAATTTACATAGCCATGTAAAAGTTATTTTTACATAATATGAATATATTTGTATACATATCATACACACACCGCACATGTGTGTTTGTATTCACATATATAGATACTCAAAAATTACTTCCCGATAAATTAAAATCACTTTCTATTTCATGATGCTTAAATAAAACCAGGTCACTGCATTGTCTGGGTTTGGTAAAAACAATGTAGTGAGTTGAAAGCACCTGTATACCCATACTAAATTTGAAAACCAGGTATTACTTGTGTCTTTAGGAAAGAAATGCCGTGGATACATCAAAGGAAAACTTAGAGAAGTCACTGAGCAAACACAGTCCCCTAAACTCACCGTTCAGAGCACAGGCCAGCCAAGTATAGATACTCTGGATCGACTGTACTCTGGGCAAAGGTGTAGTAGGAGAGGGTCTGCCTTTATCTTACAGAACATTTATCTGTCATCCTAAGAGCAGCTAAGAGTTTCTGCAAGTAACAGGACCTCTCGTGAATGATCTGTGTGTACAGAACCACGGGAGATGAACGCAGAAGGGCCCTGGGAACAACCTGTAGGTCAGGGATATGGACATCAGCCAATGGCCTCGCCCTACAGACTTACTCATCTCACTCTCTGCTAGGCCACCAAGCTCGGTTAGGAAATTAGTATTTGGCCATCCAGGGCCTTCCCCATTGCCCCGTCATAGCTTTAAAGGATAATCTCTCCATATCTGAATTTTACATGTAAGGTAAAAATAAAGTCATGATTTGACTAATATATATATATACACACACATATACACACACACACACACACACACATACACACACACACACACACACACATATATATGTATATGTATATATATTTTTTTTTTTCTTTCTTTAAAAGTTATTTATTTCTTGAGCAGAGAGAGGACACTCATGATCCTAACTGCTTGGCATACTGGATGAAGATTACCCATGGCAAGACTCTGCCAGGGATTTCTGTCTCTCTTCCTCCCTGTCTCTCTTGTGTTTTCTAATGAAAGAGATAAATAAACAGATACATGTATATACATGAGTAGGTCTTCAAAATGTTCATAGAAAATGTGCATTATGAAGAAAGTATGCATAAATTTTGAAATTTTTTTATACCAAATTAAAGTTGTACTTTAATTCTGCTTTTCCACAGACTTTTTTTTGAAGAGTTTTGTTGTTGTTGTTGTTGTTGTTGTTGTTTTTTGCTATAGGGTGCGTGTGCTCGCCAGACAGATAGAGAGAGACAGAGAGATAGAAAGTGAGAAATCACCCCCCAGGGGAGATGGCCATGCTGCAATCCCTTCTCCTCCATCTTCCTCTCAGGATCTTGGGCACGCATGCACATGTGCCCGGTGTGAGTGTAAGCCACCAGGTCTGGGACTCGAACCGCAGTCAACTACGTGTGAGTCCAGTGACATAGCCATTACGCTAACTGCTGGTTCTTCCATAGACTTTTTGATGTCCCCTTGCATGATGTCATTTGGAATGTCACACGATCAAGTATTGTTTGTGGTGTCCTACAACACTGAGTATTGCTGAAATTCTTTTGAAAATTTACATTATTTCATGGTTTACAGGTTGGGGACCAGAGATGATCAAAATGATGGAAGATGCTGCGTGGGCTTAGCTGGTAATATCTCAGTCTGTTTTTTGGGTACGTTTGAAGTTACATGGGTGAAAGCTGGGAACAGGTTTTGAGTGTTGCTGGACAATAAGATGTTCATTTTATACAGTACAGTGGTTTTTCCTTATTATTATAAAGTAACCATTATTTATGTGCTTCTTGTGTTTTATCTGCTGAATGTAACTTACATTTCCCTAGGAAGGAAACCATTCTGTCCTCAAAACAAATACCTTTAAAGTTCATACTTTTCATAATGCCCATAACATTAATATTATTAACGAATTCCCCTCTATGAATGGAGAAATGCTGATCACATACAGATGGCATTCAATCAATTATTTTTGATGGGTGTAAGCATGAGAGAGATTTTATGAGTGAAAACACAAAAGGCAAATCAAAGAATATTTTCTTCTAAATAATATCCCCTATATTATTTTTAACATATTATTTTAGAGTTATATAACAGTTCTAATTCAATTTTTTTATTCTTCTTCTGGCTGCTTCTTGATGATTTTTAAGTTTGAAAAACTGGCGAGAGTGCATTAGAAAGAAAAAAGAAATGTCTTCTGTTGAATAAGAAGAAAATACCAGATGATAAAAGCAAATGTCAAAAAATTTTCAGGCGAGATTTCTTCAAAAACAAAATATAAAGAAAAGGGCCCTGATTTTTTTTTTTTTTTTTTTTTTTTTTTTTAGAGGTTTTTGCTATAGGGCACATGTGCTTGCCAGAAAGACAGAGAGATAGAAAGAGACAAATCACCCCCCAGGGGAGATGGCCACGCTGCAATCCCTTCTCCTCCATTCTCCTCTTGGGATCTTGGGCACACATGCACATGCACCCGGCGTGAGTTTAAGCCATCGCATCCAGGACTTGAACTGCAGTCGACTACATGGGAGTCCAGTGACATAGCCATTATGCCATCTGCTGGTCCCAAGAGCTCTGAATTTCTAAAAGTAATTTCTTTTAAGAAAGGAGGGGACAAAGTTTCTAAGCTAATAAAAGAGAATTAACTTCTCTGTCCTTGGTAACAGTTTCACACAGGAAGAGGTTATAGGACATAGTGGGAATGGGAATCAGGAAGGCAATGGTGACTGAGCTGCGGGCCCTAGGAGAACACAATGTCACTTTGTTGCTACTAATTGCTGAGCTTAAGTTGGAGAGCACAACTTTAGATACAGAATGGAAAATGAAGACTGACTTCCCATCACAGCATCGTTCTGCAGAGAGATGGACGGGAGCAAATTATGAATCAACATAACCCTGCTTCTGTCTCTGAATTATTGAGTATGAAACTAAAACCTTGGAGAGACTTAAACAATCTATCAGCTGCTAAGCTTTCGTTAGAAAATTAGCTCGTGATATGTAATGGTCTTTCTTATACATTTTAATTCCTTTTAACAGTTTAAATAGAATTTGAGTAATAGCTTCTTAATGTTCACCACAGAAGGTAACTAAATCTTTAATGGACTCCTGCTGCAGCCTACTTAATATTATAATTTAATTGAGGTCTATGTTAAAGAAGGTTTTTTTTCTTTTTTTCATATTTATATTTGCAGATTTTTGAGGATCCCTGTTTTAGTCTAACTGTTTTGCATAAACATAACTAATATTTTTATGTAACTGAAATCAAAATTTTGACAATTAAAGAAAGCTTGCTCTCATTTTCATTGTTGAAACTGATAGGTATAAAGATACTAGATTTTACCTGAAAAAAGTATTATTTGGCTAAGTGCTTAATTTTTAGTCAAGAATCTGCAAGACCGAGAAAGTACCTTGCATTTCTCTAGTTTGCCACTGTGACATCGCCACTTCCCTGTTCCTGGTGTGTAGTGCATTTCTCCCTTAATCAGGTCCTGGTCTCAGAATCTTTTCCATATTATGTTATAAATCATGAGAACAATTGCAAAAAAAAAAAAAACAAACAAACCACCTTTCACTTTATAGAGGATTCAAATCTTTTTAGGCACTAAAATGTTAAGCTGATGTCTTAATGTTATAATGTGCACACCAGTCCATGACTGGGAGAAAAGAGCCTCATCCGTGTAGGGGACAGTTTGTGACTGTGGAAAGGGCTCACACAGGGCTGCCTGGCTTCCTAAGAATCACAACCCTTTTTTTTTTTTTTTTTTTGAGAGGTTTTTCGCTATAGGGCGCGTGCGCTCGCCAGACAGACAGAGAGAGACATAGAGACAGAAAGCGAGAAATCACCCCCCAGGGGGGATGGTCACGCCGCAATCCCTTCTCCTCCATTCTCCTCTCGGGATCTTGGGCACGCACGCACACGCGCCCGGCGCCTAAGAATCACAACCCTTAGCCAGGAATCTATTCCTCTAAAGTTAAGCTGATCGGACACAGGCAGGATGTGGCTTAATAGTATGTTCCCATGGCTTGACTCTAAGGGGGCAGAAACAATTTAAAATCAGAACTGTCAAGATGCAGCTATGACTGACACTCTTGTCCCTGCATATTACTTTCCTACTTCTCAGCTTTCCCCATTGCACTGTCTGCTGCACCTCCTTTGCACTTCCTTCCACTCTTAAGTCTTTCTTGTACTTCTCATTGTTTCCTTGCTTTATACTGTAGCTTTAGCATGGCATTCTTGTCCTTTCAGATGAGTGACGGTAGTGTGCTCCATATTGTTTCAAATTTTGCCCCACACCACACACTGCTTGGACATTTTAATTTAGTCTTCCTAAAACCTAATTGTCTTCTTGGGCCCTGGTGTTATGATAGCGGGACATTGGACTTACACATGGTTGACCGCAGTTCGAATCCTGGACATCTTGGTTTGCTTTCTTTCTCTGTCACTCTTTGGTGTGCATACATGCCCGATGGCATATTAAAATAATAATAATAATAAATAAAATTAAATAACTATTTTAAAAAAACCCTAGTTTTCTTTTCTATTTTATTAGGGAAAAAAATTATTAGGGAAACAAACATTTGACCATGTGAACATGCAGAGATGCTTGATGGTAAGTAGACAGTGTCTTTGGTCAGTGCTAAGTCCTCACTTGTTATTTAATGTATTGATTTCATGTAGTTGCACTGTTGTTTAAACATGTTGTAGGAGTTTTGGGAAAAAGATTACAGTTGGAAACTGGGATGATTTTTATCACCACAACAGATCATTTCAGAGAAAATGGGAAAAAAAAAAATAGACATATCACCAGAGTCGTCATTTTGGCCTCCTTATCTACCTCCACCCAAATGTTTTTTCCTTTTTTTTTTTCCTTGTACTTCCTTTTGCTAAAAAGAATGATTAGTCTTAACAGAGTTTTAAGGATACATTACATTGACTGACTCTGTTGTTTGCACTTGAATAAAAGCACAGAAGAGAAGGAACACTGTTTTACACCAAGAGTTAAACAGAATCATACCTAATGCCATTTATCAGCATGGAGCTTGGGAAGGAGGTGGGCTGGTAAGGAGTTTCCATAATGTGGGACACCTCCAAGCCATCAACAAACCTCCTAAACTATTAACAAAGGAATGTCAAGTCACAAATTCAATTTTTTTAAAAAAGTAAATTTAGTCACTGAACTATATTAGCATCAAAAGCTTAGAGCTGTAACGTCTTCACAGATCATTTTGTAGTTCAGTACTGCAACTTTTAGCATAGAAATTAGGTCTCAGAGAAATGAGGTGATGACTACCTCTCTCACTAGGATTGCCTTAGATCGCTCAGGCCTCCGTCTCCCGGGCAGTTCTTTTACCACATATTCGAATACTCATGATGCACTGTGAAAGCAAACATTAATTGAACTGTGTAGGAAACAATTCTCTGTCAGGAAATGACACTGATTTGTTAAAGTATGTTCATGTGAGTTATCATTTTTAGGGGAGTAGCTAGGGAGTAGCTAGGATAAAGCAGAAAAGGAATGAGGTCTTAAATTAACTTTGTTTTCAATTTCATGCTTCTTTGCTCTCCTTGGTCTCCAACACTTGTGAGAAAAATAATCACAAGGGGAGGAGAAAAAAAAAAGCAAAAACCTTGAATAACATTATGACAGAATATTGTAAAGTTAGTAAATAACACTAAAAACATATGCTTCCAAGTAGTCTTGAGAAATGCATCCTTCATGTTAATTTATTTAAACATCCATATTTATTTAAATCCTTTTTTCTAATATGTGACAGTCAATGGTCTGGGACATACATTGTTAAGTGACAGTATTGTGTACTTATGGCTTTTTAAATGAGTGTCTTTAATTCTATGTTCCTACACAATTTAATATTTCGTGAAAATTAGTTACTGTCACATGCATTAGACTATTTAAAGGCCAACTTTTATAAAATTCAGACAGCTAGCCCTGGCAAGAGCAGTTAAAAATCTGAGCCCTTTGAGATAGACTCCCACAGTTTTAAAACCCAGTTTCACTAGCTAGATTACTACTCCCTGTACTAAGGAATGGCATGGAACATTAGCCACGGAGGAAATTTATTCTACTTTGCCATGCCTTTTTCTTTCACAAATTATCTTAGGGGCTCTATTTTTCCAGGGCACCAAAGGAATAAATAATAATTGTGCTTCCCCTTCACCTTCCAGTACCTAGAGAAAATACAGTTTTTGGAGTCTTACCTTCTATGACAGAGATAGATATTTTTTGAAACTGAAGAAATTATTATTAGATGTCTTCTAAAGCCAGATAACTAAAAGAATCAAGATAGCTCAAATAAGGGTATAAGGTGTGTTATTAAAAAATATATATGTATATATATTAAAATGTATGTGTATAAAAATATATACATAGAGTTGATATAACTTCTAGTATTCAGTTATGTTTTCATTAAAATTATATTTCTACTCTGTTTTGACCTAAAAAAAAATCTTTATTTAGGGTGAGTTTGAAAGTACAGATGTTATTCCTATGGTTATCTTTTTTTTTTTTTTTTTTTTGAGAGAGAGATTTTTGCTTTAGGGTGCATATATATGCTCACCAGAGAGATGGAGAGAGAGACAGAGAGACAGAAAGCAAAAAATTACCCACCAGAGGGGATAGCCACACCACAATCCCTTCTTCTCTACTTTCGTCTTGAGATTTTGGGCATGCACGAACACACGCCTGGCATGTTTTAAGTTGTTGGGTCTGGGACTCCAACTGTGTTCAACTGTGTGTGAGTCCAGCGATGTAACCATTACTCCATCTGCGCTGGCCCCTCCTATGGATATCTTTATGAGGACACTTTATTTTGCTTATTGCTATTGTTATTGTCCCGTCAGTAAATATATATATATATATTTAAGTTTATTTTATTTTCATGAGTGAGAGTGCATGCATACTTTCTAAGCAAAGGGAAAGAGAAGACAGAGAGAAAGAGAAAGAGGATTGCCTTTGACAAAGTCTCATCATGCCACAATCTCCTTACCCTAGCACTACAGATAATTAGAATCTTGGGCATATACACATGCCCATATGTTTCAGGTAGATTTGGGATCCGCACTCATAGTCAGCCATGTGGGCTTCCAGCACTTATTTCATTATGTTATGATTTATGCCACTGAAGATGGAGTGACTTTTTTTTTTTTTTTAATAAATTCTTAAGTTATGCCAGTCTCTGGCCTAGATACTAATTACACATGGGGAAACAATTACATAAGATTATTTATCTCTGTGCTTTTGAAATATATATATATATATATACACACACACACACACACACACATATATATATACACTTACATGCACATACATATACATATATATACTTATGTAGATGCATATATGTGTACAAGTGCATATATGTGTAGGTGTGCGTGTGTAGGTATTATCAAATTTATCAATTTTCTGCATCTCTCACTCCTACTTCCAAACTTCATACACACTTACTGGCAATTACCTCCTTTTTTAAAAGAATTATTTACTTACTCATATTTATTATGATTATGTTTTTACTTTGACCAGAGAAAGACAGAGAAACAGAGAGGGAAAGTAAGAAAGCAGGCAGACTCGAACCATTATCAGCCATGTGGAAATATAGCACCTAATCACCACACCACAAGCCAGCTTTGGCAATCACTTTCAAACTATTTAGTTATTACTTCATTGTATATCTCCATCTCACTACAAATCATAGTTATAATAGCTTCTTCCTGATTTTTGTATTAGGAATTTTCTCCTAAGTTTTCTGTTAAGCATTTTGTCTTGATTTTCTCTCATGAAGGATATGGGTTTAGCTTTCTGCACCTTACCATCCAAACTCCATTGTTCTATTCATCTATTTTCTGCATATCCTTATTCCATATTTTGATAAGAATATTAAATGCTTTTCTTACTGAGTCTTGTAATTCCTACACAACTTGAACATTGCTTTTCATTTTTTATTCTTTATCTGTGGTTATTTTTCTCATTTTTTCCCCTTAGATGTTTATCCCTCTTCTTGTTTCCTTTTTTCCTAGAGGGTAGCCCACTCAACAGAGAGAGACACAGAGGAAGCAGAGAAAGCACCCCCTTTCTCTCCTTTCTCTACGGGGAACAGTGGAGACTGTCATACTGCAATCTTTTTTTCCATCTCTCTTTCCTTTTGAGATATTAGACACATGCACACCTGCGCCCAGTGTATTTCTCAAGCCTCGGAATCTGGGCCTCAATTTGTGTAGTTGGCCATGTGAGATCTGGCTGCCTTAACCAGCAGATCATGGAGCTAATTCCTCCTTCTTGTTCCTAAAATAATCATATTTTTTCAGAATTTGCTATCTATGTCTTTTTTTCCTTCTCTGTATCATTATTTTACTTCAAACATTTCATTATACTTTGATGACTTTAGAATCAGAACCTTGAACCCAGACTATAGCCTCTGATTCAGAATAGTTATTAAAACTCTAAGTGCATGCAGCCAAAACAGAATTCTTCATTTCTCCATCTCTTCTCCACACCCCACAGGCCTAGTGCTTCTCTGATACTTGAAAAGCAGCTATGACTGGAGTCAAAATCCATCCATTAATTTAAATAAATAAATAAACAAAACACTAAGAGTTTGTTTAAACACCTTGTTTTTGTTTCCTAAACTCATTTGGTCAATAAATTGTATTGACTTTATTATCTCAATTATTAATTTATTACCATCAATCTTTGCATTTTTTCTTATTAATAGTATACGCTGATTTTTGTACCATCAAATTGATTCTTTATTCTGTTTCTAGAATATTTTGTAGCATATAATGAAAATATGTCACTGGCTTATTTAAAACTTCTAGGAAAACCTCATTGTCTAAATCTTTGTGTAGAAGTCTAAGCTTGTTCAAATCCCTGAATCACACTCCGTCAGCTTCTCTGCTGTCCTTGGCTTTTCTCTCCTCCACATGCACGCAGTCTTCCACAAATTACTTCAAATCTTCATGCTCCTTCTCTTATCTGCATACCCCATTCTCTTTGTGTCTTTCTTTCTTTAACTATTGTCAGCTCATTCTTAAAAGCTCAACTCAGATCTAAGAAGCATTCTCAGCATGATTGGGCTGGTTGGATGCCTCTTTTCTGAGCTTTCTATTTTTAACTGTCTCTCAGCCCACTCAACATTATGCTTATTGTAACCCATTACGCTGAGAATTTTTCATTGTCTGAGACTGTAACTTATCCATGTCCAGTACCTGAGACTTAGGTAGCGGGTGAGGGATTTTTGTCGGATTAATGAATGTCTTTAATTTTTAATTGCATTTCAGACAGAGAGGTGAATCATTCTAGACCACATTGTTCATTTAATTTTTTTTTTCACATGATTGAAAAGAACTTACTCTCATCTTGCTACTGAAAATAAGCATTTCACTCTTTGCCCAAATTAGCCACTGGTGGCCACTTATATCTCCCTATTTCAGATGAATGAGGTCACTTTGGGCCCTTGCTTTCCATGCGATTAGATTTTAACTATTTATTTTCTGCTATTCAACTTTATGGCTGGACCGTAAAAGACAAACTTAATGGTCCGGTATTCCAGGATGGGAAATCATCCAGCTACAGAGGCATCAAAGATATCAATATTAGAGTCAGTTCTGATCAATCCTCTCCACACATCACATCTGTCTACAGATAATTGTAGGCTAGAATGGGAAAGGTCTGGTGTACTATTTATTATGAGGCTAACAATTGTCCATTCCTCCATGTTTTCTATTAAAAATTAAGTTATCAGGGACTAGCAGTTGGTGTAATGGCTATGTTGCTGGACTCCCACGTAGTCGATGGTGTTTCAAGTCTCCGATGTGATGGCTTAAACTCATGGCTGGGCACATGTGCATGTGTGCCCAAGATCCCGAGAAGAGAATGGAGGAGAAGAGATTGTGGCATGGCCAACCCCCCGGAGGGGGTGATCTCTCACTTTTTGTCTCTCTGTCTCTCTCTTTCTGGTGAGTGCACGTGCCCTATAGCAAAAACCTCTCCAAAAAAAAAAAAAAAAAAAAAAAAAAAAAAAAAGATCCTTACAGCAGTGTTTGCTAAATTCAGCAATGACCAATTATTTACAGATAGGATTGTGACCATATGTTTCTAGTGTTTCTAGTGCTTTGACCTAGAAGGAATCTTTAGTCAAGTGAAACCACCAGGTTATTCACACTGAGTCTTTATAGTGAATGTACTGATTGGCTTATGGAATAGATGAGATAATTCAATTAAAAACTGAATTTTTTCATGTTGGCATAAGAAAGGCTAGAAACTGGTATCACAATTGCTGGGCCTCATCACTGGCACTTGTTAAGTGGCTTGACTTGCACCAGTCAAGAAAACCTTAAGCTTTAATGCCTGCTTCTGACAAATGGGATAGTTAGAGGAGAGTGGGTTTTCACCAGAAGAGAACATGGTCTAATGTTAAACTTAGAGCTCTGTTTGGACAATTAACTTGGGTCCCAGAATACTTCTTACAGCCTTTGAGAATGTTGTTTTGTAACTCTAGTAAGTTTTCAAGGATTAGGAACATTTTTATATTTGTGATATGTCTCCCGGCCCACCCCGAATTTCAATAAAGTTGACAGTGCCTAGCAAGGTCGTTAACAAGGGGATAACTGTATGACTGTGAATGTTTTATAAGTAAAACACTTTCCTTGACAATACCTGCCTCTAGCCCTGGCCTTCCGAATAGACATCTTACCCCAGTATAAATCACATGTCTATTGAGTAGTTCCTCTGTGTCAGAAACTGATAAAGATGCTAAAGACACAGTGATAAATATGTATAGAGTCCTTCATAAGCTTACATTTTTAAGTATATCTGGGTACGTGTGTATATTAGTACTGTTTTTTTTTCATACAGAAATGAAATAAAGAAAAAAGAATTATAATATTGAAAAGTTATATTTATGTTATTAAGCATGGAAATTTTCTTCTAGACAAAGAAAGTTTTTATTTTGAAACCATACATAAGGGAAAGCTATAAATTTGTTTTGCCTTGAGCATTTTCAAATGAAATAAAGATATCATTCAGGAGGATTTGGATAAAGTTCTATTTGGAAGCATTTTGATAGCAGGGCATTTGATAGTGTGATATCTTTTGCCTTAAAAAGATCTCCCTATGATTTCTTAAAAGCTCATTATATATACGAATGTAATATTATTATATATGGAATCATATATGTACACATTATACAGTTATAATAAGAAAATAATTATCTAAGAATTATAGAAAATATTTCCACTGTATGTCTAAATACCAATGGTTCTACGCTTGCAAGTTACAAAATAAGGACACTTTTGAATTACAAATAGACAAATGCATTGGAATTTGCATTGATGTGTGTGTCTGTGTGTTTGGGTTTCTAAATGCATTTCAGTAGCTTAGGCAGACCTGGTGTACTAGCATATGTAAAACCCAGAATGCTACACAAAATGCTATGAGAGCTAAGTTAGTTTTGTTCCTGACAATAAAGCCAGGAATAGAGGAAGCTGGTGATCTAATATTGCTTAATGGACTATTACACAGTGCACAATGTCATTGTAAATGCTCTGTAGTTAATTCGAGGTACTCTTTATTTGTTCCATTTATGACTATGTTAATTTTCTTGCCAAACATTATCATACTTCATGTGTAAATCCTCTGTTGAAGAAATTGGACATCAGAGCCTCAGCAGGAGACAGATTCCAGATAGCGCTTTTGCAAATTGGTTGCTATAGGTGAATGCTCGAGTATTTTCTGATTTCCTTTTGCTTTGTCCAACATAGAGAAGAAAAGCAAATTTTTTCTCTCAGTAGGAAGCCCCAATGCTATTTTCAAAAATACATGAGTTTGTAAATATGTAAATAATCCTCTTTGCAGTAACATTTAATGATTCCAGGCATATAGAAAGGAGAAAGATTTTATTCAAATCTCGAGTGATCCCAAATACCATGAAGTTTGATTTCCCAGAATGCTTCTGTTCAAAGGATTCATTTTTGTCTCTAATACAACTACTACTTCTAAAAAATAGACCATAAAGATTATTAGTCTCTACTATTATTTTCTGGTTAGAATCCCCAAATTGTTAAATGGCATCCCTAAAACAATAGAACTCATTAACACAGGATTAATGTCCTTTCTACCATGTAAAAAGCTATCATTAGAGAAGTTTGGGGGTCATTCAGATTTTTAAAAAGCTTTAAAAGTTTGTAAATAGAGATCTCACAATATTAAGCATGGCCCTATCTTAAGACCTCGCTTAGAAAAACATTCTTAACACTCCCATCAGTTTAAGATTGAACATGACAGGGAATCTCACAGGCTTTCCTAAGAAGATAAGGGTAACCATGGATCTAAGCAGTCTCTCCTGAGAATTCAAGACTCTTGAACCTTACATGTCTTCTGAGTTTGCCTGTCTCCATGGATTTTCTGTTAAATTCTCTCAGCTAAGAGAGAACAGACCCTCAAAGGAAATCACCCTTTCTCTCTTCCTTAATGTCAACAGTAAGGTCATAACTATGAGACACACAGGGCAACACTAGTCATCTAAAAAAAGTTACCCTTGGAAATATGCATAAGTAACCCTGAAGGAAATAAAAGAATCTTAAGATCTAACTTTCAACAGAATTGGTAGCCTTCCATCACATTTTCTCCACATTATGGCTGTTGTTATTATATAGCTCTCCTGTGTCATTCCAGAGATGCTATTCTCAATATTCATTCCTCATTCCTGCCCTCATTGTTAAAGGTGTTCATTTGATACTCCCAGAGAGTCTTCTGAGTGTATCATTATGTTACCTGGAATAGTAATCCAGTAACCTGCTATTATCCACACAGCACAGGTTAATTTGTCAGATGAGTAAAATGTCATCTGGCAGGCCTGAGGAAACAGAATGCAGAATAAAGACTTTGGTTCAGGAAAGTTAGAGACTTGTAAAACTTCCAAAGAATAGACCTGATTGCTATAATGTAATCAGTGGATATCTCATCAGGATACTTTTGAATTCTACCTTAACAATCTTCCTCTATTTATCAGTAAGGCTTCTTTTAAAGGTTATCTGTACTTAAAACTGCTACCTCCTCCATTCCAGTTCACATTTTAACAAATCGACAAAACCTTTGACTACTGCTTCTCACTGAAACTGTACTCCCCAAGCTTACTAAAATGGATGGATTGATAGTCATTAGATCACACTATTGGACTGACTCTAAAGTTAGTTGTGATATTGAATTGCTTTTGTTGCTATTTCATCTCAAAGCCAGGTAACAACTGGTTATCAGACATATGACTTGGCAGTAAGATAAAATAAGAGCATACACAGAGAAGTGGAAAACAAAGACAAATCAAAAACGTTTTCTGCTGCTTTTATAAGTAACATTCATTTCAGTGATGGCACATCTGTCCCAATTACATCCCTGATAAAAACATCAACCACTAACAGAAAGAATGTTGGGAATACACCTTATTAGAAAACAGTCAATTGGAATTCACACTGGGGCTATACTAAAAATATTACAAATACATTTCCATGAATCTTCTATTAGAGGACAGGGCTGGTGGGATAGCAATAATATCCTACCAGTTTTCATTGCATTGGACTTTTCACATGAGTATTAAAGACCAACAACTCAAGTCATTTAAAATACAAGATATTTTAGAAAGATTTAAAACTCATTTGAATATATAATTTCTATGATTTTGGCTTATTAGTTAATTCCATAGCTTTATGGTACTAATGCATCCACTCTTTAGAAACTTTACACATCTGCAAAACACTGGATATGGAAGAAGCTGATTATATTGGAGCTCTGAAATGATCGTGGAAGGATATGAATTTAAAATCTCATTGTCTTCTCCTTAAGAAACATTTTATTAGTAAGCAGGATGTGTTATTATATTAATTAAATGTGATTCTTTGTTTAAAATGAACTCTACAATTTTTCCTTTGGTTGAATTGGGGAATAAAGTCAAAGTAGTAATCTTTGATTTACTGCTGCCTGTGATTTTCCATGATAAGTTGCTGATTAAAGTCTACATTTTAAAAGTATAAGTTTTGAAATACATTTTCATCTCTGTCAGTTGCTGTGTTTGTTTCCTATCAAAAGCATCACAAAATTTCCATCAAACAACAGAGAGATGAATATTTTAAACCAATTTTAATAATTGTGTTGTGAGCTGAATAATAATACCATGATCTTAGTCACAATTGGTAAGGTATAGACTCCAGTAGCAATAAAAATTATTATATTGTAGAAAGAAAAATAGGAAAAGCTAGACCATTAATAAATTGAGTTGTTTAAATTTTATGAACCAATATTATAGCTATTTTGTTTCCATACGGAATAAGGTTTCCAGTGCCAAATCTGTAAGTGTCGCTCATGGTCAAGTTGGTCTTGCCAGTATATCAGGGACATTGTGTGAATTGCTGTGACTTAGAAGTAAGAGGGTACCAGGTACGTCATTTTATTGCCTTTTCTTAATATAATGAAATCTATCCATTATGTGAGTGGTTTGGCATACTATTCTGTGTCACATAATAATGCTAACATAAGTTTTGGTGCAGAGCATTAATATAACAAATGAAATGAACCAATGTAGTGAATGACAGAAGGGAAGTATGAAAATTAAACTACAAATTATAGTGGTAGTAAGATTGACTGTTTCTGTTTGGGTGTTTTTTTGTTTTGTTTTGTTTTTGTTTTGAGAGTTTTTTGCTATAGGGTGTGTGCACTCACCAGAGAAAGAGAGAAACAGAAAGCAAGAAATCACTCCCCAGGGGGTTGGCCACACCACAGTCCCTTTTCCTCTATTCTCCTCTCAGGATTTTGGGCATTTGGGCACACATACACACACACACACACACACACACACACACACACACACATACCTGGCATGAGTTTTAAGCTGCTGATCCAGGACTTGAACCACAGTCAACTACATGGGAATGCAGTGATGTAAACTTTATGTCATCTGCTGGTCCCAAGGACTGACTGTTTTCTAATTATGAAATAGTGTAGGGATGACTGATTGTCCCCCAAATTTCGCTGAATGAGAAAAGCCCACAAAAGGTCCACTGTTTTTCTCTTTGCAAGACCTCACTGCCACATTCATTTCTGAAGGATGACAGACTGCAAGTCCTAAGTAATCAAGGCTGCTTTTAGAAAAAAAGAAATTGGAAAGACTGGTATACTATAAAAATATGATGTAGGCAAAATCATTTCAGTAACAAAATTTTTTATATATATATATATATATATATATATATATATATATATATATATGTTTAAGATTAATGTCCCTTTCCATTTAATTCATTTTAAAACATGATTTATGAAAGTTTTTTAGAATCAAAATAGAGCCATATTTGTCAGCCCTGACAAAACTGAGCTGGGTTGGCCAAGAAGAAGGTATTTTCTCATGCTAGCAGGCTTAATAACAAGAACTGTTATTCTGCCAGAATTAATAGCCTTGCACAAAGATCATTGCAACATGACATATGGACTTTTGCAAGGACTTGTGTCCAGAGACTGTCTGCCCAAATTCAGATTTAGGTAATTTTTGTTATTAATCCTGGTAGCCGAGGATTATCCAAAAACAAATAATATAATGTCTTCTGCCTCCTGACTCTAGCTTGTGGTTTTTGCCTTAAAAATTTTGGTCTTCTTTTCCCACTGGATTCACTGGTACCCTTGCCAAAGTCATTTGACTGTACGTTTTGGAGTTGATTTCTGGGGTCTCTATTCTGCTCCATTGGCCCACATATCTGTTTTTATGCCAATAGCATGCTGTTTTGATTATCACAGCTTTATAGTATATTTTCAGGTCAGGAAGTGAGATGCCGCCCACTCCACCCTTCTTGTGCAGGATTGCTTTGGCAATATGAAGACTTTTATGATTCCAGACAAATACAATGATTGTCTTTTCTAGATCTTGAAGAATGTCTCTGGTACTTTGATTGGAATTGTGTTAAATATGTAGATTAATTTGGGTAGAATTGCCATTTTGATTATATTAATTCTTCCAATCCAGGGACATGGATGTCCTTCCACTTTTTTATGTTATTTTTAATTTTTTTTTTTTTAGCTTCTCATAGTTTTCCTTGTGGAGGTCTTTAATTTCTTTAGCTAGATTTATCCCTAGGTTTCTTGTACTTTTTGTGGCTATGGTAAATGGAATTACTTTCTTCAGTTCTCAGTCTGCCTGCTGTTCATATATAGAAATGCTGTAGATTTCTGTATGTTGATTTTGTATCCTGCAACTTTACTGTATTCATTTATTACTTCCAGGAATTTTTTCATGGATACCATTGGGTCTTCTATATATACAATCACATCATGGGCAAGTAGAGATAATCTCACCTCTTCTTTTCCTGTTTGAATGCCTTTTATTTTATTCTCTTTTTTTATTGCATTGGCAAGGACTTCTAGTACGATATTGAAAAAGAGTGGAGAAAGTGGTTATCCTTGTCTTGTACCAGTTTTTAGTGGAGCTATGGGTTTTTAATAGATAGCTTTTATTGTGTTGAAGAATGACTCTTTTATGCTGATTTTGCAAGTCTTGATCATGAAGGGATGTTGTATCTTATCAAATTGTTTTCTACACCTATTGATATGATCATATGATTTTTATCTTTTTTTCTGTTAATACAGTGTATTACATTTATGGTTTTGCATATGTTAACCATCCTTGCATCCCTGAAATAAAGCCTATCTGATCGTGATGCATAATCTTTTTTATATGTTGTTGGATATGATTTTCTACTACCTTGTTGAGAATTTTTGGGTGTATACTCATCATAGATATTGGTCTATAGTTTTCCTTCCTTGTCATGTCCTTGTCTAAGGATAAAGGTGATGGGAACCTTATAGAATAAATTTGAGAGATTTCCATCCTTTGGGATTTTTAGAAATAACTTGAGTAGAATGGGGTTTAACTCTCCTTTAAAAGTTTTGTATAATTCAGAGGTGAAGCCATCAGACCAGGGCTTTTTCTGTTGTTGTTGGGAAAGTGGATGAATATGGGAGATTCACTGCTGAGTGAAGCAAGCCAGCCTATGAAGGAAAGACATTATATGTCTTCACTTAATATATACTGACTATATGCACTTTATGACTGATTCTGAATGACTAGAGGATATAGAAACATAGATAATGGTTATAGATACACCATACAGTGTGGGAAGAGGGTGGGAAAAGGAGTACAGTCTGAGGAAAGATATTAAGGAGAAAAATAGAGAGGCAAGACATTTATGGGACAAAGAAATGGGTTATTATCTGTTGATGATAACATGTATAGTATCCCCACTAGCCTGGTGAGAAATGTATTCATGTCAGAACATTCACTTTACAAGCTAAGTGACATATGAGATTGAATGTATAAAAGAAATTAAAATAAAATTAAATAAATAAAATAAATAAGAAATCTTCTAGCTCATAAAAAAAAAAATCTTGGTCTCCTTTATATCAAGGTGATCGAAGACCTTGATGAATGTCTTTGGAGCTATATGAATTATGCTCATCTGGGCTGCATGCTAACTATAATCCTCAAGTTTTGGCTTAGTATAAACTTCCTTCAATATTTTATAGTTTGATTATTTCTACCAGCCAGTCATGGAGGAGAAAAAAGATATAATGCTATTGAGACTAATCATATCTAAGTAGATACTTGCTAAGTTATATAAAAACACTCAAACCTTCAAGAGTCTCTTAAAGAATTTACTATGAAAATAAAATAAATAAAAATTTAAGTATTTAATCAATAAATGAAACAGTGGCCTCTAGAAATTTAGAAAATATTCTGTTCTTCTATAAGGAAAAATAGCATATTAAATATTGGGTTGATAGAAAAGTCATGACACATTTTTGCATAGAAAAACATAGAAAAATACATCACAACTTTTATAACAACCTAGTAAAGCTTTTGTGTAGATGTGATTTCATGATAATCATGCCTAGAATTTGACAGTGACGTGAAATGAAAAGTTACAAAGCTTAGGCTTAGTAAACTATGTAAGAGCCTTGTCAAGAATAGCCTTCAGAGGTCTAAGGAAATAAATGACCAATTCAGGACATTCAGAGGTGACTAGCATATAATATTATAGGATATTGAGTGTGATAGTAACAGGATTTTAGGAGCGCAATCATGAGGTGTACAATTCAGTGTACACAAATGTAATACCCTGGTCTAAGTGGAGAATGCCAAGTTATACATTAAAAAAAATTACAGGGACCAGGAGATGGTGTAATGGTTACATCACTGGGTTCCCACATAGTTGACCTTGGTTCAAGTCTCAGACTCAGCAACTTAAAATATGCTGGGCACGTGTGCGTTCGTGCCCAAAATCCCAAGAGGAAAATGGAGGAGAAAGTATTGCAGCACAACCATCTCTGCTGGTGGGGGACGGTGAGGGTGATTTCTTGCTTTCTGTCTCTCTTTCTCTTTCTCTCTCTTTCTCTCTCTCTCTGGTGAGCACATGCACCCTCTAGCAAAAATATCTCTCTAAAATAATAGTAATAATAATAAATACAGTGTCAGGCTGGCCTAGATAACACAGTTTATAGCATACTGCACTGCATTGCTAAGGCCACACAGCCAATCATGGGTTTAGATCTCAGAGTCAGTCTGGAAACACAATGGGTATGCACGTGGGTTCCCAAAATCTGTAGGAGCTGGAGATCTGGTAAAATAGCATCATGGTATATTGAGACCTCATTGGAGGTACTCTGCCTCTGTTTTTCAGGAAAAATAAAATAAAACTTAAAAAAAGAAAGATTCAAATGTTTTAAATAGTAGAACTATATAGAGTTAAAAGAAATTGAAAATTGGAAGGTCCAGCTGCCACAGTGCAGTTATAGTACCACACTCTATAATATTGGACGCCATGTGGAAGATCAGAATTCAGTGCTCAGTCCAGCTGTAAATGCTGGGTGTGTGTTTGTGATCCTTGTTGGCTGGGAAGGCTATGAGAAAAATCATGGGATAAGACCCTATTGAGGGTGCTTGTTTCTCTCCTTCTCTTTCTCTCCTCTTCTCTCTCTCTATTTCTCTTCATAAAATAAAAACTTAAAAAAAAAAAAAACAGTTGTAAAACACTGTATAAAAAAGCATGGACTTGGAGTCAGATCTTGATTAGACTTAAACATGCCAACATTATCTGTAAAAGTTAGGAAAGATATTGAATTATTTCTTTAGTATCCTTCTTTTTAACAAAATAACAATAGATTACATGTTTGGTTGTAAGGATTAACTGTGTGTGTGTGTCTGTGTGTGTAGTTTTGTTAATACATATGTTCATATATTTACCTTTATTTATAGAAATGTTTGGCATTCAATGGGTTACCAATTTACCAATTGATATTAACTGATTTGTTTAGCATTGCTACTGTTAAGGTTGCTACTAGCTGGGTCAACTAGGTTATAAAGTGGTTAAAGCAGCTGGCTCCCACATGGCCAAACACATTGTTGAACCCAATGGCTTGAAAAACACACTGGTTGCACATGGGTGTGAGTCCAAAATCCCAAACGGAGAATGAAGGAGACGGGATTGTGGCATGGCCATCTCCCCTGGGGGAGTAACACACACTTTTTCTTTCTGTCTGTGTTTCTGGCAAGTACATGTGCCCTATAGCAAAATTAATATGCAAAACAAAACAAATAGTATTGCTCTCAGATAATTAGTATACTATGGCTCTAATAGTTTTTACTTCTTTCCCCCCTTGAGTTGAGATGAAGGCAGGTTCTACAGTTGAGATGAGGTAGCAAATATGTACTGTGTGACATTGGCTGTAACACTGAGAGATGCAGGGATTTATGAAGACTTTAAAATGAAAAGCTGTTCAGAAGCAATAGGCAATATTTAAATATTCTCAAATTTCAAAACCTTCAACTTATTATGTAACCTCAATGATAGTTGATACATAAATGTGTCAGAGAACGACTCTCGAGAAACCATTATTATGAACCCATTTTGCAAAAAGCAATGCATAATTCTGTAGCTTCTTGGGAGATTTTTGGTTTTGCATTGTTCAACATTTTTGACATTATCAGCTTCTCTGATGCTAAGCAACTGGCAGATTTTTTCCTGAGATGAAATAATATGTTACAGTGGAAACAGGAACCTTCTTGATACCTAATAATAGTCCTTTACAGAATAGCATGTTTCCATTTTAGGCAGGATTTTATCATTCTGAACGAGGGAAATTAAATCATTCTTCCCGAAAACCTATAGCCAATGAAATATTAAAGAATTAATGTATCAGAATGACATTGCTTCATAAGACTGTATCAACATCAGTCAGGTCACTAAAAATTCAGTGTCTCCTCTTGCAAATTAACATAGAAGAAATAGAAAGCAAAAAACTAAGAAGCCATCATGTAATAGGGCATTAAGCTTTTCACCTTATAACTGCCTGTTTGGGACATGTTGGAAGATTCTCTCCTCTTACTTTATGTCTCTTAGTATGACTCCAAACGTAGAATAGTCCCCAGGGAATCTTCAGTTTTCCCAATTATTTGCCAACTAATTAAAGGGAAATATTAGGAGATTGATCTGTATTTCCAAATGCTGTCACCATATCAAATAGTGGTAATTTACTTTGTTGGCTCAAAACATGAATCTAAAGAAAGTATTTTCAAATCTATGCCCTAAACATGGGGAAGAGAGGTCTAATCTCTTAGATTAATTTCTTCTTAGATAATGGCCAAGAAAATTATTGATTACATTTATGTCAAGTTGTAATATTTGGTTTTAATAATAAACTAGGTAGTAGATTTCTAAATTATTTCTATATGTAGACCAGCTGATTCTGTGATTCTATGAATTAGTCTGTCCTTAATTTGCAGATCTAGTTACATTATCACTATCAAATGAGTGGCTGCTATGGTTCATAAACATCCAGAAAAATGATATTTTTCTGTTATATGCTCCACCAGATTCACTTGCCTTATCTAGAGCAAATCAAACAAGACAGGAAATTTACCTTTTTTTCAGTACTTTATTTAGTACCTTAGTACAAAAAGACTAAGATGATCTCTCATTTAAATGATTTTAACTTTCTCTTTATACTAACATATACCTAGATATCTATCACTGAAAGTACAATTGGTTTCCTTAGTGTGGTAAATTTGCTGTTATAATGTGTTCTAAGAGTAAAAACTAATATAACCACAAGGAAAATAAATAAATTCACTATTATAGCTGGGGAATTTAACACCACTTTATCAGAAATGGTAAACTTCAGCAGACAATATATCAGTAAGGACATAGTAGAACTCAATAGCCCCATCAATCAACTGGCTGTAATTGACATTTATAGACTACTTCATCTGACAACAGCAGATTATGCATTCTGCTCAAGCTCACCTAGAGCATTCCCTCAGATAGACTGTATTCTGGCTTATAATACACACTCTACTAAATTTAAAATAATATAAATCATATAACGTCCAGTCACAAACTACAGTGGAATTAAACTGGAACTTGATAACAGAAACATTGCTGAAAAACCCTAGAGTACTTGGAGATTAAATGAAACACTTCTAAATAACACATGAGCAAGAAAGAAATCTCAAGAAAAAATTAAAAATTTGAAGTAACTAAAATTAAAACAAAATGTGTGAGATGCAACAAAAGCAGACCATAAAGGGAAATTTACTAGCATTGAACACATATATTAGAAAGAAATAAGAGCAATAACCTAGGCTTCTACTTAGGTAACTGGAAAAAGAGGCAAAAATTAAATTCAAAGCAAACAACTACAACAAAATAGAGCAGAAATCAATGAGACTAAAACTAGGAAATTAATAGAAAAAAGTATAAAAACCATTTTCCTTGAAAATTTCAGTAAAATAAACAAACCTCTAACCAGGCTGGCTAAGAAAAAAATAAGAGAAAATATAAATCATTACTAATTTTATTTCAGAAATTAAAGATGGGGCATCACTACAGATCTCATGTATAATACAAGGATAATAAATACTATGAGAATCTGTATGCCTGCACATGTAATAACCTAGAAAAATTGGACCAATTCCTGAATGACACAATATGTCCATATTTACATAAGAAGTAAGCAATCTGAATAGACCTAAATCTATTTTTAAAAATTGAATCAACAATTAATAATGTTTCAAGGCTAATAGTACCAGGTAAAAATGGGTTCACTGGGAAATTCTACCGAACATTTAATGAAGACATTAACCAACTCTTTATACTCTCTTACAGAAGATAGAAACAGAAGGAATACTTCTTATGTCAGTAATGAACAAGTCAAAATTGAAATTAAAAATGCATTACAATTTGCATTAGCATTCCCCAAATAAAACACTAATGTATAAACCTAACAATATATATATAACTTTTATATGGAAAAAAAAATCTACAGGCAAAAAGAACTAAATATATAGAGAGTTCATGTCACAGAAAAACTCCAAATCATCAAGATGTAAATTCTTTCCAAATCAGTCTGTAGATTCAATGTAATGCTAATCAAAATTCTAGAAGGTTATTTTGTGGATATTTATAATTAGATTCTTAAATTTATAGGAAGTATCAAAATAGCTAGAATAGCCAACACAATACTGAAGAAGAAACAGTCAAAGGACTATCATTACCCAATTACAAGATTATTATAAAGTTACAATGATCACTGTAATAAGGTACTTTTGAAAGAATAAAAAAATAAATTAATGGAATATAATAAGGACCCAATATCAACCTGCTTAGATATAATCAACTGAACTTTGACGAAGGAGCAAAAGCAATAAGTAGTATTTTCAACAAATGTTGCTAGAATAACTAAATTGCCAGAAGCAAAAAGAAAAAAGAAATTCTGGACACAGACCTTTTATCTTTCATAAAAAATAACTCAAAGTTAATAATAGATCTAAATATAAGACCAAAACTATAAAACTCTTAGAAGATAACATAACAGAAAACCTACATGACCTTGGGTACAGCAATGACCTTTTAGATATACCACTAAAGGCATGATCTATGAAATAAATAATTGATATTCCAGACTTCATTAAAATAATAATAAACTGCTCTATGAAGACAATGCAAAGGAATAGAGGACAAACCATGGCCTGGAAGAAAATATTTGCCAGATATATCTGATAAAGCACTTGTATCTAAAATATTTTAAGAACTCCAAAATGTATAAATAACTTTAAAAACTCAACCATAAGATGATTAATAACTTGATTTTAAAAACGGGTGAAGCACCAAACAGGATATGCAATTGTCAAAGGAACATGAAAAGATGTTCGACATCACATCATTAGTGAATTACAAATTTAAGCCTTAATAAGATACTACTACACAAAAATTATAATAGTAAAAATGCAAAACACTGACAAGAATGCTGGCACAAACTGTAATATAAGAAATTCTTTTTCATCACTGGGAGGTAGAGGGGAGGCAAAATAGTGCATACACTTTGGAAGAGAGTTTGGCAGTTTCTTATAAAATTAGACATATTCTTAACCATACAAGCCAGTAATTAAGCTCCTGGGTATTTACCCACATGAGTTGGAAACATGTTCACAACAAACACTTGCATGCTGATGTTTATAGAAGCTTTATTCATAATTGTCAAACTTTGGAAGAAATCAAGTTGTCCTTTAGGTAAATGGAAAAATGAAACTATGATACATGCAGTTAATGGAATATTATTGACCATCAAAAATAAATGAGCTATTGGGCCAGCTGGTGACATGATGGTTAAGGCAGCTGGATCCCACATGGGCAACTGAGCAGTTTAGTCCCAGACCCAGTGGCTTGAAAGACACTGAGGGTGTGTGTGTGTGTGCCCCAAATTCCAAGAAGATGGAGAAATGGAGGAGAAGGGATTGTGGCATGACCAATTCCAAAGGGTGATGCTTTCTTGCTTCCCTTTTCTCTCTGTCTCTCTCTAGTGAGCACATTACAGTCTTCTGCAAAATTATAATTTAGATAAATCAAAGAACTATTCGGTTTTGAAAAGATGTAGAGGAAACTTAAATGTATATTACTAAGTGAAAAAAGTCAATCTGAAAATGTTACATACTGCATGATTCTGACCACATTATATTCTGAAAAGGAAACTATGGAGACAGTAAGAGACAAGTTATTGTCAAGAGTTCCAGGAGAGGGATGAAGAACAGAAAGAACAAAGATTTTTTAGTGCAGTGACATTATTCAATATGGTACACAATGATGGATACATGCCATTATATATTTGTTAAAACCTATAGAATGCAGGATACCAAAAATGAATCCTAATGTACACTATGGATTCTGGGTGATAATGATGCCTGTGTGTGGGGGGGGAACACGGCGAATTGATAACTTTCTATACTTAACACTCAATTTTGCCATGAACCTAGAATTTCTCTTAAAGGTCACTTTTTAATTAAAATGATTAAAAACCTAAAATTTATTTTAATATAATAAACAGTATTTCAGCTTTATTTATTATATAAAGAAGTTGGGACCAGCAGTTAGCGTAATGACTATGTCGCTGGACTCCCACGTAGTCGACCGCGGTTCGAGTCCCGGACCCGGCGGCTTAAACTCACGCCGGGCGCATGTGCGTGCGTGCCCAAGATCCCGAGAGGAGAATGGAGGAGAAGGGATTGCGGCGTGGCCATCCCCCCTGGGGGGTGATTTCCTGCTTTCTATCTCTCTGTCTCTCTTTGTCTGTCTGGCGAGCGCACGCGCCCTATAGCAAATAAAAAAACCTCTCCAAAAAAAAAAAAAAAAAAAAAAAAAGAAGTTAATATTTGCTGTTTTTAAAAATAAATGACTTATGGTCTTTTTTTGGTTAATTACCAAAGGGCGTTCCCCCACCAGAGAGAAAGATTTCCTAAATGAGACATGATTGTACAGCAATCCCTTCTCCACCTTTTCTCCATCCTATTGGAATTTTGGGCATGTGCGTGAGCATGGCTGTCATATTTTTCAAGCCACCAGGGCTGGATTTTGAACTGTGGCAAGCCATACGAGACCTAGCTCCCTTAACCACTAAGCTATGGGCTGGTCAGGCATATGGTCTTTAAAAACCACCAGAAGTGCTTGATTTTCTTCAGTTATTAACATATGAAGACATTCTACTAACCAAACATTAGTGTATCCACCAAATATAGTTGTAGTAGTTAAATCAATTTAAGTAACCTCCTTAGAAATAGTATTTCTTCCCTTTACCACACGCTAACTTGCCAGCTTCATTCCACTCTATGTAGATCATATTATTTATATCATTATTACAGCATTATGGGATTATTTTCATTGTTTTCTTGCAAGGAAATAAAGTAGATTCATGATTGACTGCATAATATAGAGATATTTAATTCCTTGACATCTCTGTCATGGTGACAGACCTATGTTCTTGGATATTTTAATTCACTGGGTCTGTGAATTGTTTCTCCAAGGTCCTAACTGGAAAATCAGTGATCTGTATCTCTTACAATGAGGTGGTGAATGGCAAATGTGCCTTAAAGCTAAAAAAAAAAGAAAGTCATTTTGTGATGGACACATTATTGACAAGCTTCCTTTTAAAAATGTATACTGCTATCAAACATTTATACATATAATTACAGAAGATAAACACACACACTCTATCTCATGTAACATAAGTAGGCATGTGTGTTGACAACAAAGGGACAGAAATATAGAAAGTACATTAGATTGTACTGCTATTTATGCTTTATTACATTGAATACTCTCAAGTAAGGCTATGAATCACCACTTTCTTAACCTGATTTGTCCTTGTGCTATTAAAGTCAAGTTTCACTTTCCACAAAGGACACATATTTAAAGAAATAAAAAAGAAAACCTCCTCTCATCTCCTCCAAATGATCAGTCTCTTTTGAGTGATTAAATATATTCACATGTTCAGGAATTATTGTATTATGCATTATGCTATATGAGAAGCTGAGTAATTTTGACATCATTTCTGGCTACACTATTATGACCTTGGGAAACTCATCTGACTTGAATGGTTTAAGTTTATAAAATGAGAGTTTCATGATATTTTAAAGCTATTGATATATTGCCTTCCTATTCTAAATGCCTGTCTTATAAAAAAGGAAACATGGCTATTCTTTATTTGGATTATTGCCTAATATCATTCTATTATAAATAATTTGCAAAATTTGTTTTTAAATCAAAGTTAGCCATAGGAAAAAATAGCATACTAAAAAACACCCCAAATCAGAATTTTAACTTAGTTTTAATTTTATTGTAGTTATGTTCATTTTAATACTACAATATTTACTAAACGACTTGAATCCTATGTGATAACTTGGTTTTGCAATTCTTTAAATGTAAAGAAAAGTAAGAACATTTTTTAAAAATATTTTATTATTTATTTAGTTTAATTTGATCAGAGAGGGAGAGAGGGAGAGGGGAGAGGGGAGAGAAGAAGAGAGAAAGAGAGAGAGAGAGAGAGAGAGAGAGAGAGCGCGCCAACCACAAGGTCAGGGATTCGAACTACGGTTAGTAATGTGGGAGTCCAGCACCCTTAACTACCACATTATCTGCCAATCACAGAAAGGAAGGACTTTTTAAGAATCAGCAAAACAAAATCTAGATAATCATCTTGTTAGACATTTACTATATGATAACCATGCACATTAACAGAGCCTGGTATTTTAGACCTACATAATTGGGCCTACATACTCCATTATACTGCCTACCTTGAAAAAAGAACCAAATTTAAAAATAATAAAAAGAAATTATTTTACCTCTGCCTTATTAAGCTTTCATAAACAGAGATCTATATTAAGGAATATGACAGCTGTCTGGGGTATAATTCTAGAAGGGATGCTAAAATATCACCAGAAATAGACACAATTAAGAAATTACATTTAGCAAAAAGTTATGTCAGGGGTTGTTCAGTTTATAGTTGGAAGGAGGGCTTGATTAACCTTTTGGGTAAAAGAAAAGGTTGAGTTTTCCCACAGATATACTCAACTAAATATAGGTCTTCATTCAATGACTGAAAAATAAAATTCTGGATAATTGCAGAACTTGTATTTGATGAAGTCCAGATATGAGGGATCCAGCCTTGGCACTACCAGTTTTTTTTCAATGTCTTTCTTTAAATCTGTACTTCGCTCCAATCCCAAATACATGCTGCACACATATTTTTAAAATAGCTACTTAATAGTACATTTAACCATCCAGATATTTATTTTATTGAGTTGTCATATAGACCTCATTCTCCATATTTAAAATATGTAAAGAATGACTCTTCTGATCTCTTACTAAGTTATTGAATTCATTAAAATACTACTCTGCATCGGGGACAACAGGTGGCATGGTGGTTAAGGTGCTGATTTCCCACATGGTCAAACATGGTTTAATCCTTGACCCAGCAGCTTGAAAATTAGAATGGGTACATATGCATGTGTGCCCAAAACCCTGAGAGTAGAATAGAGGATGTAGCATGACCATTCCCCCATAAGGGTTGCTTTCTTACTTTCTCTGTTTCTCTCAGGTGAACACATGTGCCCTATGGCAAGGCCCCCACTTTTTTTCTGTATCTTATTTATATGCGTCATAAACATGTTATCTGATGTTCACAGACCTGTACACAGATGTTTATGGTAGCTTTGTTCATAGTTGCCAAAATAGGGAAGTAACCAAAATGTCCTTTAGTAGTTGAGTGAATAAATAAGCTGTGGTACATATAGAACATAATATATTATTCAGCACTAAAAAGAGATATGCTATCAAGCTATAAAAAAACATAGAAAAACCCTAAATGAATATTACTAAGTAAAAGGAGCAATATTAAAAGTCTACATGCTGTATGATTCCAAGTATATGATATTATGGAAAAGGCAAAATTGTGGATCCAATAAAACGTTCAGAGATTGCTAGTGAAAAAGGGGAAGGGAAGGATAAATAAGTTAGCACTGGGATTTTTCAGACAGTAAAACTACTCTATTTGATGAAACTATGGTGGAGACCTGTCAGTATACATTTCTCAAAACCCATAGAGTGTACATCACCAACAGTGAACTCTATAAACTACTGACTTTGGGTAATAACAATGTCTCAATGTGGAGTCATTGATTCAGACAAATGTACCATTCTGATGAGGGCTGTTGATAGTGGGCGTGTCTGTGTGGGTGTGAGACCAGGAAGTATGTGGGAGCTTGTGTACTTTCTTCTGCTAAATTTTGTTGTGAATTTAAAAGTGTTCCAAAATTAAGGTCTATAAACTAGTCTCTCCAAGATAGTGGCCCAGATGAGTGTTATCTCCTATCATAATTATACATGCTTCGGAGCTCCAGTCTACACTCTGATTTTTACTTCTGAACCCTCTGGCAGCTCTCACTTGGAATACTAATTCAACCTTACGTATATATTCTACCTTGCAGTATTACAAAATCTTTCATATATGTAGCCCCCATTTTCCCACCTCCAGTTAATGATTTTTTTTAATAATATCTGACCCAGAGCTGGATGTATTCTGATTAATTTTTTTCATAAACTAATGTGTTTTAAGTCTGGCTTAATTGAGACCCATTGAATCATACAGATCCTTTAGCTATGGAGGAAAAACAGACAGAAAAAGAAAAAATAATCCTCAGTCCTCCAAATATCTTACAGCTTCAGAGGAAATAATCCTGCATTAGAGTCTGAAATCTAATTCTTAAAGAGTTTTGTGCATATTAAATCTTATCTGACATTGTGATGCCTGATCTTTCAATGTTCAGAACCTGGAGTTGCTTTGAATCTAAAGAAAGCACAATACTTGACAATGTAGCTGAAGAAAATACCAAAGTTGTTTGGGAAATATCAATAAGTGACTTTAGAATTATATACATAAAACATGCATTAGAGACAAAAATGCTTATGAGAAAACTAAGACTATCTATTTATCTTTAGGATAAAATTGGCTAAATACAATTACCTGACATCCTTTTGTCTTATAAAAAGAACATCTAACTCATTCTATTTTGCTGGGAATGTCTTAATACTGAATTCACAATATTGTTTTAGCATATGTCACAATGGTCTTCATTCAAAGTAGTCTAATTTGAGTCTGTTAAAGTGTGAGAACTAACATTCCTGCCTATAATCTCAACCTCCATTAGATCTTGAAGCAAAAAATTGTTACTACATGGTAGACTTTAGTAGCCACAGTTTATTACATATAGGTTGTTCGTGGGGCCTAAAATCCAGAGCCTGAAGCGATTGGAAACCTCAGGTTTGCACCAAGCTTTTTTTTTTTGAGAATTTTCTTTTCTTTTCTTTTTGCTTTAGAGCACACACACTCATGGGAAAGACAGAGAGAGACAGAGAGAGACAGAGAGACAGAAAGTGAGAACTCATCACCCTCACCAAGGGGATGGTCACACTGCAATACTGCAATCCCTTCTCCTACTATCTCCTCTTGAGATTTTGGACAATGTGCACATGAGCCCAGCATGAGTTTCAAGTCTCCAGGTCCAGGACTTGAACCATGGTTAGCCGTATGGGAGTCTAGCAACGTAACCATTATACCATCTGCTGGTCCCTGCACCCAACTTGTAAAAAGCGAAGTTAGTCTTAGTCAGTTCATGCTTCTCCAATAACCATATAAAATCAGTTCTAAACTCATGTTTGACTACTCGCTGCTCACTTGAAAACCAATACGTGAGAGGCAAGCATTGGTAGAAAGGAAAGGCAGCTTTATTCAGAAAGCCAGAAACCTGGAGAATATGGGATGCTATGGTCCAAAGACTATTTCCTCAGTCATGGTCTAACAAGAAGAATTTTTAAGGGCTGGCAAGTGGTGTGGTGGTTAAGGGCACTGGACTCCCACATGGCCGACCTTGGTTTGAATTCAGGACCTGGCAGCTTGCTTCCTCACTTTCTTTCTCTGTCTCTCTTGTTCTGCCCCTCTCCAATCAAATTTAAATAAATAAATAAATAAATAAATAAGGTTAAATAAAATAATTCTTTCTTAAAAAAAGTATTTTTAAAAGGTATGTAAGAGGGTTTTACCCAGTGCAGCAGTTCATTATTTCCTTGGCCATCCAACAGAGGAGACTTGTTAAAATTGGGGTTATTGTTTTTAGCTGTAACTGAGTAGGGTGGGCTTGATCAGGAAATATTTTTTTTTTTTTTTTTTTTTTTGTCCTTAAGCACATCTGCTTCTTGGGTTGCATTCTCAAGGCCTGGTCTCTACAGAGTCTCTTAAAGACAAGATTAGCTTTTGCAAGTTAAAACACTTAGCAAGATCTGTTATTTAAAAGAAATATATTGTGCTAAGTTTAACATGAAGTAACATTGGTTCCTCCTGTAGACCAGCTATGCTATAACAAAACACTTTAGGTTGTGTGGTTTATAAAAGAAATTGCTGAGAGTTCTGGAAGCTAAGAAGTCTAAAACCGAGGCATCAGGAGATTCAGTGATTCAGTGTCTGAAAAGGTCTTACTCTCTGTCCCAAAATAGTGCCTTCTTGTAGCATCTTCACAGGGCAGTAAGAACAAGGGATCTCCTTTCATCTTTTTTATAAGGTCACTAATTCTAATAATGAGGATGGAAACCAAGGTGGGCCATGTAGAAGCTCAGTGCCCTTAACCACTACGCCACCTGCTGGCCCTTAAAAATTTTTCTTGTTAGATCAGGACTGGAGAAATGGTCTTTGAAGCATAGTACACCATC
This sequence comes from Tupaia tana, assembly GCA_026018925.1. Taxonomy (NCBI): domain Eukaryota; kingdom Metazoa; phylum Chordata; class Mammalia; order Scandentia; family Tupaiidae; genus Tupaia; species Tupaia tana. The sequence continues at coordinate 35,061,450 of JAKSZU010000007.1, read as the reverse complement.
TTGTCCAGGTTGCTGGCTTTCTGAATAAAGCTGCCTTTCCTTTTTTACCAATGCTTGCCTTTCAAGTATTAGCTTTTAAGTCCTTAGGGCTTAATCACATCCTAATGGATTCTGATACTACTGTTAAGTTGGTGGTTAGGTTTAGACATATGAATTTGGGGGTAGGGAGGATACTAATATTCAGACCATAGCATTTCATAGTGGTAGGATCTTAAAACAGAGAGTAGACTATATTAGGAAATAAAATAGGTTATGAATGAAATACCACCTTTAAAATAAGTTTTATGTGTTCCTGCTATTAAGGAATTTCCAAGTATTTGTAATGAACATGGAAAGGAGAAAAAGAAGGAGTCAATTATAAGTCCATTGACTTCATTCTGTCATAAGCTTATAGATCTCTCACTTTTTATTCTGCTTTAATCTTTTTTACCCGGTCAAACTCATTCATAAAATGTTGCTTAGCTTACCAGATTAAAACAATAGATGCTGAAATTTTAAATGAGCAATAGAATTAGCCCAGTACAAAGTCATTACATATAAAAGATCAAATTTTAGTAAAAAGTAATTTCCCAGATGAGAGACTGGGAGCTGCACCCAGAGCAGCAAGACCAATAGAGAGCTCTATGTCTATGTCAGGAGGCTGAGAACGCTCAGTGGTAACAGCACAAGTCTAGCTGATCCCTCACAGATGCACATCACTCCTGTCACCTCCCTATATATCCTGTGGCATTAATGACACATGAAGATGGGGAGAAGAATGGATATTGGCATCTTCAAAGCAGTGAGTGCTTGGTAAGGCAGCTGGCAAGACAAAAAGATTGTCCATCAAAAAGCATTAATGTCACAAACTCTGAGTTTCTTGAAGGCCAAATTCTAGCAAAAATGAAAATAAAACCAATGAGAATCAAATCATCAGCAGGACACATGGGGAGACTCTGAGCTTCAGTGGTGAAAAAATAGTTATCTAAGAGGCAAGCAACAGACCACAATCATGAAAAAATTTTAGTGCTTTCTGGAGAAATAAGAGCAATGTGGTTAACAATAGAGCCATGGGCAGAACTGCATTTAATGTAGATACATTTAGAAAATACTGATAAACAGTACTTCAAAAATCAGTATATGGATTAGGCTATAATAATTTTTAAATTTATTTTTTAAATTAAGGTTTATTTTTATTCATTTCTTCATGAAAGAAGGAGGTGGGGAGGTGAAGGAGAAAGAAAGAGACAGAGAGAATCCAACCAATAGGGTCTCCATGCTGCAATCTTCCCCGAGCCTCAGTTATGCTGGATCACAAGCCCACCCTCATGTATTGTCCTTGCACAGGGAGGCTCTGAGAAGTGAAGCTGAGACCTCCCCACTGGTTACTACTACAACACTATGGTTGCCATAGGCTGTGATAATTAGTCAAACAGATCTTGTGGATTCCTGATGTTGCTGAATAGCAGACTAAAAATTCAAATGTCAAAAGGAAATAAAATTAGTACTTTATATAACATCAAATTAAGACACTTTATAGTTACAATTAATTTAAAATTAAAGTGTAACTGTGTTATATAGGAGAAATTATACTGTGGTATGATAGGGCAACACATTTCTTGGAAGGTGATTTACTTTTCTGTACATAGATATAGTTTTTGAATAATTTGTAGAAGTCAGCATTTTGAAAAAGTTCAACACTAACCATAACTGCTCTATAAATAGAGAAACAGTTTTAGTGGAGGGATTAAATGTTTCTAGTTTTTCCCTCCAGGTAGCTAGCCAGAAAATAAATGCAGGTTGTTAATTCAGTTTTTTCTCAAGTTATGAATATCCTAGTCTGGGAGGAAAAACCTCCTGTAAAGTAGAGGGAAAAAGGCATAGTTCCCTCTTCCCTAATGAGGAACACTACAGATAGTTTTGTGGTGAGGAATTAATTAAGTTTGGCATTTTAATCTCATGTAATCAATATAGGATGTGAATGGGAAATTTTTGAAAAATTTTCACCCCACCTCCATCATTTCTTTTAGAAATTATTTTCAATCCAAACTGCGTTGCTCTACATTATAATACTCAGACCCTCAGTTATACCCTGTACATTGCTTAGAGTGGTTACCTGTCATCACCAATTAAAGATTTCAGATCAAACAGATTTATTTTCTCCTTCCTGACATGAAGAACAATAAATGTATTTCTAATTTCTTTCTTTTACTTCTATATAAGGATCCACTAATAACTCTTCCCTCACCTTCACCCTCACTTTCAAATTTCTAAGTATAGGCTCAGTCCTGAGCAAGACAGAGTTGCTATGTGAGATTCTTATCTTTGTTTTATTATTATTATTATTATTATTATTATTGTTATTATTTAGAAAGATATTTACTATAGGGTGCATGTGCTTGACAGAGAGACAGAAAGCAAGAAATCACCCCCAGGGATATGGCAACTCCTCATTCTACATTCTTCTTTCCGGATCTTGGGCACGCACACACACATGCCCTGCATGAGTATTAAGCCACCGGTTTTGGGACTTGAACTGAGTTTGACTGTGTGGAAGTCCAGCAACGTATGTAACCATTAAACTATCTGCTGATTTCCCCAGATCTCTATCTAACACTATCAAGAAATGTCAAAACTGGGGACTGAATGATGATGGTACAATTCAGTCCCAGAGGAGAAGAGGTTTTTATTTAGTGCCCAGAAGGAGTAGGAAAAGCACTGAAGGTAAAGAAATCCCCTGAGGAGGCCTCCTACCTTTGTGATTGGCAGATGCGGGGAGGCAAGTCACACATTGCACAATCTAACACATGCACTCTTAATGTGAGTGATAGCTCCACATGGGGGACACAATTTGACCTGGGAGAGCTGGAAAAAAAATCTTAATCTTTTTACGTATGTAGCACATATGACATGTAACACATATACAGATATAAACTATGTCTACAGTGGGGTGTGATAAGAAAAGAATGTCTAAAGTGCCTTTTTAGAGGAGTTGTAATACAAACCACAAAAGGGTGAGAAACACTGAACTAGTAATACGTTAGAATAGGCTATCAAAGCCCAGCCATGGTGGTAAAAGTGGTAGGGGCTGCTACATGACTCTGGAGCCATATGAGAAGGCCCTGGGTTTAGTTCCTGTGCTGACTTGAACATGCTAGGCACACCTGCAGGTACTCCCATGGTCTTGACTGGCTGGAAGGATGTGGAGGGATGGCAAGGATTACACCATGACAAGACCCTGTCAGAGGTTTCCCTATCTCTCTCTCTCAATAAACTTAAAAGGAAATAAGTAATCAAGTATAAAGATGCCTGCCTGTAAATAATTAGGATTAAGGCCAACCCTGGAGCACAATGGTTAAGGGAACTGGATCCCACGTGGCCAACTCCCACATGGCCAACCACAGTTTGAATCTTAGCACCAGTGATTTGAAAAACATGTAAGACATGCATGCATGTGTGCCCCAATCCTGACAGATGGAGAGATGGAGAAAAACCAATTGATACCACCATGCCCCACTGAAGGGTTCTGTCTCTCTCTCCCTCTGGTGAATGTGTGCACCATCTGGCAATAAAATATTTAATAATAATAACAATAATTATGACTAAGGATGGAGTGGAACTACTGAAGATGTTTGATGTAAAAAATAAATAAATAAATGCTTTGATCCTGTGTTAATGCCTGAGGAAACCAGTCAGTATATTTACCATCTATGGCAGCAGCTGGTTGATTATGGGCCAAAAGATAGAAGCAGAGGTGGGAGAGGGTGAAAGGTAAAGATTTTCTGGTGAAGAGAGTCTCAAGAGAAAGGGGCCAAGGTTCAGATATATGGCATTGCTTCAGAAGGCTCCCTGAATGGAGAGAAGAGAATTGGGGAGTGCAGATAATTGCATGGTCTTCAAAAACATTACCGATTCTGGGACCAGTAGATGGCATAATGATTATGTTGCTGGAATCTCATATATTTGACCACGATTCAAACCCAAGACATGTCAGCTTAAAACTCACACCGGGCATGTGCATGTGTGCTCCAAATCCTGAGAACAGACGGGAGGAGAAAGGATTGCATCATGGCCATCCACCCTGGGGGTGATTTCTGTTTTCGGTCTCTCTGTCTCTCTCTGTTTCCAGCAAGCACACGGACCCTAAAGTAAAAATCACTCTTTCAAAAAAAGTTACAGATTCAATAATTGAGGATTAGGAAGTCAAATACAATGGAAGTATGCATTATTGTAAATATATATTTCCCAAGCGGGGAAAATGCCAAGAGTAACAGAAAGCATCAAAATCATCAATATTATATAACAAGATGATTTTTTTCCTGATGTTTTTTATAATTTGAAATATTTTCAAATTTTGATAACATTTTTATTTTTATTCTTTTTAATTTAATTTATTTACTTCATGAGAGTGACAGAAAGAGAGAGACAGAGAGAAAGACAAGCAAGCTCAGTAGGGTGTCCTGCTGGGATTTCTAGCCATGCCTCCCCAGGCAGCCAGGATCCCGAGTGTGTGCCCATCATGCCTGCTGACCTGGAAAACAAACCCGTGAACGTCCACGCGGATCAGCATTCCTGAGCAGGGCATTACTGTTGCGCCTTCCAGCGGGCCCAAACGTATAGAACATTTTAATAGTGACCTAATTAACTCACTACATAAGCATTTTGTAATACTTGCTTCAGAATCCTCTCTGTAATATACAGTCCATATTAAATGTCATCATGGATCCCCAAATTGTTCTTTACAGCAGTGTTTTCCTAACTCGTGGTCCAGTTCTAATTTAGGTGTCGTATGTGACCTTTCTGTCCTTTTCATCTCCTTTAATCTGTCCTGTTCCCTAGCCTTTCTTTGTAATGTGACAGACAAATGGTGAAGAACATGGCTAATTGTTTTTGTAAAGACTCTCTCAGTTTTGTAAAGACTCTCTCAGTTTGGGTTCTTCTGTTATTTTATTGTGATTAAATTCATGTAACCCACTTGAGGCAGGAATATGACAAAAGTGATCTGTTGTCAAACATATCACTGGAGGCACAAAATACCATTTGCATCATTACCAATTATTTTTATTTTTATCATTTGGTTAAGGGGGTGTCTACTTGGGGTCTTTAGTGCAAAATTACTGTTAATCCCTTTCTAACAAAAAGGTAATTTGTTGGAAGTAATTTTGTGACTATGTAATTATCCTGCTGCCCATCAAACATTTCACCCAATGGTTTAAGGATCTATTGGTGATTTTTAAAAACTGATTATTTTATATTTTGAAATACTTATTGACTTATGGATATGTTACTTATTATATTACTGAACATTAAGTAATTTTATTCAAAAACTATTTTAAGAAATGCAGCTCTAGGGACCAGCACTTGGCATAATGGCTATGTCGCTGAACTCCCATGTAGTCGACCACAGTTTGAGTCCCAGACCTGGTGGATCAAACTCATGCTGGGCACATGTGTGTGCATGCCCAAAATCCCGAGAGGAGAATGGAGGAGAAGGGATTGTGGTGTGGCCATCTCCCCTGAGGGAGGTGATTTCTCGCTTTCTATCTCTCTCTGTTTTTGTGGCAAACACACACACCCTATAGCAAAAACCTCTTAAAAAAAGAAAGGGACCAGCAATTAACGTAATGGCTATGTTGCTGAACTTCTATGAAGTCGACCGCGATTCGAGTCTCAGACCCAGTGGCTTAAACTCACGCCGGGCGCATGTGCGTGCATGCCCAAGATCCTGAGAGGAGAATGGAAGAGGAGGGATTGTGACATGGCCATCTCCCCTGGGGGGGTGATTTCTCACTTTCTATCTCTCTGTTTCTCTCTCTATCCTTCTGGTGAGTGCACGCACTCTATAGGAAAAAAAAAAAAAAAAAAAAAAAAAAAAAAAAAACCTCCAAAAAAAATGTAGCTCCAATAATAATTTGAGGAAAAACACTAAACTGCTCTAGAGGCCAGGAAAATACATATAAATACATATAAACTGACACTCTTCTGGGTAAAGCAAGGTTCCTAGTTACCATAGAAGTGAGATACATATATAGATAGATAGACATAGATATAGATACAGGTACAGATACAGATAAAGATAAAATGCATTGCTAAACAGCAGCAATATATTCTGAGAAATGAGTCAGACAATTTCATCATTGTGTGAACATCACAGAGTGTACTTACACAGATCTAGATGGAATATCCTACTACACACGTAGGCTTAATGGTCTGACCTACAGTTCCACCATCTTATAAGTGGTCTGTCATTGACTGAAGTATCATTACGTGGTTTGTGACTATGCTGAGGGGAAACAAAGGGAGCAGAACAAGCTAAAATTCATCTCAGTGGAATATACAGTAAGGTTTGCCAAGTCAAAACATGATCATCAAGTGGAAAATGTATTACAAAATGTCACTAATCATAGTTAGTTCTGCATAGCAAATGCAACTGTTTGTAAAATAAAATTCAGGTCCCAAATTTCTTTTCTTCTTTAAGATGTGCATTGGTATCCAAAGGCTGCTATAACATATCATCACAAATGTGGTGGTTTAAAACACCAGAAATTCTCTTCCAGTTCTGGAGGCTATAAGCTGAAATCAAGGTGCATAGAGGGTTTAATCCCTTCAAAGGCTATAGAGAAACTTCCTTTTTTGGCTTTTTCAGCTTCTGGTGACTGCTGGTGTTTCCTGGCTAATGGTGGCATAGCTCCAATCCCTACCTCCATTTTCTGTTGCCTTCTTCTACCGGTATACTTTCCTCTTTTTGTAAGGATATCAATCATTGGATTTAGAATTCATCCTAAATCCAGGGTGACCTCATCCTGAGACATTTAATTATATTTTAAAAGACCCTACTTCTAAATAAGGTAACATTTATAAGTATTGGAAGTTAGGGTGTGCATACATCTTTTGGGGGATGCTATTTACTTCACTTCACGATATATAGGATTTGATCAATAAGAAGGCAAGCTCTGCTGTTCATCAAGGGACTCAAAACCTTGTAAAGAAACCAAGATAGTGACAAAGAATAAGCATTTGAGTGAGCAGAGTGGAAATAAAACAGAGCCATGTGACTTAATGGGTGATATAAATTGACATGCTGGTTAAATGAAGAGGACAAGATGCTCATGAGTGCAGTGACTCTGACTTGATAGGTAGTGATGGAGAGCTGTATTATTGGTCAAGTTTGAGTTGGGCAGTTTATCTCAAACAGTGGTTCCCAGCTCACTTGCATTTTAAGCATCTTGAGTGTACATCAGCATGCAGGTTCTAGGAGTCTACTGTGGTCATAATGAATTCAGATCTCTGAGGACAATTACCAGGAAGCTGTGAAATTAATGCTTCTCTGGATAATTCTTATGCCCTCTGAAATATGACAAATTTTGGTTAAGTTAGAAATTAAGATGTTCCAGTTATGGAGATCAGTGGGTGCAAAAGAGATCCAGTCTGGAGGGAGAGATCTAGAGAGTTGAGATGCTCTTCAGGCAAGTGAGTCCCATTATCTAGGGTGCCCCAATTGTCTCATCTATGTTCTTGATAGTTTTACTGTGTTATCATGATTGGGCCATATCTGAAACATCTTTCTTTCCCTACTACCTGTTTACAAAAATATTTTTCATCCTCTATGACTCAGTACATTAACTGTTTTTTTTTTTTTTTTTTTTTTTTTTTTTTTTTTTTTTTTTTTTTCCCATGAGACTTACAGTGACTCTTTTATTCTGACTCATGGGTCAAAGATGTGAGCTAGGACAAATCTGAGGGGCATGAAGAGCTCAGCTTTGGGACATTTGTGTCTTTCTGTAAATACTACACACTTCAGTCACCTGAGATGGAAATATTCAGCCTGTGATTGGCTGGAGCTCGGGAGCTGTGATTGGCTGACATCCAGATAGTTGTTCCAAATTACAGTAGTAAATTAGGCTTTTTAGTTTGTTTATATTGTAAGTTAGGTTGGACTCTGTTAAGTAGGTACTCAGGATACAGAGGCAGCCCCAGACCAAATGTAGTTTAATTCACTTATCAAAAATCTTCATAAAAGTACATACTTCCTAAAACATTGTAGTATACATACAGTTCCATACATTATTTTATTATTATTTTTTTTGGAGAGGTTTTCACTATAGGGCGCATGCACTCGCCAGACAGACAGAGAGAGACATAGAGACAGAAAGCAAGAAATCACCCCCCAGAGGGGATGGTCACGCCGCAATCCCTTCTCCTCCATTCTCCTCTCTGGATCTTGGGCACGTACGCACACGCGCCCGGCGTGAGTTTTAAGCAACCAGGTCCAGGACACGAACCGCAGTCAACTATGTGGGAGTCCAGTGACATAGCCATTACCCTAACTGCTGATTCCTGAGTTCCATACATTATTAAGACTAAGCAAGTTGAAGACTAGCTCTTTGGCCTAGTAGTTAAGGAAGCAGAATCTCACATGTCTACTACATTTCAAGACCTCACCTGGGCAGTTTAAAAGCACACTGAGTACATGCGCATACACACCCAAAATCTCTAGGAGAAAGAGGTGAAGGAGAGGGGATTAAGACTTGATTGTGGGGACCAGCAGTTAGAGTAATGGCTCTGTCGCTGGATTCCCATGTGGTCGACTGCAGTTCGAATCCCAGACCCAGTGGCTTAAAACTCACGCCAGGCACGTGTGCGTGCATGCCCAAGATCCTGAGAGCAGAATGGAGGAGAAGGGATTGTGGCGTGGCCATCGCCCCGGGGGGTTGATTTCTCGCTATTCTATCTCTCTGTCTCTCTCTGTCCTTCTGGCGAGCGCACGCACCCTATAGTGACAAACCTCTGAAAAAAAAAAAAAAAGACTTGATTATGCCTGTTGGAGGGTGCTTTTTTCTTCTCCTGCTCTCTTTCTTTCTTGCTCTGTACATACAGTCTGGCAATTAAATTTTTTTGTTAAATTGAGCAAGTTATTGTAATAAATATAAAATTATATAATTTCAACAAAATAATTATAATTATTCATTACAACTAATAAAATTGAATTAATAAAATTAGTAAAAACGAGCCACCAGAAACTAATTAAGCTAATTGTAAGTTAAATCCCAGTAATAATATTTAACATCAATTAGTGCTTAGAGTATGCTTTCTATGTCTTAATTAATCTAAATTAAATGTGTGATTAAGAAACTTAAGATAATTTATTTTTAATAAGGTGCTTTTCATTCTACAAAATTTAATGCTATATAATTTGGGGGAAATTTCTGCTTCTCTTAGTGGAAGATATCATTACAATAGCTCATATATGACAGACACTGTATAGTCACTTAATGAGTTTTAAAATTAAAATAATGTCTCTGGGGTTTTTCACAAAGCCTACCTTACAGTAAGGAATCTAAATGGAAATTCAGGTTAGTATTCTATTGCATGGAAAGCAGACATAAAAGCATTTGCTAAAATTAAGCTTAAATCCTAATTTCCAAAACCTGAGAATAAATTAAATATCTACAACAAGCAAATGAATCAATCAACTGCGGTATGCCTATACAAAGAAAAACTACAGCGATAAGAAGAAAGATGCTACTGATACAAATAGCAGCATGGAAGAATTTCAGATGTATTGTGCTAAGTGAAAAAAGGCATATTTGAAAGGCTGTCTACTGAGCTATTCCATTTAAATACCCCGCTGGAAAAAGTGCAAGTACAGGAATAGAAAAAAGCTCACTAGTTACCATGGGCTGAGGGTAGGAGTAATGGTTGACTAAAAAGGGACGCAAAGAACTTTTGGGGGAACTGAGAATATATATACATCTTCTCAGTTCTATGGCTTGATTATGGTGATGGTTATACAACTGAATGCATTGCAAAATTGATAGACCTGTACACCTAAAAGGAGTAAATTTCATTGTATATAAATTATATGTAATATTATACCTCAATAAACCTGATTTAAAAAAAATAAAGAAATTAAGCTAAGCCTTAGATACATCTCAAATTTTCTCTTTTCTCCTGAGCACTTTTTCTTCAGCCTACAAAGTTGAATCTCGGTTCTCACCCACATATTTTGTAGCTGAAAAGAAAACTTGAAATAATAAAATGAAAAAGGAAATGACAGGTTGGAAGATACATGTATAACACATAAATAACAAAGAATGTCAGGACGTATAAGAAAGTCTTATTAATTCATGTGCAAAGGGAAAGTTATTGAATACAAATGTGGGTGAAATGTGTAAATAAATTCACACAAAAGGACATCAAAGGTACATGAAAGAGTACTCCAGCAAATTGATAATCAATAAAATAGAATTCAAAGCTAAAGGATGAGGTAAATTTCATACTAGTTAGACTGAGAAAAATTTAACATCCAATAATTTAGATGTAGAAAGATGAAATTTTATGTATTTCAGAGGGTATGTGAATTGATTCACTTATTTTGGAAAACAATTTGTCAATTCCTAATAAAATGGAAAACCTGCCTGCATTCCCCCACCTTAAGTTCACATCGAGGCATACCTACTAGAGAAGTCCTCGTGCATGCGTTAAAGAAAATGTGTACAGAAGTGTTCAGAGCAGCATTGCTGGTAATGCAAAAACCTGGTTAAACGTATAACACATTAACAAATAAATTTCAGTATTATACATTGCTTGGAATAGTAATATATAGTCATTAAAAATGAATGAACTAAATTTGTATGTATTAACATATATATATATATATATATATATATATATATATATAAAATCAAAAATTGTGTGAACAAGGTACATGAATATATACATATTTTTTACCTGCATACCTGTAGGTATAAATAAGTAAATATGTATATGTATCCTGGAAGATGTATTCAAATTTACTTACATATTATAATGGCTAAAAAGTCCATTTTACACACATTTTGTAAGTGTAGAAAAACATGTATTTATGATACTTATTATATCTTCTCTTAAAAAATACAGAATACAGGTCTAATGATAAAAATGAGACAAAACAGAAAACAGGTAGAAGGCTGGCTTTAACAACACTAGCGATAAAAGATACAGGACAAAAAGAAAAATGTATTCATAAGCAATATTTTTTCACTTATTAAAGTAACCGAGACAAATTTAAATATATGTAGCTGCTTATCATATCTCCTCCCAGGAGGATGCTCATTTTAAGCCTTGTCTTTTTTCTTGGAATGGAAGTTTGTTTTCCCAACATTGATTAGCAAGTTTCAATCCACAACGATAAGCAAGGAGGATGTGCTCCTTTGTTGGGGGCACCCAGCCAGCTTAAATTGCCATTATGTATGCAGTTGTATGCTCTGCCCATTATTATGGCTCTATTTGCCATCTGGCAGACACCAAATAATACCACTTTTCTTTTATTCTCAACATAATAACCAAATTCATCTCTCATAGCATCTTATTTCTATATAGACGCATATAATAATGCTAAGTATGCAAAAACAGAATCGTAACTGCTAAAATCAAATTATAGTGACATTATTTAATACTGTGTAAATTTATTTATGTAACGTCCCCTTTGATTACAATACAAAAGCCTTTTTACCTTGATCTTTTCTAATTAAAATAAATTTTAGAAGAAAAGAATAGATAATTTGTAATTTAAATAGTAGCATGATATACTTAAAACTCTGCAATGATGCTTTTGAAATTAGTGGTTTCTTAGCGATAAACCACCTCCTATCCAGCTTCTGTCCTGCTGTTCCTAGTGATAATTTTAATTGCAGCTTATTCTCTTTCTCTTTCTCTCTCTCTCTTTTTTTTTCTTTTTTTAGCATTACTGATAGATTGAAAAACAGATGACTTACGTCATTAATTGCTGTGCGGATCACTACATTTCAAAACCTGTCTTGCCTGCCCATATTTCTGATAATTACAAAAATAGCTTTGTTAACTCTCTTAATACTCTGTTTTCATTCTGCACTAATGAAAACAGCGCAGCTTTTCCAATTATTCCTGGTCTTCTTACTCAGCACTCAAGGCTGGGACTAGCCATCCTTCTTGCCAATTGTTTCTCCCTTTCTCTTGTCATTCCCATTATCCATTTCAGAGTCTGTTCTCTGGCACTTTAGAAGAGATAATCAGTCATTTTTGGTACCCTACACAGAAGTAGGAGGCTTAGTGGAAAACACAGTGATATAATCACCCGAAGACCTGATGTAGTTTGCTTACTGTTTTTCTCTTAAGCCCAGACACAAATGCACATATGTAAGCCCCGTTAATTTTGACAAAGGTGCAAAAGCATTCCCAAAGTGCAGAGATAGCCTTTTCAAAAACTGATGCTGGAATAATTAAACATCCATGAGCCAAAAAGTAAAGAAGGAAGGGAGGAAGAAAACAAGTAAGTAAGAAAAGGTACTTTATAAAAACAATCTATAAAGGTGGATCATGAATATAACTGTAAAAAAAATAAATAAAAAATAGAAACCATGAGATTTCTAGGAGAAAATCTTAGGGATCCAGAACTAAGCAGTGTTAGATTCTATACCAAAATTATTTCACACAAGAGAAAATTTTCTTTTCTTTTTTTTTTTTTTGGAGAGGTTTTTGCTATAGGGCACATGCACTCGTCAGAAAGACAGAGAGAGACAGAAAGACAAAAGCGAGAAATCACCCCCCGGGGGGATGACCACGCTGCAATCCCTTCTCCTCCTTCTCTTCTCGGGATCTTGGGCATGCACGCACACGTGCCCGGCATGAGTTTAAGCCACAGTGCCTGGGACTTGAACATCAGTCGACTACATGGGAGTTCAGCGACAGAGCCATTACACTAACTGCTTGTCCCAATAAAAATATTTATAACTTGGAATTCATCAAAATGAAAAACTTTTGTTCTGTAAAAATCCTGTTAAAGAGATTAAAGTATAAACTGACGACAGGGATAAAATAGTTGCAAATCACATATTTGACAAAGGTCTTGAATCTGGAATGTGCAAAGAACTCTCATAACTCAACATTAAAAAAACAAACAATTCATCTAGACAATTGGCAAAGCTATGCACAGAAATTCATCTGAAAAGGATGTACTGATGGCAAACAAAAACGTGAGAAGATATTAGATATCATTAGTTAATTATAATGTGTGAGGAATAAAACATATATATATATAGCCCAGACTATTTAAAATGAAAAATAGTGATAACATCTAATATTGACAAGGGTAAAAATGTAAAATAGTACAGTGACTTTAGGAAATAGATTGGCATTTCCTTTCAGAACTAAAAGTGGACTTACCATAACACTCAAAAATTATACTCCTGGATGTTTATTCCAGAGAATTAAAGATGTATATTCATGCAGGAACTTGTATGTGAATATTCATAGCAGCTTTGCTTATAATAGTCCCAAATTGAAAATTACCCAGATGCTCTGCAACAGGTAAGTGGATGAATAAACTTGTACATCAAAACTTGAATACTATTCAGCAATAAAAAGGAAGACATAACTGACAAATGCAAAACCTTGGAAGTGCATCAAGAAGTCATGCTCAGGAGCCAGCAGGTGTCATGGTGGTTAAGGTACTGGACTCCTACCTGACTGACTATGGTTTGAGTCCTAGACCCAGCAGCTTGAAAATCATATTGGGCATGTATGTGTGCATGCCCAAGGTTCTAAGAGGGGATTGAGGTATGGCCAACCAGCTGGGGTATGATTTATTTTCCTACTTTTTGACTCTCTGTAGCAAGCATGAGTGCCCTGTAGCAAAACAAACAAACAAGCAAACAAACGAAACCTAAAAAGAAAAAAAATTTTGAGCAAGAAAAAAAAATATAGAAAGAATAATAATGCATAGTATTCTTTTTAAAACATAAAATGAAAAACTAAACAATTATAGAGATGGTGAATGGACTAGTAGATTAGTCATTGCCAGAGGTTAGAGATTGAGATAGGGAGCAGATGAGTGTGGCTATAAGGAGTTACATACATGAGAGAGTCTTAGATTAATTATATAGTTCTGTATCTTGATCGTGGTGGTAGTTATGCAAGCTACATACATGCCTGAACTGTATCAAGTTATATACAAACATACGTAAACGAGTATGTGTATAAACAGTGCTATTTGAATAAGTTTGTGTATTGAACCAATGCCAATTTCTTCTTTTTGATATTATCTTATAGCTATATATAATATTAACATTGGTAATGCTAAGCAAAGAGCACATTGGGGCTTCTCAGCATATATTTTTGCAACCTCTTGTGCATTATTATAAATTATTTCCAAATCAAAAAGAAAAACTTTTAAAAAGGTGGTTACGTAACTTTCTAAGTATGTGATTGAATAAGTAACAAAAAAGCTCTCAATGACCAAGCAACAAGTGTTCTTTTAGAGTATTTATAATTCAACCTATATATAGAAATATTGTTCTTTTTAAGTACTTATTGTTTATTTTTATTCATTAACGAGAACACGTGTGCACATTAGAGGAAAAGAGAGAGAATTAGACAGAGAGAGCACCCTCAACCGAATCTTATTATGTACAGCTCTCTAGCTTGCCAGGGTCTTGGACATGCACACATGCTGTCAGCATGTTTTCAGGAAGATCCAGGGATCCAAATCCATGGTCAGCCATGTGGCCTCCAGCACTGCAGGTCAGTTTGCTACCAACTCCACCACTATCAAGTTGGACCAATATCATTGTTTTCAGAGAACTGTTTGAGTCACCAACATACCTAGATTTGTACATAAAATTAGACACCTGCAACACATTGATTTAAGAAGTAGAACCAGAACCCTGATTGCTGAATATTGAGATAATTTGTACAAATATCAGAGTTTGGGCAGGCCAAGATACCTGGAGAAGAGCATGGAAACCTAAACTCTTGGTTTAGCATAATACAAAACTTAAAACTTTACCCACTAGGTATTTATTTCCTTTTGGGCAGTTCTTTAAAGTGACTGGTTTTGTAAAAATTGTAAGAAATCAGTTCAGAGCAATTTTCTAATCGTAGATTTCATTTTAAAGAGTCAATCTGATTCCCCAAACAGCTTTTCATTCTCCCTTTCTTTAAAAAGAAACAAGTTTATTTCCACAAGCCTTCACTGACTTGTCAATTTTACAAATGCAGTCAATGATCCATGAAAACCAAACAATTCAGTGCAACACAATGTAAATAAGGAAGGGGAGCAAACAGTTACAATGTCAGTTCAATCGGAACACACTCACACGACCTCACTCCGTTGCAATGAAACATAGAACTATCCAATGAAAGGCTATTTAGTTACAGGTGTATAACATATATAGTGAAATTTAGATTTTTGTTTTAAGAGTTTTGCTCTGTTGTGATCCTCCTGCCTTAGCCTCCTGAGTAGCTGGGACTTTGCGCCACTACCCAGGCTTTTAGGGACAGTCAAGGATCAAACCCAGGTCTCCCTGTCTCCCTTGTGGCTGCAGCCTGCTGAGGAGTAGCATGGTAATAGCATATACCATTGTACCTGAGCTTAGACTTTTTTTATGAGAAATTTATCTAGAAACTGAATTTTATCTGTAATATTTTTATTATTGTTTTAATGTTATTATTAATTCAATGTTATAATTGTTTTCATATTTTAGACCTTATTCTTAAGTCTCCAGTTTTTAAGATCACACACTACACATGTGTGTATGCATATTTTTTAGGTTTCATTTTTTTTTTTTTTTCTTTTTAGGTCTCATATATTTAAGACCTTAAAAACAGTTGGAAGTTCTAGGGTTTCTCTTATAGTGCTCAGGGGATAAAATTATTCTCATTTACAGTGTAGCCAGTGATTCTCTAACTTTAGCCCACTCCCAAAGATCCCAGATTTTTCTTTTAATTTTTATTTACTCATTCATTTATTTTAATTTAACCAGAGAGAGACACACACAAAGAAAGAGAGAGAGAAAGCAAGCCACCAGGTCCGGGACTCGAATCATGGTTGACCATGTGGGAGTGTCCAACGCCTTAACCACCACGCCACCTGCTGGTCCCAGATCCCAGAGAATTTTTAAAAATAGATTGGTGTCCTCTATTCCCAGAGTTTCAGATTTAGTGGGACCAAAAATGGGGTCTGAGGATTTATGTTTCTAATAAAGTTCCCAGGTGACAGTGATTTTTCTGATTTAAGGACTGCATTTTGAGAACCAGAGGTTTCATCCAAGATGAGGTATTTTAATACCTTTAAAAATTAGCTTAGTGTTTTTAGACTGGCCAATAATCATTTTTATGTTTCTTGCTCACCTCCATTCAGATTACTGAATTTTACTTAGCTATGAACTAATGGGAGAGAACAAAGTCCCCTTATTCGAAATGCAATTATCAAAGATTTGCTGCTCTATGTTTGACAGCTGAAAATTAAGAAAATAATTTCAAAATTTGTTTTGTAAAATTCATGCATTGAAGCCTATACACTGGTCATGCAAGAGCTCTTTGAACCTTCATCAAGTTTTTGTTTGTTTTGTTTGTTTGTTTGTTTTTAGGAAGGAAAGTATAGATATTGCAGAGTGCAAAGCAAGGAGAGCGGGCAGTTCATGCTGAAAAGACCCCATCTCCCCAAAGCGTTTTCCATGTGCATTTTGTTTTGTTTTGTTTTGTTTCATTTAGTTTTTGAGAGATTTTTGCTATAGGGCACATGTGCTCACCAGAGAGACAGTGAGAAATCACCCCCCTGGGGGGATGGCCATTTTGCAATTCCTTCTCTTCCATTCTGTTTTAGAGATTTTGGGCACATGTGCACATGCACCTAGCGTGAGTTTTAAGCCATTTGATCTGAGACTCCAACCGTGGTTGACTACGTGGGAGTCCAGCAATGTAACCATTATGCCATCTGCTTTATCTTACGTCTATCTCAACTGGAGTTAATACATGCACATTTATTTAATTAAATGAAATAACATATAAAGAAAATGCTGTGGGAAGGATAAATTGGACTACATAATCATTAGCTGGATACGAATGCCTATTTCTTAATAGTCAGTAAATCACCAAAACTCTTTTCTTCTCTTTAAAAAATAAAGTCTACTTATTTGGAAGATGTGCTTATATAAATTATCTCACACACTCATAATGAAAGTTAATAAAGTACTACTCTTTTATTTTGTATGCTGCCTTAGAGCATATCCAATGCACACTGGTATACACACTTACAGTTTGTCTTTGATTAAACGTATCTTCAAAGCAGACACATTCAATGGCATTACTCTGTGGATGTCTGATTTGCATGTACTGGCCAGGCTGTTCTCAATTCCCACCCAGCACTCTTCACCAACTGCGTACACTCATAAGCCCCAGGATTTATATTTTCCTCTTTTGATTTATCCTTTCTGATCCTCCTAAATAACTGTACCCACTCACTGAGCCTTTCTACCTGGTTAGAATACTCCATTCAGCATTTTCCTTCTTCAACTCTGCTGCCCCATGGATCTTTCTTGATTTTCAACAGCTATTGCACTATGAATGGTGCCATATTATTCAACATTTAATTTTGTTGTTTAATATATTTATTCCCACTTTACATGTATAGATTCTCAAGAGAATGGGAAGTGCTTCAGGACAAGGACTTTAGTTACTCATCTCTTAATATATTACAAAGATAATGCCCCTCTGTAAAGAAAGTAGGTGCTTGATAAAAACTCTACAAAGATGTTAATTTTTTCGGACGGCTATTTGTAATTTTCATGGCTCCAAATACCTCTGCAAGTAAAGGAATAGAACTATTTTTAGTAGATTTACTGAAGAATAAATAAAGAATCTCTCATGATTCCAAGTCAGCACTTAAAGAGTTACTCAGATTGAGGAAAACAGAATTTCAAGGCCTCAAGCTGAGTATTAAGCTGTAATTAGACTGTCAGACTGAGGGTTTTGTCATGGTCTATTTTCAGGATGAAACAGTTTGTGGTCTGTTACTGATGTAAAACTTTTCTAATCGAGCTCCCAAATCCCTGGAACTTATTCCATTCATAGACCTTTCTTGCACTGCACAGTTAGTCAGGATTTTGCAAAAAGAGAAAAGGAGAATTATCCCCTTCTGCTGCCCAGTGTGACGACAAAAGACATGATAAATAAGAGCGAAGAGCACAGAAGCACAGGGACCTAATGTCTGAGAATGAAGGAAGACTTTAGAACAGTGTGAACGGACTCAGGACAAAACCGCTGAGCCTATTGGAGAACCATGCCTTTCAGTGACTTCCAACCTTAATTCCCTACTCCCTTTCCCCCACTCCCCAACTTCCAACTATTATTAGCTTACACAGTGCCTGGAGTTGTTCACTCCATATCCAAAGAATTACCATTTAGATCTTGCTGTTACTACTTATCAGTAAAACGTTATTATAGATGTTCCATTATCTAAGGAGCATGCTGTGATCCAGAAACTGATATTCAAGCAAATTCATAATAAAATAATGATGCTTGCCAGGTCAGCAGTAAAACATAGTGACATTTCAAGTCAGAATACACAGTTTTTTTTCTCTCAACTCAACTTTACCTGGCTGTGTGACCATGAGAAACTTACTAAATGTATTAATGTATAAGTTTCAAAGGTGGATAGACATTATTAAAAACAACAACAACAAAAAACAAAACAAAACAAAACAAAACAGAACAAAACAAAAACACCATATCAGCTTATGGTAAAGATGAAGTAAAATGACATGTATAAAATGCCAGTCACAGGACCATGCATATTTTAAGTGCATCACCAGCATGAAAATGAGTATTGTTACCAGATAAAATACTAGCTTTTAAACCCAGCCCTTCACTATTTTAGCTTAAGAAGTTAAAAAATGAAAAAAAAAATCAGGCCTAAAATTCCTGTCTTATATTATTAGTTTATTCGTTTGGTTTGTGGTAGAAAGAGACTTGAGACTCACCAAATGCATTAAGGTGCAGGTGCTTTCTCTATGACATATAAAAAGAAGCATGTTCCACATTGGGGTACTTTCCTTTCGATCTCTTCAGTATAGGGAGAGGAAGAAGAGTGGCCTAGTGTGAATCCTACTTTTCTCCCCTCAACACTAAACAAAAGCACCGTATGATTTTCTTCTGGGTCTTTGAGTAGTTAACTTTATTACTAAGGGGATCTGCACAAGACACTTTTGGACTGTAGATAAGCTAGGGTTTTTTTGTTTGTTTTTTTGTTTATTTGTTTGTTTTTGCTAGCTATAGGGCTCATGTGCTTGCCAGAAAGAGAGAGAGAGAGACAGAGAGATAGAACTCAATAAATCACCCCTGGGGGGATGGCCATGGTGCAATCCCTTCTTCTCCATTCTCCTCTTGGGATTTTTGGCATGCACACACACACACCCAGTGTGAGTTTATCCACTGGGTTCGGGACTTGAACCATGATCATCTACATCGGAATCCAGCAACACAGCCATTACGCCAACTGCTGGTTCCAGCATCTTTTTTTTTTTTTTTTTTTTTTTTTTTTTGGAGAGGTTTTTTTGCTATAGGGCGCGTGCGCTCGCCAGACAGACAGAGAGAGACATAGAGACAGAAAGCGAGAAATCACCCCCCAGGGGGGATGGTCACGCTGCAATCCCTTCTCCTCCATTCTCCTCTCGGGATCTTGGGCACGCACGCACACGCGCCCGGCGTGAGTTGTAAGCCACCGGGTCCGAGACGCGAACCGCGGTCGACTACGTGGGAGTCCAGTGACATAGCCATTACGCTAACTGCTGGTTCCCCAGCATCTTGTTTTTTAATAATTTTTTTTTCCTTAGATGAAGAAACAGACAACTAACCTTTCAAACATGATTATGACAAAAAGAATACATGTGATCTCTATGTGTATTTTAATTTTGTCACTAACAATAGTTTAGTGAGGTCAATATTTATCAATATATTCATTTCTCAAATATCCTCATTCCTCAAATTCTTATTTATAACTATACCAAGCAGTAATAGGATTAAAATAAAGTGTGAACTGAAATCATTTTGCTCAGAACAAACCACTCTGAAATTTCAGAAATAATTATTTCTGTTACAGGCACCACAATCAGAAGCCAAATTTATATATCAGCACTTCATTATTGGAGATATTGGTGTTGATGAACATTTTTACAAAAATTGCAATTTACATTTTCATGATTTTTGTGCTTTCTGTGACTGTTATATTTACTTACTTTTATCTAAAAGGAAAAGTCTATCAAATCTGCAAAAGTATTCAGCTTAATGTCTTTTCTCCATTTTTTTTCAGTGACCTTTGTGAAACTTAAGATTCACTACACTGCTAAGCTGAAAGGAGCAATTAATTATACAGGTTAGGGTAAAGGTCCTGTTGAACATGCCTCTGTGAGATCCTAAGAACCGTCTTTGAGCCCAGGAAAGCAGAGCCTGGAGAGCACTGGGAAAACCAACGTCGGTTGTCTTTGGAATTATGAGGAGCAGTTGTTTTAGAGAGAACTTGGTTAACCTTTGCCTGAAAATTCACTAGCTTTCCCAGAGCCACTTACAGCACTCCTGCCTGGAACCAAAACACACGTCTTTGTTCTCTAGAAACCTTTTACAAGCATAGCAGAGGTGGTCTTGTGGTTACTGATTGCACAACCCTTTTTTTTTTTTATTTTTTTTGAGAGATTTTTGTTATAGGGCACGTGCGCTCGTCAGAAAGAGAGAGACATAGAGACAGAAAGCGAGAAATCACCTCCCAGTGGGGATGGTCACACCGCAATCCCTTCTCCTCCATTCTCCCCTTGGGATCTTGGGCACGCACGCACACGTGCCTGGCATGAGTTTTAAGCCACCGGGTCCGGGACGCAAACCGCAGTCGACTACGTGGGAGTCCAGCGACATAGCCATTACGCTAACTGCTGGTTCCCCTGATTGCACAACTCTTAAGAGCACTCTCTCGATGCATTCTAGAAGCCCTAGAAAAAGCAAAGTATTCCCACCTGTAGAGGAGTATCTGAGAGGGTCTGTCAGTAGGCCTATACTTCTTGCTTTCTTTCTGCCAAGTGTTAATAATTGAGAGTAGATTCATATTTAACTAATGAGATAGACTTGAATTCTTAACCAATAGAAACATCGCCATGTTATGCAGGGCTCTTGGAGAAAGAAGGACAATAAACAAGGCAGCAGAACAAGGACAGAGGAGACAAACAAATTTGGCTTCTAAGATCATAGTCAGGTGGCACTTTAAGATGCTGAAGTAAAATACACAAAATACCACTATACAACTGTATTCACTGTGCCAAATTATATGAATAGGTTTCCAAGTTAAGCATACATTTATTTGTCATGGGAAAACTGATGACGCATTTTTGCACAGAAAAATACATCATGACTTTTCCGACAACCCAATATAAACATTAGCTTCATTTAAGATCTTTTCACTTTAAAAAAAGCTCAAAATGTATTACATAGAAAAATTCAAACTTATGAAATACTCACAAGAGGAGAAATCTAGTTTCTTTCATGAAGTTTCCTACCTTAGCAAAAGTTTTTATTAGCAGGCTACTTTAAGCAAGCCAATAATAAATCGTTAACTGGAATAACATACACTATTAAAAGCCAGTTCAAATTTCAGGTCAATACAAATGAAGATAAAGCATCTTCAATTATAACCAAGCAATGTGATTTAGAGAATTAGATTTACTAAAATTCAATTGCATACAACTTCTCGGTAATGCTACTTTGTATAAAGTGAGTCACGGCAATGAAATTGTGACATAATATGCCTGGTCCCTGAACCGAGACAGCTGAAGTATTACTACATAGTGCTCTCAGGAAGAAAGTCATCTCATTTTCCCATCCTGCACTGACCAAGAAATAGTGTCTCACTAGATGAAAATTAACTATTACAAACTATATGAATTTGGGTAGTGGATCCGGTGTAAATTAGATAGGACTTTTGCTTTATGAATTTTGATTGCTTGGAGAAATTTGAGACTATCTAAGGATCACAATGAAACAGAAGGGCGAAAGCCTGAAGAAGATTGATAGACTGTAAGAGTAACTTCTGATTCAATCTGAGAAGTAATGGCTTGTTCTGACTCTGGCAGATTCTGTTTTGATTAACAATTATTTTAAGACATGATGTCTTAAGCAATTCCATTTACTTCCTATTGATTTTGTAGGTCAGAAGTCCAGACTAGGCTGAATTGACAGACTCTTCTGTTCTATGTGGATGGCAGGTCAGATGGTGCTGATGCTGGAACATGAAAATGACTTTGTCTCTGTGTAGTGCCTTAGCAGGGACAGCTTTGAATCTGGGTCTCACTTTGTCCATGTGACTCTCTCCACATGGTTAACTTAGGCTTATCATGTTGTCTGGAACCCAAGAGTGAGCATTTCAAGTAGCAAAGGTAGACACTGAAGAATGCTTAAGTCCTAATCTCAGAAGTTATACAGAATTCCTTCTATGGTGCTCTACTTCTCCAAACAAATCATAGAACCAGCCCAGAACCAAGAAGGAGGAGGAATGATAAGGATAATATGCAAAATAGCAAGTGGGATGAGACCCATGTATTGTGGTAGCCAACACATATATACCATGACACCATAAACATTTCTTAGGAAAATCACATGCATAGAGTCTTTTTTACAATTCTCAGCATGAACCTTGGAAAGTAGCCATATTTACTACTGTCCATCCTCAGAGGAAAAGACAGAAGCTAACAGAAAACATTGGAACTCACCTGGCGAAATTGTTCCAGGTCAATTTTGTTTCCCACCAGCACGAGAGGAATTTCATAGGTGTGGCGGACCTGGAAAATGAGCTCTTTAAACTTGGCAGCCTCCTGGAAAGATTGGCGGTCAGTGACCGAGTAGCAGATGATGAAGCCCTCCCCACCTCGCATGTACTGCTCTCGCATGGCTGTGAATTCTGCCTGCAGGGGAAGAACAAAATTGTTGACTGGCTTCGGATATAAAGAAGCAATAAGAGGTCTAAATATATCATTATAAAATCGGAACTTTTAAGCTATTATAAGCATTGATATTTAATTGGAGAAGATTTGATTTTAAAAATCTCAGGAGAGTATGTTAAATAGCAAATTTTACTCATGAACTTTAAGAATTACATATAGATGATGTGTTTTTGATATTGGTCATGACCTTACTTTTGAAAAGTGAATCTGAATTCATATATTTTAAACATTAAATGTATTTAAAACTAGGCTAGATAGTATTTATAATATTTTTAGGTGTATTCTTCTTACTTCTTAGAAAAGTTTTTTTTTTTCTTTACTTTTAGTCTTAGACACTGTTGCAGAAAATCTACTCTAAGGAAGTTTACTTCATTTTGCAAATGAGAGTTAGTTTGTATAGAGAATATGTTGTAGGTTCCCCAAGGGATGGAGGGAATAAACCAATTTTCTACTCAAAAGTATGTAAATATACTAAAGTTAGACCTTGATCATCCTTGTGAATGAAGGAAGTCATTAGCATAGATAATGCCAGACCCATTTACATTTGGCTGTTCTTAGACTCCTCTCATGAAGCTACGTAAACAGAAGGGTCTGGGTTGCTAGGGATGGGCCAGTTTCTACATTGTTTATACTGTCATCTCTTCTCTTTGCAGAGGAGGGCAGCATTACATGCCAGATGATAACCAATGCCCCATCTGACAGACATCGATATATCAGCCTCTCCCTTTCCATTTTGCTGAACTCTAACTTCTAGGAACTGAACATTCAATATGTTGTTCTGAATTTCAATCTGAAAAATTCCTTTCAGTCTGAAATACATGTTTCTCCTCACTCTTATTCTGAATCTATGGTTAAAATGGCAAGGACTAATTACAATAGATATACACAATGGGAAATATAAAACATAGACTCTTGCTATAGAACAAACCACATTAAACAATAAAAGAACATAATCAAAATATTGTGACTTGGACAACTTGTACTGTAACTAATCAAAGAAAGAAAATTTTAGGTGACTTCATTTAAAAAATTTTGAGATGTGACTTTTTTAATTAGCAAAATGTTTACAAGAACTACTAAAGTGCCCTGTACAGAAAAATTGTCTCAACAAATGTTCACTGTATTTAACATGGCTTGAAAGATGGTAGCATTTACATAGATCCTAGAACTTAGCAAAAGTGCAGTGCTTAAAATTCCAGAGAGAGTTATAAAAATAAAGTCCTGAGTTAGTTGGTAAATCTCTTAACAATAAATATGGGAGACCAGCAGATTGCCTAGCAGTTAAGTCTCTAGATTCTCACATGGCCAACAGCGGTTCAAGTCCCAGACCCAGGGACTTAAAACTCATACTGGGCATGTGTACATGCGTGCCCAAGATCCCAGAAGGAGAGTGGAGAAGAAGGAATTGTGGCATGCCCATTCCCCTCGAGCGGCAGCAATTTATCATTTACCCTCCTACTGTCTCTGTCTTCTCTCTCTCTGGTGAGCACATATGCCCTAAGGCAAAAATTTCTAAAAATAAATAAATAACAAATATGAAACAAATGCAAACAGTATCACAGAGTTCAAACAATCAATTAAATGGAGAAAAACTGGAGTCCATAGAGGAGACTTATCCAAGGGCAGACAACCATCTACTGTACAATTGGTCTTAAAAAAAAAAAAATCATAACTCTCACTATTCCAATTTACTTAGGATTAAATTTTACTTTAACTCAAAGCTAAATTTCACCAGGTGGGTAAAATGTATTAGTACAGGAGAGAAAAATTCTACTAGATTTTGTTTCTGCTTAATTCTCAAAACTAGGTTGGGTTATAAAATGGTTAAAGTCCCTTGTAGTTGTGATATTTTCTAATTTTCGAACACGTTGCCTCAAGTAGAAACCTATAGTTACTAGGAATCAACTAGGAAAGTATGGACTGAAAATAATAACCAATGTTTCCCAAATGTATACAATTACGTTTGAATAGAAATAATTGAATCATCTAGACATATAGCTATATTAAGAAAATACAGATTTGTTACATTTGTTGCATATGATTAAAACCATAATAAAATTGGAAACTAAACTGAAAAAGCTCTATTTTATATGCAAAGTTCATTCTATTATCCAATGATTATTTGATGCACTATTTTTTTTGTGTCTTTTGAAAATAAACAAATGAATTTAGCAAAATATTCAAACAGTACGAAAGTATATAGTATTGGTTTAACTTCTCACCTCAAACTCCCAGTTTTCTTTATCAAATGCAGCACAGTTAATAGTTTCTTTGTCCCTACAAAACTATCCATGGACATACAAATATACATATATATCCTCTCTATCTTTATCCATTTTATATACTCAAATGTAAATATAAAATATATGATTTTTGTTTTACTCATACTTACATACAAGCATATGTAAGTATTATCTAGCCTTTTTCATAGAAGCATTGCAATTCCTTTTATGCCTGTACCTTATTGTCTAACTGCTTATCTGTGAACAGGTATGTAGATATCCTCCTTTTATTCCACTTATGAACAATAACATGACATATATACTTACATATTTATACTGCACAGGTGTATGTGTACCTGACAAATAGTATTGCTAGATTAAAGACAATATGAATTTTTTACTTTTGAGAAATAGTGCCAATATTATTGCCTAAGGCACAGCAACAAAATGCTTTCTCCTACATTACCTACCATATCTGTTTCCCTTTGTCTCATCAATGCTGTTTACCATCAAGTTTTTCTATCTCTACTACAAATTTTAGGATTAAAAAAATCATGTTTCTTCAACTTGCATTATATATTGTTTATGAGTTATATCAGGCACCTTCTATGCATTTTATCCATTTATAAAACATATTTTCTTCTACGTATGAATTTTACTTTGTTATAGGGAATGTAGTAGACTTTTTGAAGATTTTACTTATTTACTTCTTTTACTTATTTTGATTCTCTTTGTTTCTTAATTGGTTTGTTGTTTTAATTTAAGTTGGAGAATGATAGTTTTATGTAAGACATAAGTAAAAGAGCAATACATTCCAATATTTCAACAATACCTGCACTATAATAAAACACTGATACATTTTTATTAAAAAAGCCCAATCTCTTATAAGGAAGACAAGTAAAGTACATAAAAGTGAAATTCACAAGGAATAATACTATATGAATGAATGAATAAATAAATAAATGCCCAATGGTGTTTGTTAACTAGACTCAAAAACACATATGAATCATATTAAAAATAAATGTAACAGACCTTGCATCTGATTTAAACTGAAATCTCCAGGCACAAGTATTCAGTGTTAGTGTTTGTTTTAAGCAACTTGGTTGACTTGGCTTTGAATCTTTGTGCAAGCGTATAGAAAAGCAGTGGTGTCAGAAGCAAGGGGCTGATGCTTGGTACTAGAGCCATGTGGGAAGGCCCAGGGAGCAGATCTCAGGTCTACCTGAACACAGTGGATAACCCACCATCTGGGGGCTAGAAGGTTAAGTGGTAGGCAGTGTGGCAAAACACTGCTGGGAGAATCTCTCTCTCTCTCTCTCTCTCTCTCTCTCTCTCTCTCTCTCTCTCTCCTTTCTTTCTGTATTCCTATGAAATATAGAAATAAATTTCAAAATAATATTTTTTATGATCCAGACACATAGAAAGGGAGCCATAGTTCATGGCATCTACAGCGCTTAGATACTGAGAAATCCCTAATCTCTCAGTGCCTCATTTTTTCCCTTTTTCAACACAGGATTAGGACACACACTTAAGCCATTTTACAAGGGTATAGCAAGAATTAAGAGGGAGAACACATGTGAAAATGCTTTGATGAATTTTTAAAATACAATACAAATTAAGCCTAGTATTATCTCTGGTACAAATCCAGCTGAATAGAACATTTCACTGGGAGATCAGGCATGAAATCTTCTTTGAATCACATTAAAAATAAATGGGGCAATATTTTTCAAATATGCTCTGCTCAATCGGAAAAAATCATTAAGCTTTTATTTTTTTAAATAGAATCTTTCCACCAATAAAACATATAATACATACAATACAGTTATCACAATGAATGGGGACCTTATTCATTCTAGCTGACCTTATTCATACCAACTCTTCACACAGTGTGTGTGTGTGTGTGTGTGTGTGTGTGTGTACATGCATGTGTGTGTTTACTTAAAGGTACACTGTATTGATCAGAAGTCTGCAACTATACATCGACTTACCAATATAAGATACAGAAATTGCTTTATAAGGAAAATGCTATGTTCAACATGTTTCCATCTTCATTCACCCATGAATTAAAGATCTCAGTGCTTTATGTTCTATGTATCCTGAATGTTAATATCTTTCATTTGCTTCCTGCTATAAATGAAACTTGTTGGTTAATTATTCAGGAACATTACTACATTCCATTTGCTATCCATAAGTAGCAAAATATCTATGAAACAGACTCACTGTATAAAATACTGCAAATATAAGCATTCCTAATATCTTCAAAGCTATTCTGAGTATAACTTTGCAGTTTGATCATTTCTCTTTGATATAGTCCTTTGTATTAAAATAGTTTATCATCTCAATTCTGAAAATAAATAAAGAATTACTGATGAATAACACATCTCAGTTTTTTGATTATCACAGTAAATATTTTGAGGCAGTATCGGCAAATTTACCATTGCTTTTATCTAATGGTACCATGAGATACAAATGTCTCCCTATTTACAAAATGCACTAACACTACAGTCAGCCCAGCCTTTTAACTGTGCCTTAGTACAACATATATTGAATTTACAACACTGTCATATGGATTTGGCCACAGTTGAAATCATTTGCAAAAACTGAAAATAGTAGTTTACAAATACAATCTACATTTGTTATCTCACTCCTTCAAGAGAGACCAATTACTGATGAAAGGCAAGGTCAGTGTGATACCTGAGATCAAGCACTGCTTAATGCAAGGTTGGCAAACTAGAGTCCTGGGTGCCAAATCCACCCTGCTGCCTGTTTTGATAAATAACATTTTACAGCCACATTTAGTCATTTACATATTGTCTATAGCTGCCTTTCCACTACCAAGCAGAGTTGAGTAATCGTGACAGAGAGCATATGGCCTAAAGAGCTGAAAATACTAGCTGGCCCTTTGCAGAAAAAGGTTTTTTAGCTCCTGGCTGGTTGCATAGCTTGTTGTGAGTAGCCTTTTAAGTCTTGCAAGAGTAGCAAGTTAATGATGGTATTTAGGTTACATGTTTACTCTGGCAGGAGTAAGGTGATGGAAAATAGGTAAATTCTAAGTGAAAAAAAAAATCTAGATAAGATATCTGGATAGAAGACTACTCATGTAAAGTAATAAATCTATTTGTAGTTGCAGCCAATAGAAAACAGCTAGTAAGGGGAACAGAGATAGCAACATTATGTACAAAATATTTCCTGAAAAGACTCATTAATGGTCATGGCAAAGAAGATTGGGGGGGTAATTTTGAAAAGTTCAAGGAAACTACATATTATGAAAAAACACACACGGTTTGCAAAAATTTTTGCACCCAATAAACTTGTCTCTTAATTCCATTTTTTTGTGAATTCTTTGAAGTCCCCTTTTACACACACATATCATTATCTATATTGGTTTGAAAGCCATTTTGCTATTCCCATAACTATCCTTCACATCAAATTTATTCTCTTAGTACAAAATAGTGAATCAAAATGTAATTCAGTCATGTGCCTAACACTGTGTCAAGTGGTTAGACATGTAAGATGTTAAAACAAAATTTAAAAATAAGCAAACATACAAAAAACTATGACCTTATCTGAGTTGAAGAAACAAAATTTATGTGTAGATAAGACAAAAAACAACTAAGTGCTCTTTAGGGGTTCAAAAAAGGGCAAGAGAAGTTTGCAAAAAGAAGGGAAAGAAGGTTTTCTGAGAAAATGAGATGTTATTTTTTTTTCTGGAATTTAATATTTGTACAGAGCTCCTCAAGTATCATGTATTGTCATGTTTACACCTTTCATTGTCCAAATTCAGTATCTCCATGGCAGTTAAGCATCTAGGGCCTAGGGCCTGCTTGCTAGTCAAGACTTCAGTTTTTAGAAGGTAACAAAGAGTAAATGTGGTTGTTAACGTTCCTCTTTCCTCTTTCCTTCTTTTTCTTCTTTTTTTCCTTCTTCTTTTCTTCTTTTCTTCCTTCTTTTCTTTTCTTTTCTTTTCTTTTCTTTTCTTTTCTTTTCTTTTCTTTTCTTTTCTTTTCTTTTCTTTTCTTTTCTTTTCTTTTCTTTCTTTCTTTCTTTCTTTCTTTCTTTCTTTCTTTCTTTCTTTCTCTCTTTCTCTCTTTCTCTCTTTCTTTTCCTTTATCTTCTTTCTTTCTCCCTTCCTCTTTCTTTCTTCTTTTCTTTTTCTCTTTCTTTCTTTCCTTCTTTCCTTCTCTTTCTTCCTTCCCTTTTTCTTTCCTTCTCTTTTTTCTTTTTTCCTCCAATTAACAGAGTGTGTGTGCACTTGCCAAGGAGAGAGACAGATAGACATAGAAATAGAAGAAGGGAGAAAGCACCCTCCCCCCAGTAGATCACAGTCATGCCACAGTTCCTGTAGTCCCTTCTTGTCCATTTTGTCATCCTGTTGGGATTTTGGAAATACACTTACACATGCTCAGCATGTTTTTCTTGTCATCAACGTCAAAATTCAAACCATGGTGGCTATATGGGATCTGGATCCCTTAACCACACAGCATGGGGCCAGTCCTTGTATGTATCTTGTTAAAGAAGGAAGAACAGGCAAATTAAGTATATTATGAATGATGAGAGTCTAAGTATCATAAATTTATTATAATTTATGGAAAATACAAAGATTGAAATCAGTAGGAGTGGTAGTTCTTTAGTTTCAACTTTAGACTAAAATTAAAACTGGTTAACTATGGGAGCCAGTAGATGGTGTACTGATTACATTGCTGAACTCCCACATGGCGGACTGCAGTCAGAGTCCTGGACCTGGTGACTTGAAACTCACACTAGGCATGTGTGCATGTGTACCCCAAATCCCAGGAGGAGAAAGAAGGAGAAAGGACTGCAGAATGACCATCCACCCTGGGGTTAATTTCTCACTTTCCCTCTCTCTGTCTCTGTCTTTCTCTGATAAACACACATGCCTTATGGCAAAAACCAAAAAACAAAATAATAATAATAATAATAATAGTAATAAAAATAAAAAACAAAAATATGGATATATAAATATAAAAAAGAACAAATAGAAATTAGCATGTCAAAACCAGGATGCAGTGAAAAGACTATAATCTATAATTGGTCAATGATTTCAGTCTGAACTTTTAGACAACCAAAGCTACAATGGAAATGATTAATTGCATGCTTTTTCTGGTCAATAACAACATATTAATTTGAAACAAATCTTCTCTAAGCACATAGAGCAGAAGGTAATTTCTCGTATAAGGTTTACATAAGGGGCAACACCCTGAACATCACTTGATAGGATCTGCAGTAGCAGGTTTCCGAAGACTAAATTGATGGCTGTGTTTTCCAATTTAAGTCTTGCCAAAATTTTTCATAGACATACTCAGTGACACAGTTGACAGGCTCAAGAAATACAATAGAAAAGTTTTTCTTCAGAAAATAAGAGAGTATTAAGATTAAGGATGATGGTTAAAATCTTTTTATTTTATTGCCTGAAATACTAAGATGGCCTTTGATTCTTATGCTGATTGAACACTGGGGTTGAAGGGCACCTGGGTCTAGCTCTAAGTATATTGCCCCTTGAGCCAGCTGGCGACATGATGATTTAGGTGGCTGGATCCCATATGACCTACTGTGCTGTTCTAGTCCCAGATTCAGTAGTTCGAAATACATGTCAGGTACATGTGAATGTATGCCCAAAATCCAGAAAGGAGGGAAAAAAAAAGAGCAGAAGAGATTGTGGCCTGATCATCTCCCATGAGGGGTATTTCCTCACTCTCCCAACCTCTTTTGGTCTTTCTCTAGCCAGCACATGTGTCCTCTATCAAGTTAATACAATAAAGTAAAATGAATTTGGGTCTTGAAAAAGCTCTTACCTAAATACAACTTAAAATAAACACTAAGGTTACAATGTAGGCCTATCTACCTAATTTACAGGGCCCACTACAAAGTGGAAATGTGGGGCTTCTTGTTGAAAAATTATTGGGAATTTCCAAAAGGCAATAGCAAATCACCAAATCAAGTATAGGACCCTTTGGAGCATGAAGCAAGGAACATGCAAAACTGTTCGCATTATAGAATGATAAAAACTAGTCCCATTGTCATGGTATAATAATAAATTAACATCTAGGAACACATGTTTAGAGAATTCTGAAACCTTCCTGGGCAGGTCTCCCAGATGAAGGGCTGCAGTGATTCTGCATAGAAGTGAAATCACTTCTTCTTCTTTTTTTTTAATTTCAATTTCTTTTATACATTCAATCACATATGTCATTTAGCTTGTAAAGTGAATATTCCAACATGTATACATTTCTCACCAGTCCAGTTGAGAATACTATACACATTACCTTCAACAGATAATAACCATTTCTTTGTCCTATAAATGCCCTGCATCTCTATTTTTCTCCTTAATGTCTTTCCTCAGACTCTCCTTTGCCCACCCTCTTCCCACACTGTATTTGGTATTTATAACCATTTTCTATGTTTCTTTATCATCGAGTCATTAAGTTTCAGTCATAGAGTACAGACAATTGGTATATATTAAGTAGAGATATACAATGTCTCTCCTTCATAGCCTGGCTTGCTTCACTAAGCAGTAAATCTTCTCTATTCATCCACTTTCTGTCAAAATCCAGGGTCTTGTTTTTTTATGACTGAGTAGTATTCCATAGAGTATATGTGCCACACTTTTTTAATCCATTCCTCTGTTTATGGGCATTTGGGTTGGTTCCATGTCATAGCAATTGTGAATAATGCCACAAAAAACATTGATGTGCACTTTTCTTGTTTTGTTTTTATTTATTTATTTGGAGAGGTTTTTGCTCTAGGGCATGTGTGTTCGCCAGAAAGACAGAAACAGAGACAGAGAGTGAGAAATCAACCCCCAGGGGGGATGGCCATGCCACAATCCCTTCTCCTCCATTCTCCTTTCAGGATCTTGGGCACGCACGCACATGCACCCGGAATGAGTTTAAGCCACTGGGTCCAGGACTTGAACCGCGATCGGCTACTTGGGAGTTGAGTGACATAGCCAATATGCTAACTGCTGGTCCCGCAAATACTTTTCTGACTAAGGATTCTTCTGTCCTTTGGGTAGATACCAAGGAGTCAGATTGCTGGAGCATATGGTAGCTATATTTGTAGATCTTTAAGGAATCTCCATATTGTTCTCCACAGTGGCTGGACCAATTTACATTTCCACCAGCAGTGTAGGAGAGTTCCCTTTTCACCCCTTTCAAGAGCATTTATTATTTTTTTCCAATCTTAGTCATTCTGACTGCGGTTAGGTGGTATCTCATTGTGGTTTTGACCTGCATCTCCTTATAATGAGGAATGTTGAGCATTTTTTCAAATGCCTTTTGGCTATTCATATGTCTTCCTAAGAGAGTCGTTTTTTCAACTCATTCTCCCATTTTTTAATTGGGAAAGCTGCTTGAGTTCCCTGTGTATTCTGGTTATTAGTCCTTATCTGACTCATAGTTTACAAAAATATTTTCCCATTCTGAGGGCTGTCAATTCATACTAATCACTGTGTCTTTTGCCATGCAGAAACATCTTAATCTGTTATAATCCCACTTGTCTATTTTTGAGCTTATTGACTGTGTTTTGAAGGTCTTATTTAAGAAGTCTCTATCTACTCCAATGTCTCCCAGAGTTTCCCCAGTGTTTTCCAGCCGTAGTTTTATAGTATGAGGTCTTAGGTCTCTCATTTCTGAAGCATTCTGACCCTAGTGAAAGATGTAGAATGGCATGGTGATGAATGTTTAAACAGTTGTGGCTTGGGAATTGTGGAGAGGCTGAGAGCACAGGGTAGGGGCATGAGATATGCACTTCAGATGGGAAACAAGTTACAGAAGAAAGCATTAAACATGGCTCATATAAAGAGGTGGCATATCTCTTTTGTCTTGTGAGATTAAATTATTGAAAGCCCTAACAAGCAGAATTAGGTCTGGTATGATAGGAAATTAAGAACTCGAGAAGGTGTTGTTTTTTTCATTTCTTTAGGAGAAAAGTGAAAATAGGCAGCCCTCTTTTAGTAGGCTTGGCCTAGAAATAGTAGGAAAAATAATGAAACAAAGGTGGCTGAAACACAAAGAAAATTTTGAAAGATTTTGCCGTAATCCTAAAGTGAGATATTATGGGGAGGGAAATAAAGAGGAAAACATTTGAATGAGAGATTATAAGAGAAAATAACTACATCAGATATTTTAAGGAAGACAGACTTAAAGCCTGCAAGTTTAGGCATGTGAAAGGAAATGAAAAACAAAAAAAAAGTTACTGAAGGCTCAGTCAATAATGGCAGGCAATAAAAGGGCTTTTACACATGCTCCACCTCTATCTTCTTGCTATTAGCTTCCACATTAGACAAGAAAATCAAACTACAGAGGTACTAATGGACACATTCAAAGTCCTAGCACTATCAAACAAAATCAGAGGCACAGTAGTACCACATTACTTCTACAGGACATAAAAAATTAAGTGACTCTGTTTTTTGTGGATCTGAGAATAACAGTGACAGAAATAAATAGATTGAGAAAGTTAGTAATTTAAGAGCCCTCTCTCCTATGTAAATTTGTACCTGTTCAGTGTGAATCGACAACAGACCTCCAAATGAAAGTGCCTACAGGTACCTGGAAATATGGTTTATGTGAATGATAAAGATCTGTGTGGGGCAGGAGTAATAAGTCACCCTCAGGAACAAGTCATTTGAATCACATATGAGGATTGGAATCAGAGTGCAAACTTTACTCTGGGTCAGTTTGAGGGGACAAGGAATGTTTTGCACTTGTTTTTAAGAGCTGCAGTTTTGTGCCATCGAGAATACATTTATCTATTTTAAAGGAAATTCTATGAAAATGGTTTTTGACAGCAGTCTTCTCATTTTGTTAGCTCTTGCCAAACTTGTTCAGTTCTTAACTGTTCCCAGCTTTTGGCACTTCTCACACTTTGTGTTGTAATTACATGTGCTTTGCTCTCATTCCCATCACTAGACTCTCAACTACCTGAGCATCATATTCTCCAAAGCACTGGGGACGATGCCTGGATCAAAGCCCAACAGATAATTATATTATCATTTGGTTAATTACTTACTTTAAGCTAAATGTTTTTAAGTATGTTACTATTCCCTGGGTAATATACACTTTAAAGAGATGTTTGGAGCCTGAAAAATGGAGATAAAAGGAAAAAGGAATCAAATCTTTAAACTAAATGGATAAATAAGCTTTTAGTTACTTATTTATTCCCCTACATGTAAGGCCAGGTCTAGTTTAACTTTCATGTAAACCTATATTCCACTAAAATCCACATCAATTAAAAAGCAATTCAATGTTCCTTATTGTATTCTCTAGTTTCAGTCATTTGTCTTGTTCTAAACAGGGAGGAGAGAGGAACCTTACTGTCTGGATGCATCGATGTCTGGATGTCTTTGTACCAGAGAGTGGTACAGTGGTAACACAGTATTCTGTGATGCTGCATCCACATGGGAGGGTCCAAGGTGAATGTTTTGAGACCTCTCTATATGTGCCATGTTCGCGCACATGTGCCCATGATCCAGGCCAGCTGAGGCTGGGGGTGGATCTCGGCATAAAGACCCTGTTGGAGCGTGCCTGCCTCTCTATCGCATTCTCATGGAAGAAATGAATAAACTTGGAAAAAATGTTATTGCCATAGAAGTCTGTTTGCCTTTCTCCCTTCTGTTTGACTTGTACTTTGTCGAAGACTTAAAGTTTCATGACTGCCTCTGGGTGGTATAAATCCACTAAAAGATATTTCTGATCACAGCTGGTTTTCTGTTTATCCTGGAGGTCACTCATACTGGGAGCTGTATTCCTGCTGATAAAACCTACAGGAATGCATCTTGGAAGAAGCTGCACAACTGTGTCCTGAGAGCATTTCATCTGCTGTATGCTGGTCATTCCCAATGTGAAACTGAAGAGAGGATGTCAAACACAAATACAGTTACTAAGAAAATCTGCATGCAAAATTGTAGTTGCTAATTGATTCAGAGTGCATGATAGGAGAGTATGATAAAGAAAGAAAATAAAATAACATGAGACACACACACACACACACACACACACACACTAAAAATGTCTCACCCTAACATAATATAATTCATATTTCTAAATGATGAATAGAAAGAATAAATTACTATTTGGTTCCTCCCCTAAAACCAAATAGTTGTGTTTTGCAGTATTTAGAATAATTTGTCTCTAGATAACTACATAATGTTATCAATAATCCTAAATATTGTAACTCGACCATCCAGTATAAATGAGCAAAGTGATCCTCAGTGCAGGTAAGAGTTTGTATTTCAAAACATCAGAAGTACAGGCAGGAGAGATCATGTGGTTCTTGAGCATCTTAACGTGCTGGACATATTTTATCCTCTGGTTTGGTTTTGACCGAGGGTGGTCACTGTAACCCCAGAGTCTCTCTTTTCCAATCAATCCATCATGCATTTCCCTGTTTATCTAATCTTCCTTAAGTACTACATTCATTATGCAGCTTTTCTGCCTCTCGAGGTCCAATAGTTACACATTTGCTTTCACATCAAATCTACACTCAACTGCCTAATATAAAAATGTGCGTAATCTGATACCAAGGTTGTATTGAGCTCTGTCTCCAATTATTCCCGAATATACACTCTCTAATGGGTTCGCTTCTCTCAAGCTTTGATCACCTAAGCTGTCTCTTCATCACTATAACTTCATGTACATTGTTCCTCACACTTGAACTTCTTCTAGCTAATAGAAAATTTAGTCATTATCAGATAACACCCTATTACTTTGCAGATGAGAAAAATCAAGGCCCAGCAATAGCTAATTAAAACACAGCCAGGTTAAAAAGGAAAATGGTATCTTTCAATCCCTTTTACATCATACTGGCCCTCCCTTTCCAGCTCTCTGAACCATGCATACTCTTAATAATCACTTGTATTCTTTTTTCTTTTATAAATCTATCCATGTCTAACAAATCCAGCTTTTATTGATCATTCTTTTGGTGTATTTTCATCATAAATTCATGAACCTCAAAAATTCATATTATATCTTTTCTTTTTTAAAATTATTTAATAAATTAGAATTTTGTCACCAAGCAGATTTTAAACATTCTTAGGAGTCAACATCTACACTTAAAATTTGTGTAAGGCTTAACATTGTCCAGTAGATTTTGATTATAGAAAAAACTTGAATGAAATTGTGTTGTTTAAATGAGTAAATGTCATTTCAGATAAATAAATTGATATTCTTGCTCTATGGAGAATATATATGTTCTAGAACATACATGAAACATATGCTTATAAGATTAAAGGAGTTTGTGAGAGCATATAGGACATATCTTTCTGAGACCAGCAGATGGTGAAATGGTAACATCGCTGGCCTCCCACATAATTAACTACAGTTCAAGACCCAGACCTGGTGGCTTAAAACTCATGTCAGGCATGTGTGTGTGCCCTAAAACTTAAGAGGTGAATGGAGGACAATGGAGGAGGGATTGTAGCATGGCCATCACCCCTGGAGGGTGATTTCTCATTTTCTGTCTCTAGCGAGTGCACAAGACCTATAGCAAAAATATCTCAAAAAAACATACATTTTAATAAAATTTTTAATAAAATTTGGAGTCAAAAAATTTTTAAATTTATATTTTAAAGGATAATTCTACAAAAGCAAAAATCAACAGAAATTTTACTCTCAAGTCAGCTGATGTTTCTCTTTTTTAAAATAGATTTGCTTTGTATACCAATATAGTAAGAACAATTTTTAATCAGTAGAAAAATTATATCATTGTTTGTCCCAAATTATTTTAATATCCTACAGTAACTATGCTTTATGAAATATTTCAATTACACAAATGTAATTGTGCCTTATTTCGGTTTTAAATTCAGGTGAGTTGCATCATAATATAAAGAGATTGTAATACCAGATGGTAATTTTAGAATAATTTTTATCCAGATACTTAAAATGTAATGTTTAAAATTGTATATTCAACTACTTTGAAAAAATAGGTTTTTTAGCATTAGTGTAAAGCCAGGAAAAATATGGGGATGGAGAATGACAAGATGATGAGGAAATCTTAGTTATGAAACTATCAAGGCTGCTTACTATTACGATATCTTTCATAAGATGGTTTGAAATGGATTTAATTGGGAAGATAATTTTTGTGAATTGTTAAGTTACAGTTAATATAAAAATATATCATAAATAACACAATGTGCATATTATATAATGTATATGCACAGTTATTAATTTCATACAACAGGCTTTATTATTTTTAAATATATTTTCCTATCAATAGCATATATAACAATTTCAAGTAATGCTTTTTAAAAAATGATTTCCATTGCAGTAACATTTTTTTTTGGGGGGGAGAGGTTTTGGCTATAGGGCGCGTGCGCTCGCCAGACAGACAGAGAGAGACAGAGAGACAGAAAGCAGGAAATCACCCCCCAGGGGGGATGGCCACACTGCAATCCCTTTTCCTCCATTCTCCTCTCGGGATCTTGGGCACGCATGCACACGCGCCCGGCGTGAGTTTAAGCCACCGGGTCCAGGACTCGAACTGCGGTCGACTACGTGGGAGTCCAGGGACACAGCCATTACGCTAACTGCTGGTTCCTCCATTGCAGTAACATTTTAAAATAAGAAATTTCTTGTTTGAGAGAGTGGCTCATTTCTTTTTCCTTGCATCACAAAATGCAATTAAAATCATAGAATATTATTATTTAATATTTTTAAAACCACCATACAACAAAATAATGATAATAATATCTCAAATTTTCTGGAAGATTAAAGGCAAAAGCAGAAAAGAGATTATCAGAAGGGGTCCTAATGAAGTCCAAGACTCTTCAAATAGCATCAGCAACAAATAGCAATTGTATGCTTGGTCAGGTGGCAGTGACTACAACAACGAAATAAAGGATCAGCTGGGACTAATAATCCCCTTTTTCTTACCTTAATAGCTACTGCTTTTGCTCTTTGTTCAAAGTTTCGTGGATCCTATGAAGGAAGGTGGAAAATATAGCTGGGGACAGGTGTTGGGGCCTTAAGAGACAGAGAGAAGGACAGATACCAAGGTAATTCAAGTCCTTCACAATAGAGTGGAGTGGACCAGGGCTAAATGAATGAGGAGGCTGCTCAGATGGGAAATGACACTAAGGGAATCTTCCACATCATCCCTAGGGTAATCAGATCCACTCCTCACCCTTTGTGTGCATGGGTGGGTATGTGTCTGTCTGAAAGTCTTTCAGAGGTCAGGAAACACTGATGTCTCAGGGTAAAGTTTCATGATGCCCTGGTCTAACTGATCATAAAGCATATTAGACAATGCCATTGCCTAACGCTGTGTGTGATACCCATGCTGGACTCTAAGATCCATGAGGACAAGGAATTTGTCTAGGTGTTCATCCTTACATGGCCTTCACAGAAGAGTCTGCTATATAGTCTTAGGCATATCATAGGCTGAGTAAGGACATGGATAAACTTTTTGAATTACAGTATCAG
Source organism: Tupaia tana (assembly GCA_026018925.1). Lineage (NCBI taxonomy): Eukaryota > Metazoa > Chordata > Mammalia > Scandentia > Tupaiidae > Tupaia > Tupaia tana. The sequence continues at coordinate 35,023,038 of JAKSZU010000007.1, read as the reverse complement.
GTATATTACCATTTTACTAGTAAAACCGTTAAGACACATGGAGTTTAACATTTTCCAGTCAGCTTTTGCCATAACAAAAGTGGAAATGAAAGTCCAGCCATATTGAATAATATTAGGCAAGTTCTATGTAAGTATTTGCAACAACAGAGAAAAGGGCAAAAGGTTGCTATTGCTTTTAATTTAGAAAACTCATAAATATGGCTTATTAGATATTTTAGAATATAAATTGAAGCACCAGAGGCTTTACAGATATTTCTAATTTCCCAGAAAATGTTTCTCTCTCTTCCCCATCCTCTGATCTCCATCTTTTCTGCACTTTCATACTTAGAATGATCTTTTAACACCTAAGTATGTATTTCTGTGTTACATGTGGCAGTCTTGTCACTCAAGCTGCATGTCAAGGTCAGAGAACACATGATATAATGACAAGGTTACACCTTGAGACCACTACAAACATAACTGTGAATTTGCTGAGCAAGTCTATTTCTCTGATCATGTAGTTCCTTATCTGGAATATGAAAAATCAATGCTTCTTCAACACTACTAATATGAAGATTAAAATGATATAATGTATGAAGAATGACTTATACTATGTTTGATTCTAAAGTGGTTTGTCACTGAAAAATATATGCCAACCAGCAAATTACCTTACAGAACTTGCCGAAGTATAATAAACCTTAAGTTTAATTTTGCTTCTTTTTATAATTGGTGAATAATTTGTCACCAATTTTGTTTTCAAAATCTCTTGAAAACATGTCTGCTTATATGCAATGACCATGTGGATTGTACTCTATTATCAGACTGATTGCAAACTAGGTCATATGCTACTTGAACCTCAGAGGTAGAACAGAGAACCAATGAGGAGGATAGTAAAAACTTGATGGTAATCTGGCCAGGCATGCATGAAGTAAGAGCTAAATAAGAAAAAAAAAAAAGGGTAAAGACATATGCCCTGGAGAACATCAAACCCATTGCAAAGCTGGTTTAGTTATCAACTAACCACAGAGCTTCCTGACCTATATTATCTCAGGGTTGGATCTAATTTCTTCAAATCTAGATTTACTGAAAATGAGGGTAAATAAGACATGGATGGGATATTTTAGGGAGTTAAAACAAATTTGCAAACAACAGAGCTAAAAAGACATTGAGGAAAAATAAAAACTAACCCAATCTCATTCAATGAAAGAACTCAGGAAATAGTAATTAACTATTTAGGGAGATAAATAGATAAGTTAAGCCCTTCAGGAGGCAAGGGATTGGCCATGGTATATGAGAGGCACATGTACAACAGGGCCAGGGCATCAAGCTTTCTTTTTTTGACTGAGGACTCCATTGGCTGTAGAGGAGAGCCTTTTGCTAAGGAAACCTTGACCTACAACATCTAACCTGAACTTCAAGGAATTAAAAGGGAAAGTAAGGCATAGGGAACTAAATAAATGCAAAACATATCCTCCTTGGACTATTGCTATTCTGCTTCAGCTACATTAAGTTGTACAAATACATCAAAATGCTAGTGTTGGCTAATTCTCATGGTTTTAATCTACGTGATTTATATCTACAAGACCTTCATTCAGGTAGACGAACAATAGGAGAATGGTCAGAGTAATATGAATCGCCATGGGCTTGTAGGAAACTCAAGCAAACTCTTCTGGCTCTAGTCATTGTTTTCAAACTATTGTGCTAATGAAAATTTGAAAACAAATAGAGTATTTTTCTTTTTCTTTCTGTATTGCATGATGTGCCAAGAGCTATAAAAATTTATTTTGTTCTATAGCATACTGTTGTGTTTCTAGCACAAGGAAAAAAGTAGATAAATGAAAGGGTGTTCAGATATGGATTCCCAAGGTATTCCAAGAGCTCATGTATTTAATAGAGAGTACATGTGATTGTTACAAGATGAAAAGAAGGCACTAACTGTGTTTATTAGATTCACTACATCTTTAAAATTTAGTATTTGAAAGTAATAAATAAAAAAGGAGGCATTAATGTATGGAGTGTGAATGAAGGACAAATGGAAGAAAACAAAACCAAGTTCTTTTAAGCAACACATGCAGAAACCTTGATGCAAGTCCCAGAAAAATTTATAATGAGACTGGACAAGTTTGAACTCATCTCTTTCATGTAGCTTCTCTCCTGGATGGCAAAGAACAAATGACAGTCTGAAATTACTTCTTCTCACCTAATTTTCAGGGATCATAAAATTAACACATGTGGTAGGAACTACCATTTGGCATTTCCGTTCCCCCACCCCTTAAAAATAGTCAGTGCTGCTGAAGGAAGACTTAACAAGATAACCAAATTTCAACTGTAAAACAGGCCTTAAGAGAGAACTTTGCACTTCAAATAGCATAATGCCTATTTCCATATTAAAACTGAGCATTATTCATTTGAAAATTATTCAAATATGGAAAATATTCTATTTGTATTTAGGGGAAAATGCCCAAAAATATCAACATACTTGGGTAAAAGGATAGTAGTAACACATATCATAGACTACTTCTGATTGCTTGGAAGACACTAAATAAAACAGCTAGCTTAACTGAAACTAAGAAAGTAGATGATTTGGAATTATGAAAACTGTCAGAGAATTGCACTAACAAGAGGCTGGAGAGGGGGTTTAAACATGAGGCTCTGGAAACAAACTCCTGGGTTTTAATTCAGACTCTGCTACTTGGAACTCCTAGGGTCTCTACCTTTTCATCTGTGCAGTAGAGATAGTAAGAATATCTACCCCATAAAGTCATTACAACGACCAGTTAAATGATTATAACTAAAGCTCAATGAATATTTTTTTCTTGGAAAGTGCTTCAATACGACCTGGGCATAGTAAGACCCAATACATGTTAGCAATGATTAATATTGCTTGTTCTACTAAATCTTAGCCCATAACAGAATTAATAGCTCTATTTGTCATAAAAACTCGGGTATGGGATGTAGCATTTGCAATTAGGACTTGTCCCTTTTAATCAACTATTGTTAGGCTGACAGTTACAAATAAGCCTAAATACAGAGAAAATTTCCCACAGGAGGAAATTTACTTATCCCCTAAGGTGATCACTAATACTCAATTGAGTAGTACTAGTAAAAGAAAATTACTGTTCTATTTCATATTGATTCTAAACACCTGTTCTTTATTCCAAGTAAAAATGCCTTTATTATTTTTTAGAACATTTTAAAATCTACTGAAATAATATTAACATTCACTTTCAAAACCTGAACTGGAAGCTTGGATATAAATACAATTCTTACTTCAACACTATGCTATAGAACCACAGAAACTTTGGTAGCTTTTGACATATCATTTAATACAGAAAGCAAAATAAGAGTATTACATTTGTTTTCAAATTTTCATAAGTACAATAGTTCAAAAACAATGACTAGAGACAGAAGGATTTGCTTGAGAGAGCTTCCTACAAGCCCATGGCAATTTGTATTAATCTGACCATTCTATTGTTTGTCTACCTGAAATAAATATAAATCACGTAGATTAACACCCTGAGAAGAAAACAACACTAGCATTTTAATGTATTTGTACAACTTAATGTAGCTGAAGCAGAGTAACAATAGTCCAGGAATGATATATTTTAATGCCCCATGCATTTAAGTGGTTCCCTGTGCCTTAAATTCCCTTTTTATTTATTCTTTGACGTTCAGATAAGATGTTGTAGGTCACATCTTCTCAAACTTCTATTCAAAGAAGAAATGTGCAATCAAGTTTGTAAAGTCTCACATTTTTAATATTTATATACATACACACAGAGAGGAATGTCTGTATATATATGTATGTACACATGCATATGTGTGTATGTATACATGCATGTGTCTGTATGTCTAGGTTCATACGAGGGGACCTCAAATAATCTGTAGGAAAATGAAATTAAAATATGAGTTTATTTTGGTGCAAAAATAATTTCAAAATCCATGCATACTTTTTTCACAATGTACATTTTCCTTGAACTTTTTGAAGACCCCTGCATATGCACACACACACACACTCACACACACACACACACATTACTAAACACTCTCTCCTCACAGGGGCATTGTATTGTCCTTGTTTGTTTGTCATGCTGCATGGCTCATTTTGTATCTTATCGTACAAAATCTCACTGCCCTAGGACTTTAAATGCAACTGCTTTGATAGTGCAAACCAAGATCCCATTTATTTCTAGTTTATATCTTGGAAAATTGTGTTTATTCTGTCAGACTTGATGCTCGGGCCTTTAATGTATGTTATTTGGCTTACTGACATCATTCAGCAGAAGGTGGATTTTAAACAACATCTAAGGAAAAGAAGGAATGGTTTGATCTTGAATGTGGGGAAGGGATATCCAGACTGAGATTTTACAGGAGCAAAAGAAAAATGAGCAAATGGTGTATATCATTTTAAGCAGATTTGCATGACTGGAGCCAAGAGCTACTGTCAAGTTAGAAAATAGACTGGCTGTACATTGAATGGGGATAGGAAACTGTCAAGATGGTGTGATTTGAGGGACACTAAAAGCCATTCCTTTGCCTAAAAATACTTTCCTCACTGACCTTTCCAGCCCCCAATATATATTTTACATATTTTTCTGAGTTAGAGCTCAAAAGTTTCAGTTCACAGCCAAGTTTGTTTTCCAGACAAGATGCTCATGGCTTGCTGTCCATAGACATAACATGAAGGGGTTCATCAAATTAGCAAAGAGTAATGCATGTCTTAAAACAGTGTAAGTAAATCCAGATAAGGCATATAAACAATTTTTATTTTTAAAAAACAACCTTCTTCAAAAGTCTTGCTCCTGATGCTTACCCATTTACAAGGTCAGCTATAAAAGACTCTGGATAAGGGTCGGCAGGTGTGTGGTGGTTAAGGGCGCTGGACTCTCACACAGCCAACTGCGGTTCAAGTCTCAGACCTGGTGGCTTGCTTTCTCATTTTCCCTCTCTCTCTCTCTTTCTCTCTTACTCTGTCTCTCTCTGATCAAATGGAAATAAATAAATAAATAAATAAATAAATACATTTTAATAAAATAGTTCTTTAAGAAAAAGATTATGGATAAATATTCAGAACTTGAAGAATAGTCTCAGGATACCTCATTCTGACATGTATAACATCCCATGGGAAATTGCATCTCCAGGAAGGAATGGAAACTGCCTCAAGCTCACCATGTGACCTGAGTTAAGTAACAGTCCCATTTTATTTTACCTTATTTTACTTATTTTAGCTTAACTGTTATTTTATTTTATTTTATTTCATTATTTACTGACGTGTTCTATCTGTGCAGTGATGCTCCTCCCTTCCCTACAGCATCGTTACAATTACAGGTGCCACTATGCCCAGCTTTTAGGTTGGACTGGGATTGAACCCAGGCTTCCCACAGCTCTTAGTCCATCTAACAGACCATAATAAATACTCTTGTTTGGGTTGTGCATTTACACTATTTATTGCTTATCTCACCCATTACAATGTATGCTTCATGAGGTCAGAGATGGTGTCTTTTTTTTTTTTTTTTTTTTTTTTTTTTTTTTTTTTGAGAGGGTTTTGCTATGGGGAGTTTGCACCAGAAATACAGAGAGACAGAAAGTGAGAAATCTTCCCAGGGTGGGATGGCCACACTGCATTCCCTTCTCCATTCTCCTCTCGGTATCTTGGACATGTACGCACACACACCTGGTGTGAGTTTTTATTTTTATTTATTTTTTAAGAGGTTTTTACTGTAGGGTGCATGCGCTCACCAGACAGAAAGAGAGAGACAGAGAGACAGAAAGCAAGAAATCACCCCCCCCAGGGGGGATGGTCATGCCACAATCTCTTCTCCTACATTATCTTCTTGGGATCTTGGGCACACATGCACACACACCCAGCATGAGTTTTAAGCCACCGGGTCTGGGACACGAACCATGATCAACTCCATGGGAGTCCAGTGACATAGCCATTACACTAACTGCTGGTCCTGAGATGGTGTCATTTTTATTTGCATCTATATCCCTTAGTCTTCGGCTGGGGAGGGCAATCTGGCTCAGGGGAGGTGATCACTTAGTCAGAATGGGGTGACTGGCCAGGTGAGACACTGTGATTTGGAGAGCTGGTGTTCATCTCAAGGAAGCAGCCTTCACTCAGCTCCAACGTGCCATTTTTGCACAAGACAGGGAGGGCTAGAAATAGAGAACTTTATGAGGTAGCTTCTAATTTTAAGATTGATCAATTCTGTGGAAAAAAGTTGCTTGTTGTTGTTGTTGCATTATCTCTTTAAAACAAACAATTCATATTGACAAAGACATGTTTGCCCACCAGTCACTGCTTTGGGGCTCTGGTCTGAGTCTCTGAGATGTTAAATGTCTTTTAGATCTAATACTTGAATATTCTACTTAAAGATCATTTACTGACTCATACTTATTTCCAAGAAAATGTATACTTTAGAGGAGCCAAGAGAGAGATTTTATGATTTTTGTAAAGTCTCTCTGCAATAAGTCATCTAGGTAAAGTGAGAAGGCAGTTAAAATGATTAAAGGACTTCAGAAAATGATCATTTTAATTGTTGCACACTTAAGAAAATTCAAATATTGATTTTTGGATTTTCTTCTGTTTTGCTTATAAAATGATATTTCTTAAAATAATTTTCCTTAATAATACTTTGTATCAATGAAGGGGCAAATTTCTATTTAACTTTATAATTTTATCAAATGCTCTTTACAACTGAAAACCTTAGTAATTGTGTACTTGGTAATATGCTTTTATAAGTGCATCTATATCATTGATGATTTAACATTAACTTAAACTGTTTGTTGATACCTATTTGGTAAGTTTTTCTATATGGGGCCAGTAGGTGGCATGGTGGTTAAGGTGCTAGACTCCCACATGGCTGACTGTAGACCAAGACCCAAACCTGTAGGCTTACTTTCTCACTTTCTCTCTCTCTCTATTTCTCTCTGGTCAAATTAAAAAATAATAATAATAAATTTTAAGAATTAAATAATAAAACAATTCTTAAAAAATCGAAAACTTTTTCTGCAAAGGGTAATTACATTCAAGAAATATGCATAGTCCCTAAGTAACAATAAGTATTGATTTATTTATTAACTTCTTTTATTTTCCCATTGGAAAACAATGTTGGGGGTATCAATCTAACATTTTTCAAGCACAGGGATCTTCCTTCAAAAGGCAATATATTCTGAGAATTTGGCTCTAGTGCTCTATGAATTGGATGTAAGTTTGGCATTGGAAGCCTACATGGAGAAAGATGGGTTTTGTTGTTGATTGCTTCTCTACTACAGAAACATAAGCTTATTTCCATTAGGCAGTGCTAAGGTTATTAATGTAATTATCTTGTATTAAGTATCTTGTATTCATTAACTCTTTCTCTTTTATCCTTATTAATACATGCATACATTTTATCTCCTTCTCAGACTTGGGCAATAACTCATTTCATCATATTTGTTAAGGAATGAATTCACAAGAGATAAAAGCTACCTATAGAAAATGCAAGTCAGATCAAATCAGTTTATCACAAAGTAAGAGACAAAAAAGAAAAGTCAAACATCATTTAATGAACTTTAAGCTAGTCATATCATATGAAATATTTGCAGAAAAAAATTAGAAAAGAGAAATACCAGGTAAATGGAATGGCTAGAGACAACTAATTACTACTTGACTAATACTTTTTATTGTTTAATGTCTAGTTCTTTCTAGAAAATAAAAAAGACAAATTTTATTTTTCATTTTTTAAAGACATTTTTGGCCATAAGGCATGTGTGCTTGCCAGTGAAAGAGAGAGAGAGAGAGCAGAGACAGTGAGAGAGAAAGTGACAAGTCACCCCCCCCCCCCCACGTGGATGACCATGTTGCAATCCCTTCTCCTCCATTCTCTTCCTGGGATCTTGGGCATGTACACACATACACCTGGCATGATTTCAAGCTACTGGGCCATGGTTAGCATGTGGGAGTCCAGCGAGGTAACCCTACTACATCTGCTGGCCCCCAATAAGGTACATTTTAAATGCAATGAATACATTGGCTGCATATTTTATGGAGCTGGATGGTATTTCTTAAAATAAAACTTAATATTTTCCAATGCAATATTAAACAAACTGACTATGATTTCTAAACATTATGAAATAATACAGGAGTAGTCTAAAGAGGTACAAGCTTGCAAGATGATATGATACTGTTGTTAAAAAGTTGAACTTACAGCTGGGAACCAGCAGTTAGTGTAATGGCTATGTCGCTGGACTCCCACAGAGTGAACCACGGTTCGCGTCCCGGACCCGGTGGCTTAAAACTCACGCCGGGCGCGTGTGCGTGCATGCCCAAGATCCCAAGAGGAGAATGGAGGAGAAGGGATTGTGGCGTGACCATCCCCCCTGGGGGGTGATTTCTCGCTTTCTGTCTCTCTGTCTCTCTCTGTCTGTCTGGCGAGCGCATGCGCCCTATAGCAAAAAATATCTCTCAAAAAAAAAGTTGAATTTATAGCAAACTCCCAATGTCAATAGTGGTTTTGAAGCATTAGGGTGAATCACCATCACCTCTTTAAGTAAATTCTGGCTGAACCCAGAATTTGAATTCCTAATAAGCTCCCTTGTTAGGAGCTCTTTGGCCAAGTAGATATACTTGTAAACCCACCAATGTGGCTCATGTTTTCAATATCACTCCTTTTCAGTAGGTCTGCTAAACTCTATTAAACATCACACACAACAAAATTATTGTGTATAGAAAGTCATTTACTCTTTGTTAAATCCCAGTGAATCTAATGTTTTCTATCAGTTAAGAAATTATGAATAGTAAATTTTTAAATACTCTATGTAATCATGTTTATTGTACTTATGATTCGACAGGTTTCAAGTGGTTAAAGATTATTTTTCTTATGTGTTATAGAAATATTATTTTAGGAATAGAACAAAATATTATTTCTAAATAGTATAAAAAGTTATATAGTCTGAATCTTGCCACGCTTGTTCTTATTAGAAGAGGGGTGAAAAAAAATAGAAACTAGGGATTAGTGATGATTAAACTATACAAGGCACTTCAAACAGTTTATGGAAAAAATGGAGACCAAATTTTGCATGAATTTCTTTCTTTTTTTTTTCAGAGTTTTTTTTGCCTTAAGGCATGTGAACTTGCTGGAGAGATGGAGACAGAGTGAGAAGAAAAGTGAAAAATCACCCCCCAGGGAGACAGTATGCTGCAATCCCTTCTCCTTCATTATCCACCCAGGATCTTGGGAGCACACATAAGATTTTGAAGCCACCGGGTCTGGGACTCGAACTGCAGTTGGCCATGTGAGAATCCAGTAATGTAGCTTCTATGCCATCTGGTGGTCCCAAATTTTGCGTGAACTTCCAAACCTTTGAAATCCATACATAGTCTCATATAGTTTGCCTGAACTTTGTGAAGAACTTCGAATCTACCTAAAGCCTCACAAATACCATTTCTGCACCAGAACGTTTAAGAAAAGTATTTTGTCATTTCAGAAGAGATGTAGATGAAGCTAAAATTAGTCAGTTAGGACCCAAATATAGAAAGGGAAAAAAAACAAAAAACAAAACAAAAAAAAACCACAGGGTCAAGGTCAGCAGGTGGCTTAGTGGTTACAGTGCTAAACATGCATAGGGCAACAGCATTTTGAGTCCTGGACCTGGCAGCTTGAAAGTCATGCCAGTCACACGTGTATGTATGCCCTAAATCCCATTAGGAGAATGGAGGAGAAGAGTGTAACATAGCCATCTCCCCAGGGGGGAGGTATGGTTTTTCATTTTCCCTTTCACTGTCTCTCTCTGTTTCTTTGCTGAGTCCACAAGGCCTAGGGCAAAAATTTAAAAAAAAAATGTGGATTAACATTAGGTCTGAAAATCCCTATTAGTATTGAATTACCTTACCTAATCTTTTAGAAACTCAAAAGATTGTGACCTTTCATTTATTTATTTATTTATTTTTTCATCTCGTTTTCAGATTTGCTTTGCCTGTCAAGAGGTACTATGGATCAAAAGCAAGGTGGGTCAAAAAAAGAACTATTTCTCACCTCTCTCATGTATCTCAGTATGAGAAGTATGACCATGAATGTGACTATCTGAAAGTCCCCAGAGTATTAGCAAAGGCAAAGACCCTGGAAATAGAGGTCCATACAGGGTAAGTGGCTAGTGGTTCCACTTAGACAGAAGACTTAAATGAGAGTGAACTGAATTCCACTGCCTTGAAAACAAGGTTGATGGCTGGATTGATTCACTCATTTGTGAAGTCAGGTCAAATTGTTTGTGGATGTTGTGACCAGTTGATTATTCATAATTCAATAAGTGAACCTCTCATTGCCCATGGCTGAGCAAATCAAGAAAATGGAATTGAGCTTCTCCAGTGTTTTGTTTCAGATTTCCTGTATTAACCTTTGTTACTTCCTATGCCATTTCATAATTCTGCCTTTGGCATCATGTATTAGAAGGAACAAACCTCCTTAGAAATCAATTGATAAAAACAGAAGTTAATAACTTTAAAAATTACAGACATAGAAATAAAGGGTTTTATTTACAAGGAATGAAGCCATGAATTAGTAATAATGAGACTAGCCCAGCATAGGAAGCATAGGGCAAGCAAAGGAATTAGACACAGAAAAGTGGGTCAACAGCACATGGAGGTCTACAGCTCCAAATGGATCAGGACAGAAAACCGTGGGAAGGACTACAGATTGACACAGAACACCCTGTTCAATGTTCATAACACTGCAGCTGTATATAAAATGTAAGCCAATAGAACACCAGGTATGTAGTTCTTATCCTAGAGGGTAAGTGCTATCACTTCGGCATGAGATAACTTCACCATGAGATAAAGAAAAAAAAAATAGAAAATGAATAACTCTTTAGGTATAATTTATATATATTTATATCTCTGTATGCATCTATGTAAATTATATGGATCATACCTAGATAACAAATGTTAGCAGAACTACTTACAGAATGCAGTTTTCCAACAGACTTATTTCTGTTTCAGAGTGATACACCATACTTGCTACCATTTGAAATGTAGCACATATGTTTTTATTTGAAATGAATTATATTTTACCTTATGCACAGGATATTGAGGCATTTGTGACATTTTTAAGCATAAGGAGAGGTGGAAAACAAGGGATGGGAATAATTTTCTTAAATATACAACACCGTGACATATTCAAATGTTCAAAGTCATTGGCAAGCACAGGTAGGCAGAGAAAAGGGGGGAGGTTTGAGGGCTCCACGTTTACTCTTAGGGCTTGGTCTTTGGTATTTGATCTTTCCATGACAATCCAAAGTAGAGGAGCATGAGAATATTTGCCACTTAGAGTGAATTACCAGTATTCTTCCTGGGACCATGCTGAGTCGTATTTTGTGATTGAATCATCAGTCTAAGCATAAGCCACGTCAGATGGGAAGGTGAGAATGAGTCAGGTCACAAAATACAAATTTGGGAAGTGCACATGTATGCCAATGAATGTACATGGACAGAACATAAACTAGGGAAAGTTCCAGTGTTCCCGTGGAGTCCTGGATTGTGTGTGACTTGTCTTGGTTATTTGTTGATACATCCCTTATATTCTGAAAAGTGTCTGTTTTTGATGACACGTGACATGATTATCCTAACCAGAGGAAAATTAAGAGAGAAAAGAGATGCAGTTGGGACATTCTTCTCACAGCTGGAGCCAAATCTAAGCCATTCTACTGTTCTGAAAATCAGGACCCTTTTCCCCAGTCACCCTCCAGCCATCCACTTTCCTTCTGATTATACCACAAGACACATGCTAAACCCCAAAGTATAGGAAAGGAAATGAGAAAGTCAGAGAATCCTGCCCACCCTGGGAGCTTAAGACTCTTGGAGCAACTCTGCTCTTGTTAAAGCTTCATTGGTTTTTCAACTCACTTTTCAATTCTTCTGATTTCCCACGGCTCTACTTCCCATCTGTGCTTCAGCCAGTCACACAGCTGGGGAGAAATTAAAATAGAGATTGCTGCAGTGATACTCACACTAGAAGCTCTAATTAGATGCCCTGCAACAAAGACCAGTGCTTCCAACTAAAAAGAACTGTACTATACCACACACCTCCGACTCCAAAAGGTGGATGAGGGTGTGTGGTGGTGGCAGTGGTGGTGGTAGGGACCTGATCTGGTGACAATCACTCCCCTTTGACTTGAGAGCAGTTGGAAATGCTCTGGAAAAAATAAAATAAAAAAGGATATACAGAGGGACAAAACTACATGCAGCTTTGGACTTAATAATTTGAGACCTGTCTTTGCTGTGGTAAGAACATTTAAAAAATAAATTTGGTTGAATAAAACAGCAACCCCCCCCCAAAAAAAAGAAACAAAAACACCTCACTAAATCTCCACCTAATTGATCTGCATTCTAGTTGTTCCTGAAAGGAACATTTTAAAGGCTTGTACTATAAATACACAAGACAGAAAGAAATATCTGCTCTTCACTGACATCCACATAATGGAAAAATCATCTCTTAGCAGCTCTAAGTTTCTCTTGTTTTGATATTTTTTTAAATTTTTTTAAGATTTTTTTTTCCACAGGGAATGTACACTCACCTGAGAGAAAGAGACAGAGAACAAGAGATGAAATGTGAGAAATCATGCCTCAGAGGGATGGCCACCCCACAATCCCTTCTCCTCCATTCTCCTCTTGGGATTTGGGGCATGCATGCACACGTACCAGGCATGATTTTCAAGCCACCAGTCCGGGACTCAAACTGCCATTGACCATGTAAGAGTCTAGCACCTTAACCACCACACCACCTGCTGGCCCATCATTTTTTTTTTTTTTTAATTAAAAAGTTTACTAACAAGATGTAAAAGTTAAATTAGTATCAGGTGTCATGGTGTAGGTACACAATGCTGATGTGATGCTGAAGCCAAATGGGAAGTTTGTGTTTTTTTTTTCTTTTTTTTGGAGAGGTTTTTGCTATAGGGCGCGTGCGCTCGCCAGACAGGCAGAGAGAGACAGAGAGATAGAAAGCAGGAAATCACCCCCCAGGGGGGATGGCCACGCCGCAATCCCTTCTCCTCCATTCTCCTCTCGGGATCCTGGGCACGCACGCACACGCGCCCGGCGTGAGTTTAAGCCGCCGGGTCCAGGACTCGAACCGCGGTCGACTACGTGGGAGTCCAGCGACATAGCCATTACGCTAACTGCTGGTCCCGGGAAGTTTGTGTTTTAAGGTCTCAAAGTACATGCAAGACACATGTGTGCCTGTGACTCTAGCTGGCTAAAGCTGGAGATGGACTGTGGTGTAAGGACCTTGTTGGGGTCCCTCCCTCTTTTCCCTCTGTTTTGCTCTCTCATGGAAGAATTAAATGAACTTAAAAAAAAAAAGTCTTATAATGCTTATGCCAAAAATCAACAGTCATTTGTCTGACTCCATCCTACACTTTCTTCTTGTACATAAATTTCCAGTTACACTTAACCACTTAGCATGTTTTAGGTAATAAAAATATTATTTCTATTTTATTAAATACAAAATTGCACACATGCAAATACATGTTTAATAATACACATGTAGTATTTAAAATGTGTAAGAAATAATATATGCCACTACCAGCATTAAGAAATAACTTATTACTAGTACTAGTGAAGCTTCCTATATATCTGACCCTGAGAACAAGGTTTTTCTTCTTGCAGTAAATATTATCCTGGATTGTTTTCTTATCTCCTCTTCCATTTCTTTATATTTCTATACTCCTGCTTTTTTTTTTTTTTTTTTTTTTTTTTTTTTTTTTTTTTTTCAGTACACTCTATTACTCAGCTTCCCCAGAAAATCCACAGGATAAATTATACTGTTTTTCATTGCTATCTTCCTCTGCAGACACTAAGATTCTAGTTTCCTCCAATCTACAAATCAGTTCCATTCATCTGTTCACTTCATTTCTTCTGAAAAAATGTTGCAGTCTCTCACCTGTCCCACTTTGTCTTTGTGAGTGTACAAGTTTTAGTTTAGTATCATTTTAATATGGTTCTGAAAAAAAGAAATGTATGTCAACAGGCCATGTTTGTCATTTTACATTGCGTGAATACAAACTGAAATCTTTTTCCAAAGCATTATTGTTTACTGTGATATTGACTCTAGATGGAGGGATCCAAGGATCACTGATTAGAAGGGAAGGATGTCTGTGGAAGAGAGAGCTATCTCCGTGCCACCTAAAAGCAGGGAATGCACATTCAAGGCCAGTCAGGCACAGTTGTTACTTTAGAAAGATGGATTGCAAAGCGAATTTACCCAACATGAAATACACCTCAGACCAATCCAGTTGAGAATACTATACATGTTATCATCAACAGGCTATAAACCATTACTGTGTCCCACAAATGTCTTGCCTTTTTTTCTGCATAATTTCCTTCCCTATACTCTTCCCCTCTCCCACCCTCCTTCCACACTGTCTCCAGTCTATTTTCAATGCTCTTATGTCCTCCAGTCTTTCAGTCTGTACCATAGAGTGTGGACACTCAGTATATATTAAGTGAGACATCAAATATCTTTCTTAGCCTGACTTGCTTCACTTAGCAATAAATCATCCATATTCGACCACTTTCTATCAAATCCTAGGGTCATGTTGTTTTCTTTTTTAGAGCTGAATAGTATTCCATAAAGTATATGTACCACACTTTTTCAACCCATTTGTCTGTGGACATTTGGGTTGGGTCCATGACTTAGCAATCATGAATAATGCCACAATAAACATTGATGTACATGAGCTTTATTGACTGAGCAGTCTCCTCGCCCTTGGATAGATACCCAGGAGGGGAATTGCTGGATCATATGGTAGTTCTATTTGTAGATATTTGAGGAACCTCCATATTGTTTTCCACAGTGGCTAGACCAATTTACATTCCCATCAAATATGGAAGACAAAGATGGCAATATCAAACTGTAGGAAACTTTTGTAGAGTAGCCAGAGTCAATTGGATTTTCATGATCTATTCAATTTAGCTTTTTAGAGGTATGCAGGAATACTTAAGAAGACATCAGAGCCCCCTGCACACCATGGCTCAGACCATTTTGCTTCTTATGGAGTCATTAAGACTTGTGCCAGAGAAAGTCTTTGCTATCCTCATAAACAATAATCTAACATACCAATAAAGTACTTCAAAATTATTTGTGATGCCAATAATAGCCTTCACAAGATTTTAATCATATTTAGAGTCCTTTCAGCTATTATGTTCTGGCAGAGCAGATACCTCGTAGTTTCCTTATCTTCTGTAAGGGATTCTATTTCCCATTTAAAACTTGGGGGGAAAAGGGAAATGAGTTTGTTAAACAGGTTTTCCTTGAAAGCAGCAAGGTTTCAGGGCCAGCAGGTGGAGTGGTGGTTAAAGTGCTGAACTAATACATGGCCAACCGGGGTGTGAGTCCCACATCTGACAGCTTGAAAATCTAACCAGACATATATGTGTGCATGCCCCAATTCTGAGAACAGAACGGAGGAGAAGGGATTGCAGTGTGGCCACTCCAACTTTGACTTACTGTTAAAATGTTATTCGATGGGCTAGCAGATGGAGTAGCAGTTACATTGCTGGACTCCCATATGGCCAACTGGTGTTCAAGTCCTGGATCCAGTGACTTGACACTCATGACAGGTGCATGCATGTGTGTGTGCCCAAGATCCCAAGAGAAGAATGGGAGAGAAGGGATTTTGGTATGGCCATTTCCCCTGGGGTGGGGGGGGGATGATTTCTCATGTTCCTTTTCACTATCTCTGTCTCTCTGTCTTTCTCTCTTCGGTAAGCACATGCACCTTAAAGCTAAAACAGCTACCACAAAAGAAAGAAAGAAAAGAAAAGAGAACTGCAAGATATGTTCCTGTAGTTCCTGAAGTCACAAGAAATATGTCTCAAAGAGAAACTTCTACAAGGTGGAAATTCAATAAAAGTGGCATTATATGTTTAAAAACATAATAAATAATATTCTAGAGGATATGAACTTACAAAAGTAACCACAGAGATAAATCCTAAAATCTGGTCTGGCATAACAGGGCTAAGTGAAGAATTAAAGTAAATTAAATATTTTTAATACTAAACCCAACACTGTACTTTAAAATATCACTGAAAAGTATTCCGTTTCATTTCTTTCTTTTGCACAATGAGTCTTAACTAACACTTAGCTTGCAGAACCTAATCATAGTTGTGTTGCAATTTTTCAGAGACCACAGTTCAAAGGATCTTAAAATCAGAAGGTAGATGTGCTAGAAGAAGATAAAAACTTCTGCCTTGATGATAAGGATTACCTGACCCAGCCATGACTGAACACAGTAACCCTGGTAATGTCAAGTGCCCTGCAGGGGAGTCAAGAAACGATGATGTGTGAGTAAAACAGCATGCAGTCACCGTTTATTTCCCCTTTAAAAATTTACATTAGATTGGGACTTTGGAGCCGGTCACTGGATACTAGTCCGCCATCTTCCTTGATTGTCAACATCTTGAATAAAGCAATCTTCATCACATTTGTCACTTGAATATTAATTTAAACTTAGGTTTGGTGTGGTAACAGTAGTACATGATCTTTCTGAAGCATTTTCTTCCATATTCAAGATGTACTTCCATACATTTGACTTCCTCAGAAATGTGTTAAAAAATATGACCTCCCATCCACCCTACCTTAGCTTCTTCAAGTCTTCTATGGAGATAATCGTGTGCCCTTCTGGCCTCCTGGACCTCTATATGTATTAAGTTGCCTGATATAAAATGATCAGTTGTTAGTTTTGAGCCATGTCATTCTTGCTTGAAGCTGAATGTGCTTTGAATTTTATTCTCCTTTTATTAAAAAATGTTTATAAATCTTAATAAAATATATACAAGGGTGCTTCAAAAAATTTCATGGACTATATATTTTATGAAAAAAACTATGCATGGATTTAAAAAGATTTTTTACCAAAATAAACTCATACTTTACTTTTTTCCCACAGACTTTTTGAAACCGTTCATATGTAACCACAGTGCCTTTTATCAACTGGTTTTTCTGAGTGAGTTTTTAGGTCTCTGATTTCCAGTGCACCAGTGATTTCTTTATGTGCTTGCTACTTATCACAAAGGACAAATATAAAGATTATATCATTTCCAATCCATTGCTGTCAATGCTGAGAAATTTTCGTAATTTCTTTTTTTTTTTTTTTTTTTTTTTTGCCATAGGGCACATGCGCTCGCCAGAGAGACAGAGAGATAGAAAGCAAGAAATCACCCCCCAGGGTGGATGGCCACGCCACAATCCCTTCTCCTCCATTCTCCTTAGGGATCTTGGGCATGCACGCACACGCGCCCGGCGTGAGTTTTAAGCGACCAGGTCCAGGACGTGAACTGTGGACAAATACGTGGGAGTCCAGCGACATGGACATTACGCTAACTGCTGGTCCTGAAATTTTCCTAATTTCTTGTAACATTGCTGATTGAAATGTTGAAGATTGCATAAAAAAATTGTAAATATATAAGGAATTGCCTCACCTTTTCCAACTCTTCTCTCACAATCATGAATAAATTATTGAGAATAGCCAGAGGTTTCCAAACAGGCATAACCAAAAGTTAAAAGCATGTTAGTAACTATAAAACAATAGCTTAGATAGAGATGCCACTCTGAATCAGTACATTAATGGGCTCTATATCTATCTATCTATCTATCTATCTATCTATCTATCTATCTATATGACTGTTTTAGAAATACATTTTGCATTAGTTTATTCCTTATAGAAAAAAATTGGTCTACAGTCTTTTGGGAATGAAAATTCTGCTTCTGACAAATACCAAGTGAAGCCCATCCTTCCCTGTTTCCATTATCTTGATTAACTTGAAGGCTTATAACATCTTCTCCTAAATCTTATCCTTCCAAAACTATAAATAGTTTACATTTATCACCTCACTTGCCATCTTGAATATATTGTTTTTTATATATATAGCAGATTCAAGTAACAATTAGAGAGAAAGTAATAGTTCATATTTTGCTTAGTAATACTTGTGTTAATAGGTATTTCAAAGCATTTTATATAAGGCAACTTATATGCTGAGTCCCAGAAAGGCACCCTATAATCTCCATAGTAGATTTAAAGAGGCTAATACAGGATGTATGTGGTCATATTTTAACACATTTCTGAGGAAGTCAGATAATCAGTGACTAAATTATCAGAAAAGTGAGTTGAGTGACAGAGTTCATGCTCAGATTGAAATTGTTCAGTAGTATGATGGCCATTTCAGTCAAAGGTACTAGAAGCCAAATTGCAATGCAGAAGGGGAGAGGCTGGAGAGTCCCAGGATTCTGGTAAAACATTTGACAGATAGGATGAGCAGGAGAAAAACAAATGCACAAGGCTTATGTGAAGGCAGAGAACAGTTAATAGTGATGGCACATGAACAACAGTGGCTTAATTATAAACTGATCTCTCCCTTTGTTTTGAAGATGCCTCATTCTCTCCAGGTAGGTTGGGGCTTGCACATAGAGTCACAAAGTCCTTGTCCTTCTCACCTTTGTGAGTTCGAGGCTTTCCCATGTGAAATAGTAAATCACTGTCAGAGCAGAGGCTAGCATTTCATTCCCTTGTTACATACCTGGTCTCTGACCCAGATGTTCTGGTGTAATTAGTCTGGGGTACTCTGATTCACATGATTTTTGTTTTGTTTAAACTTTAAGTATCTTTTTTTTTTTTTGGAGAGGTTTTTGCTATAGGGCGCGTGCACTCGCCAAACAGACTGAGAGAGACATAGAGACAGAAAGCGAGAAATCACCCCCCAGGGGGGATGGTCACGCCGCAATCCCTTCTCCTCCATTCTCCTCTTGGGATCTTGGGCACGCACGCACACGCGCCCGGCGTGAGTTTTAAGCCACCGGGTCCGGGACGTGAACCGCGGTCGACTACGTGGGAGTCCAGCGACATAGCCATTACGCTAACTGCTGGTTCCCAAGTATCTTTTTTTTTATAAACATTCAATGTACATACCATAAAACTTGCCATTTGAAAGAGTGCAATTCTGTGGATTTTAGTAGACTGACAAAAAGTTGTGCAATTATCACCACTAAGTTCAGAACATTTTTATCACCTCCAAAAGACACTCCAAACCCATAAGATATTTCTATTTCCTCTTCTTTCAGTTCCTGGCAATCACGGATCTATGTTCTTTCTTTATGGATTTATCTACTCTGGAAAATTTATCTATGTGGAATCATGTAATGTGTAGTCTTCTGCATCTAGCTCTTTTCATTGAGCATATAATATTGTCAGGGCTCATCAACTCAGGATCTTCTAAAGCTCTTTAGGTAATTCTAATGTGTAGCTAAAACAATGTATGAGAAACGCTCCTCCCACAAAATTCAGGAAAAATGGATTCAGGGGATCCTGGGATCTAGCTGCTTTGTACTTCAATGTAGCCTTTCACATACAAGGACAGCTCTACCTCCTTTAACACCATATGAGCAAGGCTAATTTCTACCCACACCCCACATTCCTGCTGGAGAACACCAATGATTAAAAGAAATAGGTCAAACTCTGGCTCAGTGCTCAAAGAATAAGTGCTCATCACTGAATAAGTCCTTTAAATTCTCTGTCCTCCTTGTGTTGTAATCCTGCTTTGATCACTTAGGCATGGAGAGAGAGCATTTGCAACCTCCATGGATTATTCAGTCTTTGTATGGTAAGATGAAGGTTAGAGATAAATGAAACATGTTCTTTAAATTTGATTTTCTCTCTGCTCCATTTCATCCGATTGAGAGATGGTGAATCTAATCACAGATTGATCTTATTAAGGCTAATGACTTGATGATTAACAAGAGAAATGCATCTGTGGTCAAATTGCCTGTTTTAATTATTCCAAGGAGTTGCACCATCAACGGGCAGCAAGCAGCAGTCTCTTGGATGAGGGTTTGCTCGCACCTGGTGTTATCTCAATTATGACTCTCTTGGTACCTAGCAGAGGAAATATATCCAAAAAGCTCAGATGCACTCAGCATCTCATAACTTGCAATAGGCACTATGAGGCAGGTGTGGAAAGTGTGATCCTGATACGTATCACAAGCTGTAATGGAATCCTGTGTCACAGAAGGCTGGGAAGAGAGATTAGGGAAGTCTGGAAAGGAATCCGTTTAGGGAGGTAAAGTGGAGAATTCCAAATCAGGGAAGCTAAAGTCTAGCCTAGAAAAACAAAGATCAAGAGAACTGAACACTTACTGATGATTCAAGCAAAGACCATTTGGTGTCTGGGCTGATCTATGACCAGGGCCTCATAGGGACAATATAAAAACAGATTTGGGGAAGTGTGGTATTATCGGTTGAAGATATTTTGATCAACAAGACTGGGGAGAAAAGTTCACATATTGAAATGTTCACATTTTAAGCTAAACAATGCAATTGAATGTATATACAAAAAGAAATAATTTTAATAAAAAAAAGAAAAAAAAAAAAAAAAAAACAGATCTGGGGACCAGCAGATAGCGAAATAGCTATGTCGCTGGACTCCCATGTAGTCGACCGCAGTTTGCGTCCCGGACCCAGTGGCTTAAAATTCACGCCGGGCGCGTGTGCATGTGTGCCCAAGATCCTGAGAGGAGAATGGAGAAGAAGTGACTGTGGCATGGCCATCCCCCCTGGGGGGGTGATTTCTCGCTTTCTCTGTCTCTCTCTGTCTGTCTGGTGAGCGCACACACCCTATAGCAAAAAAGATCTGGCCTCATTCTCTTAATAAATAAAAGTTGAAAAGTAGAATGATTTTTTGAGAGTTTTTTTCTATAGTACATGTGTGCTCTCACTGGAGAGACACAGAGACAGAGAGATAGAAAGTGAGAAATCATCCCCGGGGCGGGGGACATGGTCATGCTGAAACCCCCTCTTCTTCATTCTCCTCTTGGGATTTTGGACACACACACAGAAAAGCCCAGCGTGAATTTTAAGCTGCCAGGTCCAGGACTCGAATTGTGGTTGACCGTGTGGGAGTTCAGCACTTTAACCATTATGCCACCTGCTGACCCTGAAGTGGAATAATTATAATGACCCAGTCATGGTGGTGCAGGAGTTAGGGCACTGGTGTGTGATCCTGGAGCCACATGGGAGGTCCACATTTGGAACCCAGGTCAACCTCAACCTGCTGGGAATGTCTGTGCATGGTTGCTGGGAGGTTGGAGGAAAGATTACACGATGGCAAGACACTGTTAAGGGTACCTCTCTCTCTCTCTCTTTCACAAATGAATAAATAAACTTTTTAAAATGTAGAATACTTTTAAATGATACATACATTAAACATTTTATATTCATTTAAAACATACAAATGCATATTCATCTTTCAATCTTTGATGGTGAGCCAACACACCCCCTTTTTAAAACAAGTCTGCCAAATGGAGTTATATTTTTGTACAAAACATCCATAATGCATCCTTCAAGATTCAAAATTTTGATATCATTAAAGTAGAGCAAAAATTTAAGACACTTTTGATTTCATAAAAGTTCAGATTCATAGGTTTTAAAATCCCAAAATTTGAGTGTCTTGCCAAGCCCCATTTCAACAAAAATTTGCGAAGTAAGGTACCTGGGACTTGTGGTTAACACACCATTCACAACATTTAATTGAGTCTAAGTGTTGACCCACATCTCACAGTATTTTATCAGTTACAAAAAAAAATTACAAAATTGTGAACAGTTGGTATAAACTAACAGTGAGCATACTTAGAAGAGCTGTGGTTCAGGTATAACAGAATACTCTTGCCTCTATCATTCAGAGAAATGGAAACATCAAACATTAATTTGAGACAGAATAGGAGCCACTAACTGATTAAACTGGTGAGTTAGTTAAAAAGGAGGCTGCTAGTTAAGGCAGCTGGATATGGCCAATGTGAGGTGTGAGTTCTGAACCGATAGCTTGAAAAGCACACTGAGTGTGTGTGCATGCATGCCCCAAATCCCAAAAGAAGTTGAAGTGGAGAGAAGAGATTGCAGTGTGTCTATCTCTCTCTCTCTCTTTCTCTGTTTCTCTCATTCAAGCATATGAACCCTTGAGTATTTTTATTTTAAGTTTAAAAATAAGTTTATATTGCAAGATGTCACCAAAAAACACAGAGTGAGGTATTGTCACAGGATTAGGGAACAGGGATTTTCCGCCTTTTTCACAATAAAAAACAATCTATAAAAAATGAGTTTCTTACTTTGAGATCAACAATTCTGAAATTTTCCCCCTTTTGTAAGTTTAGTTGTAAAATTAATTTTGCAATAGCATTCCAGCAGTTCTCATCTATTAATCTGTATAGGGCATAAGGTCTTGATTTCTTTTGCTAAAAAAATATATAGTAATTCCTACACTATAAATACATGCCAAAACTAGAAATGCCCATTTACCTGGAGCTGAGATATGAATGATATCAATCCTGATTAGTATGGAAGTGTCAGTCAATCAAGAATGAGCTAGAAATGAATGCTCATGAAATTTGGGGAATAAATTTTATAACAAAATTATCTAACCAAACACAACATACAATTTGACCATGAAAAATAATAAACTGTCAAACCATGACTAGACTATACAAATTTGTAACTCCAGAATATTCCCCCAAATCTTAATTCTGCATCTGCATTGACTCTGGAGTGTGCCATTACTACCACCTCCACAGCTATGCTGCCATCCTTTGCCTGGAAA
This sequence comes from Tupaia tana, assembly GCA_026018925.1. Taxonomy (NCBI): domain Eukaryota; kingdom Metazoa; phylum Chordata; class Mammalia; order Scandentia; family Tupaiidae; genus Tupaia; species Tupaia tana. The sequence continues at coordinate 35,000,447 of JAKSZU010000007.1, read as the reverse complement.
TCTGTGAAGGCCTCCTGCTGAACTTCCTACAATTTAGTGTATACTTGCAGGTTGAATTTCTCTGTACTATTCTAGGATGAACATATGCAGATGCAGTCCCATATTTTTTAAATTAAAGTTGAAGTTTATTTTGATGCAAAATAAATCAAACCTATGTGTAATTTCTTCATAATATGCATTATCCACCAACTGTTTGATGATCTCTTGTACACCAAGTGCCTTCTTTTAAAATTATTAATATTTTATTTTATGCATTCAATCACTGTACATCACTATAGTATGTAAAAAGAATTTATCCAAAATGAACCCATTTCCCAGCAGTTCATTTGAAGATACCATATACGTTATCAACAGACAATCCTCCATTTCTGTGTCCCTCAAATGTCTTGTCTCTCTATTTTTCTCCAGTTCCTTTCCTTTCACTCTCTATCTCCCACCTTCTTCCCACACTGTCTCCAGTGTCCATAATAGTTTTCCATGTTTCTATATCCTCTAATCTTTCTGTTTCCACCATAGAATTCAGTCAGTATACATTAAGTGGAGACATACAATGTGTCTCTCTTTCATAGCCTGGCTTGCTTTACTTGGCAGTAAATCTTTCATATCCATCTACATTTTATCAAATGCCAGGATCTTGTTGTTTTTTATGGTTAAGTAGTATCCCATAGTGTATATGTGCCATACTTTTTCAATCCATTCATCTGTTTATGGACATTTGGGTTGGTTCCATGTCTTAGCAATTGTGAATAATGCCACAATAAGCATAGATGTAGAACCCCAGTTTTATTACTCTCCATCAATAACATCCTATTAGTCCTGGAATGAAATTCAGAATGATTAAACTGTCTTGGTATGATCAGATTAACTGTTTTAGCCCTATTTTGGCATGAGGTCCCCCACAAGCTCTCTGCCTGAACAATACTGGGTATCTCTGGAAACTGGTCACCCTCTCTCTTGCTACAGATACACCCACAGGTCAGTTCCACACCTGAAATAGTTTTTATTTTTTCCCCTAACTCATGAACTCAGACTCATACCTCAGCTTGAAACCTTGCCCTGCATATTAAGCCAAGTTCTCTTTGCACATTTGCAATTGGTTGTCAGGTTAAGTTTCCTTTCACATTTGTTTTCTGCACAAGACCTAGCTCCATAGGGTAAGTCCATCTTTGCTTTGTTCATAGACTTTATTGTGCTCAGCTTCGTGTATAAGTATCATAAGTTCTTAATAAAAATTTTCTGATTGAATTAGTTATTTTTTATTGTTTTAAAAGTAATTTGGAAGATTATTGCTTGAATTTTAATTACCAGGGTTAGAAACTACAGGAATTTTGTAAAATTAAACATAGTGGGAACCAGCAGTTAGTGTAATGGCTATGTCGCTGGACTCCCACGTAGTCGACCGGGGTTCACATCCCGGACCTGGTGGCTTAAAACTCACGCCGGGCGCGTGTGCGTGCGTGCCCAAGATCCCGAGAGGAGAATGGAGGAGAAAGGATTGTGGCGTGACCATCCCCCCTGGGGGGTGATTTCTCGTTTTCTGTCTCTATGTCTCTCTCTGTCTGGCGAGCACACACGCCCTATAGCGAAAACCTCTTAAAAAAATTAAACATAGTCATTTTAAGACAACAGATAAAAATACTTTATGGAAGATTGTCTTAAAAATTGAAACAAAATGTCTTTTGATTTCAAGGATTAAAATATTTGTAATGATAAGTGGCAAGTATTACATTATTCATGTATTTCTTTTTGTCATAGGACACATAGGCTTGCCAGAAGGAAAGAGAAAACAAGCCAAATTTAGTATGGACATGCTACCATCCTTTTTCTTCTATTTGTCCATTCCTTTGGGACTTGGGGCATACTAGCATATGTGCCTGGCATGCTCTTCAAGTTACTAGGGATTTGAACTGCCGTTAGCTGTGGAGGATGTGATTTCCTATGTACAGCTTTTAACTGTTTTGCTACTGGGCCAGTCCTACAGATTTATTTTTAAATCCCATAGTTAAAATAGTTATAATTTTCATTGTAGATCCTAATCAACTGCTAACTCTAAAATGGGACTTAGTGAAATATTGAAAATTTTCATGTAACTGTATACTTTCTAGGATTTACATCTTAAGAGACTTTCATTCTAACTTGAAGCAAATAGAAATGAAGCCCAGGCTGGAATAGTGCTATTCTCTCAGTAGGCTGTAGGGACCAGTCATTTGTCTGATTCAGGTCACTACACTCCATTTACACTAATCCATGTGATGAAACTGGCACTAATAAAAGTTCATAACTTACTTGCACTGTGAACCATTGCTTACAGGTTTAACTATTTGAATGAGAATCAACAGCCTGGTGAGGACATTACAACTTATGGAAAATAACAGTCATTTATCTTATATCCAAATTTGATACATTTCCAGTATATGACTAGGAAGATCACCATGTATACATATACCTCGATGAAGCTATTTGGCCCATACTGCTTACTAAACTAAATTCAGCAAAAGTAAAGTTATAAGAAAGATAAATGACACCAAATACACTTTAATATATGTAATGAGGGGAACGAGCAGATCGTGTAATGGTTACGTTGCTGGACTCCCACATAATTGACTGTGTTTTGAGTTCTGTATCCGGCAGCTTAAACTCATGCCAGGCACGTGTGTGTGTGTGTCTGTGCGTGTATGTGTCTTAAATCCCAGGAGGAGAACAGAGAAGGATTACAGCATGGCCATCCTTTCTGGAGGGTGATTTCTTGCTTTCTATCTCTCTGTCATTCTCTGTCTCCCTGGCAAGCACTTGTGCACTATAGCAAAAATTTCTCTTAAAAAATACAAGTAATATGTAAAACAGAATTAAAAAAATAGATATGATATGCTAAACAAAAGACAAAAAAGTTTTGTTTATAAAACTTAATGGAATGTATTAAGCCCAGTTTAAGCTTTGTTCTCCTATGGTAGATTCCCAGATATGGAATCTTCATGAAGGGTTACTGTTCTGAGTGTCATCTCAGAAGAAAATTTAGGAATTATTATAGAAGTCTATACTACCTAACAACATAAACATACTTGCATGGCAAAATTCCTAGGAAACATGTAAAAATGAGAGTATTTGGGGGAAAATTCTTTCAGTTATTGCCAGTGTTTTCAATAGTATTTATAAATGGTTATGAGGCCAATTTGATGGTTTATTACTAGCTGTGTAATATTAATAAGTTATAAATATATTTACCAGCAATACTTTCTTAGTGGACCCTGTACAAATGATGTTGACCACCCAATATATATAAAGATTATATTCAGTTTGCTATTACCAGAAATACGTTGACTAATATTTCTGTTTATTTTTCATGGAGAAATATTTACTGATCATTACTCCAAGATAGAAGAGAAGTTGTCTTCCTGCTATAAACCTTACTTTTCAAACGTTCATATATTTTCAATTAATGACTTTTCTTCTAAAATTTTTAATTTTTAAAATTATTTTCTAGGTTTTTCTTTTTGTTTATTTATTGTTCTTTATCCTCCTAAAATTTCTCCTTGCATCTGGGAAAGTCTGCTTTGGAGGACTAATGATATGGTGTATTTCAAAAGTATGTCATTTATTGGATGAACAGAGGATATAGCTCAGGGTGAAAGTCTATTCTGTATTATAGTATTTATTGATAAAAGAATAATAAATTAAAAGCCATAATGGTACAGTCACTATATAACCAGTTAGCATTTACTTAAATCCTCTACTATAAAAACAATTGAAAACTTCAGTTATTTTTTTTTTCCTAAAGTGATTCCAATTCATTATTGACTTTTCTTTCAAAGTTTAATAAATGTCTGGTGAGAAACATTATATAAATTGAGTTTAGAAAATTATTGGATGATAATCTGGACATCTTATTGCTGGACATATCAACTCAAGTTCAACAAAGGAATGATGATCACCTAATCATATTAAATTATACTCAGACTGCTCATTCTTGTCTGTTTTTCTTTCAAAATAATTATTCATTTAATTTTATTTATTATTATTATTATTATTTTAATTTGCTATAGGGCATGTGCACTCACCAGAGACAGAGAGAGAGAAAGTGAGAAAACAAGTTGCCAGGTGTAGGACTGGAACCGTGGATGGCCATGTGATAGTTTGGTGTCTTAATTACCATGCCACCTTCTCACCCTGAGACTGCTGATTCTTATTAAGACTTAACTATAAGCATAGAACCAAGTTTACTCTAACACTACCCTCTGCCAACTCTCAAATGTAATTACACATTTCTCCTAACTGAAGTAAAAGATCAAGGTGGAAAAAGATATACCATCAAAGACCATGTTAAGAGAACAGTTGTGGGTCATCACATTGCTCTATGGTGAAGGCACATGACCTCTGTGAGTGACTTGACCTCAGTTAAATTTTAAAAGAATATCCCTTGAGCTACTGGCTCTGTTGCTATTTAAGCTATGTTTTCTATGGTCCCATCAGAGCCACAAAGTGAAAAAAGCCGTAACTTTTTATTAACCATTACAACTACTAAAATGGGGTCCTGTGACATTTGGACACCCATTAATTAGTGGAAGAATGTCCCCAACAGATTTTCTCTCAGTGAGGAAAGATAGTGTTTCATTTTAGACAGCCTTGTCACTAGAGTTTTTATAACTGTATTGGTCCCACTGACTTTAATGAGAAGATGATGTTTGACAGGATATAACTCGTTAAAATGTTTTGTACAAAACATGACCATCTCACTTGTATCTTGTCTGTTTTTTATTGTTCCATAATTCAACGTGTTTTCTCTGAAATTTTAGCTATAAGAATAAAGGAAAGAAATGTTCAGGTGAAAGTAGTGGTAGCTATATACGCAGAGCTCTACCATACTCACATATGAAGTCTATTCAAAATATCAATAAAATAGTCAATCTTTCTACCAGGAAGTACTTTGGGTTTCCCAGAACAACAACTTGATTTTGAAATCAAAGTTGGATATCTATAAAGAAAAGTAATAGCACTTTGCAATTTATCGTAAATGGGGCTTTCCTGTATTATAGTAGGGAGAAAAAAAAAAAAAGAAAATGGGAAGAAGAAACCCATTTACAATGGTTTTTAAACTTCTTATATCCTTGGAGAGACCAGTTTATGAGCCAATTAAAAATATTACTGATATAAATGTATTTTGAATTTCCATTAGGTAAGATATTTTTACTTTAATTTGCAGCTTGAATTGATTCAAGATGAGAGAACAGCATTTTCAGATAATAAGCTAGAATATCCTAGATAAATGCCAGAGACACTCACAGAAGTATTATGTTTAGGGTATGAAAGAGTATTTAACTGAGAGCCTTTGAGAGTCAAACAGCGTTGCTTCAAAGTAGAAAGTAGGGTGCAACATTTTTGGCTTAGGGTGCTGGCAGGAAAAACATGTCTTTTGATTTTTTAGTATTACCAAATATACTTGTTAGCTTAGTATACATGATTTAGTTTCAAACTGCCATGCTAACAGAGACCTCCTGTTACTGTGAATAGTCTCTGAATGAGATGTTCATTATCATTTTAATTGCATTAAAAATAATTCAGGATTCAGAGGGTGCTAGTTTAGATGTTATTTATAACAAATAAAGTTAGTCTCTAAGATAATCCTGTATAAATGGGCTCCAAATCAAATTCTATTGATGAGAAGTTCCTTGCTTACTTTGAAGGTATTTAATGGCCTTTGGGCAATATATTTTCTAACTCTTTTGATCACAGATTTGTCTCCAGTTGCTCAAGGAGGTTGAAATCAGCATGCTATTTACCTGTAGTTGGTCCAAGAAATAACTCAGTTTCCTTGAATTAGAACATTTCAGCTGCTCTATTGCCTGGCTGCAGAATTGATTCTAATGGAGAAGTTCAGTTTTCCAAACTCCATCTATTTCTAAATTTTAAATGAAATAAAACACATTTATTTTTTCCAGGCCTTGAAAATTCTTAGGGATAACAGTAGCCTTAATAACACAAAACATCACCAGGAGTCTTGAACCCAAACAAACAAGTACACAAACAAAATGTAGGATGTATTATTTTCACCCACACTTGATTGAAAAAGAAACATAGCTAACAATACCTCTAACAAGACACCAGACATGAAGAGTGACATAAAATACATAATCCCTCTTATAATCGATTGTTTACTCTTATAAAACAAATTGACCTATTTGAACTTTGATGTATTAGCTATGAAGTATGTAGTATCTTAAGTGGGGGAGGACATTGTTTGAATTACTCTCCCCAACTGGACTCCAGCAGACCTTACCAAACCAAGACAAAGCCACAGATGCTAGACGCCTATAATCAAATGAAACTCTGAAATGGGACAGTTTTCAGAAAACAAAATAAAAACAGCAAATTCACAGAACCAATTAGAAGAGTCTTATTTTACCAGAGGTGGCCTAATAATAAAGTCTCCTCTGTTTTAAACCTTATAAGGAGAGTGACTTTGAAACAACCAGTCTATTTTTTATTTATTCCTGCTTTCTTCAGCCCTTTTCCACCCATAAAGCCCATTTCCTCTGGTTATCTCCTCTGCACACAGTTCTAGGGTCCCAAATAATAGCCAGTTAGATTGTTAAACAATATTTGCTGTGAACTTTGGTTTTGTGAGAAACATAGGACTTTGGTAATTCCCAGGTGAATTTGTACCATATCTTGTCTACAATATTCAGGGTCTGTAGGTCACTCCAACCAAATATATGTCTTAATTTTTTTTCTCCCTTATTATCGTATATGTTTCTAACCTGCTGAGCTAGGTTGTAAAGCGTATAAATACAATTTAGAAAGAAGCATCACACTTCTTCCTTAAGACTGAATTAGCTTCAAGAATCTAGGTTTTTTTGGAAAGGTTTTTGCTATAGGGCACGTGCGCTCACCAGAAAGGCAGAGAGAGAGAGAGAGACAGAGAGACAGAAAGTGAGAAATAACCCCCCAGGGGGATGGCCATGCCACAGTCCCTTCTCCTCCATTCTCCTCTCGGAATCTTGGGCACGCACACACACGTGCCCGGCATGAATTTAAGCCGCCGCCGGGACTAGGACTCGAACCATGGTCCACTACGTGGGAGCTTAGCGACATAGCCATTATACTAACTGCTGGTCCCAAGAACCTAGTTTTTCACTTGCTTTCCTCTGAATCTGGTGCTAATCCCTTGTAGCTTTCCAGATATACGCCGTGCTCCAACACAACCAGAATCTCTTAACTGTGACTATCTTCCTAAAAGAATATATTTAAAAAATTGTTATAGTGGGAACCAGCAGTTAGCGTAATGGCTATGTCGCTGGACTCCCACGTAGTCGACCGCGATTTGCGCCCCGGACTCGGTGGCTTAAAAAACTCACGCCAGGCGCGTGTGCGTGCGTGCCCAAGATCCCGAGAGGAGAATGGAGGAGAAGGGATTGCGGCGTGACCATCCCCGCTGGGGGGTGATTTCTCACTTTCTGTCTCTATGTTTCTGTCTGTCTGGCGAGCGCACGTGCCCTATAGAGAAAACCTCTCCAAAAAAAAAAAAAAAAAATTGTTATAGTCATGAAATAAAATAGAGGCATCAAAAGAAAAGTTTTCATAATTAGTTTTATCATCAAATGCCCTATTCCTCAAATGTCTGTGATGATAGAGCTATTCATTTTTAAAATATTTTTATTATTATTTTGTACATTCAGTCACTATATATCATTAGAACACACAAAATTAATTTTCTCAGCATGAATACACTGTATATTAGTCTAGTCAAAGATATTACTACATATATTACCATCCATAGATAATTTTCCACTTTTGTGTCCCTTAAATTCTTTGCTTCTTTCTTTTCCCCCTTGATTTTCTCCCTCTTATCCTCCCCATTTTCTTCCCTCCTACCACACTATCTTCAGTATCTATAGTGGTTCTCCACAGTTTTATATCTTCCAACCTTTTGGTTTCTGCCATAGAGTGCAGACATTCAGTATATATATAGTGGGACCATACAATACCTCTCTCTCATAGTCTGGCTTGCTTTGCTCAGCAGTAAATCTCCCATATTTATCCACTTTCTATCACACACCAGGGTCTCAGTGATTTTTATGTCTGAGTACTATTTTGTAGTGTATATGTTCCACGCTTTTTGAGTCAATTCATCTGTTCATGCATATTTGGGATGGTTCCATCTCTTAGCAATTGTGAATAATGCCTTGATAAAGATAAATGTATGAATGTTCAAGTGTTTTTTCAACTTAGGGTATTCTTTTTTTTTTTTTTTTTTTTGGAGAGGTTTTTGCTATAGTGCACGTGTGCTCACCAGAAAGACAAAGATAGACAGAAAGCAAGAAATCACCCCCCAGGAGGGATGACCATGCCACAATCCCTTCTCCTCCATTCTCCTCTCGGGATCTTGGCCATGCATGCACACACGCCCTACCTGAGTTTAAGCCACCGGGTCCTGTACTCGAACCACGATTGACTACATGGGAATCCAGCGACATAGCCATTACACTAACTGCTGGTCCCCCAACTTAGTGTATTCCTATCCTCTGGGTAGATACCCAGGATTGTAACTACTGTATCATAGAGTAGTTCTATTTGGAGGTTTTGAGGAATCTCCATATCATCACCATCATGGCTGTACTAATTTACATTACATTCCCACCAACAGTGTAGGAGATCATGACAGTCTCATCAGTATTTATCATCATTTGTCTTTTTTTTTTTTTTTTTTTTTTTTTTTTTTTTGCTATAGGGCACGTGCACTTGCCAGTAAGACAGAGAGAGACAGAGAAACAGAAAGTGAGAAATCATCCCCCCCCAGGGGGGATGGCCATGCCGCAATCCCTTCTCCTCCATTGTCCTCTTGGGATCTTGGGTACGCACACACATGCACCAGGTGTGAATTTAAGCAACCAGGTTGGGGATTCAAACTGCAGTTAACTACATTGGATTCCAGCGACATGGTCATTACGCCAATTGCTGGTCCTCATCATTTGTCATTTTAATCTTAGCCATTTTAGCTGGGGTTGAATGGTATCATGTTGTGGTTTTGATTTGTATCTTCCTTAGTAAAAGTGATGTGAGCAATTTTTCATATGCTTTTGGCTGTTCATGTATCTTCCTTAGAGAGTTGTCTGTTCAGCTCATTTGCCCATATTTTAATTGAGTTTGTTTGTTTGTTTGTTTATTACCAGGTAAGGTGCTTGAGTTCCCTGTATATTCTGGTTATCAGTCCCTTACCTGAGATGTAATTTGTAAATATATTCTCTCATTCCAAGAGTTGTCACTTCTCTCTAATTGTTGTTTCTTTTGCTGTAAAGCTTTCAACCTGATATAATCCCATCTGTCTATTTTCAGGGTTACTGCCTGTGCTTTGGGGGTCTTGTTTAAGAAGGCTTTGCCTACTCTTAGATCTCCAAGTTCCCTTGTATTTTCCACCAGTAGTTTTACAGTTTAAGGTCTTAGGTTTAGATCTTTGATCCATTTTGAGTTGAGTTTAGTTAGTGGAGAGAGGTATGGGTCCAGCTTCATCCTTCTGCAGATGGAAACCTGTTTTTTCTAGCGCCATATGTTAAAGAGATTTTTTTTTCACCCTGGACTATCTTGCATCATTCGTTAAAAATCAGTTGGTCGTATGTTTTGGGATTTATTTCTGGGTTATCTATTCTGTTCCATTGGTCTATGTGCCTGGTTTTGTTCCAATACTATGCTGTTTTGATTATCACAGTTTTGTAATATATGTTGGGGTCAGGGCATGTAATGCCTCCTACTCCACTCTTGCACAGTATTGTTTTGGCAATATAAGATCTTTTATAATTACAAACAAATTCTATGATTGTTTTTTCTAAATATGTGAAGAGCATCTTTAATAATTTGATTAGGATTGGATTAAATTTATACATTATTTTGGGGAGAATTGACATTTTGATTGATTAATTCTTTCAATCTAAGAACATGGGGCGTCTTTCTACTTTCCTGTATTATTTTTAATTGCTTGTTTGTTTCCTATTTTTTTCCTTGTACAGGTCTTTGATTTCTTTGGTTTGGTTTACTCCTAGGTATCTTATTTCTTTTTTGACTAATGCAAATGAAATTACCTTCTTCAATTCATCCTCAGTCTGTTCATTATTGTTGCATGGAAATGCTATAGATTTTTGTATGTTGATTTTATATCCTTCCACTTTCCTATATTCATTTATCACTTTCAGAATATTTTTGTGGATTCTTTTAAGTTTTCTATGTATGTGTTCTATAAATAGAGGTAATTTCACTTCTTCTTACCCTATTTGAATACACTTTATTTTATTCTCTGATACATTAGCTAGGATTTCTAGTACTGTACTGGAAAGGAGTGGAGAAAGTTAGAAGTTTTGGCTTGTTCCAATTTTGGTTTCTTACACTAATCAGTATGATGTTAACTTTGCTTTTTCATTATGGTTTTTACTGTTGAGAAATGTTCCTTCTGTGCCCATTTTGCTGAGTATTAATCATGAAGGGATGTTGTAATTTATCAGATGCTTTTTTGCATCAATTGATATGATTATATGGTTTTTATCTTCTCATGGTTTTTATCTTCTCTTCTTCTGATATGATGTATTATATTTATGATTTTGCATATGTTGAACAACTCTTCCATCCCTGGAATAAAGCCAGTCTGAGATTGTGGTTCATAATGTTTTTAATATGTTGTTTAATATGATTTGCTAGTATCTTTTTTTTTCTTTTGGAGAGCATTTTTTTTTTTTTTTTTTGCAATAGGGCACGTGTGCTCGCCAGAGAGACAGAGAGAGACTGAAAGCGAGAAATCACCCCCCCCCCCAGGGGGATGGCCACACCGCAATCCCTTCTCCTCCATTCTCCTCTCAGGATCTTGGGCACACAAGCACACGCGCCCGGCGTGAGTTTTAAGCCACCGGGTCAGGGATGCGAACCAGGGTCGACTAAGTGGGAGTCCAGCGACATAGCCATTACGCTAACTGCTGGTCCCATGATTTGCTAGTATCTTGCTGAGCATTTTTGCATCTGTATTGATCAGAGATATTGGTTTATAGCTTCCTTTATATTATAAAATATTCCTTATATTTTATTCCTTTTTATTATTTTAGACCTTCATAGAATAAATGTGGAAGGGTTCCTTCCTTTTGGATCTTTAGAAATAGTTTGAGTAGAATGGGGGTTAACTCTTCTTTGATGGTTTTGTAGAATTCACAATTGAAGCTATCCGGACCTGGTCTTTTTTCTGTTTGGAGACTATTACTGATTAAATCTCATTGCTTGTTATTGGACTGTCCAAGCTTTCTGTGTCTTCCTGATTCAATATTGGTAGATTACATGTGAGAGAAGTTTTTCCATCTCATCCAAGTTGTCTTGTTTGTTGGCTTGTAGATATTCATAGTATTCTCTGATGATCTTTTCTGTTTCTTTATGCTTGTTGTAATATTGCCTGTTTCATTGATGATTAGATTTATCTGATTGTTTTCTCTGTTCTTAATTAGCTAATAGTATGTCAATTTTATCTTCTAAAAGAACCAGCTTTTGGTTTCATTTTTTTTTTGTATAGTTCTTTTATTCTCTATTTCATATATTTCTACTCAAATCTTTATTTTATATATATTTTTCCCTCCTGGCATTTGTTGGGGTCTTTTGTGGTTGTTGTTGTTGTTTTTAGTTCCCTGAGGTGTGTTGTTAGGTTGTCTATTTGACACCTTTCCACTTTCTTCTTGTGAGCACTAATTGCTACTAATTTCCCTCTTATGACTAAATTTGTTGTATCCCATTGTTTATGAAAACTTGTGTGCTTGTAATCACCTCTCCCAACGAATCTTTTTATTTCAGTCTTAATTTATTTCAGTCTTAATTTCTTCAGTGGTCGTGAAGTCATTCAGGAATAGGTGTTTAATTTCCATGTTTATGTGTATTTTTTTTTTTTGGAGAGATTTTTCGCTATAGGGCGTGTGCGCTCGCCAGACAGACAGAGAAAGTCATAGAGACAGAAAGTGAGAAATCACCCCCCGGGGGGGATGGTCACGCTGCAATCCCTTCTCCTCCATTCTCCTCTCGGGATCTTGGGCATGCACGCACACGCGCCCGGCGTGAGTTGTAAGCCACCGGGTCCGAGACGCGAACCGCGGTCGACTACGTGGGAGTCCAGCGACATAGCCATTACGCTAACTGCTGGTTCCCTGTTTATGTGTATTTTTGAGGGTTTTTTTCCTGAAGTTAATTTCAAGTTAAATTCCATCATAGTCAGAGAAGATGCTAGATATAGTTTCCATCCATTTGAATTTGTAAAAGCTTGTTTTGTGCCATCTCATGATGTCAATCTTTAAAAATGTTCCACATAGGAGTGAGAAAAATGTATATCTTGTGGTTGTTGGGTAAAAAGTTCTATAGATATCTGTCAAATTCATTCAATTTATGCCATCATTTAGATCACGTATCTCTTTGCTTATTTTTTTGTCTAGATGATCGCTCCAGAGGATACAGTGGAGCGTTGAGATCTCCAGAAAATATTGTGTTGCAGTGTATTTATCTTTTTAGATGAAGCAGTCTATTTTTCACTTATTTTGGTGCTCCAGTGTTGAGTGTGTAGATATTTTTAAGTGTTATATCATCTGAATGAATTAGCCCTTTTAGTACTATATAGTGTCCTTCTTTGTCTCTTAGAGTTTTTGTCTGAAAATCTATTTTGTCTGATATTGCAACTCTAGCCTTTTTTTAAAAAAAAAATTGCATTCACTTGGAATATTTTTTTCCAGCCCTTTGATTTTAGTTTATGTTTGTGTTTATCCATGAGGACATGTTTTTCTTTTGACAGAATAGGATATTGGAGGTTGTGTATATAAATATACTTCCTCAGTGACATTAGTTCGTGAAGCAAAACCTTCCTGATTTGTCCTATTTTGTTTATCATTTTGCCTGAGTAAAAATGGTCAATTTTCATTCTTAAAACTTAACTGAGAGCCACTTTCATGACATATCAATAATATTTTAACCAAGAAGTCCATCTGCTTCTGCTATTAATTTTCAAATATATTAAAGGAAGGAAACATTTTTCAAACATGTTTGAATTTGCCATAGGTACAAGTACTCTTCAGAAATCACACTCACTATATAATACAGAATAGTTTGCTCTTATCAGTTTTAAGAATGAAATTTTAGAGCACAGAATTCTTTAAGTAACATTTAATTTCAGCTCTTTAATTTAAAAATTGGTAGGAAATGGATCATAGAGACCAAATATTTTGTCTAATGTCACATATACTATTCATGTCAGATGTGTTAAAAAAAAAAACAGGTCATATGAAAGTTATGTTTCAATAACTTTTATTAAGTACTTATTCTTAATCATGTCGTTCCTTCATGATATAACTGTTTCATAGTTACAGCAAGTTGTATGTGCTAAACCAACTGCTGTTGCTAATTTGATCATTCACTTAGAGGCCAAGTAGAATGTATCATTGTTATTTATTCATATGATCTATTAAATCATTTCCTACTTGATCAATATATGAACAATGCAACTCAAGGAAAAGCTGCAGACAAATACTCTCAATATTTAGAATTAGTGAGGATGAAATCTTTTGTGCAAAATATTATAATGGATACAAAGGAAGACAAAAGGATAGTAGTAAACAAACCATTGAACTGATGTCAGTTGTGTGTGTGTGTGTGTGTGTGTGTGTGTGTGTGTTTTGCTTTCTTCATATTCTTTGGTGATTTTATTTTGGTGATTTTATTCAGTTTTTGATCCACTGGACTTGCCATTATTCTTGCTGGCTTCTAGTTAAGTCTCTTTTTACAAAATATCATCACTATTGTCAAAAAAAGTGATATAAAAATATCAAGCACTTTTGTAAATCAGTAAATGTGAAAAAAAAATGCATGAAAAGCAACTATAGTTACCAGAGACAGTGTGGGAAGAGCGTGTGAAATGACAGAGGGTGAAAGGAAAGGAATCAAAGGGGAGAGGGAAGGGTAAAATATTTAAGAAACAAGAAATGGAAAGTTATCTGTTAACGGTAACAAAAATGGAAATATCCTTGATTGAGGCAATATACAATGTATTCTAGATGGAAAAATCTCATTTGATATTCTGTAATGATGTACAGTGAATGAATGTAAACTAAATAAATTATAAAAAAAGGAGGGGTTGCAGAGGGATAGAATCAAGGGAAAAAAAAAGGAAAAACATTAAATGAATACAAAAATGGAAAATTATCTATTGATGATAATGTATGTGGTAGTATCTTTGGACCAGTATGCAGTGTGTTCATGCTGGGAACATTCATTTTATATCCTGTAAAGATGTACAGTAACTAAATGAAAAAAAAATAAGGAAAATAATCATAAAAGAAAAAAAAATCAAGCACCACTTATATATAGTCCATTACTGTTCACTTTCACAGAGATGGCTTTCCAAAGAGGTCATGTAGACACATCACTGTCAGATTTTAGGAATGACTCATGGACATTGACCAGGATCACTCCAGCTTTGTCATTTTGAAGCCTTGTGACCTTGGTTAAGGCATTTATCTTTTCTGAGCCCCAATGTATTTGTAAATAGAGGGAACTAAAATATGTGACCTCTAAAGCCTTTTCTGATCCTCGATATTCATAATTTTACTCAATTACCTGACTATTAATTAGAAACATTTATAAATTGACAGTAGAGTATCTGCTAGGGTTATTCTTAGTGTAATTTCTGTTAGCACAGTGGCCCAGCAGCAATTATAGAATGCAAAATTCTGACATTGTCCACCACAAAATTTAAATGCTGAAGGAAATGCCTTGAATTAAAAGCAACCAGTATGCTGAGAAATAAATGATAAGGTCATTGAATGACATTCTGGTTTTCAGCTATTTTATCAAAAGTATAGAGAATCTTACTAGTCATTTTATGTAGTATTTTTATACCAAGTAAAAGTCCATTTCTTAAAGGTTTATTCTTGAAATTGCCAAGCTTAAGCTAGGAATATAAAAGATAAATGTAAATTTAATGTTCTACACATATCACACCAGCAAATAATTAGGTACTTAAAGCATGGTTTGATAAAGATATTCACTATTTGTTGGAAAATGCTGAAAAGGTGTTTTAAACAGAATTTGACATTTCCTTCCTCAAGTTTTAAATATAAATTAATCTTAACCTGTATAAAAGTGAAAATGTAAGCACTTCAAGGCCAAGGCCCACAGTGATTTTATTTATTTAGTATCACTATGGAATAATTAAGTCAGCTACGAATGCCCTATTAATCATGGAGAATGTGAGATATACACACCAACACAATTATGTGCAAACACATAAGTTCACATAGTTGCCTTTCAAATATACCAAGTTGCTAAGAATACTGTGATTAGTCTCTAAATCTATTAAAAATCCTTTATGGTTCATGGTCAAGCTAGTTTTTTTTTTTTTTTTTTTTTTTTTTTTTTTTTTTTTTTTTTTTTTTTTTTCCCCACTGAATCACTAGAAAATTTTATAATTAAACTATACTTTGTAAATGGTCATCTTGTAAAAGATTTTAAGACTGTACATTTTTCTCCTTCTTTAGTGGAAAATTCAAACTATAATTTCTTGATAGTTCAAATGTTATTTATGACCATCATTAATGCACCTAACTGTAGAAATGCTTTTTTTTTACAACAAATGGTCCCAGACTTATACATTCCTAAAAGTTTTTTGTGTGGTTTCATCTGGGATTATTTTTAAATATTTTTTGTCATAGTATGTTTATACCCACCAGAGACAGAGTGATACAGAGACAGAGAGAAAGAGGAAGTAAGAAATCACTCCCCCTGGGAGGCGGGGGGTAGCCATGCCACAATTTCTTCTCAGGATTTTGAGCATGCATACACATGTGCCTGGTGTGATTTTCAAGCCACCTGGGCCAAGACTTGAACCATGGTCAGCCATGTGGGAGTACAGTGCCTTAACCACTATGCTACCTGCTGGTTCCTCATCTTGAATTTTAAAATAATTTCCTCTTGTTCATTAGTTATAAATTGTCAGTTTATTTTACTATTAAAATTATAAACTAACAACAATATATAATTAGCATATCATATTTGTAAAAAGAAAAATCCAGTGGCCTGAATTGAGTGAAATTTAATTGGGCAAATCTTAACATGACTCAAATTGAGCAGTTGTCTAGGATTTCCAGCCAACTCCAGGTAGCCTAGTGGTCACACAGTATTTAAGTTCCAGAAAAGGAAAGTGATGTGTATAGGAAAAGGAGAGTGACATATAAATATAAAAGTGAAGGAAGTAGAGAATTTGTGTCGGTTACATTCCAAAGTTTGCTGGCACTAACACAGTTTAAAAGGTAGGATGCTTGTGTTTGACTCTAGCTGCTATGATTGACTATAACCTAGCAAGAAAGAAAGAGCAAAAAAACGAGGTCACAGGTTTTTTTTTTTTTTTTTAATAGAAACCAAGTAAGAATATAGAGGTTTTGTTGATGTTTTTTAACATATGTGACATCGATGTCAAATAGACTCAGAATAAGACTTTGTTAGTCCTCCTAGCTGTGAAAGAATTCATATATAATATATAAACTTCATTTTATAACTTTTTTTTACATTTGTTTTGGCTTCCAGAAATTACTTTTACTTGGTTTCTGGTCTTGAAGTTTTCTTTCTTGGTTTGCATATGAAAATCATAGATGATTTTTAGAGGTGTATTTTAGAATCATTTTATTAGAGGAGGGCCAGTATTTGAGTTGTAGTTTGAATGATGAATTAAGTTATCCAAAGTGGAGAACATTTGAGTAAAAGACCATGAAAGCAGGCAAATGAACAGACATCATAAAGCAAACAAATAAACAGAAAACAGAATGAACAAGCATTAATTGCTCTACAGCAGGTGCCAGCTAGGAATGTCCTTAGATCAGGATTTATAGCCATCCAATTTGTAGTTTTAATAATGAACTGTTTAAACCATTCAAATAAAGCCTTATTTCAAGGGTTAGCAAAGTTTCTTTAAATGTGTATTCCTTCTAAGGGACCAGGAGATTTTGCATAGTATGATTTGAGAGGTACACGAAAGCAATACACATTTGAAGGCTAAATGTCTACATTTCCTTAGTGCCCATTGACAAAGTACCTAACTGACGCATATCTTGTCCAACTAAAGATTAAAAGCACACCTTATTATGCCTTTTTATTTTTTCATTTAATTTTTTAGAGAGTTTTGTTGTTGTTGTTTTGTGTTTGTTTTCTGTATTTTTTAATTAATTAAATACATTTTTTTTGTTATAGGGTGCATGTGCTCACCTGAGAGACAGAGAAACAGAAAGTGAGAAATCACCCCCCTCCCATGGGAGCTGGCCATGCCATAGTCCCTTCTCCTCCAGTCTCCTCTCAGGATTTTGGGCATTCATGCACATGTGACCAGCTGAGTTTCAAGTTGCCCGGTCCAGGCCTTTAACCACTGCTGACAATGGAGAAGTCCAGGAACATAACCATTATGCCATCTGCTAGTCCCTGCCTTTTTATTTTTATATGAGGTTGCCTGAGCTGACTCTTAGTAAATTAATCAGCATCTATCAGATAATCCAAACTACCAAAATGAAATAAAGGTTGACTGAAAAGTTAGGGTATGTGCATTGACACTAGGATACAATTAGTAAGAAGCTGACTAAGTATACTTCTAATAGAACTTTTTTATTATCTCAGAACTTTATGTCTAGTTCGGGAACAATTCTAGTCCAGTATTTATTGTCTTGCACCCTAGAATATCCACAAGCAGTGTGGAAGGAGATAATCCTGAAGAAGAGATCAGGCCCTAAAGTTCCCTCTCAGGATAAGTCACAACTAGAAAAAATAAGAAAAAATAGCTAAAAGGCAATTAAAGCTTTTAGAGAAGAATTACGTGAAAATCAGGCTAGTAGTAATTCAGAAATTCACAGGGGTTTTAATCTGGAAAACATTTTAGAGATCAAGTCTAATTCTCTCATTTTACAGATGAGTAACTTGGGTTTACATTGGGTAAGGGACTTGATTTGACTACAGAGTTGGTTAGGAAATAAGCCAAATACCAAATCACCACTGTGTTTCCAGTTGTTCCAGTGTAACTTAATTCAGTCAATAGCCAGGTTTGGGGCAATGTCTAAAACTAGGAAGTTTCACTGACTGGACATATTTGTATGTCACAAGCAAATAAAGCATCTGATATTTGGAGGATAATTACTTGTATTATTTTTGATAAGGATGAATACTGTTTCAAGTATGTATAATTAAATCGAACTACTGCACTTGCTATGTATATTTTGTTAATAGTTCCACTTAAAAACATTTATAATTATATACATATATCCATATATTTTTTCATTTTTGATTTAGATATTTTATTTTGTTTATTTATTTATTTATTTATTTTTGGAGAGGTTTTTGCCATAGGGCGTGTATGCTCATCAAACAGACAGAGAGAGAAAGAGAGACAGAAAGCGAGAAATCACCCCCCAGGAGGGATGGCCATGGTGCAATCCCTTATCCTCCATTCTCCTCTCGGGATCTTGGGCGTGCACACACACACGCCCGGCGTAAGTTTTAAGCCACCGGGTCCGGGACATGAACCACGGTTGACTACATGGGAGTCCAGAGACATAGCCATTACGCTAACTGCTGGTCCCTGATTTAGATATTTTAGGGATCAGAGGCAATTCATTATCAAACTTTTAATACTTCTACCATAGTTGTTATCACAATTTGCTGCAACTTTTAAATAAGAGTACCTCCATTGTTCAAAAATCAAGTATTTTAAGATAAAATAATTATTCTGTTCTGCATTTTTTTTTTCCTGCCTAGGGGAACCCACACACTAATAAATTTTACAGGAGAAGTAAAATAAGAAAGATATTGAGCTGAGTGTGGATGGACTCTAGTCACAGCTAGTTTAAGAACTTGCTGCACTGATTTAGAGAAGTCCCTTAAACTCTATGATCTTTAAATTTTCCATTAATAAAATTAATAATATAATTTTAAAAATAGTTTGCTAGAGAAACCAGTAGGTGGCATGGTGGTTAAGGTGCTGGACACTCCCACATGGCTGACCATGGTTTGAATCCCGGACCTGGCAGCTTGCTTTCTCACTCTTTCTCACTCTCTGTCTCTCTCTGGTCAAATTAATATAAATGAATGAATAAATAAAATTAAATAAATAATTATATTTTAAAAAAATAAAAATAGTTAATAATTTGCTAGAGAGTCTGTGTGCTCATTGGATAGAGGGAGGGAGAAAGAGATAGAGAAAGAGATAGGAAGGGAGAGAGAGAGTGAGAAAGCATCCCCATGGGGAATGATCAATTGCAATTCCTCCATTTATCCCTCCTTTCAGGATTTCTGGGCACACATGCACATGCACTTGGCATGTTTTAAGCTGCTGGGTCTAGGACTTCAAGTGCATAGTGAGCCATGTGGGATCCAGCCACCTTAACTACCATGCCATGGACTGACCCAAGTAATACAATTTTTTTCAAGTAACATATCTGGGACCAATAGATAAAAACTATAGATAAGAAATTTATAAATCATTTCAGGAAAAATTATTCAAATAATTAAAGCATTCTAAAGAATGTGCTTGTCTTCATTAAAAACAGAATGCCTGATCAATGGAAGAGAGCATATACAGGTCTCATAAGCATTAGGTTGGAGAACTGAGCATTGAATAAATAATTGAGACACTGGAAGAATGCCTATGATAGAAGCCAATTCTAAGCTGAAATTTTATGATGCTCAACTTTTATTCCATGACAATATTGTGGCACAGCAAGGCTATGCATATAGCATGATAAAGTGCAGATGTCCTATCCTCAGTTATAGCATTTGAAAAACTAGGAAAAACACAGAAGCAGGAAGATCTTGCTGACCTCTTCCATCTCCTCTGTTTTGAATACTTACATGTGATAGATGTCTGGCTCTACGTGTAGAAGAACTCTTTCACAAAGGCCGAAAAGAATCTAAACTGGGATGGTCCCATTTTCTAGTGATTAAAAAGAATCTAAACAGAGATGGCCCCATTGTCTGTTTGATTACACAGCTGACTATAGATCTATTCTGGCCCTGGAAACCTGAGGGACATGCCAGGCAAGTGTGTGTGAGTGCTCCAAATCCTGAACAGATGGAGAACTAGAGGAGGGAATGTTGGAGTGTGAACGGGCTCCATTAAAGTATTCTTTTTCTCTTTCTCTGAAAAGTTCACATATCCTTTGGGAATTGATTTAAAAATAAAGAATCAGAATAAAACTATCCTATCTTTCCTCAGTTTATTACCCTTAGGTTATACCCACTATTTATTCAATCTTACCTCTACATGACTGCTCAGTCTTCATCAGACATAAGCATAAATACACAAGGACTTCTTTGGGTCTTTGGGTCCTCATTTTGGAAATCTTCCATGTCATTTAAAACTTCAGTTAAATAAATTTCTTTTCTTTTTTTTTTCCCCCTTGTTAACCTGTCTTTTGGTATGGAGGTATTTTTTATTTTGTCCTCTAGTTTAGTAACTAAATACCATAAACTGAATAACTCATAAAGAATATTTATTTACTTGGCTCATGATTTTTGGAGGTCCAAGATCAAAGGGCCTCATCTGGTGAGGGTCTTGTTTGTGGGGTCTCTGCAGAGTTCTGATGCAGCAAGACATCACATGGGAAGGCATCAAGAGTGAGTTTGTATCTCTATGTCTGTTTCTTCTCTAGTCTCATTCCTTCTTTTTTATTAAGTCACCAGGGTTCAATCAGGGGGCCCACCTTGATGGTGTTATCTAATCCTACTCTCCTCTCAAGGCTCTACCTTGTACTCTCTTAGATTAAGTTTCCAGTCCCTTAACATTGTTATAATGACTCAACAAATTTTAACATAGGAATTTTTGCAGGTCACATTTAAACCACAGCAGATTGTCCACCATGAGTCTTGCAATGGGTGAGAAATGTTTCATGTCTCCCTTATAGGCACAGACATAAAACACACTGGGACTTGGCCTTCAATGTTGTCTCTGAGGGGACAGCTGCTTTACTCCTTTATATAGCATTTTACTCAAATTCTAGATGGTGATATCAATAATAACTTATCTACCTACCTTCTGGCTTTGGTATGAGGATAGTAGATTTCAACAAACATTAAAAAATTAAAAGAAAGCAAAGTGGTATTATTAAAAGTATGTCAATGTCTCCTACAGGGACATAAATTCTGTTAAATTAACTGTATAGACCACCTCCTGCATTAGAGGGCTTAATAATAGTTTGAGAGCCAACATATTACCATCTGTTTAGCCTGATGGACTTCTGACTATGTTTGGATGCGATTGAGACTAGCTTTGAAAAGTATTTAATGGTGTACAAAATTGATACTTTTATTTCTTTGAGTGTTTACAAGTTTCTCAGTATTACCAGAGCATAAAATCTCAGGCTTAGCTTTATTTCTCATCATTTATCACTTCATCCACAATAGGTAGTATTTTTCATCTCCATCCATACCAAATTTAAATTTTGCTCTATTAACATACTATATTAGTCAGTTATTTTTACAATAATGATGCATGACAAACCACCTCACACTTATAGCCACCATAGATACTTGTGAACTAGAAAAATAATAAGTGTGAGGTGGCTATTATATATATAATTTTAGATTTATAGATTTTTGTTTATATGTTATATTATACTTTATCTTATTTTGTCTTTGTTTCTTTTATTTCATACCTTATGTTGTATTGAAGTCTTTTTATTTATTTTTCATGTTGGTTTCTTGTTCATCTTTGCTAGTTTTTAAGTTATATAGTCTTCAAAAAGTTTATGAAAAATGTATATTATAAAAAAACTATGTGTGGATTTCAAAATTTTTTGCACCAAAATAAATTCATATCAAGTTATTATAACATGTCTGAAAGGATCTATTAATATGTTGAGGCACTGAGAATGATAAGACATCAGTTTATAAAAGGTGCCTATCAGAGCAATGTGCATTCTGTTAAAATTGTAGCAAGAACAAACATCAAATTTATAGTGAGCCTTGGGTAAAAGAATAGTGAAATCCTTAATGATTTACAAAAAATTTATGGGACAATGTCTCAAAGGAACCAAGAGTTTACAAACGGATAACAAACAATAAGAACAGATGAAATGATACTGAAGATGACATCCACCTCAACAGATCACCCATGTCAATTTCTGAGGAAAATATTAATCTTGTTTGCACCCTAATTAAGAAGAACCTATAACACAGAGTGGTAGAGTAGAAATAGTAGCCAATACCACAAACATCTTAATTCGTTCATCTTACACAATTCTGCCTGAAAAATTAAAACTGAGTAAACTATCTGCTTGATAGATGCCAAAATTGTGCCCAGCTCAGCTATGGACAAAAAGTAGAAATTTCAATGAAAATTTTAAATAAGTGTGATCGAATCCTAAAGCATTTCTTTGAAGAAGTGTAGCAGGAGTTGACACATGGCTGTACCGGTATAATCATGAAGACAGAGCACAATCAGAAAAATTGCTACCAAAATGTGAAAGTGTCCAAACAAAGCAATAGCAGACTTAGCAAGAGCAAAGATCATGGCAGTAGTTTTTGGGATCCTCAAGGCATTTGGCTCGACTTTCTTGACAGCCAAAGAATGGTAACACCTATTTATTATAAGAGTGTTTTGAAAAGCTTAAAAATACTGACAAAAACTCAACCAAAAAGTCCTTTTGCACACAAGAATAATTTTGCTTATTCTTATAAAACAAAAGCAATTTTGTGAAGGTTTGTGTGGAAAAATTTACACATCTAACATATAATTCTGATTTGATTCCTTATGACTTGTGTTTCCTAATCTTAGAAAATTTTTAAAGGCACATCTTTTTCTTCAGTTAATAGTGTAAAAAGACTGTACTGATGTGGTTCAATTTCCATAACCATCATTTTTTTAGGGATGGACTAAGTGGCTAGTATCATCGCTTATAAAAGTGTTCTGAATTTGATAGAATTTATGTTGAGATATAAAGTTAAAAGTTTTCATTTTTATCTTTTAATTATCTTTTTCTAAAAGCTTTTATTTATTTTTATTACTTTTTTAAATACATTCAATCACCTTATTTAGCTTACAAAGTGAATATTTCAATATGTGAGCATTTCTCCCTAGTCCAGTTGATTGAACTATAAAATATCCGCAACAAATAATACCACATTTCTTTGTTCCATAAATGCTTTGCCTCCATATTTATCTTCTAAATGTCCTTCCTCTGGCCTTACTCTTCCACCCACACTATATCTGGTATTTACACCCATTTACTGTGTTTGTATATCCTTTAGTCAGTCAGTTTCAGTCATAAGGTGCGAACACTTGGTATATATGAAGTGGGGACATACAATGTCTCTCCTTCATAGCCTGGCTTGCTTCACTCAGCAGTAAATCTTCCATATTCTTCCACTTTCTGTCAAAAGCCAGGGTTTTGTTGTTTTTTGCAAAAGCTTGGTTGTTAAGGCACTGGACTCCCACATGGCAGACCATGGTTCAATCCCTGAATCTGGCAGCTTAAAAATCACATATGTGCATAAAATCCTGAGAACAAAGTAGAGGAGAAGTGTGGTGTGGCCATCTTTCCTGGGGGATTGATTTCTCAGTTTTCCTCTCTGTCCCTCTCTGGTAAGCTTATGTGTCCAAAGGAAAAAGCTTAAAAATAAATTTAAAATGCCCTGATATAGCTTATTTCTGTCATTTAATAAATATTTATATTTTTAACATGATTATGTAAAATGTATGATGTTAAATAAAATATCTTTCCTGCGAAATAGTATAAGAAATTTGAGATATTTTAACTCTGGTACATTTCTTCTCATTTTCTTCTTATACTTTTATGTATTATTTTAATATTACCTTTATTTTTCTATCTTTATCTTTACATCACACAATTTCCTCCACTTCCTCTTCAACGTAATGGCTACCAACCTTTACATCACAGAAATTATTTCCTTCAGTTTCTCCTCAAACAATGGCTACCAAGAAGTAGAAGCCGCCTCCTCTTTTTCTCCCTCTTCCTCCTCCTCTTTCTTCCCTACACGTTTGCAGACTAAAGTATTATCTTATGCTAAATATTAGTTATGGTAGCTATTTCATTAAGCCTTGGTTCTATGAATATTTTACTAAACAGACATTCCATTTTACATATTCACCAAAACTTTTCCAATGAAAATCTTATATTAGGATCTTTAACAAAGTTTTATGCATACCTGAGGATGAATAGTATTTATTAATTTTATAATTTTATTAGAAATATTACACATATGCTTTTATACTTAGAAGATAGATAATTTTAAATGTTATGGTAGTAATATTTATAAATTATTTTTTATTAAATTATTCTAAATTATTTTTTATCATAATTGCTAATGCAGTTTTATTCTTCTGTTTGAATAAATTCAATTCCTATTTTATGGAATTTGTACTTGAGGTTAAAATACAAAATGGTCTCACAGATTGGATAGAAAAATCACCTACCTGACCAGCAGTGTCTAAGATATCCAAATAAGCTGGCTCATTGTCAATTCGAACCTGGGTCTTATAAGCATCTTCTGAAAAACAAAAGATAAAGTTCATATTTAAATATATTACACAGAAAAAGAATGATTAATTTTTTAGATTTTATACTAAAAAGTAATTTCTAAGTAAGTTACTGAGTTGGACAATTAGATGTACTTGCCAAGTAAACATAAAAATTACACAGATGTAACTCAGGAACATATAAGAAAATGAGTTTCTGCTTAAAGTGAAGGAAGGTAGATTTCTTCCTCATCAGGATAATTGATAATCTGAGATGCTATAGAGATGTTATCTAGAAACAACTCATGGAACAGAAGCATCATCTCTTTCCTAAATGTGCATCACAAAATGTTATCCTAATATCATAATGGGAAAAGACTGAAAGCTTTTCTGAGAAAATCAGAAACAAAAGAAGGATGCTTACTTTAAACACTTTGACTTAACACAATATTAGAAGTCCTAGATAAAGCCATTAGACAAGAAAGAGAAATAAAAGCATTCCAGTTAAAAAAGAGAAAAAGTATTTTTATCCACACACAATATAGGCTTAAAAAAAATTATCACTTCTTTTTATAAAAAGTATTTATTTAATTTTATTTATAATTATTATTATTACTTTAATTTGGTATAAGGCACATGTGTTCATGAGAAAGTGATAGAGGTGGGGGGAGTGAGAAAACAAATTGCCAGGTCTTGTACTCAACCACTATCGGCTATGTGGGAGTTCAGCACCTTAGCTACCATGCCATCTGCTGGTCCCACTATTGTCTTGTATCTAGGTAATTCTAAAATTCTGCAAAGACAAAATAAAACTAAGTAAATTCAGCAAAGTTGGAAGATATAAAATCAAGAAGTAAAAGACAGCTTTTATTCTATATACTAACACTGAATAAAAGGAAAATTAAGAAATTGATTCCATTTACAACAGCATCAAAAAGAACAAAATACTTAATACATAAAAATTGTGAAGATTTGTATTTTGAAAGCTTAAAGTGTTGTTCAAAGAAATTAAAGAAGTCACAAATAAATAAAAAAATACTCTGTGTTTATGGATTGGAAGACTTGATGTTGTTAAAATGTTAATTTTACCCAAAGTAATCTACAGATTTAAGCCAATGCCTACCAAAATTCTAACAGAGTTTTATGTAGAATTTTAAAAATCAATTTCAAAATTTATATGAGATCTTAAAGAACTGCAAGAGCTAAAACAAAATTGACAAAGAACAGAGTCTGAGGTGTCACAGTTCTTGATTTCAGAACGTGTTCAGGGTCAAATGAATAGTGGCACAGCGGTAGAACACAAAACTCTGAGAGACTGACTCACATGGGAAAGTTCCTGGTTTACATATGGAGATATCCCTGAGTGCACTAGGCACACGCATGCCCATGATCTGGAACTAGCTAAAACTGGGGTTAAAGTGCATGTTAAGACCCTGTTAGGCTTACACACACTCTTTCTTTCTTTTTTTTTTTTTTTTTTTTGGAGAGGTTTTTGCTATAGGGTGCGTGCGCTTGCCAGACACACAGAGAGAGACAGAGAGACAGAGAGACAGAAAGCGAGAAATCACCCCCCAGGGGGGATGGCCATGCCTCAATCCCCTCTCCTCCATTCTCCTCTCGGGATCTTGGGCACACATGCACACGTGCCCGGCGTGAGTTTTAAGCCACCGGGTCCAGGACGCAAACCACAGTCGACTACGTGGGAGTCCAGCGACATAGCCATTACGCTAACTGCTGGTCCCCCCCCACACACACACTCTTTCTCATGGGAGAAATAAACTACTTAAACAAATAACTGCCAAACTTTTTATCATCAAAACACAGTGGAACTTATACAAAAACAGAAATACATATCAATGGACTAAAGTAAAAAGGTTGGAAATAAACCTTTGCA
Organism: Tupaia tana; assembly: GCA_026018925.1. Lineage (NCBI taxonomy): Eukaryota > Metazoa > Chordata > Mammalia > Scandentia > Tupaiidae > Tupaia > Tupaia tana. The sequence goes on along the minus strand of JAKSZU010000007.1, from coordinate 34,974,060 downwards.
TATATAGTCAAATGATTTTCAATGAAAGGTGCCAAAACTAGACAGCACAGAAAGGAAAGTATTTTTCAACAGCTGGAGCTGAGAAAGCTGGATATCAACATGCAAAAGAATAAAACTGAACTCTCACCTCATACCATACACAAAAAATTAACTCAAAATGAATCAATGATACAAATGTAAGAGCAAAACTTCTAAACTGTTAGAAGAAAGCATAAGAAAAATCATTATATTAAATCATTATATTAAATTTGGCAGCGATGTCTTAGATAAGATGCCAAAAGCACAGGTGAGAAGTAAAAATAGTTAACTTGAACAACACCAAAAAATTAAGTTTCTGTGTTTCAAAAGACATAATCCATAGAATGAAAAGGCAACTCAAAGAATGGAAAAAATATTTTCAAATTATATATCTTCTATAGAGTGACTATTCACAATATTATGTGTATATATATATATATATATATATACACACACACACACATATATATCATATATATAGTGTGTATCATATATATATATATATATAGTGTGTGTGTGTCACACACACACACACACACACACACACTCACACATGCACTCTTACAGCCCAACAATAACAACAAAAACAAACTGATAATAAAAAAGCAAAGAAACTCAATTAACATGCCCGATAAAAAAATAAGATGTACAACATAACCAATCAGGGAAATGCAAATTAAAACTACATTAAGCTATTATTTTACACCCAAGAGGACAGTTAATATTAAAAAAAAAAAGGAAGAAACAAGTGTTGATGAGAATGTGAAAAAATCAGTAATCTTGTGGAAGAGATTAGGAAGTCATAAAAGGACTTGTTATGCTACAGTTGATTACCCACTTCTATTGTATTGTTGGGAAAGTCATGATTAATTTTTGCATAGAAAAACAGAAAAAAGTGTCATTACTTTCTCAACAATCTAATATTTTTTATCTTTTGGAGGTTTTGGTGCCTAGGCCCTGGGATGCAAAGCTAAATGAAACCTCACTCTTGCATCATCAGACTCTGAGCCATTCTAAATCTATTCAGCATATAACCAATGGTACAATTTTTCTATTTTCTATTCTATTGCCCTTTGTATGTTCATTGATCTTCCTATCACAAAAGATAAATCTTGTGGAATTACTTGCAATATTTGTGAAGATGCTTGGGGTTGTTTTTTGACTTTGTAAGAAAATAAGAATAGTTACTCTGAAAAGGTCTCTATGACTCAAGATCACAAGTGAGTCTTAGTTTTTATGTGTGTTTATTTAAACTCAAAGGCCCAAAGAAGAGCCTGCTGAGGCCAGGAGCACATAGAAAACTGCTCTGTGTGATTATTTGAGCCCTGAATAAGCCCAGTACATGAAACGTATTTCAAATAAAGGCTTCTCTTGGGATCAGAAAACCCCTTCAAAGAGTCTTGATGCGAATTGGTTGGACACTAAAGCCAGGCCCTCCATACAAGGTTTTTTTTTTTTTTTTTTTTCCTTCTCTTTTAAAAAGTGTCCATCACAATATACATTTTAGTGTGGGGAATCTAGGTCACCTGCCTTGACTCCATAGAAACTAATCCCATTCACTACCTACCCATAAACAATCTTTCTTTATGTTTCTATTCACTTACTTCCTTTGAGGCCACCCATGCAGAAATGCACTGCCAGAAATATGCTCTTGAATGCATATAAACACCTCCCTGAATTTCAATCATCTGTCTATAGACCCAACCCTGAAGTGAACTCATTTATCTTCCCAAGCAAGAAGCCAAATGTACACAGAGATTTATCAGGCAGAAATGGTAACGGCTGCCCACTAAAAAGCACAATGAGTCTACATTCTTGGAGACATCTACCACCCTAAAATTCAGATCAAGATACTAGCATATAATTAGGGACCATTGCTTTTCTTAAGGTTATCTTCCTCACTCTCTTTTTTTGTGTAAAATTTTACAAGGGATAACCAAAACCCTTTATTAAAACTTCAAATCCATCTCTGCATACTGTGTTATGACTGACCAGTGACTTAATCTTATTTATAAGCTGACTAGTACATACTACTCAATACAATGGAGTTGTATGCAAATCAAGAAAAGTGGCACATGTGACTTTTTCATTTTTTAAAAAAGAAAGCTCAATGCAAACTCAAGGAACATTATGCCATGATTTTTGTTCATTATTGTTTCAAATTAACCATGAAACTGTATTAAAACTAAATCACTTCTGTTATTTATATTTACCCATGTGGGAATGCTGTAGTCCCAACAAGTAAATCATAGAGGGTTTGGCACAATGTGTTTGCAATAATCATCAAAAAAGACAGTTTGAAATCAATTTGAAAATTGCAAGTTGTTTGAAATAATTTTTCCAAAGTAATATATTTTATTTCTTTGTACAATAAACATATGTTTTAATAATCTTAAAATATTTAAGCTGTAAATAAGTTAGAATAACTTAAAATCATAAAAATAGGTAACTGAGAAAAATATAAAAATTATTATTGAATTTTCAATAGGTAGTTTCAAAATATCTTGAGATAAATATTTCATACATAATTCATTTCAAAATGTGAACTCTGTGAAATTTGATCATTATAGTAAAGATATTTTTCTATAACTGAGCTAGTATACATCTATAATATATTAATTATTGGCCCACATTTTTAAAAACAGACAATGAATATAAGAAGGCTCAAATATCTACTTATAAGATGTTTCTCAAAGATTTACCTAAATATCAATTGTGTATGTGTGTGTTGTTAGTGTGCATGTATGCATGTATGTGTAGAGAAGTACCTTGCAACATAATTACTGGGTGCTTTCTCCTGAACAAGAAATTAAATTATGTCTGAATGATCACTGATCTAAATCATTTATGTATAAATACACATACACATGCATATGTATTGATCAATACATTTATCAATAATAAAATAATACATATTTGATATCTGATAGACACAGAATCTACACTGTTACAAAAGACAGAGGTGGTTTCCACCTATATAGAACTAGCAATATTAGGGGAATACATAACCAGACAATTGCATGATATTTTAATGAATGCTATATTAGAAGTACTTTGAAAGGTGCTTATTCAACAAAACACCCAGATGAGCTGATTTTGAGCTGAAGTAAGTTTTTTATGTAACAAAGTCGAAAGCAGAATTTTGAAAAAGGAAGACTATGAAAGCTCTCTTCCAAGTGGAAAAGAAATTGCATGAGTTCTGATGTTACCTCTCCCCTTGAACCAAAAAGTTCAGTGAAATACACAAAGGTATGATCGTGAGAGTATGCTTTGTTAGCTGTGACAATGGTTTTCAAAAGAGGCTGAACTGAACTTGTGAGATTACTCAAGTTGAAGAAGAACACCCTCCCCCACCTTGGAAATAAAAGCTGAAGACAGGGCCACCATGAGAACATAAGCTCTGAAAATTTGTAGAAATTATAAAGCAGAGCATAGACTTTTTTTACCCATGTTGTAACATTGAGGGTTGAGTCCAGTTTATTTAAATCTTTGATAGATAGGAATTGCCTTGTGATATGTGACTTACACAGTGATTGAAATCTTTCCTCCAGACATAAACAGGTTCTAGTGGAGTAATTCACAGCAGCCAGCATCCCTCAAGGGAAGTGCAACTGTCACTGTTTTGGGAAGTCCAATGCTAAGGTGACCACATTATAGAGGAAGAACAGGAAGATCCTTTATTGAATCCTTGGTATAATATCTGTGGTCCCAGATCTACACTGTAGGAGACCTTGCCATGAACATCAGACCAATGAGGTGGTGAAAAAAGAAGTGTGTTTTTTGGGAAGTACAGGATTTCACCTGGAGATTTATACCTGCAGAAGATCCCCTAGAAGGTGCCATTACAAAAATTGATTTATCAGATAAAGAAGGAAACAGTGGAGAAGTCTTTGACAAGAAAGGATAGTAATCTTTTAGTTAGACCTGCATCTTGGGTAAGAGTTTGCTAAAGCAACTACATCAATGCTCTTCCCTAAAGTTGTCATCTACATCTCTTCAATGTTAAGGAACTTTAATTCTTTTCTTTCAGACTGAGAGGCTAGGGAGATATATAGGAACCTAATCCCTTCGCTATATTCTGCCACATAGGTATGAGTCAACAGGACTTGGTGAGAGACACTAATGCTAAATGTCTCAAGACCTTTGTCTCTGCCCCACTGAATCTTCTGAGATGAGGAAAAGAAGCAGATACTCCTTATTCTCCAGCTCCTGACTTCTTTCATTCTGCATTTTTTTTTTTTGGCCTCTTACCATACCTATAAAGAATGACTTTATGATCCTAAGACCATGATGTTGGGAATACTTATTTTCCAGAGATTATCAGAAATAATGATTTTAAATATATGTGGTCTAGTCACAAAAATAAAAAGACCTTTGATGGTCAGAGCAACTGTAAGAATGAGTCTCAAGGCTTTACCCTCACTTAGTGGAAATCTTGAGACAGTTTCAAAGTAACTCTTGAGTCCATATATAAAATATCAGGACCTCTAATGGCAAAGATCTGATTTATACTAAGACTGCTGTACTTTTCCCTATTCTCCCTGCTATATACAACTTAAAACCATTCATGTTATATATGAAATAAAAATACAAAGACTGAAAAGTGGATGAAGAAGGCAGATTGACTTTAGGACCTAAGGAACACTGTGATGAGTTCTCTTGGCCGTGCCTCATCTATTCCAGACATGGAACTAAGGAATCGGGATACCTGGAGCACCAATGAATACAGACAAAAAAAAGAAAACATCCCAACAAAAGAAAACAGTTACTGACAAGCCTCATGTATTCTGCAAACTAGCCATTTTGGGGGAACAGAAATCAAGACTTCCCACTGATAATTTGGCCTCCAGCACACAAAACTCGCGTGGAGAGGCAAAGGGAAGAGGCCTTCTTGAAGACACAAGCCTCATGGATTCTGCAAACTAGCCATTTTGGGGGAACAGAAATCAAGACTTCCCATTGATAATTTGGCCTCCAGTACACAAAACTCGCGTGGTAGGAAGACCCCTTCCAGGCCTCCTGTCTCTGAACCTGTCTGTCTCTACCTCTGCCTTGGTCTCTGTCTCCTCTCTTTTTTTTTTTAATTTTTGCTTTTTAGAATTTCGCAAGCGCGCCGCGTGGTTTTCCAATTTTTGTTTTTTACTGAATTTTTTTTAAATGTTAATTTTTTAAGTTGTATTGAGAAGTTTTATCTTTGTTTTTTTTTCTTCTCTTTTTCTGTTTCTTGTTTGTTTTTTTCCTATTGTTGCTGTTGTTTCTCTCTTTCTGTTTCCTTTTCTGCACGCTCCTCAATGCTCAGATTGAACTTCCAAGTTTGGGAAGAAACTGACCATCAACCAGATGACTAGAAATCACTGCAGGACCACAAGAAATATGGGAAAGCAGGAAAATACCTCTTCTCCAAGGGAAAAGGATAACTCGTCTTCATCCACACACAGTTCAAGGGAATTCATGGAAATGTCTGATAAAGAATTCAGAACATTCATAATGGCAAAGCTAAGAGAGATGGAAGAGAAGAGAGACAATGAACTGCTGAAGAGGAAGGAGAAAGAAGTAGTCGAGTTCCAGGAGGTGAGGAAATTCATGCAAGATCTAAAAGAGGAATTTCACACTTTACAAAAGAATTAGATGGAACTGTTAGAGATGAAAGCTACAATACAGGAAGTTAAAATCTCCCTTGAAAGTATTAAAAGCTGACTAGATCATACAGAAAACAGAATCTCAGACATAGAAGAGAAAATTGCTAGCCTAGAAAAATCCACTATGAAGACCGAGAAAATGGCACAAAAATTTGAGACTAATATACGAGAAATACTAGATACCATCTAACGTCCAAACATCCAGATAATAGGCATCTCAGAAGGTGAAGAGACTCATAAGGGCATTGATAATCTATTCCATGAGATCCTTCAAGAAAACTTTCCAAACCTAGAGAGGCACTCAAAGATTCAGTCCCAAGAAATACAGAGGACCCCAAATAGAATCAACCCAAGAAGATCTTCTCCAAGACACATTATAGCCAGACTGACCAAAACAACAGACAAAGACAAGATACTAAGATTGGCAAGAGAAAAACGGCAAGTTACCTACAAGGGGTATCCCATCAGACTAACAGCAGATCTCTCATCGGAAACAATGCAAGCGAGGAAAGAATGGGAAAATATATTCAACGTGTTAAGGGAAAGCAATTTCAACCGAGAATACTGTACCCAGCAAGATTATTGTTCATTGGGGAAGAAAAGACACGAACATTCCCAGATAAACAAAACCTGAAAGAATTTACCAGCACCAGACCAGATCTCCAAGAAGTTCTTAAGGGAGTGCTATGTCAGTAATATTAAATGCAGACACACAGAAATAAGAGTTCAAAAACTAAGAAAATGGGCAACTTAATTGTAGGGACAATGTTTGGAGATGAATATTATATCCCAGAATTCAATCTGGAAGATCGAACCTTAACAGAAGAAAGATTAAGTACATGAGACTGAACTGATGAAACAACATTCTGTGACTTGACTAAACTATTGCTGCTTTTCTCCTAAGCTTTGTTTTCCAGTTTTAAAGGATTTTTGTCCTTTCTTGAGCTGTTGATAGGTGCATGTACCTACTATTTGAACAGAATACTAACCTGTTTCTAGGCTTTAAGTTTCAAGGAAATATCATTACCAGTTCAAAACTGCTCTTCTTGAAATTACCTGCTGAACTTGCTATTGAAAGTAGTTACATTACTTATGATATTGTGTGATCAACAAAATGTTGGGGAAAAAGGAGTGGAAGACAACTGTTTATAGCAGAGATAGTGTAATAAGAGAGTGGGAAAGGGCAGAGGGTCAAACATGGGGTAAAAAACATATATATATGTATACATATGTATGAAAGTAGAAATGGAATATTATTGATGATAACATGCATGATTAAGCCACTATGCAGTTTATTCTAGATGGGAAACCACATTTAGTATGTTGTGATGATGCTCAGGGAGTGAATGTTAAGTAATTAAAAAAAAGTTGCAGGAGAAAAAAAAAAACAGTAAAACTGTTCGTATCGAAATTTTAAAAAATGCATATTTGATGACTGCAGTAAGCTATATAGCCCCAGCTGGGTATTACTTTATAATATGTTCATTCTACTCACTGAGGTTTATGCCTAAAGTCAGACTTGGATTCATGTATAGGTATATATCAGCTGTGCTAGCTATTGGATATATTTAGACTAATTAAGTTCATTAGCAAATCAATTAAATGGGGGAGGGGAAGGCATAGAAAGCAATCATGGATACCAGAGACAATGTGGGAGGAGAGTGGGACATGGCAGAGGGTGAGGGATAGGGAATCAAGGATGGCAAAACAAAAAACAAAGTATATAAGACATAAGAATTGGAAAATTATTTGCTGAAAACATGTATGTTGATGTGCTTGATTGAGCCAATACATAGTGTATTTTGGATGGAAAATTCATTTATATGCTGTAATGATGTATAGTGAATTAATGTAAAAAATAAATAAATTTAAAGAGAAAAGAAAATAGTTACTAAAAATTCAGATTATAACCAGTCTAACAATGTATAAAGCCTAACAATCATAATTAATGAAAGAATAATAAAATTATACCTTTTGAGATTACATAAAAGGAAAGAATATCATTATCATCAATTACTTTTTATTGAGGTGGTTCTAACTTATTCATTCAGACCAAAAAAAGTGAAAAAAAAATTTTGAAAGGAAAAAATGTCACTATCATGGCAGACATTGTTTTTGTATGTTGAAAATTTAAATAAGCCTTAGAAAAATTGATAAGATAAACAAATGTGACAAATGTTAATATAAAAAATTAATTTTATTTCTATATTTAAGAAACAAAGAAACAGGAAATTAAAGTACTGAATGGTGTTGTTTACCATAACATCAACAATATCAAATTCCAAAATATAAACGTTGGAAAAGTTTTGCAAGACTTCTACTTTGGGAGCTTAAGATATGAGAAAAACTGAAGATCATCCAACTAAGTGGAAATGTATGCCATATTTATATATTGAAAAACTCAATATTGTAATAATATCAGCTTTCCCCTAATTGATCTATAAATATATATCAAACAGACTTGAGGTGGGAGCAGAGATTCACCAACTGATTGTAAATTTACATGGAAATGAAAAGGGGGAAGAATAGTTGAGACATTCTTGAAAAACAGCAAGCTCTAGTACTTAACAAGACTTCCTGTCAATTTACAGAAATTAAGACACTGTGCTATTGGCACATGGATAGAAAAATAAATAGAATAGAGAATCCACACACTAATTAATTCTTTTTTTTGAGATTACAAAATTGGCATTTCTGAGCTATGGGGAAACATATTTTCCATAAATAGAAATTTCAATTGCATACAAACATCAAAAATAATGGAATGTGCTACTTTACAGCATATACAAAAATTAAATTCTAGTGAGGGTATAAATAAAGCTTTTAAGAGGTACTATAGAATACTTCATGACTTGTAGTAAGACTTCTTAAAAACTAATACAAACACTCTATAAAGTAAAAGAAAGGTAAGTTAGAATGCATTTAAATATCACTGAACTACATTGAAACAAAAATTTGGTTCATTAAAGGCATTATTACAAGAAGAAAAATGTTGGGCATGGCTGCATAATCTAGTGGTGGAAGTGAGATGAATCCCACATAGCCTATTACACTTGGAATCTCTGCCACAGTGGCTTGAAAAGCAGATACAGTGCATTCATGCCCAAAATCCAAAAGGAGGGAAAAATGGAGGAGAAGGGATTGCAGAGTGACCATGACCTACTGGAGGGTGCTTTCTCCCTTTGTTTCTCTCCATCTCTGTCTGGCCAGTGCAGGCATCCTCTGGCAATTAAAAAAAGTCAAAATGCAAGTCACATTGTGGAATTAAGTATATGTAATAACAAAGTGCTCATATACAAAATATGTAAAGCATTCCTAGAAATCATTCAAAAACAGGAATGTATGTTCTCTACTGAAAAGTGGGCAAGAAATTGAATGTCTATGTCTGTATATGTGTGGTTGCTGATTTTCTGTACATTTGCTTTTCAGTAATAACAACTACCACTTATTGAGTATTGAAACTATGCCAAAATGGAGAGACATTTTTTTTTCCTTGATTGTATCCTTTAATTCTCATAATAACCTTATGAAGGAACTACACTTCCATTTAAAAATGAGAAAATTTTCAGAGATGTTAAATAACTCGTCCAATTTTATGTAACTTATAAATAGTAGAGTTTAGGTCTGTCTGAATCTATAGTCTTCATTATCATGACATAGAACACATATTCATTTATGAAATTTTTATTTGGGTTCTAATATATATCAAAAATAATACTAGTAACTAGGAACATCTTAAATGAGATGTGGCCATGTCTTAAATGAGGATACAAAAGATTTAGAGCAAACTCTTCTTGAAGTTAGAGGTTGGCATATAGGTGAAGGCTTCATAGAAGAGGTGATCCTTGCATCTTAAGAGTTATTTCAATAAGTGACTTTGGGGAAGGATAAGGAAGAAAATTGTATACTAGGGGGAGGAAAATGTATCAGGAAATCTATGAAGTCTCTTCCCTTCTTCACCCTTCTTTTTCTTCTCCTCCTTTCTATTAGGTAGTTGTATGGTTAGAGTTAAAAGACAGGCACGGTGACACAAAGGATTAAGATTTTACAAAGAGGCTATTAAAGTAGATGATAAATAATCTAAAAGCTGAATAACCTTATTAATAGTCAGTATAAAACAAATTAAGATAAACCTTAATGTGATGCATGTACTTACATAACAGAAAGGTAAATTTAAAAGACTGTGATTATCAAATAATGGTGAGCTTGTGGAGCTCTGAAACTATTAATATATGTATGGTGTATGGTAACATGGTACAACCAATTTAGAAAATTGGGACTATTTACTAAATCTAAGCATTCATGTAATCTATGTGATGAGTTGACTGTTTGGTCCTGGTTCTCTTTGTTCTAATGCTTGTCTACACCTTTGTCATGGCCTCACAGTGGTGGAATGTGCTTCTATTTCTTTGATTTCTGGTTTAATGACATGAATTGTTTAATAAACTGCTAAAGGATAAGATGGGCACAGAAGCATAAAATACATGTGTGTGGTGTGACTCAGGCCTTTTTGATTCTTCCATCATCATGAGCAGAATATGCCTTGGGGGAGCCTACTGATTTCTGAAGCAACATAGAAATTAATCTGAAGGAAAAAACATGTCAACTTTCCTTTAGGAGTATGAGAGACAAATAAATGTTATTGTACCACCTAGATTTTTGGAACTATACTACACAGCAAAACATTCTAGAGCACCTTATTCCCAGGACTTTTACTCACCAGGGATATCTAAACATGTATAGGTACACATGTGCACAAAGGACACAAATAAAAATATTTATATTAATGCCAGTATTATGTATAGTGCTACTAAACTACAAACAACGCAGAGATCATCAGTAGTAGGATATACAAATAAGCCAGTGAACTCATACAGTGGATTGTTTTTGCTGTGAGATTCTAAAAACTATAGCATACAACATTGTTTAACGTTTGTAACAGAATGCCAAGTAAAAGAAGTCAGAAAAGATTGCATGTTGTATGTTTCTGCTCATGTACAATTTTAAAATAAATATCTAAATTGTTATAGTTATTGGAAAATACTATCTTTTTTTAAGTTTTTTTTTCCAAATAAATCAATTTTTACTTAGCACAATTTAAAGGGGAAACACTAGGATCTTCTGCTGTGGGAAAAGACTTTCATAAATCCCTGAGTAATATTTACAAAATATAAAATGGACCCTAGTCTTATAGAACTTTTGGCTTGATTTTACCAAGTACCAAGATGTGCCACAATAGTTAAGGGAAGGCAGAGGCAAGTTAACAAAAAGTTACTAATACAACAATATATTGCAGTCTGAAAATCACTTATTTACTTAATTTACTGACCAGATTAAAAAAATAATCATGATAGATACCTTAGTTCAACCTTCTAATAAGTCTATTGATTTTGGTCTTTCCTGTTGCCAGCATCTTTACCTTCTATAAAATGGGTGGTCTTGTTCTTCATTCCACCTCATAGGAAAGATCATTTGAAAGGCCACTGGAAGTCATTTGCTTCTTTGAAGGTTTTCCAACAGTATAGCTTTCATGAATCAGATCCTCCATGCAGATGATGCCAAATTTACCAATAGATCGAGCAACCAAAGAGTTATCTGTCAAAGCAATCTGCTTTTTATTGATTTTGCCATAACCAAGCTTGTAGATTAGTTCATTTACTGACTTCAGGTTGGGTACCCTCAGGCAATATATGGTTCCAGAATTGTTAGCATGTTAATTGAGGCTTTGTTGAGCTTAACAAAGATGCCATTGAAGATCTGGCAAAGAAGAAGCTGCTCCATCACCTTTTAAACCTTTGGGCTCGCTCCATTGATACCTCTGACTCCGATGACAAACACTAATTCGGGTTGGCAAGTACATAGAAGTTGCCAGCTTTTCTTGCTATCCTGGCCATGCAAATTTCAGTTCTGTACATCTGCCTATATTCCTTAAGATAGTACTTAGCTTTTTAATAGATAAGCTTCCTCCTTGCCTTTCCTTTTTTTTTTCTTTTTTTTTTTTTTTCTGGTTGCCTTATCTTCTGAATTATTTATTTATTATCATCATAATCTTGTTTATATTACATTGAATCACATATAACTTTACAGTGTATTACATTTCTTTTTCCAGAAGGACTACCACACATATCAGTCAATACAGAAACATTAAAATTCCCTTTTCATCATCCAATAGCTCTTCTTGCCTTTTCAAGCATCTTTTCAGCAAACTTCTTCCTCAGGCACTTAATCTTCAGCTCTACAAAATTCCTTCAGTTTTCCTTAAGGGTTTCTGGCACAGCAGGGACCTTTTTCTCAGCTTCCACCACAGAAGGAGGCTTTTCTTGTTTTTTTTTTTTTTTTTTGCCAAAGCAGAAATCTTCTTTTTCTTCCTTTGAATATCTTCCATGGTTCCAGTCAGAAAAGAGTACAAAAATAGTTCTTTTTTGTTTTTTTTTTTTTTTTTTGAGAGGCTTTTGCTATAGGGCACGTGCGCTCGCCAGACAGACAGAGACAGAGAGAGATAGAAAGCGAGAAATCATCCCCCAGAGGGGATAGCCAGGCCGCAATCCCTTCTCCTCCATTCTCCTCTCGGGATCTTGGGCATGCACACACACGCGCCCAGCGTGAGTTTAAGCCACCAGGTCCAGGACTCGAACCGCGGTCGACTACGTGGGAGTCCAGCGACATAGCCATTACACTAACTGCTGGTCCCAAAAAAATAGTTCTTTACAATGCTTATCTAAGACATTCTTTCTAGTAGGATTTCTTTTTTTTTTTTTTTTCCTTCTTTTTTTGAGTGATTTTTGCTATAGGACACCTGCACTCACCAGAGAGGCAGAGACAGAACAGAAAGACAGAAAGCGAGAAATAACCACCCAGGGTGGATGGGCACACTGCAATCTCTTCTTCAGTCTCCTCACAGGAGTTTGGACACACATGCACATGCACCCATGCACACATAACTGGCGTTTTTTTTTGGCCGGGGGAGAGGTTTTTGCTACAGGGCGCATGCGCTCGCCAGACAGAGAGAGAGAGAGAGAGAGAGAGAGAGAGAGAGAGAGAGAGAGAGATAAAAAGTGAGAAATCACCCCCCGGGGGGATGGCCACGCCGCAATTCCCTCTCCTCTACTCTCCTCTCGGGATCTTGGGCGCGTACACACACGTGCCCGGCGTGAGTCTCAAGCTAACAGTTCCGGGATGCAAAGCAGTTGACTACGTGAGAGTCCAGTGACATAGCCATTACGCTAACCGCTGGTCCCACCTAGCATGAGTTTTAAGCTACCAGGCCTGAGACTGGAACTATGGTCAACTACATGGGAGTCCAGCAGTGTAACCATTATTCATCTGCTGGCTAAAAATAGTTCCCCAAGATTTCTTTATATAGAATTTTGTTACATTGGTTAAGTCTCTCTATAACAGGCTGAATGCTGTGGTGTTTAAATTTTCTTATTACAACAACAAATTGCAGTTTTTTAAATACTAGAACAAGGTTTATATTATTAAAATGTTTCAGATTTCTTCTCTTATAGCTTATTTTGAGGAAGTCACCAAATTCTATTGATTCTTCTTTCTGCCTCTATCTTCGCAGTAACGTGTAAGTCTGAGCAACTACATCCCTAGTTCATTATTCTAATAGTCCTAATAGATTTTTTTTTTTCTTTCCAGGACCTTACCGGTTCTCATATATCCCTTCTCATACGCAGTTCTTCTAATGTTTCCAACAAACTTGTTTTGAAATCTAATAGTTGAATAGAAAACAATGTTTCGAAAGAACTTTAAAAAGTAGAGGTAGATGATGACTCAGCCTTGGGATTGTTCTCCATATTTATTTCCATCCGACAAGGGCAGCGCGAGGCCGAGACAGAGTCCGAGCCTGAGGCCCTCCGGGAGGCGGCAAGTCTGACCCGCAAGGGGCAGGTTCTAGCGGGGCCCACTTGTAGGGCAGCTACCTGCAGAGAGATTGGCCGCTCTCGGAGTTGCCTGAGCGAAGCCCACGCCTCCCACAAAAGCACTTCCGGGTCACCGTTCCCATGGGAAATACTTTCTTAACCAGAGGTTTTTGTGTGTGTGTGTGTGTGTTTTTTTTTTTTTTTTTCTGGATACTTGATGAATTATTGTTTTATTCACTTTTTCTGTATTTGTATTTTGGTATTATACTGTACTTAAAAAAAAAACTTTTAAAAAGGGAATGTAGGAATATTATATATTTCTCAACCTAAAGAAAATATCCAATTACAGTTCTCTCATTTTATATTATTTTATTGTATCATGATATTTGCACAAAATTAACCCATGGTTTAATTAATTTTAATGATTTTCTCTTTTTCCTCTCGTCTGTATCAGCTTTCTTTCCCATAATGACAACTTCTAGATAGTCTTCATGTTGAATAATTTATCATCTCTCTGACAATGCTGATTAATATGGGCAAGGAGGGCAGAAAATGGAATGATGTCAGAGGGTCTCTCTGTCCAAAATACTTTTTCATTGGCCTGGGATGATGCCCCAAATTCCACTCCTTCTGCTTCATTCCCTTTGGTTAAGATAAGCCATTTTATTTCAAGGAACATCCTATTAAAATGCAATAAAACTACAGGAGAGGTAAAATATTAAACTATTATCAACCACAAACACCTTACCCTGAGATTACTTTTGCACAAAATTAGCTGTCACAAGAGAAAGCAGGAAGCAAGGCCCCAGGGGAAGATTAACTATGATGATAAAAGGGAAATGAAAGGGAGGGGAAAAACACTAATGGTTTAAGGTGGGGAGACTGGATGAGGACCAGGTGAACAAAGTAGCTGCAGGAGGTTTATGGCTACCTGTGGACCAGAGAGAAGCCCACACTGGGGCAGCTGCAGCTAGGTGAAGAGCAGTGTGTGCCTGGGAGAAAACAATTCATCTCTCTCACAAGTGATGACAAATCCAAGTGGCTTTTTTTGCCCCCAGCTTGCTGAGTATGTAGTTTTAACACGTATATACCAAAGATGAATTGGACATAGAAGAACATGACGCTGTGAATTCTCGGCTTGCCTTTCATGAAGTTTGACAATCTTTCATTTGTCAGCTTCACTAATGGCTGCAGAAATGAAAATTCCTCTGTTGATGCAGGCAGAGGGATTATCTTTTAGAACAGTGGGCTAGAGTGGTGTTTTTCAAACTTTCCTACACATATAAATCTCCTAAAATCTTGTTAAAATGAAGATTTCGATTCAGTGTAAGGCTGATGCTGGGACTCTTTATTTATTTATTTGAGTTCAGAGGTAGTTTTGCTATAGGGTACATACACTTGTCAGGGAGACAGAAAGAGACAGAAAGCAAGAAATCACTCCCCTTCCCCACCTAGAGGGGATGGTCATACTGCAATCCCTTCTCCATTCTCCTCTTGGGACCTTGAGCATATACACATGTGCTGAGCGTGAGTTTTAAGCCACCGGGTCCAGGACTCGAACTGTAGTTGACTGTGTGGTAGTCCAGAGATGTAACTATTATGCCATCTGCTGGTCCCAGGGACTCTAGATCATGCTATGCTACTTGTCTAGGACCAACACAAACATAACATAAAACAAAAACCTATGAAATTTGAATTTTCTGGTAGACACAGTAAAACAACCAAAACGTGAACAAAATAAGTTTTAATATGTTATTTAACTCGATTTATCTAAAGGATCATTTAAATCTCTGGAAGCAATGTAAAATTATTAATGAGATTTCTTACATTAATTTTCTTATACTGACTTATTGAAAATTGCTTTTATTTACATTTAGAGAATATCTCAGTTTGATTAGTCATGTCAATTACACAACAGCTCATGTGACTCATGGCTACTACAGAGTCCTTCAGAGAAAGGACTAATGATAGAAAAATCATGTATCTCTGTAGATTCAAAATATAGATATATAATACTCTTTTATAATCATTTGTGGCCTTTTCATTACCGAAGACCAAATAAGAAATTAAATCAATAGTGAATGATATGCCTGTTTATGTTGTAAGGTCTTACTCTTCTTTTGGTAAATATCATTTCCTTCCTGTTTTAGAATTCTCTAAAGAAACAAAACTAATAGGTTAGGATAGATAATATATATATATATATATATATATATATGCGCGCGCGCGCATAGAAAGAATGTTATTAATTTAAATTATATATGTGTATGTATGTATATGTATATATGTGTATATATATATACACATAAATATTTATGTGTGTGTGTGTGTGTGTGTGTGTGTGTGTGTATATTTAAAACCTTCTATATGTATAGAAAAAAAGAGAATTATTGTAAGGAATTAGTTCATGAAATTTTGAAGACTGAAAGTCTCAAGACCTGCAGCCAATAAGCTGGAGACCCAGGAGAGCCAGGTGTGTAATTCTGTCTGAATCTGAAGAATGCGAAACAGGAGAACTAATAGTATATGTTATTTAATTTGTATTTAATTTAATTTCAGTTTAGACAGAAAAGGACCAATGTCCTAGCTCAAGTAATCAGGCAATAGAAATTTCCTCTAACTCAGCCTTTTCATCTACTAAGGTCTTCAACTGATTGGCTAGGGCCCATCTACATTAGGGAAGATAATCTGCTTTACCAAGTCTACAGATCCAAATGTTAATCTCATCCAGAAACACCTTCACAGACCTACCTGGGGATAATGTCTGACCAAATGTCTAAGCACTCCATGACCTCGTCAATTCGCTGCATAAAATTAGCCATCACGCTTCCGTACAAAACCTTTCTACACCAGCCCAGTCAGAAGTAACTACGCTGCCTCCTGTACTTCTATATTTCCACTAGCTCTGCTAAAGCATCTATTCATTCTATTCTCATTACAGTATTTGTCTTAGTCTTAGCTATTTGAAAGCATGGAGCATGTGGAGCATGCCTTATTTACCTTTGTGTATGCATGTTCTAGCATTCTGACAGGTGTACAACAAGGGTTTGATAAATTCAATTTACTTTCCTCTTGCATTGTGTCTAATACTCTGCTCATTTTTTCAGGTGTGATACTTATTTAATTTGTATGATATATCATGAGATATATGTCAATTTGCCCATTTTAAATATGAAAAAAATAACAAGAAATACATGAAAATTTACAATCACACACCAATAGGTGATAATTAGGAAACTGAGTCTGTTAGACACCGAAAGCGGCTCTTACTTTGACATGTTTGTTTCCTAAACGCTAATTGAATGAGCACAGAGGTTGACTTTAAAGAGTTTGTACTGTTTCTTAAATGAATTTTGTGAATACGTAGCTCCCTAATTGTGCCAGAGCTTGAATTAATACTCAGATATAAATAATAGAGTTTAATCTTTCTTAAAACCATGTTTAATAAAAGACAAGGAAAAGCAGTGTGGTGAACAATCCCTAAGTTTTTAGCTACCCAGCATCTTTGAGCCCTACATTAGTGAGTTAGAAGCAGTAACTAAGTTTCCTAGCCTCTTTTTCATTGAGATTACAGGCTTCTGGTGTGATGTCTTTCAACCAGATAAATTCATTAAAATCCTCAATTTACATATAAACCACATGAGGATGTCCATATGACATAAATCATCCTTAGTATCTTGATGCCAAAAGGCCAGTATGATAAATACCATTCTCATGCACAGTAGTGGCAATGGTACCTTCATTCCTTGATTGATGCAAAGTATTGGTGCAAAGTGTAAGTTAAACCTTTTTCAGAGTCTGCATACTCAGACTTCACTTGTTTTTATCAACTGGAGGTCATGTGAACAATGTTTGCATAAGTTCTTTTCAATTTGGTGCACCTTGAAATCATCCTAGAGAAGTGATGGTCCATATCTCTTTTAAAGAACATCTGAGCTAGGCTACTAGCAGCAACTGGCCATTCTGTGAAAAGGATTTTTCCCCAAACTAAGGTTCTGATTCCCTCTTCCTTCTTTGTGCTTCTGCACTTCTCAACGTTTGGTTTTCTCTTTTCTCCTCCACAGCAGTAGTTCTCATTTACAGTCTATGTGTCACCTTCAAACATCTGGTTTCCAATTACCTTTCTACCGCGCAGTAGGAACAGTCTGGTGTTTCAGAACTATGTAATAGAGCAGAAGACAAGGACACACAGTCACTGATCGATTTTTATAGCTCATTATTCAGTCTTCAGTTATTCTTTTCTTCAGAGGCACCAAATGTAGAAGATGCCTGCCAAGTCTGGAGGCTGTGTGATTGGTACGTTGTCTCTTTAGTTTGTTAGTTGCTATTAGTAGTATTCACAAATGTGTATCTTTTTTCTATTACGCATCCTTCCTTCCTTCTTAGGTTCAACATTATGGTTGAATTGGTAGGGCAGGGAGGGCAGTGTTTGAGAAGCCATAAAACAAACAAACATGCTAACCTGGGTTTCTTGCCTTATTAAAAGTTCAGGGGACCAGCAGTTAGAGTAATGGCTATGTTGCTGGACTCCCACATAGTCGACCACGATTTGCGTCCTGGACTCGGTGGCTTAAAACTCACACCGGGCCCATGTGCGTGCGTGCCCAAGATCCCCAGAGGAGAATGGAGGAGAAGGGATTGCAATGTGGCCATTCCCCCTGGGGGGTGATTTCTCGCTTTCTGTCTCTCTGTCTCTCTCTGTCTGTCTGGTGAGCTCACGCGCCCTATGGCAAAAACCTCTCCAAAAAAAAAAATAATAAGTTCAGTTTGTTTCACCTTTTTGTATTTGTATCAGACAGACACAATGTTAACCTCGTATTACGTATATGTCATCATGGGTTTCATTTACTCATTCAAAAAATATGTTGAGCACCTTCAACATATTCATTCTGTGGCATAATGTGAACCTAACCGACATCATTACTGCCCTCACATATTTACAGCCTAAAAGAAGAGAACTCAAAATAATAAAAGGTGGTAAATACTGAAGCAATTTTATTAATTCCAAGTGTTCCCATCAACTCTTGGAAAATAGCCAATGACTCCTAGAAACATTCAAGTAATAAAGATGAGATTATTCTTTCCACAGCTGAGATTTAAACATGCCTGAGGGACATCGACATAAAATTCTTTTTGTATACCCTCTCTCTCAACATTGGAGAGAGAGTTACAGCAAAAAACAATAAAAAGTTATCCATGTTTCCATATCTTCCAAAGAACAGTTCTACATAGCTTACAAAAAGGCCCCAACAGTTTTACCACGATGAGTTTTCCAGTTACTTCTTACCACTCACTGCTATTTCTCCCACGTACTGAGGACACCAGATCGTTTTGTGTTCTTTTAACAAAACATAGAAACATGCTTTCATGACATTACTTTGCTGGAGATGTTTTCTTTCATATTTCTGTCATGCAAAATGCTTCTCATTAGGGACCAGCAGTTAGCGTAACGTCTATGTCACTGGACTCCCATGTAGTCGACTGCGGTTTGCTTTCTAGGCCCGGTGGCTTAAAACTCACGCCGGGCGCGTGTGTGTGCGTGCCCAAGATCCCGAGAGGAGAATGGAGGAGAAGGGATTGCGGTGTGACCATCTTCCCTGGGGAGTGATTTCTTGCTTTCTGTCTCTCTGTCTCTCTTTGTCTGTCTGGTGAGCGCACGCGCCCTATAGCAAAAACCTCTAAAAAAAAATGCTTCTCATTAGCTTTAAGCCCCATCCCAAATACGATCTTCTTTTTTGTGAAGTTTGACATACCTGTTTTTCTCTGAATAATTATCTCTTTTTCACAACTCTAAGTCAATTTACTTCACCTCTGAAAAAACTGCCTGTGAATAGAGATGCTTGTACATTTTTTAATCTTTACTTCTCTTTAGTTTTGGCTCTTGTATTAGTAAAACATAATCCTGTCCTTCTCTCACTACTCCAGTGCGTGATAAGCTGTCTGCTTCACAAGCCAGACTGCGATAGATTGGACTAAGCCTCTCATCGTGGATGATGAGTTGAATCTGATTTTCTGGAAGTGAGTCCTCATTTTTGTTTCTGTTTTATTTAAAGCTCCCTTGGTGATTCTAATGTACAATCAGTGTTACAAACAAATCACTGGACTAGAGAAATAAAGCTATAAGCAATGGGATTGATAATATTCTAGGTCTCAAGGATTTCAACCAAGAAACACAGAAATTAAGTTACTAACTACTTAGGCGCAAAGGTCATGTGTAGCTGGACTGGGCTGCTAGTTGGAAATGTGGGTGTGCTGAAGCTTGACAGCTACTCTGCCAATCTACAACGGTGCCTGCCGCTAACTGCCCCTCTCTTATTTGGGAGAAATAATTTCATATATCCTATGATAAAACAGGTAAGATATAGGAGCCTTATTTATTTATTTATTTATTTATTTATTTATTTATTTTAGAGATTCTTGCTACAGGGAGCATATGCTTGCCAGAAAGACATAGAGAGACAGAGAGAGAGAAAGCGAGAAATCACCCCCCAGGGGGGATGGCCACGCCGCAATCCCTTCTCTTCCATTCTTCTCTCAGGATCTTGGGCACGCACGTATACGCCCGGCGTGAGTTTAAGCTACCAGGTCTGGGACTTGAACCGTGGTCGGCTACTGGGAGTTCAGCAACATAGCCATTATGCTAACTGCTGGTCCCCAATATAGGAGTTTTTTTAAGGTAACATAGATTATAAACTTTAGATTATTTCAAACTGGGTTACTTCAGGGAAATCGTTTATGAGTGAACTTGGTTTGACGTCCAGTTCTATCATGTATGAGGGATCTCCAAGTTCATAGAAAACGTGTATTATGAAAAAATTAGAATTTTTGTACCAAAATAAACTTGTTAATTACATTTTGATGAACTTTTTGAAGCTCCTTTATGTTAATTCTTTCTTCACCAAGGAGTACATATTCAAAGACTTCTTATAACCAAAAGGGAAAAAGAAGCCTATAGGAATTTTTCTCCATACCTTTTGACCAATTCTCAAGAAAAAAGCTAATTTACAACTTCATTAAAAGACATCTGTGATATTACTAGCTACATTCAGGAGGGTATTTTCATTTTTCAAAAAGTTATATTTAACTTTATTTATTTTAATTTGACCAGAGTGAGAAAGAGAGAAAGGGAAATAGAGAAAGCAAGCCACCAAGTCCAGGACTCAAACTACAGTCAGCCACATGAGAGTCCAGCATCCTTAACCACCATACCACCTGGCTGCCCCAGGAGGGTATTTACTTTGAACTCAAATTTTTTATTTGCCTCTTAGGCTGATCTTTGCATATGATGTGTTTTCACACAGGCTCTAAACAATAAAAAATAATAGCAATCTGTGCTATTTTGATCATCTCATTTTCATCTGACAATTAATGTACAGGTTTGCATTTAAAAAAATACAACCATGTAGGCTACATAGAGTACAGCTAGAGAGGATCCCATTCCTTCAAATTTCATTGTAAAAGAAACCACTTGGAGGTGTGAAAAGCAAAGGCCCTGACCATGAGGAAAGGAAGGACAAGTGGTGAATTTATGTATAAGTGAGCATAGCCTATTGACTTGAAGCTAAAGGAATAGATATTCACCGGGCAGCAGGGAGTGTTTCTACTGGAGAAATGGAGTCACCCAGTCCAATCTAGTATATTAAGGGACCATTCTAAAAACAAAGAAGGCTCAGATAATTATAAAGTCATATTAAAGTACAAATTGAATAAGGACCTGGCTCAAGAAGGCACTGAAAGTTTTATCAAGATACTTGAAGGCTATAATTTTACTTTAGAGAAGTGACAACTTCAAACTTTAGAGAAGTGAATATTTTCAAGATACAAAAGACAATATACCCAGAAAACAGGTGATAAAAGGAGGAATGTATAATGCTGATGAATGGCAGAATTGCTAGCTTTCCTTGACTTCTTATTTCCTTTTAGTAGATCAATTGTATTGAGAATCAAAGCATAAAACTAGCATTTGTAAAAAGAGAATGAAATTCCAAGATATGTGATTAGATTTTAAAGGAGTATGTCACTCTTCCAATAGAGAGAAAATCTCTGTTTTTTTAGATTAATGACATTTTAAGATTCTAAGAAAATACATGAATGGCATTTGAATCATTACTGTGCAGGGAAATGAGCATCAAATAGGTGTTAGGCTTGCAATCTCAGCTGATAAAATAGAAAAGTATAACCCAGGAGCAAAGATGATTGGAGGGATTACTATTTGAATTACTCTATCTAAAATGATAAATGGTAGATTGCTGTCAGTATATGGAAAGTTTTCTGATAGTTTGCTATGTGTACTGCATTTGCCACCATGTGTTTTCATTTTTACTAAAGTTACAGAATAATACACGTTTGTATAGGAAGGTGTTTAAAATTTAGAAAGATAATGAATAGTTTAAATGATATGATTGATATCCAAATAGTTCTTGACAAAGTTGAATAAAGAACTGTTTGTAATAGGAGAACATTCAATGGAATTTGACTTAATTTTCTGAGAATTTTTTTTTCCTTCCTAACGCCTGTGAACAGGATGAGCAGATTTGAAGTCAAAATAGCAGTTATAATAAAATACATGAGAATGTTTTTATTGATATGAATCTCAACATGAATCAATGAAGTAAAATATTTACAAAAATCCAGACAAACTCCCTTAGGCTATAGGAGACTCAACTAAGAAGGTGGGGGCATTTGCATTTATTTAGAACAAAGGAATTAAGAAACCACCATATTCTCTATTGATCAAGCTATAGGTGGAATATTTCACTAATTGCAATTGGACTCCATTCTGCATGAAAAACTAATAAACCGTGGTGTTCCTAGGGAGACAGAGGCATTGTATCTGAATTCAAGACCTTGCTACAGAAGAGATGATTGGGGGATGAAGAATGTTCAGCTCTGAGAGAGAAGGGTCAAGGAATGGATGTTTAATATCTTCAAAATGTTTTAGAGCTTCCATGTAGACAATGAGAAAATTATGTTTTGTGTGGCTCTAAGGGAGGGTGAGGAAAATAAGCAATTAAAGTATTTGATGAAACTTCAAGGGAAATTATTTTAACTCAATAGGAAGGGGAAAACCATATACAGGCAAGAGGACAAGAAAACATAGGAAGGATGGAATTTCTTGAAAGAAAATAGGTACCTACAGTTGCTATAGAGCAGGGACATTTGGTATATACTGAGGGGAGACATACATCTCTTTCATAGCCTGGCTTGCTTCATTTGTCATTAAATCTTTCATATTCATCTACCTTCAATCAAATGACAGGGTTTCAGTATTTCTTATGGCTGACTAGGTAGCGATAGTGTGTGAGGGAGCAATAAGGAGTGGTTAATAGCATTTGGGAGGGATAGGATCAGTGGGGAAAAAACATTTAATAGAGGGAAAAAGTGAAAAGTTATCTGCTGATAATGTATAGAGTAATGTCTTTGATTTAACTAATATGCATTTTATTCATAGTGGGAAAACCATGGTGTACATTATAAAGATATACAGTGATTACATGTAAATTTAATTTTTTTAATTAAAAAAATAAAAAGGTAGGAAAGTGGGCCCAGGCAAACATGGTTATGGTCAAAGAAGTAGTGATAAAGAGAGTGCAGATATAAGATGAGTGGGGTGGTTCGACTGGATATCTTTTAAGACATTTTTGAATTATGATAAAGGCAATATAGATACAGTGATAGAGAAGATAATTATAAAGACATTTGACAATATAAGATAATTATAAAGGTATTTATTATTTAATTTCTAGTTAAATAAAATTAAATAATAAATATTTTAAAGTAAATTAAATAATGAATAATTATTAGATAAATTCAATAATAAATATTAAATAAGGAATATTACTTATATTTAAAAATAATAAATATTTAAATAATCAATTTTTTTCACAAGGGCATATGAGATTTTATCTGGAGGCTTAAAAGTTGAATTTTATTTTCTTTAAATTTTATTTTTCTAATTATCTCTTTATTTGACACCCTCTAGCTATACTTTAAAAAAATCTTATATCAAAGAACTAGTAATAAGTTAACATAAGATTACGTATTCTTAAAAAATTCTGGTTTGGGTTCAGCACAATTAATAAAATAATGTCTCCTCTCTCAGCTGGTATGCATATGGGTGTAGTCTCCTCTCTCAGCTGTTGTGCATATGTGTGTGCAATAAGAGAAATGTTCACAAATAGTGACATGGTTATTATCCTCTGCCTGATGGTAAATGTCTTTAAGGAGAAGGTGATAGGAAGATATGGCTGTAGCCCCTAGATGAGCCTAGTGCGTCATCGAGCCAGTGGAAAAAGGAATATTCTGAGCCATTTTATTTCTTTACCTGGGGTAAAAATCATGGTCTATTATGACATCTGTGGTAGGACAACAATGCTGCATGCCCCACAAAAACTGTCCAAGTCTTAATCCCCAGAACCTATGAATATATTACATTACAACACAAGAAGGGACAGAGATTGCAGTGGATTTAATAAACAGACCTCAGACTGAAAAGATTATCTAGGATTATCCAGATGTGTCCCATGTAATCACAACGGCTTTTAAAATGGAAAAGGGAGGTAGAAGAGGAAAGTCAGAGAGAGGTGTGCCTTAATAAGTAAGGCTAGAAAGATGGATGCTATATTGCTAGCTTTGGAAAAGAGAGAAAGGACAAGAAATGCAGGCTGCCTTCAGAAGCAGGGAAAGGCACGGAAACAGACGTGTCCTAGTGCCTCCAGAAAGGCATGCATGTCTCCTGCACACCTTGATCTTAGCTCTGTGAGACCTGTGTCAGAACTCTGACCTGCAGGGAACCAGCAGTTAGTGTAATGGCTATGTCGCTGGACTCCCACGTAGTTGACCGCGGTTCGCGTCCCGGACCCGGTGGATTAAACCTCACGCCGGGCGCATGTGTGTGCATGCTCAAGATCCTGAGAGGAGAATGGAGGGGAAGGGATTGCGGCGTGACCATCCCCCCTGGGGAGTGATTTCTCGCTTTCTGTCTCTCTGTCTCTCTCTGTCTGTCTGGTGAGTGCACGCGCCCTATAGCGGAAACCTCTCAAAAAAAAAAAAAAAGAACTCTGACCTGCAGAGCAGTACCAAAAAATCCTGTTGGTATAAGTCACTATGTTTATGATCATTTGTTGTGATAGCAATAGAAGGTTAATACTAAACTCCAGTCCAATTTTCTTTTGCTTCATTTGGAAAACAAAGGGCTGTATTGAAAAAAAAAAAAAAAGTAGAAATCTCTTTATGGCAATTTTAAATGAGAGATTCTTCAGTGTCATTTTTCTTCTCTCTCTCTGTTTTAAAAACATATACTAATTTTCTTTCTTTCATGTGAGAGATTAGGAGAGAGGCATTCTCAACAGAGAGGCATCATGCCATGCTCTTCCATACCCCAGCCTTTCCAGACAGGTAGAATCATAAGACTCCACGTGCTCAGGTTGCACCAGAATCCAAACCCTGGTTCTCCACATGGCATCCAGCATTGCAGACGGGTTTCCCTCTTCTGTGCCACTGTGGCTAGGCCATCTTCTCTCTTTTAAGTATATGAAATTTATCTTACTTATTGGAAACACAAAGGCCTTTACCCTGCCTAAGAACAATAATTGGAGTTGATTTGTCTTATTTTTCAGAAGAAAATCTTACATTAAGAATGGATATCATACGGGTATTTTTATTCCAGCAAAATTTTACTAAATCAAAATAAACAGTTTAGTGCTAAACACACTGAATTCTTAACTTCTATTTAATTGATTTTGGTGCCAATGTTTGTAATAATTAGAAATGAAAGGACTTATCCTTCTGTGATGGCCTATTATGCTCTACCATCCAGTACATTAATTACTTGAGATTAAAATCTTTGTTTTTCTGAAATCAGAATTCTGGTTCTCTCCAGTCTATCATTTTTTGTTTTTAATTTGCCAGAGGGCTGGTGAACTTACCAGAGGGAGACAGAGACAGAGAGAAAGAGAAAAAGTGAGAAAGCACCCCTTACGATGTATGGCCATGCTACAATGTCTTCTACATCTTTCTCTCCTTTAGGGATTTTGGGCATACATGTCCATACACCTGGAGTGTTTTTTTAACTGTTGGGTCTGGGATTTGAAACATGTAGTTGTCAACATGGGATCTGGCCACCTTAGTTATCAGGTCACAGGCTTCCCCAGTCTCATTCTTTTTTGTTTTCCTCCCCAGTGATGAACACATACACACATTGATGTAGCTTCCATAGACCTACCCAGATTCTGAAGAATAGTCATATGGCCTAGAAGAGTGAGTCTCCCTTCCCACTTTGAAAGAAGAAAACATCTCAATTTTCCTACTCTCAAGGATATTCAGTGTAATTTCTTTTTGTGGCAACAGGTTCTTTCTTCCACTGCTTCTTTTGTGCCCATTCAGTAAGTACAAAGAACAATCTTGTCTGTTCAGCTTCAGTCCACGCACAGCCATTGGCATCCTGATAGCCATTGCCCTTCCCTGCATCCTGGCGGCAGCAGCCCACGCCCACCCTCGGGGCCTCCTGGACCTTGCCCAGATCCCCAGACCCTCCAGGGCTATCCAGGCAGGTCGCTGCTACTCCCACGGGTCACATGAAATAGACGAGACATTCAATGCTTGCTGGGTGACACACTTTAACAAGCCCGACATGGATGCCAGAGAATTATGTAAATGAATGAACATTCTATGGGCTGTGATCTAGTTCCAGAACCTGCTGCCTTGCGGACATGCAGAGCATAAAATGATTTGCCAGTGAGGTTCGCATCCTAGAAGTTGTTAAGGACATAGCAAGACCACATAAGGAAAGTTAGTCCTATGTCATCCAGGATCTTAGGCCAACTTTAAATGAATTGGGCATCTCCTCTCCAGAGGAACTGGGTCTTGACAAAGCATAAATGCCCATGGATGGGCCTCTCAAGGATTTATTGCTATTGCTAATTGACTGTAATCCCCTGAAATACTGACGATAACATATTACTTTACTTGAACAAGTTTTCCTTTATTGAGACCATGTCATGGCAACTTGGACTTTTTTTATTTTTTAAGAGAGGTTTTTGCTATGCTGCATGTGTGCTCGCAGGAAAGAGAAAGAGAAACAGAGAGACAGAAAGCAAGAAATCACCCCCAGGCGGGAATGGCCACATCATAATCCCTTCTCCTCCATTCTCCTCTTGGGATCCTGGGCACGTGTACATGAACACACACACGTGTCCAGTGTGAGTTTATGCCACCAGATCCAGGACTTGAATCGAGGTTAACTTTGTGGGAGTCCAGCGATGTAGTCATTATGCCATCTGCTGGTCCCAGGACTTTAATAAAAGGGAAATGAGTTTGACCTGAAAAAAAAATATCTGGATATGATTGTTTATTGTTTTCTTCCCCTGTGAAGATGGCTCTTTCAACTGTCAGCAATGTCTATGATCTTTAAATGACCAGTAGAGAGGACTATTTTGATCAGTTTTGAGATTTTTTTTTTCTATTTAAAATTCCCTGTCTCTATTAAAAGGGTTTTCATTTTATGCTACTGTTTATAAATTTGCCATTGATAATGGAGAACTCTAATGAATAGAGTCTGTGACAAAAATGTCCAAGAAGTCATAGGTTCCTAGTTCCTGTTTTCTAGACCTGAATTTAAATGCTTAACACAAAGAGGCATAATATCAGCAGGTTAGCTTTCCCTGCACTGCTTAGAGTAAGATTAGTTCATTCAGCACTACAGAGAGATGTGTTATAGAAACATGATCAAAAATCTCTAGTTTGCAATAGATTAGTGTATTTCCAGATATTTCAGGAAGTGTTTTAAATATTTTTAAAAATAATCTTCAAGAACTTATTTATTTATTTATTTTATTTAGCATGAGCCACTAGCAGGACTTTCCAGTAAGAGATGTAAGTCTACTGGGAGACCTCAGATGCCTCCAGTGTGGCCTGTACTTTCTGGGAAGTACAATTAGTACATTGTGCTGACTCTAGGATTTGTTCCTATACTAATCTTCCCTCTGGAATGAATGACCTTGGTTCACCCCTGCTTGATACTTATCCTCCAGGACTCGGACTAAGCACTTCTTCCCCTTCTATGAGACCATCCACTAGATCGAAGTAATAATTGCCCTTTGCTCTTCTCACTCACTGATTGTTCTTTTTTAAGGTCTTTCCCATTACACTTTTTACTGTAATTATTTATGATGGCTATTAGCTCCCTATTAGATTGTTAAATTTGCAGGCTCTGTGACTATGTTTTGTCCATTTTGCATATCTCCAAAGCATTGAACATATTGCCTGGCTGACAGAATGGAAACCAAACTACCAAAGAGAGGGGTCAAGAAGAGGAAGGGCAATTGTGCTAGAATGTGGAATTAGTTTTATGTGTAGGCTCTATGGGCCCTTAATCACCATGGTAACTTGAGACCCATCTTGTTTATATATTAATAGTTATTTCTGCTATTACACTTGTTTCATAAATGCAAATATATTCATAGCTATCGATCTATTAGGGAAAAACTTGAATATTACAGAAAAACTTGAATATAAGCGAATTTCATTTTTTCTTGGAATACTAAGACTTGACAAACACTGTATCAAGTCAGAAAACTGCACCTAGTTGAATTCAGCTGAGTAGGACTTGAAAACTCACACATAGTCACACACATACACACACCTTGAACATCTACCAGCTCCCTCAGTTTATTTTATGGATTTCACCCATCCATATCTTATAATACAACTTTGTAATTTGCATGCTATTGTATATGTAAGATCACTGTTTTCTTGCTGGCTATTTATTGGGGGTCACTCTCAGCTTCTAGAGGTACCCTCAGAGGCTCATCATTGGCCCTCTCATAATGTGGCACCTTACTTCTTTGAAGCTAGCAAGAAAGTCTTTCATAAACTCTGTTCCATCCATATCCAAATAATCTCCCCTTTTTCCAGAGTAAACAGATTAGAAAGCTAGTGGTGTAGTGGTTAAGGCAGATCCAACATGGCCAATTGCATTTTGAGTCTTGGATCTGGCAGCTTGAAAAACATCTGGGCATGTGTCTGTGCACACCCCAAATCCTGAAAGGAGAAATGGAGAAGGGATTGTGGTGTGACCTCTACCTTGAGGGATGGTTGTAGGGAGTACTTTCTCACTGCCTCTTTCACATATTCTCTGTCTAGAGAGCACGTACACTCTCTAGCAAATAACTTTTTTTTTTACAACTCAACTGATTAGGGACCCTAATTACTCTTCAAAATCTCTTTATCTTTGACATGTAATATTACATTTTATTGGATACATCACATAATCTTTGCAATATTCTACTAGTTAGAAGCAAATTACAAGTTTTTCTCATGTTTAAGGGAAAGAGACTACCTAAAGACCTGAATTATTACATACCATTTTAGAATTTTGCCTATTATAATATGAGCTCAATAGTTTTCATAGTAGAAGTAAAATGATACTCATAAACTTTCTTTTACTCCCTTGTAGGTAGGGATTAAAATATAATAATTTCCTAGATGAAACCAGACAAGCATTTTAAAGAGGGAAGCATTGTCTCGCATCTCCCTTTTATCCTTTTTCAGTTTTATTTTTTCCCATCTTGATAAAGATATAATGTCTGGATTTGCTGTACCTTTTAACAATAAAGATGATAACTACAGAGAAAGGTGGAGTAGAAATTTATAAGAATAAGAATCCAAATGCCTCTCTTAGTTGTCATTTAATATCTGGATTCCATACCTTCAGATTGCTTGACAATATGAAAACGATTGAACTTTCTCAGTTAAACTGTATTTTATAGGTCTCTATTACTCATAGCTAAATGAAATATAAATGGTTATACAATTGAGAGTAGCTTCTTAGGACCAGGAGTTGGCGTAGTGGCTATGTCACTGGACTCGCATGTAGTCAACCACAGTTCAAGTTCCGAAACCTATGTCTTAAACTCACACTGGGCACGTGTGTGTCCATGCCCAAGATCCCAAGAGGAGACTGGAGGAGAAGGGATTGTGGTATGGCCATCCCCCCTGGGGGGTGATTTCTCATTTTCTGTTTCTCTTTCTGTCTCTGTCTTTCTGGTGAGCGAATGAGCCCTATAGCAAAAACCTTTCCAAAAAAGTAAAAAAGAGAGTAGCTTCTTTCTGTTATTGTGATTAGGAATGTTCTTATCAGCATGCATATTCCTGCTACAATTAACTTGAAATAGTTTAGGGAATATATTTTAAGTTCCTTTGCACTGTCCAAGGCTATAGAAAAAAGTTGTTTCTTTTAACCAAATATTGGCTATTTATTTTATATGAGGAAGGGAGAAGCGTGTAGGAAAGTTATGTAAGAGAAAGCAGAGAAAACAGAGTAGTAGAAATTATGACAAAGAATTATTAATTGATAGAGTATAACACAACCCTCTATCTCTAAGACTTGAGACAATCTACCTCACTGTATTCAATTTGGTTTCAAATTATGCTGAGATTAAGTCTAGATAATCAAAACTTGAGAATATGAAACAGTTATATAAAGGAAATATTTGGAACTAGATAGTTACTGAAAAGTTGATTTATAAAAATGGAATGAACACTGGTTATTAATAGTATCAATCCTATCTATTTCGATATATGCAAACTGTTTTTTATAAAGGGAATATTTTAAGTATTTCCAATCAATATTTGCATCATCTTTAAGATTAGAAGACCATATTTTGAGACCATGAGCAAATGTGCCTGAATGAAAAGATAGAAAATTCTATTAAAAAACAAATGCGGAGGCCAGCAAATAGTGTAGTAGTTAACATCACCGGAATCCCACATGACTAACTATGGTTCGAGTCCTGGATTTGGTGGCTTGAAACTAATGCTGGGCGTGTGTTTGTATGTGCCTAAAATCCTGGGAAGAGAATAGAGGAGAAGGGATTGCAACGTGGCCATCTCCCTTGGGAAGTGATTTCTTACTTTCCCTCTCAATGTCTCTGTCTCTTTCTCTCTCTCCAACAAGTGCACAATTTCTAAGCGAAAATCTCTAAACGAAAAACAGCAATAATAATGAAAAATTAATAATACTAGCCCTTGGCCTGGTGGTTAAGGTAAGTGGATTCCATCTGGCTGACATCCCAGTTTGTGTCTTGGATCAAGTGGCTTGAAAAACATGCCACACACATATAGGTGTGCGTCCAAAATCCAAAAAGGAGGGAGAGATGGAAGAAAAAGAATTGCAACATGATCGTGCCCCAATAGGGATGCTTTCTCACTTTCTTTCTCTCTTTCCACCCCTAGCAAGCACATACACCTGCTGGTAAAATTTTAAAACTACAACAACAAAATCTATTTTCTATTATGAGCGATTCATTCATAACAAGGTTATTTCTGTTCTTCGTCATGAAGAATTCACTCAGAACAAATGCAAATCTGTTCTCCATTACTGTAAATCACGTGCTGGTAGGGAAGGCATTGCCCAATTTTGTGGCAATAACATAAGGTGAAATCAGTTAGTAGAAGTCAAAGTTAGATTCCAGGGAGACATGGTTACATAGAGTTTGAAACTCCCTTAATTTCCCCTTTAGGAAAAAAAAAAAAAAAAAAAAAAAAGACAAGAAAAGAAAAATGCACTGTAGGGCAAAATCTTTACTTATGTAATAGAATGTCTCATAAACTTCAATACATGACTAACTGGAGACATTATGAGAACTGCAAGTCACTTACAGTCAGCAACTATACAAGAGAAAAGAGAAGTAAACAGCATGAGGTCGGATGAATCTGAGAAATAGTACTCACTCAAAAGATCAGAAAGCCAGCTGTAGAATGGCAGCTGCACCTGCAGGAGATTTATGCACCTCAGTAGCCAATGAGGGCAAGGAATCTCGCCAAGCGTGAAGATGCTCAGGAGACCGCCCCTCAGGTACTTCCCAAACTAATCAGCCCAAACCCTCTTCTGTAACAAACATCCACACTAAGAAGTTTTTGAAAAACTAAAAGAGAATGACAGCCTTAATAGAAGCTAGGAAAAAGGTATAGATAAAAGTTGGGAAAGAGAATAAAAGAAGTTCTGTTGAAAATATGCCTTCAACAGAAAAACAGGCTGCATATTTGAAAATTAGAAAAACTATCTAAAATGCTTCTGTCAAGTATATCAGGAATACTAATGTCATGTTAAAATGTATAACAAGATTGAAACCAACTTCCCAAAAACTGCAAGTTAAAAAAAAGAAGCAAAATAATTCCCATGTAGAAAAGTGTGCTAAAATATTTGTTACCAAATATTTTAAATGACTTTAAAATGAATTAAGAACATATTCCAAGATAGTAAATAACACAAATTGTAATTAGTAGCACTCAGAAATAAAGTGATAAAATTTGGAAAACAAAAAATTAAGTTAGAAATAAATTAGAAAGTAGAAAAACATATGAGTAAATATTAATGGAATAGATTATACTGTAAGAGTAGAGGAAGATAAAACAGAATTATTTTTAAAAAAGAAACTAAAAAGTGAAAACAATTCAAGAGAAGTTTAAACATACGACAGGAAAAGAAGTTCCAAAATATTAATAATAGTAGTATTCGAAGAAGGATAGTAAAACAGGAGAAGGAAGAAAATATTATAGCTATAATATAAAATGATTTCCTGGGGGGACCAGCAGTTAGCGTAATGGCTATGTCGCTGGACTCCCACGTAGTCGACCGCGGTTCGAGTCCCGGACCCGGCGGCTTAAACTCACGCCGGGCGCGTGTGCGTGCGTGCCCAAGATCCCGAGAGGAGAATGAAGGAGAAGGGATTGCGGCGTGGCCATCCCCCCTGGGGGGGTGATTTCCTGCTTTCTATCTCCTGTCTCTCTCTGTCTGTCTGGCGAGCGCACGTGCCCTATAGCAAAAACCTCTCCAAAAAAAATAGAAAAAAAAAAAAAATGATTTCCTGGGGGCAGCAGGTGGCATGGTGATTAAGGGTACTGGATTCCCACAGGACTGACCATGGTTTGAATTCTGAACCTGGCAGCTTGCTTTTTCACTTTCCCTCTCTCTCTCTCTCTCTGTCTCTCTCTCTCTATTACTCAGTCCCTCTCTGGTCAAATGAAAGTAAATAAATAAATACATAAATAAAGTTAAATAAAATAATTCTTTTAAAAAAGATGATTTCCTGGAATTAAAAAATTTAAATTACATATTCAAAATATATATTGTATATCTGATAAAATAAATAACCTGATAAATATTCTCAATAACCATTAGAAAGAGAATCATTCATAAAGCTATTGGAGAAAAACAAAAAATCGCTGGGGTATCCAGGCATAATAAATAAGTTAATAAATAAATAAAAGTACAATTAGATTGCCATCATATTTCTCATTAAAGAAAACAGAGTACTGTATCTAAGGTACTCAAGGGAAAAAAGGTGAATCAAGGATTTTATATCATGCAAACTAACTTTCAAGTATAAAGTCAATAGCAAACCATGTTCAGCATGCAAAAAATTAGAAATATAGCTTTGACAATCCCTTTATTAAGGATGCATTAGTGAAGGAACTTTGGATGACCAAAGTCCCTGGAGAGACATTGACGTAAATGGTCATATGCATTAAATCTAAACTTACATGTAAAGTTAAGACTATGTGAATGAGAGAATGAAATGGTGATACAGTCTGTCAAAAACATGCCCTAAAACTGTAAAAGAACATATGTTTAGGGAATGGGGCCAGAATATGCAAATTTTTATTTTTAAGCTTTTAACAGTAGTATCTGCCAGATCTGGGAAATACTGGAAAAGTCTAGGAATAATAACAGCCCAGTAGGAATGACTATGCTTAGGACAGAATTTGAAGTCTTATGTTACTATTTTATGAAGACAAATGAGGTATTTTAGAGAAATGGCTGAGTCCAGGTCTGTGTGGGAAATGAGCAAAATGAGACAAAAGTATATTATCATTTCAGGTAAGAAAGCTCTGAATGACTATTAGAGTTATGGCCAAAGGACTCAGAAGTCAACATGCAAAGACTGCCATTGGCAAAAGAAGGGCAATGTGAATATCACTGAGAATAACAACTGCATTGAATAATACTCAACAAGTATGTTACTTAAGTCTACAAATTCATAACGATAGGTCATTTCAGGAAATTTACTAAGAATCAACTCATTATTTTGAAAGCTGGTACATAATGCCAAAGATTGAAGCAATTAATGATCTTGCCATTACTGTAAAGAACTAATCAATTATATCACACACCTTGTATTTACTACTTGATTGAAATAGTCTTGCTTGATTTACTCTAGTAATATCATTATTTCATAGTCCTCCCAGCAGGATAAGATATAGAAGTAGAAGGCAGTGATATTAATGATTCTAACTCTGTCTAGGCCTACACTAATGTGTGTTTTTATCTTAGTTTATAAAAAAAGTTTAAAAAGTAAAAAGTAAAATAAAAAAATTAAAACAAATTTTATAGAACAATGATATAAAGAAAGAAAATATTTTGTACAGATATACTGTGTGTTTTTGTTTCAGGCTATGGGCTATTGTAAAAGAGATAAAGTTAAAATAAATTAAAAAGTTTATAAATTAAAAAATGAAAGCATACTAAAATTATTATTGAAAAAAAAATTAATGTAGTGTAGCTTAAGTGTACAGTGTTTATAAAGTCTGCAGTAGTATACAATAAAGTCCTAGAATTTTTTTTTCTTATTTTGGAAAGGTTTTTCTTATAAGGCACGTGCACTCACCAGAAAGACAGAGAGACAGAGAGATAGAAAGCGAGAAATCACCCCCCCAGGGGAGATGGCCATGCCGCAATCCCTTCTCCTCCATTCTTCTCTCGGGATTTTGGGCATACACACACACACACACACACACACACACACACACACGTGCCCGGAGTGAGTTTAAGCCACCGGGTCTGGAACTGGAACCGTGGTCAATTACATAAGAGTCCAGTGTCATAGCCATTATGCTAACTGCTGGTCCCGAGTCCTAGAATTTTACATGGAACACCAAAGCATTCAGTGACTCACCCAAAGCAACTTCTAGTCCTATAAGCTCTATTCATGGTAAATACTATAAACAAGTGTAGCACTTTTTCTTTTATATTGTATTATTACTGTTTTTCTTTTTCCATGTTTAGATATGCACTTACCAGGACCAGCGGATGGCGTAATGGCTGTGTCACTGGACTCCCATGGGGTTGATGGCGGTTCAAGTCCCAGACCCAGGAGCCTAAACTCACGCTGGGCGCATGTACATGCATGCCCAAGATTCCGAGAGGAGAATGGAGAAGAAGGGATTGTGGCATAGCCATCTCCACCTGGGGGGTGATTTCTTACTTTCTGTCTCTCTGTCTCTTTCTGGTGTGTGCACGTGCCTTATAGCAAAAACCTCTCAAAAAAAAAAAAGAAAAAAAAAAAAAAGAAAGAAAGAGATGCACTTACCATTGTGTTACAAATGCTCACAGTACTCAGCGCAGTAGCATGCTCTGCTGGTTTGTGGTCTAGAAGCAACAGGCCATCCACCTAAGCTAGTGTGTAGTAGGCTGTACCATCTATGTTTCTGAAGGTACATTACGATGTTCTCATAAAGCCAATGCCTAACAACAAATCTCTCAGTGATCGTTTCTCAGACCATATCTCTGGTGTTAAGAGACGTATGACTCTCTATGTGTCTTCTTTATTGTCAAATGGAGTATGCACTCTTCAGACACAAAGAGAAATAGAAAGCTCTTGAATAGGGTGCAGACACCTCTGAATTCTCCCTCCTCCATGCCCCCCTCCTGTCAGGATTCTGGGCACACGTGCACATTTACCTGGTGAGTCCTTCAAGCCACCAGGGCTGGCATTTGAACTGTGGTCAGCTATGTGAGATCTGGCCTTCCACACACAATGCTCAACCACTGCACCAGGTAGCTGGCCCATGGTTTTTAAAGGAATAAATTGCTCAAAAACAAAGTAATAGATGGGAAATAAATATATTTTATATTTCACATATAATCTTATATATGCATATAGTTTGGTAAATAGAAGCATATATATTCACTTAATTATATATGTAAATATAATTTTATGTATAAAATTATATATGCAAACATACATACCCACAGACATATAGATGAGGACATTGAGGAAGTTAAGAATAAACTATAGTGAAATGGGTGATAAAATTATATAGAAAAGTAAGCAATTTCATAAAGACTAGAAAAAGGATTCCTTATAGTAGAGAGGGCACAAGAAGAGCTGTTCGGGTGATTGGCTAGGTCCTAGCTCCTTTCAGGGGTGGTAGTTACAATAATATAATAATAATTTATTGATCTGTACATTATTTTATGTCACCTTCAATATGCAGCAACAAAAAGTAAAAAAAAAAAGAAAAGCAACAAAAGTAGATCCTTCTATTTATCTAGACCAGAAATGAGGGGGTTCTCAAAAAAGTTCTCAGAAAATGTGCCTTATGCAAAAACTATATATGGATTTAAAATTATTTTGCACCAAAATAAGTGTACTTTAATTCAATTTCCCTGAACTTTTGAAGTCCCTTTGCCATTCAATACTAAACCTCTGATCATATCGTTATTTCCATTAGTTGTAGGTAAAAAAGTTGGGATGGCTTTGTATAAACTCTTTTCCATCATAGAAAAATGCTTTTAAAAAAATGTAGTACCCACATTCTAATAAATGAGACAACTTACTCTATTTAAGCAAATAGTAGTAATGTTATATTTAATATACCAAGTGTATAAAACAGAAAATTCAGGAAATCTTATTTTCTAGCTATTCAAACTTGGGGATCCTATATTTCCCATGGAACTCAATTTCCTAATTGGTTAAAACATAGGGATTTATGCTTGTTTTGTTAAATTCGTGCTAGAGATCAATGAAGATATTCAATCAAAAACATGAAAAAGCAGCGCAAGCCTTCTACTAGCAACAGGAAATGTGGCAAACTCACACTACTTTAAATGGTCCTTATATAGTAAAAATTCTAAATGCTTACTATTTATTCCAAAATATGATGTAGAAACCAATCAATAAATAGGAATGCCAGAAAGGAATCTATAGTGAATATCAGCAGTTACATGAATATAATCAAAGACATTCCAATTCTTTCATATCTATGATGGAAAAAATTTGGTTGACTATACAGAAGCTACTCATAAACATTTTTAAAATGTATAATGTTAGTTTGCAAAGAAGAAAAACAAATGTAAAAAAAACAATCAGCTATAATTTTTGGTAACTAAACTAACCCTCTCCATAACCCAGCTCTTATCCTAACTCTGCCTCAAAGTGACTAGATGTTTTAGATAAAATGACCTGAGTAAAATTTATACCTAGACAAAAGCTTTTCTTGTGCACTTTCATATCCTCTTTGCAGGGCTAGAAGGGAGTAGACTTCCTTAAAAAGGTAAAATCATTAACTTTCAGTACAGATGGTGCAGCAAAAGAGGTGTCAGGCAGCAGAAAGCTGGCCATTGGTGAATTTCCGAGAAATTAGGCAGCTAGAGTATTTTCACAACCCATCCCCACTTCTCGGAACAGTCTGGATATTTCTATCATCTTATTAACGACGATTTAAGAAATGTTTTTCTGCATCATTGAATGTCATTTTAACCAGACTAAATCTTATGGAAATTTATGTTTAATCTGAAGCATGTTCCACCCACCACCATATTCCAATTAAAGCGTGACATTGACACATCCCATGCCCCTGCCTGATGCAGTGTGGAGAATGCACACAATCTCATATGCTGGTATCTCTCCAAACCAGGAAGCCTCTTTCACCTCTAATTTGCATGATGCATTCATTTTCAGATTAGTCACGTGATTAATGAGCATCTTGGAGATTGTCCAGTTTTATCCACTCCGTTATGTTCCCCTTATTCCCACCACCAGACTCAATTAACTCTCCAGCCATTGCCAAGTGGATGCACACAGTATAAATTATGCTTGTTCATTTGTTCCAGAAAACAATCACATCCACTCTAATTTAGAAATTGTTTTCCATTGGTGAGGATAATTAATTGTTAAAATGTGCATCAGCAAGTATTTCCCTTTATTACATAGACCAAAGCTTTCAACTTTTCAGTATTCAATATTTATCACACTCCAAACTTGTACTTCACAATCTTCATCCTCACTCTCGGAAGGAAAAAAACAACACTGCAGGTTTGTAGGAAAATACTTATAATGAGCTGTTGTTGTTGAACTTGAATTAGACTGCAGTTCTCTAATAGAAGGGAATTAGTGTAAAAATGGCTTTATAATGAGGAAAGCAAAGACTTACATTATTGTTTTCTCACCATCAAATTTTATTTTTTCCTCCGTCTCACAGCATGATTGAACTTTGCAAATTTTTACTTCCTGAACATCCAATCATAATATGAAAATTAAGGTCTATTTTTCTGCATTTCACTTCATCTCCATTTAATTGACAATTTTTCCAACTCATGTGTAATCCAAAAAGAAAACTGTCATATTTCCACTAGAACAATTTTGTTCAGGTTTGAGTTATTAATAATAATTACAAACTCTTGAAAATAAAATAGAATGGTTACATTTTAAATGCGAACTCCAGGCTGTATTTTTGTTCCACAAAGAGTCATCACTGGATATCTTGATCCCAAATTAGTTGTGGTTAAGCTACCAGTTTAATTAAAGAACTTTAGATCTGGGACCACCAGATGGCATGGAGGTTAAGGTGCTAAACGCTTCCACATGGCCAACTGCAGTTCGAGTCCCGGACCTGGTGGCTTGCTTTTTCACTTTCCTCTCTCTCTTTATCTCTCTCTGGTCAAATTAAAACAAATGAATGGATAAATAAAATTAGGTAAATAGTTGTTTAAGAAGTAAAAAGAAAAGAACTTTAGATCTTTCATGTGAAAATGCACCTACATGCACACAAGCAGAGCCTATAGGCTGTGATTCAGTTTTATAGGAATTAAATGAAAGAAAAATCAGTCATAAATATACTGTTCGTAAAGTTCCTTCATGCTCAACATTACATAATCTAGTGAAAAATATGGAAAAAAACTATTTCTGTCCAAATAATAGGCACTCCCAAGATGTTATTGTGAGTGTTGGGGACATAACACTGGCATAGATATAAACAGTGCCTGATAAATAATAAAACAATAAATACATGTCCAAGAAAAATATCAGACATTAAGTGATATACAGAAAATGTCATAAAGGTGATAGAGTGAAAGGAATTCTCAAGAGAAGACATTTAAGATGATCTGGATGACAAGGAGTCAGCCACATGAAGTAGGTGCGAGAGTCCTTTGAGCAAATGAAACAACTAGTGAACAAAGGAATCACCATCAGATTTTAAGGTGTGTTCAAGGAAGGCTATAAAAGTGATGCCCACTAAAGAATACTGGGCAACTGGGACCAGCAGGTGGTGTAATGGCTATGTCGCTGGACTCGCATGTAGTGGACCACAATTTGAGTCCTGGACCTGGTGGCATAAATTCATTCCAGGCGTGTGTGCATGCATGCCCAAGATCCCGAGAGGAGAATGGAGGAGAAGGGATTGCAGCGGGGCCATCCCCCTGGGGAGTGATTTCTCGCTTTCTGTCTCTGTCTCTGTCTTTCTGGCAAACACACATGCCCTATAGCAAAAACCTCTCCAAAAAAAAATAAATAAATAAAATAAAATAAAAAAAATTAAAAAAAGAAGAATAAGAAGAATTGCAATGGGGAGAATAATGTAGGATCGGATCATAGAGGCAGGCAGGGGCTACTTCATGAAACCAGAGAGTAATGTTCTTCTGGCTGCTGAATGGAAGATACACCAGAAGGGACCAGAGAAATGGGACAGAAGGTGGAGGGCGGGTGTGATTTCTAGCATAGATTATGTTATCTACCTTCTATTTTATCTCTAATACATTTTGATTAGGAGAATTTTGGATAAAGAGAAATTATAATAAAGCAAGTAAAAAATTTTTTCTCCCTGAAAATAAAATATTTCTATACCTAATTGAAGAAATCTTCATCAAACTTTACTTATATGAATTTGAACCTTTTCTGTTCATTTCCCCCTTGACTTCCATAATCTCCTTTTCTCTAGAGTTATTTCAGAGTCGACCCCAGTTTCATGTGTTCCTTATACTTTACGAGACATCTTAATGCAAGGGGATCATTTTTGGTTTCTGCAATTCCAGAATAATTATTATAAATGTCATTTATTTGCAATAGTCAATAAAACTGCAATAATTTCATATGCCTCAAACATATTTTTGTGTTATAGTAAGGAGGATTGATACTTTGGTATCAGATTCAAAATTGCATAAATTGCAGAAGGTAATATAGTTAAAATCAGAAAAGCATTTTGGTGTTTCTGAAATTACTTCAGGGGTTGACTATTTTGCCTGTATCTGTGTTTAACTTAGTCCATAATCCTATGATAGTATGTAAGGAGAGTTCAGCTATGAGCCACATAATTGTGAGAGGGGTTAATATTGAAATCAAGGTTCTTCCATTCTTGTCTCACTCTTCGGTTTTAAATGGTGTGACCTAGGAGTATAAATTACTGAAGATTGAGCATTATTGTGCAAAGGTCAAGACTATTTGTTTTAAATTTACTGGGTTGTAAAACACTAAAAAAAATACATTATTGCCTTCACATACTGCTTTTCTTTTTTGCTTCTATAAATCAAAACCACAGTGTTTTTCAAATGGGAAAAGTAATTTCTATATGTGGACTCTTCAGAGCTGCATTCTAAACCTGAATCCATATACAATTGAGCTGTCTTATTTAAAATATAGTAGAGATTATTTATTCTGGGAGGCTTATGTATTACACTTCTGAGGTACTAAGGAAAACTAGTAAATTTTCATATTTCAGTTAAATTTATGGAAATTCAAATGGTAGCATCTGAATTCCTACCATACTTAACTTTTTGAATGTTAATGACGTTCATTTTGTTGGCTTTCTTTTTTATACTCTACCAGGCAAGGATATCACATCAAAATACCTATATTGTGCTTTAGTTTACATACAAATAGAGGTGATTATTGTATAATTGTAGAGACTATTTTTTTTTTAAATCCAGGCTTACCAAAAGTTTATAAAGTTGTCATACATATTATCTAAATCAGTCCATGTTACCACCCTATATTTGGATAATGCAAATACTATTAGTCACATTTTATAACTGAAGAAACTGTCCCCGGAAAGTTGTGACCTGCTAATAGCAGAAAATTCTGGAAAAAGGAAAAAAAAAAAAGAAAAGAAAAGAAACTATCACAGTCTGCACATTTATCACAGTATTATTGATTTTCTAAACATTTTAAGAGTTCTATCACATAAACTCTAATGTCAGTTGATTAATAAGCCATATAAAAAAGGATAAACCCATTAGCACATATTATTCTGTGTCCCAGATGCTCTTCTCCAAAATAATCATCTAATTCATCTCCTTTTTCCAGAAGCCAATTCCTCTCCCTACAATTGAACATTTCCTGGGTATGTGCAAGGGTACTAAAAGATTTGTCGGTCCATCCTTGGTGGTGTAATTGTCAGTGTGCTGAACTGCAGTACTGGAAGTCACATGGCTGATCACCAGTTCAAAGCCCAGGTCCAGCTTCAAACCATGCAGAATGTATGCACCTAAGACCCTGATGAACTAGAGGTCTGTGGGAAGGGAATTACAGAATGATGAGAGACCATGACACAGATTCTTCTCTTTTTCTTTCTTTCTCTCTCGTATGTGCACACTATCATAAATAAATAAAAAAGTTAAAAGTTCATGAAAAATTGATTTTCTTTTCCATGATTTCAAGTTTATTTTGGTGCAAAAGACTTCAAAATTCATGCATAGTTTTTTCATAATATGCATCTTCCACGAACTTTTTAAAAACCCACCCACCATAATTTGCATGTTAAGATCTGGTTGTATTGTAAAGGTATTAAGAGGAAATACTTTCATGGTATTGGAAGGTGAGGTCTTTGGTACTGATTAAGTGATAAGGGTGGAGCCCCTACTGATTCCTGGTATAATTATAAGAAGAAAAAAATGAGACCAGAGCAGAGACTTACTGCTGAGCACACAGAGACAGGTGCTCCTGTGACACCCTGCAAGGCCCAGAGACTCCACCTTACCTTGACCTTCCAGGCCATGAACTGAATAAACCTCTATTTACTTAAATTACCCAGACTCAGGTATTTTCTGTTATTAGCAACAGAATGGGCTAAAATAACCCTCCTACACATGTGTGAGTAAGGCAGAGTAGAGTTTTTTTTTTGTTTTTTTTTTTTTTTTTGGAGAGGTTTTTTGCTATAGGGCGCGTGCGCTCGCCAGACAGACAGAGAGAGACATAGAGACAATAGAGACAGAAAGCGAGAAATCACCCCCCAGGGGGGGATGGTCACATGGTCACGCCGCAATCCCTTCTCCTCCATTCTCCTCTCAGGATCTTGGGCACGCACGCACACGCGCCCGGCGTGAGTTGTAAGCCACCAGGTCTGAGACGCGAACCGCGGTCGACTACGTGGGAGTCCAGCGACATAGCCATTACGCTAACTGCTGGTTCCCATGGCAGAGTAGAGTTTTGAAGGCTGCATCATAACTGAAATGATGCAACTATTCAAAGTGATGACTTTGAAGACAATGTTGTTTAAATACAGAATTCTGGTACTTTTGTTTATGAACTATTTTATGACCAAACTCAGTATGTGTGTGTTTGTTTTCCAAAGCAAAAGAAACATGGGATACAGCTAGCTAGCTGTATCCCATGCGCTTGTGGGTGATGAACATAAATATGTATCAATCATTTCTGTGCTCTGTGATATTTAGTGATATTATAGTGTCCAGGAACAAGAGCTGAGAATTACTACTGTTGCAGTCTGTAAGTCACAGCAGGGGGAACACTGAGCCTTCATTATCCACTGACAAAATTCATTGTTCCTAGTATTTGTAGGAGAGCTCAGAAAAGAAGAGTAGAACTTCAACAGAAAAACATGCCATCATCTGGAGCCAAGACAGCAGGAGCATTTTTGTTGTAATGTCAAATTTTTGGGAGCATGACTGTATTATAACTGAATGCTTTGTTCTGCATTCTATTGACCCATGAATTGAGTTTTTATGACTCATCTTTTCCTTTTGAAGCTATGACTTTTGGTACAGAGTGACCACCTGTATGACCTATTATCCCTCTGCAATTTTTGATATCATATACTATAGACTTGGAAACTGGAGAGTATAAAAGATGGGGTAAACTGACTGAAAAGAGGCTGAGCTTCTCCCCTGTGACTAACTTTCATAAATAGTCTTTTCTGGTTTTCTTGTGATTACCAACTTTAGGCTCAGTATATAAAGTGTTGCCAAAAATGAGTTACTAGCTTCTCTTGAGGAGTGAAAATGCAATATTTTAATATGCTCAGTAAGTACAAACTGGTTTTCTTCAAAACTCCATTACTGGGCAAGGTACTGGAATGTCAAAGGAAACAATCATCGAGAAACCATCGATCACATACATGAAGACAAGATTACACATGATCCAGGGGAAGAGGCTGTCAGGAAACTTATCCTTGATGAGGTAATACCAGAGTTGTTTTCTGAAGCAAAATTAGACATTGCTGGTCTAGCAGGTGGTGCTGTGGTTAAGGTGCTGAATTCTCACATGGCCAACCATGGTTTGAGTCCACATGCTAGCTTGAGAACCATGGCTGACATGTGTGTGTACATGACCAACATCCAAGGAGGAAAATGGAGAAGGAGGGATTGCAGCATACATCCTCCCTGAAGGGGTGATTTTTCACTTTCCTTCTCTCTGTTTCTCTCTTGGGAGCACACAAACCCTATTAGAGAGAGAGAGAGAGAGAGAGAGAGAGAGAGAGATTGCTAGGGAAAAAAGAAATGAGGTAAAGGGTAGAGGAAGGCATAACAATACACTTTAGTTCCTCAGACCATTTTGTGAAGGAGTATTGTGTATGAAGGAAAGGCATTGAAATTTAGTACAAAAAGAAAGTATTTCTTAAATGAAGAAAGAGAAAGTGAGAAACTGAGGTCCATTTGACATAAATGATTGTCAAAAAGCAAGCCATGTACAATTTAGCAAAACATATTAGATTTTTTTTTCTTCCTGAATGCCAAAAGAAGACTTTTAGGGAGAATGAAAGATATATATGTATATATGAATATATGTATTTACTTTGTGTGAATGTACATGAAGACATCAGAACTGAATTCTCAAATATCACTCTAGAGACTTTGTTTTCAAGATAGAAGACTTAATTTGTAATCTGAAAAAGCAAAAATTTAAAAAAAAATTTAAATAATGAAATGATCAGTCAGTCTCTGGGAAAGAGGTATTCAGTGGATTAGGAACTGAACAATAGCTACAGAAAAAGAGAAAGGAAAAATGGGAATAAAAGCAAAGAGAAGAACACGGAAAATAGAAATGAAATTAAGATAATAAGATTGGGGTGATGAGTTCAAGTACACTGCTAATTTAGAAATGTAATTACACAGACCTAGAAAACACAATCATACAATTTGTCTGGAATCATAAAAAACCTTGTATTGCCAAAGCAATTCTGCTCGAGAAGAGTGGAGTAGGTGGCATCTCACTCCCTCACCCAAAAATATACTACAAAGCTGTGGTAATCAAAACAGCATGGTATTGGCACAGAAGCAGAAAGGTGGACCAATGGAACGTAATAGAATCCCTAGAAATAAACTCACAAACATACAGCCAACTGATTTTTAACAAAGGCTACCAGTCAATCCAGTGGGAAAATGAAAATCTCCTTAGTGAATGGTGCTGAAAAAACTGAGTATCCACCAGTAGAAAGATGAATCTGAACCCCTAATTTTTTATATAATTTTTTTTCTACAGGGCACGTGCGCTCACCAGAGAGTCAGAGAGAGACAGAGAGACAGAAAGCGAGAAATCATCCTCCAGGGGGGATGGTCACGCGGAAGTCCCTTCTCCTCCATTCTCCTCTCGGGATCTTGGGCATGCATGCACATGCGTCCGGCGTGAGTTTAAGCCACTGGGTCCGGGACTTGAA
This sequence comes from Tupaia tana, assembly GCA_026018925.1. NCBI lineage: Eukaryota > Metazoa > Chordata > Mammalia > Scandentia > Tupaiidae > Tupaia > Tupaia tana. The sequence continues at coordinate 34,929,590 of JAKSZU010000007.1, read as the reverse complement.
CCACAGTCGACTACGTGGGAGTCCAGTGACATAGCCATTATGCTAACTGCTGGTCCCTGAACCCCTACTTCTCATGACTGACAAAAATAAACTCAAAGTGGATCAAAGATCTAAACCTAAGTCCTCAAACTATAAAACTGTTGCTAGAAAACACTGGGGAAAATCTTGGGGACATTAGGGTCGGCAAAGACTTCTTAAACAAGACCCCCAAAGCACAGTCAATAATCCCAAAAATAGACAAGTGGGATTACATCAGATTAAGAAGTTTCTGCATGGCAAAAGACACAGTAATTAGTGTGAATCAACAGCCCTCAGAATGGGAAAATTTTTTTTATACTATGCATCAGATAAGGAATTGATAACCAGAATATACAAGAAACTCAAGCAGCTGTCCCCCCCCCAAAAAAAAAAATGATCAACTCTAATAGAAAATGGGAAAATGAGTTGAAAAAAACTCTCTCTAAGGAAGACCTATGAATAGCCGAAAGGCATATGGAAAAATGCTCAACATCCCTCATTATAAGGGTGATGCAGGTTAAAGCCACAATGAAATATCATTCAACCCCAGTCAGAATGACTAAAATTAAAAAAAAAAAAAAATGGTAAGTGCTTGTGGGAGTGTGGTGAAAGGAGAACTCTCCTACATTGCTGGTGAGAATGTAAATTGGTCCAGCCATTGTGGAAAAACAATTTGGAGATTCCGCAAAGATCTACAAATAGACCTACCATATGATCCAGCAATCCACTCCTTAGTATCTACCCAAAGAACAGAAGAATTCTTAATCAGAAAAGTACTTGCACATCGATGTTTACTGCAGCATTATTCACAATTGCTAAGACATGGAACCAAACCAAATAACCATGAACAGATGAATGGATTGAAAACGTGTGGCACATATACTCTATGAAATACTGCTCAGCCATAAAAAGCAACAAGATCCTGGATTTTGACAGAAAGTGGATGAATAGGGAAGGTTTACTGCTGAGTGAAGTAAGCCAGGCTATGAAGGAGAGACATCGTATGTCTCCTCTTTATATATACTGAGTGTCCACACTCTATGGCTGAAACTGAATGACTAGAGGATATAAAAACATAGTAAATAGTTTTTAATACCAGATACAATGTAGGAAGAAGTGCATGAAGGAATAGAGTATGAGGAAGGACATTAAGGAGAAAAATAGAGAGGCAAGTCATTTATGGGTCAAAGAAATGGTTTATTACCTATTGAAGATAATTTTATAGTATTGTTAACTGGACTGGTGAGAAATGTACACATGTTAGAATATTCACTTTAAAAGCTAAGTAACGTTATTGAACATATGAAAGAAATTGAAAGAAAAAATTAAAGAAAAAATGTAATTACAATAATTTTTTTACAAGTATCTGACTAAATAAAAATATACTTATATAAATTGTATGTGTAGATGGAAATACAATGTTTAATAATGTATACCATACTATATCGTGGAAAAGCAAAATTCAATAATCTTATAGCTATGGGGCCAGTCCATAGAGTAGTGGTCAAGGAGGCTGGATCCCATGTAGACTAAAGGGCACTTTGAGTTCTAGACCTGGTAGCTTGAAAAACATGCTGGGCTTATGTGTGTTTTTTGCTCAAAATCCCAAGAGGAGAATGAAAGAGTAGAGAATGCAGTGTGGCCATCTCCCACCCTGGGGTGGGGGGTACTTTCTCTCCCTCTCTGTCTCTCTTCAATGAGAGTACTATGCATTCTGGCAAATTAAAAGAAAAAAAAACATTGCATTGATGTTCAATAACATGAATGAATTTCATAAACATAAGATCGAAGGTAGAGGAGTCTGATGCAGAATAACATAAATGGTACAATTACATTTGTGTAACTACTACAAAATGGAGCGTAAATGTTGAAAGCTGCTTGCCTAGTATGAAAACTATTAAGAAAAACATGAAAAATTTGGGGTTACAGAGCAAAGCAAGGTACTGTGAGAGGTGCTTCTGAGACACTGACAGTTCACAACTGGTTAAATAGGTAGTAGTGCTATGCATGGTTACTATGTGACAATGTATTAAAGTGTAGCAGTCATTATATTGAAATGTATTTGAAAGATACTTAGGACATAAAATCAGTAGGTTAATGATGCTATGACTATGAGGGGTGAATAAAAGAAGTCAGAAATGATGCCCCATTTTAGAACTTACATTACTAGATGGAGAGCAATATCATTTACTGACACCGAAAACAGTATAAGAGGGGCAATTTTAATAGGTGTCATATCATGAGTTTAATCTGAAATTAAAATTTGAGTTATGTTTAGAATATCCAAATAGGAATGTCAAATAGATTGTTAAGTATATAGGTCTAGAAGTCAAAAAAGAAATCTGACATACTTATTTTCACATATATATAGGATATGTAAATTTGGAAGTCATAGGCATATGGATGGCAATTAAAAACAAGATGGTAATTGAGATTGCCTGTGGAGAAAGCTGAGGGTGACAAGAGAGTCTAAGATTAAGTCTTGGAAAATACCTAGATTTATTAGCCAGATATGGCAGGATGGTTTTCAAAAGCATCAAAGAACTGCCTAAAAACATATACTTAACCAGATGATCATGACTTTGAGTAAGACAAAGAAAGGAGAAATATTTCCCACAGAAAAGCATAATAAATAATACTAGCTCCCCTTCAGAAAGTCAGTAAAATAAGGGCTGGCAAATGTCTTTTGGTTTTAAAACATGGTGATGTTTCTTTAGTGGTGTTATTGGCAGAAGTCAGGTTACAGTAACTGGAAGAATAAGCAGGGATTTAGAAAATAGAAACAGCTAGTATAGACAGTCCTTTAAAAGATGAAGAAAACAGCACAGATGATAGAGATAAAAGTGTAGCCTCGATGGAAATTTAAAAACTTGAAAAATTATTGTAGATGGGAAAAGGCTAAAATGCATGCAGTATAACGTTATGGAAACTCTGAAGTAAAAGCACCAACCACCTTCTGATACTTGTAGTCCTGACTATCCTACACAATCTGTTATGGCCCCATATACTCAACTGCTGAAAAGCTTTAACTAGTTAACTTGGTTCTGATGAAAGAAGATTTCACTATTTCTAGATGTATAACTATAAATAAAGACATTAGAAGTAGGAATATTCATTTTTTAAATGCTATTCTCCAGCTTAAAAATAAAAATTGAGTGGGAGTATTTAATATATAAAAGATTCATATAGCCAAGTAAACATGAAGATGTATCAACTTTCATTATGTAGAACATGACTCTAACCCCAAATAGCCTGGCAAGTAGCTATGAGTTTTCAGAAAAAAAGCACATTTCTGGAAGATTTTCTTACTATAACTTCAAATGACTAAAACATATGGAAGGATTAAAAATTAAAGCTGTATTCCACTAGGTAAAAATAATGGCTTATATTGGCATGCTGTCTGATAGTTTTCCAATTGATTTTCCACCTAGCTAATTTTAGCTTCAAAGATAATTTTGCTTTTAATTTTAGAAAGAAAAACATGGCTGCCATTATCTTACAAATGAGAAAACAAAGGCTCAGATTAGGTCAATGACTTGAAGAGAATGTCGTACTAATATGGGTCTGATCCTTGGACATCATTTCCAGTACTTTTCCATCATCCAGGTTTCTTTGTACAGAATATACTATAATATAATATTCTATTATGAAAGAAAAATTTGGGTTGTTTTGCTTCCCCTAGATGAATCATGTGTCTATCAGCTCTAAATGGTTAAGTCTAGGAATCATTCCATGTAAAGAGTGGAACCCATTTTTTACAAGTAAACATGCATACTATGGAACTATCTTTCACAAAGAAAGTCAAATTACAGGGCACAATTGACATATACAATTTGATTACTTCCAGGAATCCAAGTAGCCGAATATTTCTAAGTGTGTCTTTCCATGAAATGTCAAGCTGTTGTCCTCTTCATTCACTAGGAACCATATCAACATAGTAGTTAAAATTATATTAGTTAAACAGAAGCAACCATGGGTAACAACAAAGATCCTCTCTGAAGAGGCCATAAATTAGGAGGCATTTGTTAAAACCTCTGACTGAGAGATCAAACGAATGTGGATTCGAATCCTAGTTCTATTAATTCTTCAACACTTGATACTAGAGAGGTGGATCTAAATTATACCTAATGATTGAAAATGCTGAGAGGTAGGTTAGAGTTCTAAATGTATCCCTAAGCAGAATCTTGCATTTTAATTTTTTTTTTCTGATTATGTGAACTGGGAAAGGTAAAGGTAGATTTTGCTAGTTCTTTTCAGATGTGCTCACAATAGCTTTTATACCACAAGTTACTTTTACCAGCCACTACCCAATCTGTAGATCATACTTGTTTGAATACTTTCCTTCTCATTCTAATTGTTTATATAATTGACTGATAGCAGCCAGTGGAGTGGTAAAAGACGTCTTTAAAAACAGACATCTAAAAAAAGAATTGTAAATAAATACAAGTCCTTTGACTTCATATTGTTAATGCTCATTAATTTTCTAAAATTATTAATTTAATTTTATTTATTCATTAATTTATTTTAATTTGACCAGAGAGAGAGAGAGAGAGAGAGAGAGCGAGGGAGAGAGAAAGAGAAAGTGAGAAAGTAAGCCATCAGGTCTGGGACTCGAACCATGGTCGGCCATGTGAGAGTGTCCAGTCCCTTAGCCACCACACCACCTGCTGGTCCCAATGCCTGTTAATTGTAATCACTGAATAAGTGAAGGAGATGTTAAGTGTTTCTGTTCTAGGCACACTGTTTTCCTCAAGGGCCTCTCTATCTACGTGAAAGGACAGAATCGGTACATGTCAGTTTAGTTGTTTTCTTTGACAAGTAATTATAGTCAGCTAGTGAATCTAGTTTATATTAACAATGGATAATTATGAGTTTTATTGATTATGGTCCTATTTGAAAACCCTATTAAAAGAATAATTGCAACAACACTGTTTTTATTACATACTTAGCAGTAGTAGTAAGTACTTGGAATTATAGAATAATTACAGTATGCCAGTTCTCTGCTAAGCATTTCACATCTCACATCTATTATCACAATTAATCCTCAAAGCAGTCTTATGAGTGGGAAAGGTTATTACTTACATTTTTCAGGGGTGATGAGGTAGAGTTCAGTAAATAGATATGGAAATACATACATCTTCCAAGGGTGACACCCCTGGGGATCACATGGTATTTAAAACTGTATCCATGAGACTTCTCTCCATGTGTGGTAGAACTGTCCTTTAGATATAGAAGTTTATGTCATTTACAATGAATCAGTAGTAATATTAACTTGAGTGACAATAGGAAGACAGTTCTCCTTATAAACTCACACACATCCATGCACACAGCAAGAGTAAAACAGTGAACTACAGTGTTACTCTATTTGCTGGTGTGAACTTTCCTCCCTTTTTTTTTTTTTTTTTATTTAAGAGAGATTTTTGCTATAGGGCATGTGCACTTATCAGAGAGAAAGAGAGAGACAAAGAGAGAGAAAAGTAAGAAATCACCCCCCAGGAGGTATGGTCATGCCACAATCCCACATCCTCCAGTCTCTTCTCAGAATTTTAGACACATAGGCTCATGCGCTTGACATAAGTTTGAAGGAGCCAGGTCCGGGACTCCTGTAACCGACTATGTGGGAGTCCAGCAATGAAACCATTATGCCTCTGCTGGTCCCTTCCTGTCCTCCTTTTCTTTAACACCTTGAAGGATTAGTAGAGAGGTGCCCCAGCAATGTGGATACAAGGTCAAATGGTTTTGTAAAATCTGTAAAAGTAGGCATACTGGTTCACAGCACTCTTCTGACTTGCTCCTCACACTGTCCTTAACATCAGTAGTCAGAGAAGCCATGGTCATTTCTTGGAACAGGGAAAAAGGAAGGGAACATTTCAGAGGCCAATAGGCTGTGACACTAATAAAGCTGAAGCTTCAGGTGTGCTCATTTGCAGAGGTGCCTTCAAGGTCCTATACCTTAGTCTGTATTTAAAACTGTAGATTACATATAAACATATATGTAATATATAAAAATATATATGTAACATACAATTAGACATGCAAATATATATTTATATTTAATTATAAATATATAAATATGTATATATATATATATATATATAGAGAGAGAGAGAGAGAGAGAGAGAGAGACAGAGATTTTTTTTTTCTTTTTAAAGAGGCAGGAGTATTTCTGGAAACCATATTATATGAACTAGTAAGAACTTAACTGTACATGGGAATGATTACAAATCAAATATATGTTGTTAAATAAAATACATCCCCAACTTAACCTTTTGACATTATTTGTTTGTCGGTACGTTATTATCTGTCTCTCTCATTGAAATGTAATTTCCACAAGGGCTAAGATTTTGTTCTGTTTGTCTTTTTATCCTAGCTCCAAGAAGAATGTCCAGCACACATTAAGTGCTTATTAATTATTATTATCTTTATTATCTTTATTTCTAGAGGGTATGTGTGCTTACCAGAAATAGAAATAAAGAGAGAGAGAGAAAGAGAGAGAGAGAGATACCAATCCTGCCAATGGGTCATGGTCACACTGCAATCCATTTTCCTCCATTTCTCCATCCTGTTTGGGCCTCACCCTTACACATGCCCAACATGTTTTCAAGCCTCTGGGGCTGAGATTCAAATAGCAATCAGCCATGAAATTTCTGACTCTCTTATCTCCTGATTATTAAAGAATATAAATATAAATTAGAACATTGTTAAAGTTAAAGCAACTTGGAAGAGTCAGAACTGCCCTAACCAGCAGAACTCAACTGAAATAAGGTTATACTAGTGTATATAAGTATTATCTTCTATGGTTTGGATAATAGTTTTCCTTCAAAGTTTCATGTCTTGGAATATGAATGTCTCCCCTCCCACCTAAATCCATGTGTTGGGACTTGATTATACTGTTAAGTGAAAATTTAATTCTTCCATTGTGTCTTGGGATGGGGCCTTTGGATAAGATAATGTCATTAGTATGAGATCTACATTATTTAATTCTGATGTGGATATGTAGGGAAAGAAATAAGAAAAAGAGAAAACCACATGGATAAATACCACACTCTGCTCTGCAAGTTCTGCCTTCTGTTAGCTTGTGATCCTTTCCAACTTCCTAGGCACCAGAACCATGAGTCAAAATGAACCTTAATTCTCTTAAATTCACCTGTTCTTAGATATTTATGTTTGTAAAACAAAAACAGACGACGACAGTTTATTCAGAAAAAGATTGGTTTATCACAAATACTGAGAAAACTGATAGCTTTTAAATAAATATTTCTAGGATTAATCTATGGCGTAGACTATTTTGAGCCAAAAAAGGGTCTTGTAGTCCTCAGTGTGAGACCAGTTCAGCTTCAATGATGTGCCAAAAATTCTTAGCCTGACGTCTTTAAACTTTCAATTATCTTAACTTCCTTGGACTGATTCAATACCTAACGGTCAGCTTTTCTATTTCCCTCTAAGACAGCTGTTATAGATACGATATTCTGTTCATATCTAGTTATTTGATAGAGACTGCACATAGTAAATTGAATCAGGATTTCTAATTATGATTTGTTCTCTTTTATGTAGTTTGACCACAGAAATAATTATAATAATCGGGTGCTATGAGTAATTCTAGTTGCAGTGACTGTAATATCTAATTTTAAGTTAATCAACTGACATTCCAGTTACTTTATCATCCTTTTAAAATAGATTCTCTGAGATTTAAAAAAAATTTAAAAAAGAGCACAGAGTCTATATATCCTTTTCCTGACAATTTTCTTTTTTACAATTTTCCTTTTCTGATTCAATGGATTCCGACTAAAGGATACAAAGTATCCATTGTGTCTTGAACAGAGCATAAATCTACATTATCTCACATAACACTCATGAGAAATAATGTTGTCATTTCATTTTTATAGACAAGAGAAAGTCAACAATATGCATTATTTATTCAAGGTTGAAGGACCAGTAAGTAATTTTGTCACCGACTTATCCAATTTATTGATCATCTACTATGCACTGCACATGTATCTAGATTTTAGGGAGATTTCAGTAACTACAACAACATTTATATTCTAGATAAAGTAGACAGTTATAACTATGTAATAAGTAAGAAGACAATGTATGCTATGATGGAAAAATAGATAGAAAAGAGTGAATGTAATTAGAAATTCTGGTGCTGGTCAGTTTAAGTCTGATTGAGAAGAGGCATTTGAATACTGATGCAAAGACCTGAAAAAGGTAGTTACGTTAGTTCTGTGAGCATCGAGGGAAAGAGTGCTTCAGGAAAGAACAGATCAAGTGGAAAGACTCCAATATAAGAAATTACATGGCATGTTCTAGAAAAAGCAAGGCCAGCGAGGTTGAAATCAAATGAATGAGGGAGAATGCTAAGAAATGAAGTCAAATAGGCAGGACTTTTTCAACATGTTAGCTTTTATTCTGAACAAAATGAGAAATTATTGCATGTTTTTGAAGTGAGTGAAAATCCACCTTATATTTTTAAAACGATGACAGTGTTGGAGTGAAAACAAACTGGGGAATGAGAGAAGAGTAGATACAGGAGGCCAGCTTAAGATCAATCTAAAATAGTATTCCAGGATGAGGGTCTGTTGGCTCATATCAAGATGAAGTAATAAGAAACAGGTAGATTTTGGACATAGTTTAATGGTAGAACCAATGACATTTTCTGATAATACATTTGTGGAGAAAGAGAGCAATAAAACAGGATGAGAAAGTTTTAGGCATGAGTACCCAGAAAGATGAGATTACCATAGAACTAAGAAAGGCTGCAGATGGATTTTTTTTTTTTTTTTGTGGTAGGGGGGACAAAAGTGGAAATTAATTTTGGACAGGGAAATTTAGTAATGTCTATTAGACAGTTAAGTCAAGTTGAGTTAAATTGAAAGATAGATATGCAAGCCTAGAATTCTGAAGAGAAATATCAAATGAAGACATAAACTTTGGAGTTGTGGTATATACATAATACCCAAAGTCATGATCCTGAAGGAGTCATCAAGAAAAGGAATGTCGGACAAGCAGTTAGCATAATGGCTATGTCGCTGGACTCCTATGTAGTCAACTGTGGTTCACATCCCGGACCTGGTGGCTTAAAACTCACTCCGGGCACATGTGTGTGCGTGCCCAAGATCCCGAGAGAGGAATGGAGGAGAAGGGATTGCAGCGTGGCCATCCCCCCAGAGTGAGGGGTGATTTCTCACTTTCTGTCTCTGTCTCTCTCTGTCTGGCGAGCACACGCACCTGATAGCGAAAACCTCTCCAAAAAAAAAAAAAAAAAAAAAAAAAGGAATGAAGGAATGTCAATTGGAGACACTAAGAAGGTTAAACACTGAGTCATAGGGATGCTTTAATATCCAGGAAAAGAGGAAGATCTAGCCTGAGTCACAACAGTTCTCTCATAGGGTGAAACTAAAAGAATGTGGAATCCTGGATTCCAAGTTAAAAAAAAAAAAAACAGGATGAAAAACAGAGTAATGGACCATATCAGAGTCTGCTGTCAGGTTAAAATGGACAGAATGAAAATTGACATTGGTTTAGCCAATAAAAGGTCAAGGCAACCTTGATAAAAACATTTATAGTGGAATGATGGAGTTAAAAATCTGGATAGAGGTGACTGAAGAAAGTAGTAGAAAGGAAATTAAAGTCTGATGGTACAATCAAATCTGTGAGGAGTTCTGTTGCAAAGCAGTAGAGAAAAGGGAACGTTACTAACAAAAGAAGTAGGGTTCACAAAGGATGATTAAATCTGGTTTCATTTTAAATATTTAAGGTGCAAGAAAAATACCATGATATTATGACGATAGGAAGTGATCTGACAAAAGGGAAAGATGGGGGGGGCAGTAGATGGCATAGTGGTTAAGGCACTGAACTTCCACATGGCTAAGCATGGTTCTGGATCCAGTGGCTTGAAACTCATGCCAGGCGCATGTGCGCCCCAAATCCAAGAGAAGAATGAAGGAGAAGGGACTATGGCGTGGCCATCCCCCATGGGGATAGATTACTCGCTTTCTGTCTCTCAGTCTCACTGGCAAGCTCACGCACTCTATGGCAAAAATTTCTCTCCAAAAAAATGAAGATTAGCTGGAGCTAGATTTTTTTTTTTCTTTTTTTGGAGAGGTTTTTGCTACAGGGCGCGTGCGCTCGCCAGACAGACAGAGAGAGACAGAGAGATAGAAAGCAGGAAATCACCCCCCAGGGGGGATGGCCACGCCGCAATCCCTTCTCCTCCATTCTCCTCTCGGGATCTTGGGCACGCACGCACACGCGCCCGGCGTGAGTTTAAGCCGCCGGGTCCGGGACTCGAACCGCGGTCGACTACGTGGGAGTCCAGCGACATAGCCATTACGCTAACTGCTGGTCCCGCTGGAGCTAGATTTTTGTGCGAGAAGGGATAATGAGACCAACTGAATGCAAATGGTGACCTTTTGTTTATGTGGAAGCATCATTAGTAGGCCCAGCCCTGTTAATGCAGTGGTAGCACGAAGCTCTGTAGTGCTGGAGGCCGTGTAGAAGACTAGACCATGCTGGGAACACATGTGTCCATGATCCTAGCCGATTGGGAAGGTTGGAGACGAGGATTGTGCCATGAAATCCTGTTGAGGGTGCTTGTCTCTCTTTTTCTTTTTCTTTTTCTTTTTCTCTCTCTCATAAAATAAATTTTAAAAAGGAAAATAATAAGTCACCTAAATTAATAAATAAGAAAGTCAAGTGTAGACTCAGAGTACTGGGCAGATTTGGAAGAATCTTTTGGGTGAGAGCCTTTACAATTTTATATTTTTATTTCTCTAAGGAAAGTATAGAGCAATGTCATCAGTGAAAGTGTGAAGATGGAAGGGGAAATAATTGGATTCAGGGAAGTGAAAGAGTGAATAGTCTATGACCCAGATGTGCTTGTCAGGCATCATTAAAAATCCATTTGAAATCCAGAAATTAAAGTGAGATCACACAACACAGTCACAATCAGCTGTCCCAGTGCAGTTTCATTACAAAACAAAGTTCAGGCTTAGTCTGGTGGTACTTAGTTTACTACTTCAGGTGAGAGGACCAAGGAATATGAACTTGTATTATCCTAGGAGTTTAATTTAGGTAAGAGGGGGAAAAGAAGACACCAAAGTTATTCATTAATTCTGCTGTTCAACAATGGTCTTGGATATTCCTAATAAGCTATGCACAGAGTGAGGTCCTGTGTAAAATTTTGTAAACACAGTGGACACGTGTCCTGCCGTCATGGAATGGGCACCTCACATGGGAAAATGACAAGAAAAGCCCCACAATATTTAATTCAAAATTTTGTAAATATTATTAAGGAAACAAACCATTTGCTCATCTAGGAAGTACTCTTGTAAGTAGCTCATGCACATGTGTATATTTTTATATTGAGCAAGTAATTTAGGGAGGGTGACTAAACACTTCTCTGAGGAGGTGATAGGCAAATTGAAACCTAAAGGATGAAAAACAGACTTTCCCTGTGAAGAGTGGAGGGAAGACAGTCAGGGTACAGAAAAGCACACTGACAAAAACACAGTCAAGGAAGAGGCTGCTTGGTATATTTAAGGGGCTGAAGGAGACCAGTGTGGCTGGAGGATAGCAAGTAAGATTATGTTATGGAAGTCTGAAAAAAAATCAGGAGCCAGCACGAAGGCAAAATTGTTTCCTATCTATTTGTTTTCAAACTAATTACCTTTGTATTCCACCATGTGCAAGTATTTAGGAGTCAATAAATAGAATTCTTCAAATTCAGTTTGTAAGCCTTTATTTCTTTCAGGAGTTATACCATAGCACTTACTTATGCTTGGTAGTAATATCCTCCCTTCTCCAGACCTCATAATTGTCCCCTTAGTGCTGCTCTGTAGACCATAGCTCTGTGGTTTACTCTCTAGAATAATTGAATACATTAATATATGCTAATGTATAAATGATTCGTAATGGCTATGGGCATTACCTCTCTCCTGAGCATTTCACATTTTCATAGGGATTTTCTCATAACACGAAGGAGTGACTCTATTAGTGCCCATTTTAAACACTGAGCAAGCCATTTTCGTGTGATTTAAACACACTATTTCTCTAAATATGTTATCTTAGAAAGTTTACATTCCACAAAATTAAAGAGAAATATATACCTCATCTGGTACATTTTCCCCACACTGGTCTAACAGTCATTTCTGCAGATGACACATCCACATTGTTGATGTATTTTAACACTTATGTGAAATCCTTGTTTTTTTTTTTAAGTTTCCCAAATCATTCAGGAAGACCTAACTCTACATGTGACATTTCGTTCTTTTCCTGTAAAGCTTGCTACAGTCCTTACCGATTTCTCAGAAAGCATATAAATCTTTCAGATTGGTGTATTATGCAGTATTCATGGTTTGTCTGTGTACTTGCAGGCCTGAAACACTAAAAAAGGAAAAGCATTCACAGTTGAGTCAATTATAAGAGTATGTACTCCTTGAAAATCAGATATATAAGTACAGGTAGAAGCTTGGTCTCATAATTTTCTGGGTACAGAGAGAACATAATAAATATATGGGCAGATAGAATAATAAGGTGATAACTGATACCTAGGTTGTAAAAGCTATTCTCATTCTGTAAGAAAAGCACTCCCCAAAACAACTGGATATTAATTTATTATTATTATTATTTATACATTCAATTGTTATACATCATTTAGATTGTAAAGAGAATTTACCCAGCATGAAATACACCTCATACCAGTGCAGTTGAGAATACGATACACGTCATCAGCAACAGGTAATAAACCATTTCTGTGTCCCACAAATGTCTTACCACTCTATTTTTTTCAAAAATTTTCTTTCTTCCACTCTTCCACTCTCCCACTCTTCTTCCACTTTGTACCCAGTGTCCATAACAATTTTCAATGCTTTTATGTCCTCTAATCTTTCAGTCTCTACTATAGAGTGTGGACAGTCAGTATATGTTAAGTGGAGACATACAATGTCTTTCTTTCTTAGCCTGACTTGCTTAACTCAGCAATCAATCTTCCATATTCATCCATTTTCTATCAAATGCCAGAGTCTTGTTGTTTTTTATGGCTGAATAGTATTCCACAGAGTATATTTGTCACACTTTTTCAATCCACTCATCTCTTTGTGGATATTTGGTTTGGTTCCATGTCCTAGCAATTATGATTAATGCTATCATACACATAGATGTGCAAGTGCTTTTCCAACTGAGCATTTTCCTGTCCTTTGGTTAGATACTCAAGTGTAGAACTGCTGGATCATATCGTAGTTCTATCTGAAGGTCTTTGAGAAAACTCCACATTGTTCTTCACAGTGCTGCACCAATTTACATTCCCAACAACAATGTAGGAGAGTTTCCCTTATACCACATCCCCACCAGCACTTATCGGTTTTTTTTTTTTTTTTAATCTTAGCCATTCTGACTGGGGTTAGGTTGTATCTCATTGTGGTTTTGATCTGCATCTCCCTTATGATGACGATGTTGAGCATTTTTTTATATGCTTTTTGGCTGTTCATATGTCTTTCTTAGAAAGTTGCTTATTCAGCTCCTTTTCCCATCTTTTATTTGAGTTAATCATTTTTTTTCCAGGTAAGCCAATTGGATAGTTCTTTAAGGCCAGTTTAACCAAATTGTACACTGCATTAGTTTAATGATTTTAAGTCATCTTAATGCAGTTAAAAAAAAAAGATGAACAGACTCTAGATAAAGAGATATGACCAACTTTTATAGAAGATGTAATATAACAAGGCAAGGAAACTTAATGAGAAAATAAAACTTATTACCTGTTTTTGTGCACCATTGCCTTGTGCAATGCCTGGGACAAAAATATTTGTTAATGAATTAATAATGAATAACAAAGAAGAAGCTTAAGAGCAGGAAGTGAAAGAAGAGAAAGCAAAATAAATAATAATTGACATTAGTATAGTAATTTTAATTTTGCAAGAGAATTTTCTTCTGGTGACTAATTCAGATGAAGAAATATCTATCAATATACTTAAGGAAATTTATTTAAAAAATGCTAGCACATTCTTGATTATTTATTAGTTTAATTGATCCCAAGACTCTTAACCATAGCAAAATTAATATAAAAAATATTGGGATCAGCAGATGGCATAATGGTTACATCACTCTACTCTAAAGTAGTCAACTACGATTTGAGTCTCAGACCCAGCAGCTTAAAACTCATTCTGCCGGCATGTGTGTGCATGTCCAAAATCCCAAGAGGAGGATTGAAGAGAAGGGATTGTGGCATAGCTCTACCCACTTGGGGGTTATTTTTCACTTTCTGTCTTTCTCTCAATCTCTCCAGTGAGAGCATGCACACTATAACAAAAATTTCTCTAAAAAACAAATAACACTAACCATTTTCTAGAAATGGTTTGTTTACCCATTTTCTATTCAACAAATATTTATTGAAAATGTACTAAATTTCAGACATTCCACTTAGGTTTGGGAATCTGTTAGCAACAATATATGGTGTGTTACTATCCTCATGATTTTTTTAAAAGAATTTTGCCATAGAGTGCATAAAGTGAGAAATTACTACTCCAAGGGGGATGGCCGTACTGTAATCTCTTCTCCTCCATCTATCTCCTCCTGGGATTTTGGGCACACATGCATACATGTCCAGCATGGTTTTCAAGCTACCAGGTCCAGGACCCAAAGCACAGTCTGCCATGTGGGAGGCCTTGTGGGTGTTCAGTGCATCAATCACTATGCCACACTCACAACATTTTAATTAGACAAATATCCAAAACATGTACATACAAAGTGAGAAATTACATTAAAGAAACACTCAAGATTCTAAAAGAATGTTTTAAAGGGCTGATCTTATTTTGGGTAATCAAAAGGGACTCTCTTAAGGAAGCAATATTTAAACTGAAACTTAACATAAGAATATGAATTAACCAGGCAAAGATGTAAGTTGGAGAGTGAAGAGCATTCATGGCAAACATATGTGTGAAGATATCCTAAGAACAAAAGGGACATGGCTGGTTTGTGGATCCACAAGAAAGCAGATGTTAGTTGAAGAAGTAATGATTGGCAGAGGTGAAGGCTAGAGGCATAAATAGCAAGACCATATGAGAGTTTTCACTCTATGCCTAGAATTTTGTAAAAACCATAGTTGGGACTGTTAAGCAGAATATAGTCTAAACTTTGGTTTTTGGAAAAACATTAAGGAGAAAAATAGAGGCAAGACATTTATGGGACTAAGAAATGGGCTATTATCTGTTGAAGATATTGTGTATAGTATTCCCAACTGGACTGGTGAGAAAAATATTCATGTTGGAATGTTCACTAAGTGACATATGTGATTGCATGTATAAAAGAAATGGAAATAAAAAATATTAAAAAAAATAAATAATATTTTTGGTTCGGCACATAAACCTATTTGAAGAGCTAGTCCAAATTGGAGATAGGATGGATTAGGTAAAGATGGCAGTAGGACTTTTGGAGAGCTGGGGACAGGTTCAAGTTATGTTTAGAAGGTAACTTGGTGAATGACTTAATATTGTATTTGAAACAGATATCAAGGATTTATTAATCCTGGATTTCCTGCATGAGGTCCTGGTAGAAGAAGAAGTTCTACCATGATGAAGAATCTGAAGAAAGTAAAGATCTACTTTGGAAAAAGTCAGTTATTAAAGTTGAGCACATTGCTTTTGTCTATATAAATGGACAAGTACGTTGTCAGTAACATTCATATTAATCTCAGAGAAGAGTATAAGACTGTAGATTAACCTAACACATAGCCAAGTTTACAAGATTGTTAAAGATCCTTTCCCTGATATTGTCTTTAGGTATTTCTTGGCATTCTCACCTTGTTGTATTTACTTCATCCTTAGAACTTCTGGTTCTCCAAATGCTCTATCCCTGTCACATGGTGTACTGACACTTTTGTTCTAGCAATCCCTCCTCTTCATGTACCTAAGGCTTATGCATTCTTCTTACATTAGTGCATGCTCAGCCTCTGTAGCACAGTCAGTGAACTACAGAACTGCAGTGTTAGCAGCCACACTGCCCACTGTGGTTCAGATTTCTGGTCAGTCAATCTGAAGTTCACCATGTGCCCAAGATCCTGATGAACAGGAAGGTTAGTGGATAGCAAGCAATCACAGTATGACCAGGTCCTGTTGAGGGTGTTCTTTCTTTTTTTCTCTTTTATGTGTGCATATGCATACATGTGCTCTTCATCATGAATTTTTAAAAATCACTGCTGAGAGCATTTGCTTTATACTGCTAACCAAATTATGAAATGCCATTGTCTTAGGCTGAGCTCTTGAACAAGGTCCCAACAAACCAGAGCAAATCAAACTGGAGTCCCTTGTGTTAAATGCCACATAATCAAACTGAATTTTAAATTTTAAGTAAGCAAGTAGATTCCAAAATAGATCAACTTTTTTTTCCCTGAAAACAAGAGATTTCATTCTGAGTCAACATAATAAGGAATTTTCCTCTACTTTAACACTAAAAAAAAAAAAATAAAAAATAAAAAAAAAATAAAATAACCCGTTGCCCGTTATAAACTTATGTTAACCAGTCAGCTATCTTTTGTTTGTTTAAATGTTTTTATTTCTTTTGCTCCATTTCCTTATGCAGTGCACTATTCTGCCATTGCCTAGTGGGAGTTCCCATTCTATTAATATTTCATAGAATAGAGGCCATCTGATTCATGAATGGTGAATAGAAGCCAATTAGCTCTATAGCTAAAATTGTTGTAATTTTATCCCTTGATAGTTTTCAGGTGACCTCAAAGAGATCTGAAAAAAATTTCTGATGACTCTAGGATTCCCTGAGGAACCCAGAAGACACACCATGGATGACTTTTTCTGGGCTCCTCTGTTTTCCTCATGAAACCCCAAAAGTCATTAAGTTTCTTTCAAGTCTGGCTCTGCTCAGGTTTGCATTTGAGCTTCCTCATCTCTTAGGCTTATAGAGTCCCAAGTGTTACGTTTATTCTGTGAGAAAGCGTGTAACCTCAGGGTACCAGAGGTTAGCTTATGGTTGTTCTGTCAGTGGGCACATGACCTTTGAGTTTACAGTGACTGATGTGTTACTGGCAAAAAAAGATGCAGTTTCCAAGGTAACTAATAGCAGTTGCAATAAATTGGGGGAGTGTGACTTTGGCTCCCAGAATTTTCAAGGATTTAATTTTCCTCTCTTAATATCTTTTCTTCTAATGAACTGAAGTAAGGAAAATCACTTACAGCTTTCGCTCTCTCTCTCTCTCTCGTCAAAATAAAATAAATAAATAAATAAATAAATAAAATTATAAAAAAAGAGTTACAATGGCCAGTATATAGAATGTCTCAGATCAACAAAACTGTATATTCATATATATATAGTTAGATAGATAGATAGATAGATATAGATATAGATATATACTCACAAAATTTGAATTTAAATACACAGTGCACAAATAAGAACTAGATATATTCTTGGTTTTAAGGAAAGTGATATTCTATTAAAAAAGCAAACAAATTGCTTTTTAATTCATGCTATAATTACGTACAAAAAAATTTTAGCTTCAGACAAGTTACAATGAGATACAACAGGCATAGCAAACTGAAAGCTCCTTGGTCATTTCTCAAAAGTCTTTAAGAATTCCAGACTTTTCTCAAAAGTCACCTTAAAGAAGCTCTTCTGAATTTGAGAATGGATGGCGGGATTTTCCTGACATTTAAAACAATCTAGAAAGCTGTGATCCTCGATTACAGGGAGTACAACTTAGAAGAGGGCCACTGAACTACCCCTCTGATTTTTCAATCCCTTTCAAAGGTAGCACTTTGTTGATTTCTTAGAGCAATAATTTACTCAAAGATATTACAAGTATTGTGAATTAGTCTTCATTTCTCTCCCTGAATTGATCCTTAAGGGTTTAAACTGTAATTATTTTTTAGAATTATTTTATTTAACTTTATTTATTTATTTATTTTAATTTGACCGGAAAGGGACAGAGTGAGAGAGATGGGGGGGCAGAGTGAGGGAGAGAGAGAGAGATAAAATGAGAAAGTGAGCCGCCAGGTCCAGGGCTTAAACTGTGGTCAGCCATGTGGGAGTCCAGCGCCCTTAACCACCACGCTACCTGCCAACCCCTCAACTGCAATACTTTAATCTTTTATATCTAGAGGACAAAAAGATTGCTTTTCAAATACTAGACATTTAATTTTTTTCCCAATTGAATTGCACATAATGGTCCTCTCTAATGATTTATATTACTTAGATATAGCATATGTGTTTATAGGCATGAAGAGTTAGACATCAGGCCTTTGGTCAAAATATTACTTATTATTTTCATAATTATTTTACTCTGCAGTAGTCAAACTGTACTTAGAATTTTAAAGCTTAGAGACAATTCCTTTTCACAGGTTGTATTGTAACAAATTTATCCATGTTTATAAGGAACCTACTTAATTTTTGCATAAGGTCTTCTTGTATAAAGGAATAAAATCAGTATATTTAAATATCCTCCCATAAGCATCATCTGTGAATCTGTATAAGCTGAACTTACTGGTTAGTGGTTCTAAAACTGTTGCCCATAAATAAGGATAACAATTATTCTTTGGGGAAGAACATTGGTACCAAATTTTATCTCTAATTTTTTCAGTGATAAATGGAACCTAAGTTTTCACAATTGATGTAGACTTGAAAAAACAATTCTCAGCTGAATCTAGGGATAAAATAATATGATAAAAATCCCCATAATATTTCAGAGAACTATTCAAGAACCTCAATCAGTAAGTTGACAAACAAATCTGGACAGGAATTGAAAAATTTATTTCCTCTCTAACTCATAAGTATATTTGATAGGTATTATTCTCTACTTTGTACAATTTTCAAATTTTACTAATACAAATTTCCTTTTGAGCCATTAAGTCAGCTATGAGTTATTGTTAGATAGCCAGAGCAGGTGAAGAGTAAATTATTTGGAACTTTCACTTTCCTCAAGCAGGATACCAATAGAAAATTATTAACCAATAGTCCCATTGGAGAAGCCAAGAAATGAAATGATGGGAAATTGAATTGAAAGTAATAAAGTGATATATATTTCCAAACATTTTTCCTATAATGATATCTTATTTACAGCCAGATAAAGGTATGATTTCAGTTATCTGTTAATACTGAACATGCAGTTAGTTTAATCTCAAGTGATGGATGTACCCCACAGATATCTCAAGGAGTCATAACTGCATACACCACATTTCTTCTTTTTAAGAAGATATTTAGGATCTACTCCTATCTACCTCTCTATACAAGTTATTAGACAAAAGCTGGTGAGCAAGAGGCCAGTGTTTGAGACCAATACATGTAGAGCTTAAACAATGACAGAAAATAAGGAACAGAACAAATACATACATTATGCATTATATTATTGAATTTTCCAGCAGGATAACAGATGCAGAGCTTTTACCTAGCGATTTCTCCACTTCTGTAATTTATAATATGTAGTATGAAGCTACCAGCCTTCCAGAATCAAAATGTCTAGAAAATTGGCATTGAGAATTTTCCAGCAATGGCTGCAGCCATTCACTGCCAAAACTTTACAAAGTGATTTGCTCTTGAGAAACAAAATTCAGCTACTCGAAGAAGTCCTTCCAGGTCAACAATATACCAATTTCTTGCACTAAATCTTTCTAATTCACTTCAACTGATGAGGAAGTCTTAATGAATTATGAGCTATATAAAAATAAGTATATTTTGTTTATTTCAGCAGTAGTATTCAAACAAATATTTTGTGGGAATTTCCAGAAGGAATACATGAGTATTACCCATGGATGATGAAGACAAGAGAAATTTGGACTGAGGAAATAAACGAGGTAAGTGATGGGAGTAATAAAAGGAATTCACTATTCAGGCATGCAATCCACTATAGGGGGCCAGTAGCTATATGTTTCTGTCTCTGGAAAATAATGCTTGAAGTGTTTCAATACCAATGTATTTCTAGACAAAGAATACTATGGCAGACTGTGCTTGCAAATTGTCATTCAATACTTTAACATAGGTTTTTCATGAGGAAAGCAATTTTAAAATTTTCTTCTTTGAGTGAGGGAGGAAACTTGTTCCCTAGTGCAATATGTCTGCAGTGTAATATATTGGAAAGAAAATCGAATGGGAGAATCAAACATGGCTGAATTTTTGACTCTAACAATACTTTGATTCTTTGAGTTTCAGTTGCTCATCTGCAAGATGAGAATGGTAGATCAAATTTTATCTTTGTCTTTTGATCTTTCCAAATGAACCACTTACAAAGTTAACTAATTCTGCATTATAAAATTTAGAAACTATATTCAAATATGTAATAAAATGAAAATAACAAAATACATGTGCAATCATATCACTTATATTATCAAAAGCACATTTTTTCAAGTGCAGGTTGACAATCTTTATTGGGTCATAGTATCAACTTGATTGATTCCCATTATTGCCAAGCAGGAAGAAATGGAATAGAAACTACTAAAAATATAAAGACAAATATTGCCTCTTGATGCTTTTAGTGTAGTAGCTTACATATTATATATTCATGTATGCATGTTCTGGATAACAGTGTAAATTATGTTTCTTATTCTTTACCAACATAAATAATATTTGAAGCCACTAACAGTGTCTTTATTTGAGCTAAAGAAAAAAAGAGATTTTACTCACCTATAGTAGGATCATGATAATCAGGGAATTGATGACTAATAAACTGCATCGTCATTGCTGAAAGGAAAAAAAAAACATAAACTTAACTCAATAAAAATTCACCCCTGAGGGGTGCTTTTTCACTTTCTCTCTTTCTCCCACTCTCTCTGGTAAGAACACACATCCTATAGTGCACACATCCTAATAGTAATAAGTAGCTATGCCAAAAAAAAAAAAAAAAAAAAAAAACCCACAACATCAACAAAAAGATAAAGAAATTATCTTTGAAGCTCCCATTGGTTATAAAGCTACCATTAATATCTAATCAGAGTGGATAAAAGATATAAACCTAAGACTGCAAACTATAAAACTATTGGTGGAAATCACTGAGAAAAATCTGGGAGACATTGGGGTAGGCAAAGACTTCTTAAGCAAGACCCCCAAAGCACAGGTAATAATCCCCAAAATAGATAGGTGGGAATACATCAGATTAAGGAATTTCTACACAGCAAAGGACACCGTAATTAGTGTGAATTGACAACCCTGGGAATGGAAGAGAATTTTTGTTAACTGTGCCTCAGATAAAGGACTGGTAACCAGAATATACAGAGAACGCAAGTTGCTTTCCTGGAAGAAAATGATTAACCCAATTAAAGGATGGGAAAATGAGCTGATTAAACAATTCTCTAAGGAAGATATACAAACAGCCAAAAAGCATATGAAAAAAAGCTCAACATTCCTCATTTTAAGGGAGATGCAGATCAAAACCACAATGAGATACCACCTAACCCCAGTCAGAATGGAGAAGGTTAAAAAAACAAATAATGATAAGTGCTGGAGAGGATGTGGTGAGAGTGGGACACTCTTACACTGTTGGTGGGAATGTAAATTGGTCCAACCATTGTGGAGAATAATATGGAGGTTCCTCAAAGACCTTCAAATAGCATTACCATATTATCCAACAATTCCACCCCTGAGTATCTACCCAAAGGACAGGCGAGCACTCAGTTGGAAAAGTGCTTGCACAACTATTTTCATTGCAGCATTACTCACGATTGCTAAGACGTGGAACCAACCCAAACGTCCACAAATAGATGAATGGATTGAAAAATTATGGCACATATACTTCATGGAATACTATTCAGTCATTAAAAAAAAGGCCCTGGAATTTGATATAAAGTGGACGAATATGGAGGATTTGTTGCTGAGTGAAGCAAGTCAGGCTATGAAAGAGAGACTGCATGTCTTCACTTAACATATACTGACTGTCTGCACTCTATGGTAGAGACTGAAAGACTGTAGAACATAAAAGCATTGAAAATTGTAATGGACACTAGAGACAAAGTGGAAAGAGAGTGTGGGAGGGGAAGAGCATAGGAAAGGAAATTTGGGGGAAAATGGAGAGGTAAGACTCTTGTGGGACACAGATAAGGTCTTTTATCTGTTGACAAGGATGTGTATGGTGGTTTCAACTGGGCTGGCCTGAAGTGTATATCATGCTGGGTAAAGTCTCTTCACAATCTAAATGATGTGTAGCATTTTAATGTATAACAAATCATTTAAAAAATAAAGTACATTTTTAAAAAGGTATATGATTACATAACTTTTTTTCTTAATTAGCTTTTTACAGTTAAAGTTATCTTAGTCACTTTTATTTACTTAATATATTATTTTCAATGCTTTTCAGTACTTTTCTCTGTAATTTAAAATCCTCCACATTCTTTCCAAAATTTTAATTTGCTAAACATTTGTAATACTATTTTTGGAGAGAATTTCTGCTTGTGGATTTTTGTTAGTAGGATACAAGCAAAACACTGAAGTATAGCAATACATTTGGAAAAGAAAAGTTGTATTATAAAGTAAGAATTTTCCCTTCTTTCTTCCTCACTTCTGTGTGTATGTTTATTGACAGACTCCCCTTGACTAAGATCCCTGATACTTGTTATTTGATCTTGGTCAAGATCCTCTAAGCTTTCTTCTCTATGAGCCCTCAACTTTGACCCCTGTTTTTTGTTTGTTTGTTTGTTTGCTTTTGTTTGTTTGTTTTTTTAATCCTCACTAGGCATGCTTAGCTCACTAGTAGCAAGAATCCTTCTAATCAGTTTAAAGAAAATCTTCCACCCTTGATATCTAGTCATTCTGACTCACCTTCAGTCAGAATTCTGTTAAATTGATGTAACAAGAATCCTCCTATCCTTGGTATTTCCTCTTGGTAGTTTTCTATCCAATGATGCAACACCACCTCTTGTCTTCCCCTACACCTGTTTCTTCTGTATAAATACCAACTGGTATTTGCTGTATTTAGAATTGTGCCCAGTTCTATACTGAGGTCTCTTTTCCCTATTGCTATAGTTCCCAAATAAGATCTATTTTTACTACTTTGTACTGTCACTTCAGTTCTCTTTAACAGTGTTTAAGAACTTTAACAAATGTTTGGAGCAAGGAAGATTCAGTTAAATTCAGCAAACCTGCATAAGGCATTAATCTAACCCTGCTGAGAAATAAAAAGAAATAGAACCTGACCAGTGAAACAGAATTTCTACTTACACTTTAACAGGGGTTTACCTCCTGTCTTTGCATTTACAAAGAAAGTCCAAATACAAAAGTACTACTAGATTTGACTGCTTTGAGCAAATTTTTGAAATACAAATCAATGTTGCTTACTAAGTGTTAGGCTACTTAGGGTAAACAAATTAAAAAAATTTATTAAGTGACTATCAAGGAGCATTTGGAAAATGTTTCTTCTGACCTTTAGAAAAGTAGTTGCTGCTATCTTTTTATTCCTGGCTGGTTTATTCCCAATTAGAATAAAGAGGTCATAAGATTGGTCTCACATTGAGCAATTAGCTTCACTAATCAGTCTTTTCAACTTTAATGATAGCTTACATTCAGTCATTTAAAGCTAAAATGAAGATATTTCCAATCTCTCAACAAAAGAAAGAGATAAACACCTATTCACTAATGCAATTAAGAGCTTAAATATCAATCAAGCATCATTTATTTTCAATTTTAACTCAAAATAACTTGCAAATACTTCTTCATTCTTTCTAATATTACTCTTACTCTATGTTTAAAATCTTTCATTTCTTCTGAATTTCATTAGACTCAAACATGTTTTTATTTTGTAACTATTTTCTTTTCCTTCCATTAGACCTTTCACAATGGTATCAAAATCATCATCAAAAAAATATCACACACACACATCAGCAACTATTTGGGTAAATATAATCTTCAATAAGACATGCCAGTATGTGTGCTCTTTCATAAATTGTATTCATCTCACCTTTTAGTCTGAAATTGCCCACTGCACAAACAGCTACTCTTGTACCTTCTATTCATTAGCGTGCCTGTATGCCATGGCTTAGAAGGGTCTTCATTTTCCTCATTCTGATATCCTATGGACAAATATTCACTCCTTGATCAAACTGTAGTTAGGCTCCTCTGGGTCTTCTCATCTCAACCTCAAGTTCTGGGCTTTTGTATTCCTATTATCTTACAACCTAGTTTTAACAAGAATCCTACAATAGTTTAGAGATAATCTCTCATCTTTGTTATCTTTTCACCCTCAATTTCTAATCACATTCCAACATCCTCCCTACTATACCCCTGGTCATGACCTTGTTCTGTCTTCATCAAGAATTTCATTAAATTTATTTAACTGAAATTTTTCTTACTCATTCCTGATGTTCCACTTAGGGATTTTTTCTTTTATTGACCCTCTCATCTTGTTTCTTGACCATAAATCCCCAATGATCCTTGCTGTATTTTGTGTTAAGCCCAATTATATATTTACTTATTTTTTAAGCAAAAATATGTCATGACTTTTCCGATGACTCAATACATCCAGCTCTGGTTTTCTTTGACAATTCTAATAATAACATTTTTGTTCAAATGTCATCCCACTCAACCCACATATTTAATCTCTTCATCTACCAGGTACCAATAATGCTGGGTGTAAAAGCTACCAAGACACATTAGAAAGCATTGTATATAATAGGGGCTAATTTTTTTGACTACACATTTCAGAAAGAAGTGTGGAGAGTCAGGAAGTTTAGAACAACTTTAAGAAAAAGATATATAAACATTTTAAAAACTGATAAATACATGTGGATATTAGAATTAAGAATCACAGAACAAATATCAGAAATAGATGAATCAATTAATCAAGGATTTATCTGTTACAGTTACGTACAAGAGCAGCTAACGTATATTTAGATAGTAGAGTCTGTGCTTTAAGGGAAACCTGCTGTTTATTGTATAATTGAAAAAACTCTTCCATTGTCAGACCTTCTGACCTACTACTGAGATATAACCAAAGAAAAAGGAACCAGCTGAGCTTTGTTCCAGAACTTCAAAACACAATTTTAGAAAGATTGATTCGTAAAAGTTTCTTTTGTATTTTACAAAGAGAATACCCTATGAGACTTACTTTTTTTAAATGTAAATCATGTATTTGGTAATGGGCTTTATCTGAATACGTATAAAGAACTCTTGTAATTCAATAATAAAAGGACAACCCAATTAAAACATGAGCAAAAGCCTTGAATAAATATTCCCTCAAAGAAGACATGTACACAGCCAATAAGAACAAATAACGATGCTCAACATTATTATCCATCAGGGAGATATAAATGAAAATCACAGTGCTATAGCCCTACAAAAATAAATAAAAAATAAATACACACACACCAAACACACACACATACACACACACACACACACACACACACACACATATGTATGCACACAAAACTTTAAATGTAAAAATATAACATATTAGTCTAGTGTCAAATATATATTAAAATATTCAAGAAATGGTAACTATTTTTACTGAGTGGGAAAATAGTTACACCCCAGTGGGTATGAAATAGTATTTCATCATTGTGAGGGATGAGAGGAAAGGGATCTGGAAAAAAAAGAGAGAAGCATTTAACAGACACAATAATGAAAAGGTATCTGTTGATCATGTATGTAGTAATATCTTGACTTTTGTATGCTATAAAGATGTATTGTGACTAAGTGTAAATTTCAAAAAAAATAAAAATTATAAATTTAGTAAATAAATAAAAAGTGAAAAGATTAATATTATAAGACCTGATTGTGCCTTTAAAATTATAAAAGTATAAGAAGATAAGAGCGATTCACAGCTCTTCACAAACTGCTTATAAACTGCTATTATGGTTTTATCACAATTATATTTCTTTCTCTTTTTTTTCTCCCATAAATGTTTGCTAGTAAGTATGCTTGCTTGAGAAACAGAAAATCAGAAAACAAGAAATCACTCCCTAGGGGAAATGGCCACGCTGCAGTCCCTTCTCCTACAGTCTCTTCTTGGGATTTTGGACACAAATGCACATACACTCAGCATGAGTTTCAAGCCACTGGGGCTGGGACTCAAACTACAGTCAACCACATGAGAGTCTAGGACCTTAATCACCACCTCACTCACTGGCCCTTCTCCACTATATTTAAAAACAATACTGTTGGGAACCAGCAGTTAGCATAATGGCTATGTCGCTGGACTCCCACGTAGTCGACCACGGTTCGCGTCCCGGACCCGGTGGCTTAAAACTCACGCCAGGCGCGTGTGCGTGCGTGCCCAAGATCCTGAGAGGAGAATGGAGGAGAAGGGATTGCGGTGTGACCATCCCCCCTGGGGGATGATTTCTCGCTTTCTGTCTCTATGTCTCTTTCTGTCTGTCTGGCAAGCGCACGTGCCCTATAGTGGAAACCTCCCCCCAAAAAAACAAAAAACAAAAAGCAATACTGTTTGGGCTGTCTAATTGGGGTAACAAACACTCTATGGGACTTCAGAAGAGCCATTTTTTTTTTTTCCAGTGGAGACAATATGTTAAACACAAAAATATCCTTACAAAAATATCTCTTAAATACTTATCAAATTCAATATTGGAGAGAAGCAATCTGTTAAATACCTATCGGTCGGACTACAGACTAAATTTTATTTGCTTTATTATACACAGGTCTGTCTCTGCAGAAGTTTGGAATTCTATTGTTCTTTGCTAGGATCTTTGTCTAAGGGACTCAAACATATCTCTGTTTCCAGAGATTTCAGTTGTATGGATTTTATATCATAATTCATTGGTTCTGAATATCAAATGAAAATGAAAGTCTATGTTTCCTTCCTAACACATACATTTGTATGCACATGTGTACACAATATTGAGACAGCTAGATATCAATAGATCTGAAATAAGAACATATGGCCTAGAAAATACCATCCTAAGTCAGAAATCTACATCCTGATTAGAAAGTCAGGACATTTATAAACAATGCAACATGAGAACACATGGGAACTCCAACCTCAAATCTGCCTTTCCGAAAATGTTAATATTCATTTTAGATAGTCTTCCTTGCCATTTATGTTTTAAAATGTAAATACTCTCAGGATCAGTAGATAGTGTAATGGTCATGTCACTGACTCCCATGTAGTCAATTATGGTTTAAGTCCTAGACCTGGGAACTTAAAATTTATGCCAAGTGCATGTGCATGTGTGCCCCAGATCCCTAGAAAAGAGTGGAGTAGAAGGGAATGTGGCACGGCTATCACTCCTGGTAGTTGATTTCTTGCTTTCTGTCTCTCTGTCTCTCTGGTGACATATAGCAAAAAAAAATCTCTAAAAATGCAATTACTCTCTTAAGGAATAAAATAGAAAGTTTTTATTATTTTCTTTTGGGAGAGATTTTTGCTACAGGGTGAGTGCACTGGCAAGAGAGACAGAGAAACAGAAAGCAAGAATCATCCCCCGGGGGGATGGCTATGCCACAGTCCCTTCTCTTGCATCCTCCTCTTGAGATTTTGGGCATGCATGCATGCATGCCCAGTGTAAGTTTTAAGCCTCTAAGTCCGGGACTTGAGCCATGGTTGACTACATGGGAGTCCAGTAACGTAACCATTACACCATCTGCTGGTCCCAATATGAAGTTTTTAACACTTGAGCATGAACTACTTCTGAAGATCAAGTTGACAAGACATGGCAGACAAGCATGACCAATTTATATTTAGTCAGCACAGATTTAGGAAAGACAGGAAAGCTAGCAAAATAGGACTGGAAATAAATTTTATAAAAATTTATCCTAGAATTTGCCTTGGCTTTGCTAGTCTGTGAAAGATAAGAAGAGTAATCTGAAAATTTTGAAGAGGAGCAGTATCACATTGAAGCTAGGATGACTTTTCTATACAATTCAGAGAATCTTCTAATTCAAAACATTCAGAACATTTTCCAAGGTTTACCAGATGGTGTTCTAATTACAGGGGAGTCTTTTTGTATATATGTATTTGAAATATTAGATATCCCACAAACTCTAAATGACACAAGGATGCATTATTGAATTCAGACATTCATTCACAGTCAAAACCATAGCCAATCTACAAGAAATAGTTGATGTCTCAGGGACTGTATCACTGATCTCAGTCAGGAGGCATTGGATATTAGCCAGTTAAAAGAATTCTGAGGAAGAAGATGATGGGAAGTGAGCACAGGAATTGGTTGGTTCTCAAGAAGTGTCATAGAACCCTCCATCAAAATAGAATTGTGTCTATGAATCAGGTATATACTGGTATTGGACCACTGATTCTCCATTCAATGTGAACCATTATAGTTATCATTTGTACGTATGAAGGTTATTGATATTGGTATGCTAATTTTAAACTCTTCTGCCTTACAAAATTACTTTTTATTTGAATTATTTTCTGTGAAAGTTTAAAAGTAGCTAGGTATACTATCATATCATCTACAAAATGAAATAACTTTCAGGGCCAGCCTGTGGCCTGGTGGTTAAAACAACTGGGTCCCACATGACTAACAGCAAGATTCAAGTCTCAGACCTGGCAGTCAGGAGAACATTCCCGGCATGTGTGTACATACCCCCAAACTTTCTAAAGCTGAGAGAGAAGAAAGAGAAGAGATTGCAAAATGACCGTTCTGGTGGTGGGGGTGGGGAGGGGCGTGGGGTGCTTTCTTGCTTTTTCTCTCTCTGTCTCTTTCCAGCTAACCCATGTGTCTCCTGGCAAATTAACAAAAGAAATAGCTTCTATTTCTTATTTTTATAATTCCAGGCAATAGGGCGCCACAGTGTGATGTGGTCATATAAGATGCTGTAGTCATATAAGAAAGCCTGAGGTTCAGGTCCTCGAAAGTCCTGAGCACCCCTGGCATGCAAGTGATCCCTGCTGACTGGAAGTCAGTGGTGGGGTCAAGGGGAAGCAGAAGGCAGTGTGGCGAGATCATAGTGCTTATCTCTGTCTCTGTTTCTCTCTCTCAAATAATAAACAAACAAGAAACACACACATAGGAAAAATATTAAAAAAAAAAAAACAAACCCTGAGCAGTAACAGGAGGTTTGTCCTACCCCACCCATGCACCAAAATGATTCTTTTTATGATAGTTTGTCTTTTACTAATTTCTCTTTTACTGACCTCAGGGGAAGTGATTGCAGAATGTGTATGAGTAGAAAGGGTATTTGATCAGAAAAGTTGAGTCATCTATTATCCTCTTAACAAAGGTAATTAGGGGTGAAAATAAAAAGAATATTTGGTGGGCTCAAATAATCCTTGTCTTTTGATCTTAAAATTATTATAGGTAGTGGATGACCCTTGCATAGTAAGCAAGAATACTTCCACCACTTCGGAAGTGAACATGCACTTAGTATTAAGCTGTTGATACCATTAGGAAGTACCTGATGGATTTAAATCGATGACTCTTTTCCTTTATTAGTGGCCATACCATTAACATATGTTATGCAAATGTAGTGCTTCCCAGGATTTTATAAAATATTCATTAAGTACATACAATAAATAATGGTCAAATGAATCTTAAATGTTCATACAACTGCAGGGGTGAAAGATGAAAAACAATCATTTTTTAATGTACACCCATTTTGCGTAGGCTCTTCTTTTTTATGTATATGCTCTTTATTTAAATTTCCATTTTATTATTCAGATATTCCCATAATTTACTATTTCATTTTAAAGTTAAATTTAAATCAACTGCTTGTTATTTTGCATAATTCAGTACTAAACCATCAAATTTCCCTCTCAGAAAAATCTGACACCATTATATATCGCCTTCCTTAGAATGGCAGGAGTATTTGGCCAGAGGCAGAGGCTGTCAGTTATGGAAAAGGAAAATTATGAGTAGAAAAAAATTATTTCAACAAAATAAAAAATAACTAAAAGATTAAAATACTGCATTCATTGTTACGCCTCCCATCCATATGCATCCCTCCAGAAGAAATTTGATATTTATGATAAGTACTAAACTGAAACATTAGAGAATAATACAATCTAATAACACAGAAACAGAGGTTGGCAAGGCACTGCTTTCCCTTTGAGAATTGATGACCTGTCAGTGAAATGGGAAAGATAAGATTGGAAGACTGGTCCCAAAGATTTAGTTGCATTCTTCTCAGTTTTTTGTGGACACTTGAAAAAACTACTTAAACTTTTTATCTTGATTTTCTTTTCTGCAAGATGAAAGAAAGGAGGAAAGAAAATTCAAAGCTGCCTTAAGATTAAGCATCCTACAATATCTCTCTTCATCTCATTGTCGCCATCATGACCATCACCCTTCACTCTTTATCCATTTAGGATCTGGCTCTTTTATCTCTCTTTTACTCCAATCCAATGTCTTAGTTATCTCATTCCAGCCACACTGGCTTCATGGGAGCTTTTGATACCTTCCAGCCATGTTCCTTCCAAGGAAGGGCCTTAGTTGTTGGTGATGTTCCCTCTGCTTGGGGTCCTCTCTCCCCAGATGTCGGCATAGGTTGCTTGCTTACATTTTCTAGATTAATACATAAATCTCCCTAGGGAGGCTTCCTTTATCACATAATTTAAACCAAAACTCATTTCTACTAATTTGAAGTCACTATGTTCCTTTGCCATCATTCATTCATTCATTCATTTCTTCAACCATCTAATTCAAAGACATGTAATGTGCAGTCAGTGCTTGTTCACACATCAATGAAAAAAAATACAGATGAAGACTTTTGCCTTGTTGGTATCTGCATACTAGAAGAAGAGAGAGAGTTGAAAAGGGAGACAACCAATAAATACAAACAGATTTGCAAACACATTAATATTATGTTAGTTTGTGGAACCAGCAGTTAGCATAATGGCTATGTCGCTGAACCCCCATGTAGTCGACTGCAGTTTGAGTCCCAGACCCAGTGGCTTAAACTCATGCCAGGCGTGTGCATGTGTGCCCAAGATCCCGAGAGGAAAATGGAAGAGAAGGGATTGCAGTGTAGCCATCCGCCCTGGGGAGTGATTTCTTGCTTTCTGTCTCTCTGTCTCTCTGGTGAGCACATGTGCCCTGTAGCAAAAACCTCTCAAAAAAAAAATTATGTTAGTTTGTGATGTCAGCTATAGGAAAAAATTAATTATTTTAGGGTCATTATTAAAATATAAAAATACAGTAGGATAAAATTCTGTGACTGGAATTGAATGAACATATAATTTCCAAGAAGAATTGAAGCCATATAATCTTATCTGCTATTAAAAAGAAAGTTCACATAGAATTTAGAAAGAATAATAGTGAGTATCAAATTACTATGCCTTTATGTCCCAATGGATATAGCTTTAAGGAATTATAGCAGTTTCTTTTAAACCATTATTCTTTAAAATAAGATAAGAAATATATGCTTTAAAACCATTTAAATGTAGAGAGAAAATTTAAAATATAAATCTAAAAGTATGTAAGCTGAATACCTAATCTTAAAGAATTCTTTTAAAAAAAAGTAACAAAAATATTGTAACATCTATTTATTAATTTGATCAAGGTTAGAGAGCTATGAAGGAATCAAACTGGTTGAGTCCTAGACTCCTAAATTAGACTCTTTCCATTGTGCAGAGAGAGAAAGCAAAAAATCAGTTCTCACAAATTCCTTTCTCATAACTGAAAACTTATGCTCTAACATAAGTGAGCTATTCCTTTGTTCCTCGGACACTGCTGAGATATTTGCTGAATAATAATATGAACAAATAGTAATATGTTTTTGAATGAATAAATCTAAAATTATTTTTTGACTGAAAGTCAAACTCAGGTAAATATGGTGATGGTCATCTTTTATTTTTCCATTAGCATGCACATTTACAGACATTTCCTAAAATGCATGGAGTTAAGGATCACAAATGACATCATAAGCTATAACATGGAACACTTTCCACACAGGTTAGGCTCAAGCAAAGCACAGGCAACCACCCTGCTGAGGATCTTCAAAAAGACTGAGATGATTACTGACCTCAAATGCCCCAAATAAGAGTGATACAATCTTTTAAAAGTCAATAAAGAGGTACTAAGAATAGTTGCAAGGTATCACCTTCATAGCATTTAAGACTTTTTCATATTCTTTGCGATTCTTAGTACTGAAGACAATTATCGATACGGTAGGCTGAAAATAATGCTTTCTAATGTGAAGGAGATTTGCCTCTTTTCTCTAGGGGTGCTACTGGTTCCACATTTCTATAAAATTAGCATTTAGGAAGAGATATTTAGCACCTCTGGTTTGATGCCTTCTAGGTCAAAAGTACAATTCAAAGTATATATTTATATCATTGATGCATGAAATTCAGTAATCCTGACTAATGCTAAATTTTTGACTCCACAAGGATATTATCTGAACAGTGATTATTTTCTTAGAAGTTTTGTTCTATGAAAATAATGGATAGGTAATCCGAGACTATAATCTAGTTTATTAATTTATTCATAAAACATTTACTGAAGACCTGGTATATATCCCCATGTTCCCACACGTGTGTGACTATAGGATGAGAATAAATGAGAAGGAAAGCATTGAGATGTGGTGGTTAAAGGATAGGTTAGGAAATGGCACCATCTGGTTTGGGGAGGAATGAAGTTCAATAGGAGTTGGATAGGAGACAGGACTTCCGCAGTTCATTTTCCTGAGTGTTTCTCTTTTTATGGAGTACTGCCCTCTTTACTTTTCCTTTTCCCCATAAAACAACCGTTATTAGAAATTGTGTTTTCCAGGACTTTAAAAACTCTTTATCTTCACTGACTGATACTCAAAGAGATTTATGAGACATAGAAAAAAGTTACGGATATTAAAACTCAATATTACCAGTCATTTCTTACATGCTCTATGTTGACAGTTGATTTTGTACTCTATAGAGCAATGAAGAAAAATCAACACTTTCACCAAATATTCTCAAGTATCTCATCATATAGGGTAAACTCCCTCTCCTTAGGTAGATAAAATACTATTTATGCCCTTCATACTTATACCAACATATGTAAATACACCTTACCTTTTAGCTCCATTCTTAGAGCATAATGACTAATGTAGACAACTATTGGAGTTTCATTTACATGAATGGCAATGGTAACCACAGACAATTCTGAAGGGCTCAGATTTTTCAAGGTGTATAATTTGTTATAGCAGTTATCATAGACATTAATAACCATACTACTTGAGAAATTATGTTGTTGTTATTTGCCATAATAAGAATTCATTATGTCTTTGACATGCTGATTCTGCAGTGAAAACATTTCCCAGCATTTAAATAATAGCAACATATACCTGAGGCTCAAAGGATTCCTTTCACTGGTTTAAAAGATTCTCAAAGCATAAGATGCCTCTGATTTAAGTTTTGCTTTAATATTTGTACACTTCCTAGCATTTTTCTTTATTTAATATATCTCTATTTTATTTTTTTAATTAATTTTTCATACTTTAAGATCTTTGTAGTAAGTCTTGGTAGAGTTGGTCATAGGCTAGTCAGCTGCTGACCTTACAGAAGGATATTGGAGGGAACAGATAACTTTCCGCTGCCCCTTTATATTTCTCTTCTTCCTTCCTAAAATTTTTCATTTTGGGTCAGGTTCTTTGAATACTTCTGGGTTCCTAAACTAACCTCTTAAGATGTCTTTAGCTTCTATCAACTTTCACAGTTCTTCATAACACAATAGATGTCTCAGAGAAAATGGAAGTGGGCCATACCATGAATCAAAGGTATACTTTTTCCATGACCTTACCCAGACTATGTCAGTTTACCAATGATGATAATAATTACAATATTCTTTATAATATTCTACTTCTATAGGGATTATTTTGGTTAATATATTTTCAAATATATGTTTATTTGTATAACATATGGGTAATGACAGAAATTTAAAGGCAGAAGCTCATATCCTGTGTGTCAGAAGCAAGATGTAGGACAGTCCAGACAGCCTATAATGACTTGACAAACCTAGAAAGATGAAAGGTAACAGACTGATTCAAGTCTTATATTATTGATGAAATAAACAATTTTAAAAGACAAAAGTACAAAATTAGTTAGGTCTGTTCAAATATGACTACATTATTAATTTTCAACATGTCACCTATTGGTTCTCGACACTAGATTTGTTATGGTGACCTGTACAGACACAGACTTTAGATGAGCTTTGTCTACGGCTAGACTTCTTCTGCCCTCTGAACACCTGACAGCCAGGACCTTGGCTCCCAGGTGGTTGGCAGACAACACAGGTTATTGCTTAGTCAACACTTACAGAGTTAAATAATTCTTATTCTGTCTAGGGCAGTCCTTCTTAAAACATAGCCAAATACCCCTGTAGGCCTAAGAGACCCTTTCACAGAGTAAATGAGGTTTTTTTTTTTTTTTTTTTTTTTTCCAATTTCATATGTATATAAAACTAGACTATTTTTATATGCTCAATCAAAACATTATCTTTTGGCATAATGAAAATAGATGTAAGTAGTAGAATACAACTGCCTTTTCAATAAGATATCTTTTAATATATGTTTTTTAATTTGAACTTTCATTACTATTTTTCTATTGCCAAAGGATGCTTATTCAAATAGTGAGTGAGAGTGAGAGAGAAAGAGAACTCTCCAGTAGAAAGTGTTCATGCCACAAGTTTTCCTACATTTCTCTATGCTGTAAGGATTTGGGGCACACATGAAGATGAGCTGGGTGTTTTTGTCCAGCTACTGAGGCTGGGACTTGAGCCACAATAGGCCATGTGGGATCTGGCTCTCAATGCATGGATCTCAACCACTGCACTACAGGGCCAGCCCTGGAAATCATAAAATAAATAAAACAATGCCATTCTTCTCATTTAATTCTTGTTTTATTTGTTTAGAATATAGATTTTAAAATATTACTAGTTATAATATATGCATTTTTTAAACATTAGTATTTATTTTACATTTTAAACTCTTTTGGGTCATCAATAATTTTCAAGTATGTAAAGTGATCCTGAGATAAAAAATTTGGGTGCCACTTATTTGAACCAAAACCTCAGCCTGATAAATAAAAGCAGAGAGACATAATTATAGATAATTATACATAATTAAATCCTATAATTCAAGATTACACAATATTGAAATTCATTTGGACAACTTACAATGGAACTGGCTTGAGCTGGTCAGATATGGTCTAAACTGCCTTGAACTGGTTTGAGCTATCAGAAACATTCAGAACCTATCTGAGCCAATTATAATCAGTCTAAGCCAGCTGGAACTAATTTTAGTTTGTCAGAAACTATAAGTATTCTAACTAGTCTGAGTCAATACCAGGGGGATGCTAGTTTGAGATGGTGAGAATCAGTCTAATCCAGTTTGAATAGGCTTGAGCCACTGAGACAGCTGAAAGCAGTCTGAGCCAGTTTGAATCAGTCAGAGATATAGGAAGTGCTTAGAGATAGCTGGACTCAGTCTACACTTGTATGAACTGGTTTGACCCAGTCAGAAACAGTCTATGATGATCAGAGCTGTGTAGAGCTGGTCTTAGCTGGTAGGATTCAGTCCTAAGTGGTATGAGGTTGTTAGAACCAGACTAAACTGGTATAAGCTGGTTTGAGCCCATCTGAACCAGTCTGATCTGAGTTGAATTGGTCAAAAATAGTCGGAGTCATTCCAAACCAGTCTGATGCAACTTGAATCTGCATGAGAATGTTTTGAGTCAGACACAGTCTGAACTGGTTTGAGCTAAGCAGAACCATCAGGAATGTTTTTAACTGATTTGAGCAATCAGAATCAGTTGAAACCATTGGCTCCAGTTTAAGCTGGTCAGTGGCTGTTTGGACCCAGTCTTAACCAGTTTCAACTGATCTGAACTAGTTTGAACCACTTTGAGATGTCAGAGTCAGTCTGACAGTCATTTAGAGCCAGCTTGAGCTGGTTTAAAACTCTTCAAACTAGTTTGAGCTAGTTACAAATGGTCTGAATCTGTTGGAGCCAGGTAGAGTAAATCTGAGATGGGTTGAATCAATCTTAGCCAGTTGGAGTTGATTTGAGCCAGTTGGAATTATTTGGAGCCAGTCCATAGTGGTCTGATCCAGTCATAACTCATCTTATTTGTTTTGAACTGGTCTGAGACCCAGTCTGAAAGAGTCAAAAACCATAGGATCTGTTTTTAACTGGCCAGAGCTGGACCAAACTAGTGAGAACAGTTTAAGATTATTGGATCAGTCAGAGTTAGTCTTAACAAGTATGAGCCTGCCAGAACCAGCCTTAGGTACCCAAACCAGTCTGGTGTGAACGACCCTGAATCAATCTGAACCTTTATATACCTTGAAAAATCTGAGCCCTTCAGAATTGTCTGTGGTTACCATTGCCATTCGTGTAAATGAAACTCCAATAATTGTCTACATTAGTTATTATGCTCTAAGAATGGAGCTAAAAGGTGAGGTGTATTTATATATGTTGGTATAAATATGAAGGGCATAAATAGTATTTTATCTACCTAAGGAGAGGGAGTTTACCCTATATGATGAGATACTTGAGAAAATTTGGTGAAAATGTAGATTTTTCTTCATTGTTCCATAGAGTACAAAATAAAAACTTGGTTGTTCTATTTGCTAATAAACTAGGTGGCACAAAAACCATTGGGGAGTGAGACTCGTGGAACAGAAACTGATTGGTCAAAGAGGATGTTAGCCTCGGAAACTGAGAGCAGAACTTGAAGCACATGAGGTCCACAAGGTGGCAGTTGGTGTGGACTGACTGACACAGAGAAGGTTAAGTCACCTCTGGAATCATCAGAGATACAGAGGAGGGCATACTGACTCTTAAATAGTGCGCTGTTCTGGGGCTTGAACCATTCAGCTGACAGATTTTCTGGCCCAGTTCCTTTAACTATCATCATGTTATATTGGCTTATTTGTCTCATCTTTCACTAAATTCAAAGTTAACTGAGATCAGACACTGTGGCTTACATTTCTTTTATGCATCTATATTGGTAATACCATTATTATACATGATACTAAGTGTACAGCGGATTCAGTAAAGATTGTGACTCACCAAATAAATGTACATAAATAAACACATCAATGTTTTGAAACAAATAATTCAAAGATTAAGATATTTAGGCTGTGAGACTATACGCAGTTGTGAGTCTGGTAAAATGGCTAAGGAAACAAGTGTTAGAAGATTAAGACATTACTTGGATGTTTCTATGTCCTGTGTCTAGGAGAATTAGTCATTTGTTCATTTACTTAATCATTTCATCTGTAGAGTTAACAATAATATCCACTACTGGGTTGTTCTGTAAAGTAAGCAAAACAAGAGATTTGTGTTTTAAACCCTTACTTGGAATGACTCAAATAGTTTCTCCTTACCGCTACTGCATTGCTATCTCAGGGTCAAATTAGCGACAATATGATGTTTTTTTAAAAAACCTACAATTCACATATGTTCACATGATGCTGTCCCATCTGTTTAAAATATTACATTTCAATCTAGTGGTGTTTTGCTTTCGTGAGAACACCTTGTTTGATAGTCCTTGTATTGTCATGGGGATGCCAGTTGTTCATTTTGTTGTTACATTAATGAGTTAGAAGTAGAGAAGAAAATATAATCAATGCTCTCGTTTCCAAATTGTTTTGCCTGCACATTACACTGACTGAGAAAAATAGTCTGAATCTAAAATATGTACCGTGCTTTGTGTTTAAGGTTGTTTTCTACTGTTTGCTCTTCTTAATAAATAAATTATAGCCCTAAAAGGTTGGTACTCCAGTTCTTCAGAGGTAGTTAAGTGAACTAGGAAGAACTGGCAAACCACACAGATATATATGATGATAGTGAATCCTGACTTGTGAAATACTAAAGACAGTCAGTAGTTCCCTTTTATAAGCAATGACACTGTCTGAAACCAGGGGACTCAGAGAGACCCAACACTGCAAGGATCTACTCTTTGCAATGGTGCATGAGTAGAACATTTGCAGCAATTTGACAATGGAAATTAACTTTGAAGTTTTTCATGCTTTGTGTTGAAATTATACTTTGTTGTTCTATTTGTTAATAAATTAGGTGACACAAAAACCACTGGGAAGTGAGAAACTGAACATATGAATTTAGAGACCAGGAAGTGATCCCTCATATCATCTTTTCTAATAGCATAACTTAATTTATCAAAAAAATAAATAACTAGAAAATCTTTCTTTAAGCTAACTAAATACTAGCCAGCAGTATAGATCCAAATAATTGAACAAATATATATGAAATATTTGGTACATGCGTTGCTCTTGCTTTGAAGTAGTCCATTAACTCAGAATGGAGACAAGTCATGTTGTCTAATTTACATACAAGATAGGAAATCAGAAATTCTAAGGAAATGTTTAGCTTTTAACTTGTTTTAAGGTACCCCTCAATCACCTTTCTCCAGATGAAATCACAATTTCTTTCTTTATTCTTTTTTTTGAGAGGTTTTTGCTATAGGGTACATGTGCTCGCCAGAAAGACAGAAAGTGAGAAATCACCCCCCTGGGAAGATGACCATGCTGCAATCCCTTCTCCTCCATTCTCCTCTTGGGATCTTGGGCACGCACGTACACGTGCCCGGTGTGAGTTTAAGCCACTGTGTCCAGGACTCCAACCACGGTCGGCTACATGGGAGTTCAGCGACATAGCCATTACATTAGCTTCTGGTCCCGAAATTGCAACTTCTTCAAGCTAGGGATCATTTGGAATCTGTTTTTCATTTCCTACTTTTCTGTGTAGCTTTTGGATTATCACAAACCTGCTCCTATCCTGTATCACAGGGAGATAGGACACCCAGGACTCCACAGAAGTTTTCTAAGGCAAGTATTGCCAGACAATAGCTTCCTACACAATGATAGTCTTCTTTCATAAATTTACTTTAAACTTTTTTTTGGCTGTCACTGTCCTTCTATTCAACAGTGGCTATTAAATAACCTCCAATTCCTTTTCCTTTTCACAATGTCAACCTTTAATTATTACATTAACTTTTATTACATATATAATTAAAAAGTTAAATAATAGCATTGATATATGTATAAAAGGCCTGAACCTGAATCATTACAAAATTATGGATGCTCTGAGAAATTTAATTAAGAGTATGTAAAGAACCAAAAGCTATTTGTAGGAATGATTTATTAATTGGGCTTATTTGTTTCTATTATAATATTCATGATGATTTACATAATGTAAAATCTAATTTGAAAACAGACGATAAATATTTCCTAAATATAAGTTTCTGAATCCTTCATGGGATATATTGCATAACCTCCCATGTGAGTCTTTAATTCCCATTACATATAAGATCACTTCCAGACTCTAGTTTGATGCTCAGAAAAATCTTCTGTTAGCTTGATTTTGAATATAAAACTGTGAAGTCAAGGTCAGCCGGTGGCACAGCGCTGACAGAATTCTTTTTTTCTCCCTGATGAGAGCATCCTGCACTTGAATCTCCAGTCCTCCCAGGTACACAGGGGTGCATGTGTGTGCATGCCTGAGATCCCAGCTGGCTGTGGGTGGATTATGGTGTGGAAATCCTGTTGACGGTGCTTCTTTCTCTCTTTCTCTCCTGCTGTGTGTGTGTGTGTGTGTGTGTGTGTGTGTCTGATAGAAGAGATGCATAGATAGACTTTGGAAACAACAACAACAACAAAAAACCAACAAATTGAAGTCCAGGAGCGCGTACTCCCGGCACCATTGTTTTTGTCTCAGCAGTGTCTCGTCTGGTCCTCATTTTCATCGCTATCTAAATTCACAGTATTTAGCTCAGTTTTCTTCTTCCCCAAAATCTTCCCTGATCTCTCCAATCTTCAGTGACTACTATGTAAGCCCTTAATTTTCTGGTTCCCCTTACATTCATATCATGTACATATACGTGTGTCCTCAAGTATCCTGTGAAATGGGGATGAGAAAAGTGCCTGGAGCAAATGGGAGAAAACAATGATGTGTTGCCTACCAGTATTGGCATATTGCAGGTTTTCTCTAGTCTTAGTTGTACTTTTTAGGTAAATACTATTATGTATGGATGATTTTATGAGATACAGAGAGGTTTAAATAACTAACTAAAATCCCTCAGCTTATTTTATTTATTTAATTAATTAATTAAAAGGCTTGCTATAGGACATGTGTGCTCACTAGAGGAAGACAGTGAGATGGAAAGTGAGAAATCACCCCCAAGGAGGATGGCCATACCACAATCTCTTCTCTTCCATTTGCCTCTCAGGATTTGAGGCACGCATGCATATGTGCTCAACATAATTTTTAAGCTGTTTTAATTCGGGACTCAGACTATGACTGGTCATGTGGGAGTCCAGCACCTTAACCACCACAACACTGAATGGTTCCAACCCCTCAGCCTTTAATAGGAAGCTAGGCTTTAATCCAGTAATGCCTGGTATATGCTCCTCCTTAGCTTACCTACGACCATGGTATAGTGCATTTGGGCATTGAAGTAAGGGTTCTAGGCTTTAAACTGCAATACTGCTCCAGTCTAGCTGTGCAGATTATCATTATTTTTTTTTTTCTGTTTTTGGAGAGGTTTTTGCTATAGGGCGTATGTGCTCACCAGAGAGACAGAGAGATAGAGAGAAAATCACCCCCCCAGGGGAGATGGCCACACTGCAATCCCTTCTCCACTATTCTCCTCTTGGGATCCTGGGCACGCACACACACACTCCTGGCGTGAGTTTAAGCCACCGGGTCTGGGACTCCAACCGCGGTCGACTACATTGGAGTTCAGCGACATCTCCATTACTCTAACTGTTGGTCCCGCTGTGTGGATTATTTAATACTCTCTATGGTATTTGTTAAGTATTTTGTGTAACTTATTACAAGCAGGATTGCGAGCAAGAACCTGTGCTCTAGTACTGATGTTATCCTCATTTTATAAATAAGGATGATGAAGCACGGGAAGTTTAGATAAATTGTCCAAGGTCATATAATAAGAGACACAACTGGACTCTGATCCCAGGCTGTCGGCCTGCACTCTGAATTGTTATACTAATCACTGTGCCTATGTGGTATACTATAATAACTCTTTAAGCAGTAGTTCTCGTGTAGAAATGCTATTGGGTTGTTTTTCAGATTGAATGGGATGAAAGGAGAAAATTAAGCATAATGATTGGGACAGAGTAGTAAATAGATAAATAATGTTTGTTATTGTCACCATTTTAGTGTGCTGCCTGGAGGACATGGAAGCAGGGATTCAATATTTTTACCTCACCAAAGTGTGATTCTGTACATATAAGTACCACCTCATAAATATTTGTGGATTTAATTTTTTAATATGTTAGTTGCTTTGAACAACAGCCAGGAGAAACAAGATAGGGTGTTATCAAATGTTGACAGATACATCGGAATACTCTCAAATTATTCCAAATTTAAAGTAAACAATGGTGCTTTATTTATGCAACCATATAGAAAGGAGCTCTTGATGAAAGAAATTTTCTGATTGGATCTTACATCCATTTAAGAGCAGAAACCATCAATATAATATCTTGCAGAAACAGAATACTTGCCTTAATCCTATTTGCCTATATACTTCTATCCAACTGTGTTTTGAATTCTGCTTCATGGGTTTCCATCATTTCCCTTCTAAAGATACTCTGATAACTGATAGAGCTCAAAGCAAGGTGCCTAGCAGGTTTGGGACACCCTGAAACTCTCTATTTCCAATTTTATCCTATGAGGAGAGAAGTTAAAGAATGGCCTTGGGCTACAACTTAGCTTTATTTGTCCCCACTCATCGACCCAGCCAGTTTTCCTGTCTATGTGTATCTGTGAGTGCAAGGATGACGAGGTTGTTGTGTGCAACTGGGTCACACTCAAATATGCCCTGTAGAAAAAGGAAAGACCTGAATGTAGACAGGCAGATGATGGCACCCGATTGGAAATTCAGAGAATACCAGGATGAGATCCAAAGATATCTCTTTGAGGCAAGATGTTTATGTGTTACAAATCCTGAATTTGTCAAGATTCGACGTGTGATATTTGTGATTTTCAGCCTTCTAATAGTTTTTATCTGCATTGGATATCAAATCTAGATATGCATTGGCTTCTCTTCAGTTGCTGTTAAATGAGACAATACATGGGTAGCCTTTAGACCTGTGGAAATAGCTAGAAGCCTTTACAATTATTTAAAAAGCCCTTGAGTTGATCCTGACACTGTGCCTGGGATGCCTTTGGAAATACAATCAGGCCATATTTATGGAAGAAGAGCATAATTAGTGATTGCTTTTCAGTTATTTATGTATGTAATAATATCAAACAATAAGAGAGAGCTATATTCTTTTTTATGGAGAAAAACTGTGCAAGTAGCATACTTCTCTTGCCACTCTTCATAGAATTTCATCCAGAGCCATGTCCTCTGGGAGTGCTTGATGGATGTCTGGTGATGAAAACAATGATGAAATGGCACTAGGGCACCAGACTGGAAATTATGGTTGTGAGTATTTGACAACCCTGTATCAGAGACTGAATTAGAAGCATATTAGTTAAGACGGCCTCTCCACTTCAAGTAAACCTAACTCTAAATGTGAAGAGGGTGTCCATGATGTTCTTCAAGTTCTTCAGAAAATAAAGAATTGCTTAATACAATAGACTCATTTTTACTCACAAAAGAGGGGATACATGCTGCAATTTTTGTACACAAATTTGCAAAAGACGAAAGTGTTCACCATTGTGTTTGGAAAATAAAAGATATCATTTAAAATGATGTATGAAGAAAAAATCCACAAGTCTTACATGCCATAAATGACATCATTTGGTGCCAAGATGATGCTGAAGGATTGGTTATAAAGCTTCTGTAATAGTTGTTGGTTTAAGAGGCAAAGACACTGGCTTCTGTGGTGTGTGGGTGACCGACCAGTGAGTTTTTGCATAAAGAGGAAGTCCAGTCTGCCTGCAAAAGTGGGAACTAAATGAAGACATATATACAACAGATCTGTGTTTGCTCATATTGAACAAGCAATAACTGGTTATTATTAATTCACATACAGAAGCCTAAGATTATCAAGATTTGTTTTTGTTTTTTGTTTATTGGTTTTTTTTGTATAATGATATATTTAATGGTATAACTAAATGTTTACACTTTAAAAAATTACTGATAAAGGCCAAGTCCAGACTGTTAAAAAATGACCTAAGCTCTCTGAAAAGCTACACTATCACTGTAAAACCCTCAATACCACAGCACATTGAATCTGAAAACAACAAAAGTAATATTCCTCCCAAGACTGAAGACACTGTTATCAAAGCTAATAAACATTTATTACAAAAGATTATTGAGAAGCTTCTTGGAGCAGTTTTCTCTGAGGGAAATATGTTCTTTGAGGAGCTATGTTTTAAAGGAAATTCTATCATCCATCGTATTTTAGGCTGAGAAATGACCAATAGGGGACAGTGTAAGTGGTGGCACTTAGGAACAAAAAGTCGACACTTGACAGCCATTTTATTAGACCTTGAACATATTGAAGAAATAAATCATGAAAGTAGTAAAGAATTTGGGTTTTTGAAATCCTAGGCTTTTGGGGGAAAAGTCAAATACTATAAAGACTCGAAAGATGAATACCAAACACAACGTACCTGAATTGCCCCGGGCATCAGTGAGGACCTGGAAGTCATGGGTCCCACAGACTTCGCCAGAAGGAATGACCAGTACAACAGCTTTTGATTGAAAAGAACTATTACAATCTGTGAATTATCATCAGCCAACAAAGCAAACTCCCTGTATCATTACTTCTGCTCTCTGATACTTCAATACCCAAATAAACTTTTAAAAAATGATGTTCATGAAGTTTTGCTTTCCTATGATCTGAGTTCTGAAAAACATCTCTTGTTTTATTCTTGAATAGAGGTTATATAACCATCCACGGGGGTTATGTAAATGTGGGGTGCCAACTGAGACTATTTGTGGATATAGTACATTGAGTTACATATTTATTAAGGCAGGAAGAATAGCTAGCAGAATAAAATGCTTACTCATATTTGTTACATCTAGGTTTTCTTTTTGCCCACGCCTTCTCTCGTGCCCTAATATATTGTTCTAATCAGAAGACCTATTTTCTACCCTCTTTGATACCACGATCTTACTTATTGTTTGAGTTAAATCACAGAGGCCTCTAGCCCTTGGCTTTCCCAACATGAAGTGCTATATATAAAATGAGTTACTGCAAATAAGACAAGGGCCAGTGCCATAAACCTGTCACCCTCATCTCCAGGAT